>OX392473.1:7502500-8752500 GCA_947623365.1 Achlya flavicornis | reverse complement strand
ACTTCTTATCGAGACAAAGACTGCAACTATATAAGTCGCAAGTCCGGCCCAAATAGAGTAATGCTGTCTTCTGTGGGCACCTGGATACCAGTAGGGCTATTGCGTATCTCAACTGACAGCTCATAGTGAAGCCACTTAGTCTGAGGAGAGACTGCCTTCTTATGTGTGTTCTACCGCTTTTCCAACAGACAGTGTTCTGAAGAATTGTTTGACCTGATGCCCAGTCACCTTCTACCATCGTAGTCACCGATGGGGAGTCCATCCTCACACATTGGAACCAAAATGGTCTCTTACTGTGCGGTTTCAAAGAAACTTCCTATCGCGAACGCTCAGGCTGCGGAATGAGCTCCCCGCTTCAAAAAGTTCGAGGGTTGGCAACGTGCGACTGTTAACCATTATGTTGCAAGCATCCATAGACTACGGTAACTGGTTATCATTAGGCGGGCCGTACGCTTGTTTGCTGCCTAATTATTGTAAAAGAAATAATTACGTATTTTATATCTATCATAAAAACAACCATTATTATAAGTTATTTTCTTACCAGCTCAACACAATAGACATCAACACACTTCAGTTCGTCACAAAAATACTCCCTGCATTGCACTCAGTTTACAAAACGGCGGCAAATCTTCCTTTGTTCGTTTTTCCAAACATTGAAAGAAAAACCGAAAAAAAACGAAAAACCGGTTTTGGTGCTATGTAAAACCGGTGTTTTTGGTTGGTCAAAACCGTACTGAATAACCGGTTTTTCGATTTTCGGTGAAACCGGTTTGCATTCACGTTACAGTATGTATGTGCGTACGATGCACATTTTTTTTTATTACATTTTTATTTATGTCCGTTATTACTAAATTAAAGAAAAGGATATTCGAAACGCGTGTATGTAATATTATTGGATTTGCAAAATATTCACTGGTCCGATTGCTCTCTCAAATATCAATTTTGAAAGCAATCGGACCAATAACTAAATAGTTCAAAATGGCGGACACTTTTTTTCAATTTTGAGCAAAGATTCATCGTTTATGTTCCAAAGGCCTCTCTAATATCAATTTTGAGAGCAATCAGACCAATAACTAAATAGTACAATATGGCGGACACTATTTTTAATTTTGAGAAAAGTTGTATGTTTTGTAGTCCCTAGGCCTCTCAAATCTCAATTTTGAGAGCAATCGGACCAGTATCTAAAAAGTTCAACATGGCGGACACCTTTTCAAAATTCTGAAAAAAGATTCTTGTTTTGTGACCCCAAGGTCTCTCAAATAACGAATTTGAGAGCAATCGGACCAGTATGTAAAAAGTTCAACATGGCGGATACTTTTTCAACATTTTGAGAGAAGATTCATGTTTTGTAACCCCAAGGACTCACAAATATCGATTTTGAGAGCAATAGGACCAGTGACTAAAAATTTCAACATGGCGGACACCTTTTCAAAATTCTGAGAAAAGATTCTTGTTTTTTGTCCTGAAGGACTCACAAATATCGATTTTGAGAGCAATGGGACCAGTACCTAAAAATTTCAACATGGCGGACACTTTTTCGAAATTTTGAGAAAAGATTCTTGTTTTGTGACCCCAAGGTCTTTCAAATATCGATTTTGAGAGCATTTGGACCAGTATGTAAAAAGTTCAACATGGCGGACACGTTTTCAACATTTTGAGAAAAGATTCATGTTTTGTGACCCCAAGGACTCACAAATATCGATTTTGAGAGCAATGGGACCAGTACCTAAAAATTTCAACATGGCGGACACTTTTTCAACATTTTGAGAAAAGATTCATGTTTTGTGATTCCATGGTCTCTCAAATATCGATTTTGAGAGCAATCAAACCAGTGTCTAAAAAGTTTAACATGGAAAACACTTTTTAAAGATCTATATTCTATTGCTATCTAAGCTTGCCGCGTTGCATCGCGTTTCGGTGTGAACTGACCCTTGATTGAATCTGACGACTGATGGTAAGCGGTTACCCTATGGACTATGGTTAGCCTATGGACGCTTGCAACACCAAGGGTATCACGCGCGCGTTGCCGACCATTTCTGTTACTAAGATCCAGTATGTATTTTTCTGATCATCATAAGACCCTTAAGATTCAGCTTGTAGTAAAACACATGTAATATTAGTCAACTATTTAAAATCTAGAACATCTTAGCCATTTCTATTACTGATATCTCGTTATTATTGACCTGTTCATCATCATACCCTGGGGATTTATCGTGTAGTAAATCACATGTGATATTAGATAACTATTGAAAACCATAACATCTTAGCTATTTCTATTACTGACATCCAGTATGTATTAACCTGATCATCATCAGACCCTTGATAGGTATGTATCATATAGCAGGTGAGTAAAATTAAACAGATTTATGTATTTTGTAAACTATAAATTCTGTTCCTCAGGACCTAGCAATCAACATTTTTAGTTATAAATAATGGAAATAGGCAAAGTTATAAAAACGATACGACACATCTGCGCCGTTACCTTTTCTGTAATCGAGTTGATTGTAGTACCGCTACTCAACGTTAGGCGGCATTTCAAATGCCGCCCAGCGGTGAGTAGCACAGAATACTCGTTTAGAGGTCAAATCGTCAAGGTCATTGGACTGGGTAACACCCTTAAGAACGGCTTATTATGCTACACCACGAACGCTTTAACTAAAATTATTATCTAATAATAATAATAAAAGTATTTTATATTTTACTACATAGGAAGAAGCAAAGCAGCAATTAGATGAAATCAATAGGGAGAGGCAATCTCAAGAAATACAATCATCAACAACTCATGACAATTTTGCTGCTATGCAGGTAATCTACTATATAAAAATAAGTCGGGTTTTCCTTCCTGACGCTATAACTCCAGAACGCACGAACCGATTTCCACGGTTTTGCATTCGTTGAAAAGGTCTCGGGCTCCGTGAGGTTTAAAGCAAAGAAAGTAGGGTAGGGTAGGGTAGGGTAGGGTGGGGTAGGGTAGGGTAGGGTAGCACCATAGAGTAGGGTAGCATCACGCGAACGAAGTCGCGCCGGGCAGCTAGTTTATAGTATATCTTTTCATCTTATTAATTGTTTCATCATAATATTTTTATTAGAAAATCTGTGACTGGGAACAACTGTTTTGATTTTATTTCTATTTTCCGTAGAATCTGTCGTTTGGAAACTACCAACATCCAAACCGCATGTATGCAGCGAATCAAATAGGTGTTGCGACAACCCTACCGCACTCGTCGGAGGGGATGCACGTTCAGCAGAACACATCGAACAGCATGGAGCCGGAGCACGCTCACTCGCACTCGGCCCACTCTACTCATAGTCAAGAGGACAGGTTCTCGCAACGAGGATCTAATATAGCTAATGACGAGGTCAATTATGTTTTATCTTTATATATAGGGTGTAACGGAAGGGTATATACATACATCCGAAGGGGGTGAAGATTACATCAGTTACAGACTCTCTATAAAAAGTTTCAGCTCAAAATAAATTACTCAAAAATTCAAACCTAATTTTTAAATTCAATTTTATGAAATTAAAATCATAACCAACATGTCACCGGTCAATGAGGGTCATTATCATATTGCGTCTCTTGCTACTATTAATATAAAATTCTATCTTCCACGATCTGTGCGCCTACTACCAAAAAAGTGGATTACTGTAATATATATACACCTTCCGTTACAGCCTATATAAAATTCTACTGTATGTATGTATGTCACTGAACTCCTAAAAGGCTGAACCGATTTGAATGTTTTTTTTGTATGCGTTTGGGTGTCTCCCTGGATGGTTTAGATTAGGGTAGGGGTGGTAGTTGGTTAGGGTATAGGTTAGGACACCACGCGTACGAAGTCGTGCCGGGCAGCTAGTATTTTATAAAATGTTAAAATCTATTAATTGTGTTTTATCTACAACTTTGCCATGCGTTATCAGAAATGTTGTCAGGGATAAATACATTTATTATCCCAAAGTGTCAAGCCAGTCTTCAACCGATTTTCTTGAATATAGATATAAAACACGGAATAATTTAAATGAAATCATATAAATGTTAAAACAGGAAGCAGCTGGAGGCGCGCATGGAAGTGAAGGCGAAGACGAAGTGCTCCTGAACGAGCGCGGACGCATGCTGCAACACAAACTTAGGCAGTTGCAAATGAAAAAACAACACATGGAGACTCTGGTATATAACATTCAACATTTTCATATATTTGTTATAGCTGATCCACAAAAATTTTGACGAATGTATACGAAATCTGTGTCATTTTAAATTGACCTCAAGGGTGTTAGGTGCATCTTTAATTTTGACTAAAATAGACGCAATGGTACGACATTTTAAAATTCGATTGTAAACATGGTGTTTATATATTTTCTAGGTATCAGAGTTTCAAAAGCTGCAGCTGGCGACTAGCCTGGGCGCCACTCACAATACATACTCCAGTTCTGGTGAAGATAGCGGCGATGACGAACCCTCACGAAAATGTTTGTATACATATTTAAGGCATTTAAAATAATATTGTGAAATCTGACTAACAAATCTAATATATTATTCAGGTAACAAATCTAGGGGGAATATAAAGAATGAGGATCCATTCAAACTCATGGAAATAAAAGCTATAAAAAGAGCACTACAAAAAACAAAAGGTAGGTAAATGTTAAACAATATTAATTTGTGATCTTATGAACTTTAATTAGAGATTGATAGTATTATTTTTAATTCAGATCTGATGCGGTCAGTAGAAAACTACGAAGCTGATCGAATGTCAGCTGGACATGAGGACTCATTTCGGGATATCTCAAATCAAACAAATATGCATGACAAGTAAGAAATAATCAGTATTAAGATTTGTGATGAGATAGCTGTGTGTGAAGAATGTATAATATTTTATTCTTAATATTTAATGGCTCGTAATGTCAGACTATGTACTTCTTGTTTTGCTAGGAATTATTTAGGTATTTGCAGAAATGGTTCAGTCTAATTGATGATGATGAACACATTATGGTAGTAAATTATTAAATTAAACGATGTGATAAAATTGACTAATATAAAAAAAATGGCGAAAAATCATTTGTTATTAAAAGATGCGGCGTTGCGGTGTGTGTTTGGGCCGCAGCGACGCGTTTACCCGTGGAAAGCTGGTATATTTCGGCTCGGTCAGTTTAAAAACTCATAGCGAACCTGTCTCGTGTTGCTTATGGACGTTTGCAACACCTGGGGCATCACTCAAGCGTTACCGACCCTTTAGCCCTCCCTGAAGAGCTCTGGCGACGGAGAGTAACTCGACATTAAGCTATTTGGCTATGATATGGAGGTACTTCTGAGATCGACAAGCTGTTTGAGTTAAAAATCCCTATCCTCTGCCTCAGCCTCTCTTAAAATAGATATCTGGATATGTTTGCAGAAGGATCTAATATTAATTGATTCTATTTATATGATTAGTAAGTCAGAAGGCGGCGGCAGCCTGGGCGGATGGTCAAACGAAGGCAGTGTGTGTCGTGTGCGCAATACGTTGCCGCAACGTCCAAAGTTCACCAACGAGCAACATTCACAGCAACACCATCCACAACAGCAGTTGCAGCAACACCATCCACAACAGCAGTTGCAGCAACACCATCCGCAACAACAGTTGCAGCAACACCACCCGCAACAACAATTGCAGCAACACCAACCGCAAATACAGTTGCAGCAACACCATCCGCAACAACAGTTGCAGCAACACCAACCACAACAACAGTTGCAACAACACCAACCACAACAACAAAGTGAGACTTATTAGTGATTTCTGTGGCACATTTTGCCCCACAGAATTTCTGTGGCACATTTTGCCCCACAGAATTGTTACGAGAATATAAAAGTATCAGCCCCACTTTACACGTAATAAAATCATATATTTTATATACAGGCCACGAAGCTAACATAGCTTCACTGCAAGAGCTGGCGCAAGAACTGCGCATGGAAACTGAAAAGATAATGGGAGAACGAGCGCGCCTAAAGGATATGATATCGAACAAAGGTAAGCCAATATTCTAAAAGGTTTTAGTCTGTATCGTTGATGTTGGTCAAATATAATAAATAATTTGTATTGTATATTATATCCGTCTAAACTACAGGGTAAAATAGGGGTCCAAACCAACAAAAAAACTTCCTCGTTGGCTTTCTTACTTATATCATGTTTATATCTAGCGATCGGGATAAAACATCTGCAATATAGTAAACAGTTCACCTTAATTGCTGGTTTTTGTTAATACATCTTCTTCAAGATTCAAAATTCAATTCAAAATTCAAAAATCATTTATTCAAATAGACCTTCGCAGGCACTTATGAAAAGTCTGACTCTAATACTCTAATACCGGTTCGGAAGGTTGCATTTGCTGAGAAGAGCCGGCAATAAACTCAGCAATTACTCTTTTCAAAACAAGCTTAGATTCATTACATAATATTTACATTCTAATCGCACTGAAAACAATTGCGTGCCCCGGCACGGCAAGATAAGAAAAAGATTAGCTCCCTACATGGTTTAAAGCAAGCCAAGGTTTTAAAATAGCCTCGTCTCTTTTTGTTATATGACGTTAGATAGTGACCGGTTTTAAGAAACTTGCAAATATTTTTTTATATTAATTGGGAATACGTCCAGAAATTGATATGGGATACTTTACATCTCGATTTAATATGTATTTCCCGAGATATAATACTCAAATAAACTCAGTTAGTAAATTTATAATTATATCTTAGTCCAGTCATGGAGCTAAGATGGTAAGACGTAGCGACAGGCCCTGGGGCGGCTGAGACTGCAAGTTTGACTTTGATTATTTTTTAACACACTTGCTTGTAAAGGGATATTTATTGCATCGTTTTTTTTTTATCATAATGAAGTTTCTTACGCACTAGTGCTTTTTACTTTACATTACCGCAAAGTTTTTTTAAAGGTATAATCCCGATTATGTTAATTTTGTACCTCAATGCAATTGATATGTGTGTAGACGAAGCATTCTTAATTTAAAGGGGTAAAACAGTTTGACAGCGCATAGCTGTAAAACAATAACTCACGCGCCATATTTGTTTACACTCTCATTGTATGGGTGACTATTATCAATAAATACTATCCTTTTTTTTTTTTGCTCGCAAGTGTGTTGAAACTCGTCGTATGAAACGCTTGTGCATTGATCATTACACTCTCGGCTCCCTTATCGCTTTATACCGCCTCGTATGTAATGACCAACTTTGCACACATGTATCATAATGTGGCTAATGCCATGGTACTATTATGGCCAAATTAATAGGCTTTTGATAGTAAATATTCATAAAAGAAACACATAGTGCAGCAAAGAAACACCTAGTCAAAAGTGGCTTATTAGGTCTTTCATTTGCGTGTCTATTGGTGCGTCTTTAGTACAGAGAAAATATTTGTGATGAAATTCAACTCAAATCCTCCGCTCGTGGAGGATTTGACACATGGATACTGGGTTAACATTCTCGCGACAAATAGTCATTTAAGGCCCCTTTTGGCAGAAGTGGCCCGGAAGCAGAAGAAAGTGAACGAAGAAGTACGTCCAGGTCCAAGCAGCGGCCCCGGCCCTGTGGAGAGGCGGCAGATGGAACTCCGCGCCTTACTTGCGGAAAAACAACGTGAGCTCGAAGCGCTGCTCAATAAAGAGGTACAATTAGCAAACAAAAAGTTCAAGGGGAAATATGACTTTAGATAACAGAAAAATGGGTTTGTGGTTTAGGCTCACTTTACATGCGGAATGGAAGCGAATTTTTGCAACTAAATTGTGCATTATGTACCGTAATGGACTTTATGAGTTTGAATAACATAAAAACTAAATACGAGCCAAAAAATCAACGGGTTGCACTCCGGGAGTGCCGGCAGAAGTGAAAACTTGAATATTAAAATGGTGCATTTTTTATATTTTGGAATGGTTAGGGAATAATTTTGCACGAATTGCTTTAATTATCAGTATAAACGTAGGTACTATCATTTATGTGGTAAAATACAGTATTCATTTATTGCGCTATCGTACACAAACATGACAATACGGCTGGACCGATTTGAATGATTTTTTTTGTATGGGTTTGATTGGCGCCCTGGATGGTTTAGATTCACAAATCAGCCCGGCAGACAAAAAAAATAATTCAAATCGGTCCAGCCGTTTAGGAGGAGTTCAGTGATATACACACGTACAGTTGAATTTTTTTGTATGCGTTTGGGCGACGACCTGGATGGTTTAGATTGGGTAGGGTAGCACCTCGCGAACGAAGTCGCGCCGAAAGCTAGTATTACATTAAAAAAATTACACTTCAGAACGATTTGGCACGCTGTAACACAAACACACACACGAACATTCGCGCAAGCGCCCTGCGCAGCCTGAACGAAACAGCAGGCGCAGGCATACATTTTCGCCGCACGGTAGAAAGAGAGGGAGAAAGAGAGGGATACTTCCTCTCCTCGCCACGCCGGCGGTTTACTCTCCCTCCGTCTTACGAATTTTCGATCAGGTCATGTGTCCTGACGCAAGTTTAACATTTTTTACCCATCACAAAAAAGTGCACAACACCGCTAAAGACGTTTTCACTTCAAAAAGAGGTCGTGCAGGGAATCCTTGCGCATTCTCGAGAATTCCGCGGCAATGTAAATTTATCCTTAGAAAGCGCGTGTACGATACATAGCGTGTAGGGTACCTGTTAACGATAAAACCGGTAATTTTTTTAATTTTTTTAATGACGAATTAATAGTTATTAATGTATCAATATTTATTACAGAAGGTGATTAGCTCAACAGCGGAACCACAGATAAAGCCAGACTCTCGAACTACGTCACTTGTCAACCAATCATACAATAGGTAATAGGCAAATGCGATTGTTTAATATTTATTCTATTTGATTTCTGTCACAAGATCTTGTTATATATTGTTGGTAACCTTTTTTACAGCGAGCAAGAAGAACCCGATTCTCGATCGGAGCAAATACTTCTCGACTCACAGATCTCGAGAGAAACTGAAACTTTTAGGGTAAATAACTATTTCTTTACAAATTTAATTTACTTGTCAATACATTATAATAATGTTGTACTCTCTAGGGTGGCGATGACAGCGTTTCAGGGACGAGATCTATTCCTGCGCTACCGTCACATATTGGAAGTACTTACGGCAGCGACAGCGATAGGTATAATATATATATGGTTTAATTTATAAACATAAATTAAGATTTCGTACATTAAAGTAAAGTTTTACCTTTATCAATTTTTTCTTTGTACAGCGCATCTAGAAATAAATCTAATCAGAGGAACAGGGCTCGACGAAGACAGATGCAGGAACGACTACCTGAAGATAATAATGTATGTTTTATTTATCTATCTTTCAATCTTACACGATCTCACCATGATAAGTGATGACGTGGCCGAAGGTGGTCCGCTGATGCAAACCACAATTACTGCCTGTAACTTTAGAGATATTCTCTGATCATTAGTACCCCTACTATGAGTTTGCTCTGGTAATTATATACAAAACGTGCTAGCACGAGTATCGAATGTTTCGTATTTTATTGAAACTCATCGCCTAACGGGGTTAAATAGGGGTAGAAAGTTGTGTTAGGGGTGATTTGCATCGAAGTTGATATCAATACTCCTTAGTGCTTTTTACTGAGTTTCTTGCCAGTTTCCATTTTTGCTTCTTCTTCAGAGTTGAAGGCCGACTTACGAACTGGAGGTAACTTTAGTAGCTTTGACCTTCATAATTGCCCTACTGGGGCCTAAATTGAAGAAATGGCTTTGACTTTGATTTAAATATTCATTTATATTTGACATTCCAATTTTAATAAAAAATATTTTTTTGAATAAAATCATATTGAGTTTTGAAACATAGCTGATGTTATAAGGAGTAACATAGCAAAAAATTCAAACACCACGCGGGTGAAACCGCGGGGGTCTGCTAGTCCTGTAGAAAATGTGTCACCGTAGTGCTAGCGAGTATCGATTACATTACCGTACTAAACTCGTGGTAGGGGTACAGGCCGGTCTTAGCCCTTCCCTTATCCACCATTAACCTATATTTTTCCTTAAAATATATTTTAAGAAATTGACTATCGATTATAAACATTTCAGGCAACGCAGTCTAACAATTCGACTCAAAATATACGACACGAGCCAAGGGCTGAAGCTTCTAACGTAAACATGGTCCCGCCGATATCACAAAATAGTAAGAGGTTTTATACTTTATTACCCCTATCACCAACATCCGTATTTCTCGTTCTGCCTCTTCCCTTATATTTCCTATTTGTTACAAAAGTTATAGTAATGTCGTGCGATTTCTAGGTGACAACGCCGGCCACATGCCTTACCCCCATCCACCGCCGCCACCGTGTTGGAATAGCACTAAATCCAATCAGGTATGCATAAAATATATATTTGGTTCTCTTTTTGACTGAGCTATCATTGCCTGATACACTATTCTCTTTTTTAATTTACTATATTGGTTCTATTTATTATTATTATTAGTTTATTTATTTAAGTCCCGGTGATGTTTAACAATGTGTAGAAGAATGTTCCTTATTGCCTTACAATAAGTTTTATCTCTTCAATCCATGGTTAATTATATCATCAACCCGCTTTCACTGGACAGTGGGGATTGTTGACTTCTAAAGCCCACATGATCAGAAGCCGGCGTTCACGACAGAGGCACCAGTGCTTTTATTGCATGATGATACAGATGTATCATTTTTTTTTCAGTATCACAATGGATAATTAGTAAAATAAAATAAGATTGTAATTCATTGTGACACCGACACCGTTAACCACTAATTATTAATTAGGTGTACATAAAAACTATAAACAACATAAAAATCGTAACAAAAACTAAGTAGGTACCTTACGCATGGCTACAGATCATATTGTAAACTTATATGGCTAATTTTCCTATGATTGTTTCAATTTCACCCGGGACTTCAAATAATGAACACTGAGGGTACATTCCGAATTGGCCAAAATTGCTCATAGCGCTCACATCAAAAATTATGCGTACCGATTAAGATATCACGTACCTATATGACAGCTGAGAAATGTCATCAAATCGGAACGTGAACGCGCTTACAAGATAAAAAAAACATTTAGAATTTAATAAAATCTGAATTAATGCACTAGGCGCTACTCCCTATATACTAACTAACATTATAAAAGCGAAAGTGAGTTTGTTTGTTTGTTTGTTACGCCTTCACGCATCAACTATTCAACGGATAATCGTGAAATTTGGCATGCAAATAGCCTATGGTATGGACAAGAACATGACCTAATTTTTATCCTGGGAACGCGGGTGACAGCTTTATAAGTTGCAAATGGGAACATTCGCTATTTTTATTATTTTCATTCATAAATAAACATAATTAGTATCTTTCATAAATCATAATTAGTATCTTTGTCAAAATAGTATATCAAGAATCTGTGATATCAAATGGTTGGTGTGAGCGCATGTTATGACATCATCTGTGACGTTTCACAGGAGGTCGTTAGCGCGCTCACGCAATTCGGAACGTAACCTAACTAGGTTAACCTACTTGGAGTTACTATTTTAAACCTTACAATCAAAAGTTATATACTTATAAAAATCTGTTATAGGATATGCGAACAAATCAGTTCACCCAAAATAGCCATTCTCAGACAATGGAACGTTTGTTGGGAACACCGCAGATGTCCTTTCCACCTTCTGTGCCGTACAATATGATGATGCCATATGGTGAGTATATTATATTTCATACTTGAAACGGACTATTCTATAATAGGCCAGTTGTTGTTTGGTTCCATAATATGGACTTGGCAGAAGCTAATCAAACCGGATGGATTGGTTCATTGATTGATGATTGTTTTTTTTTTGTTTTATATTATCATAATAGTGTTATAAATTAACTAGTAATTAACTTTTTTCGCAGACTCGTGGAATGAGGTTTTTACTTTAGCGCAGGATGGATTTAATGTAGTTAATCATTGACTCTCATCAAATTATCTAACTTTAAATGAGGATAAAACAAAGTACATTACCTTCTCAATTAAAAACCAAATAGAAGTTGCCAACCTTAACAATAATATCTATGCCCACAAATGTAGTTTCCCCCCCAGTCCCAACTGTTTCTGTCCCAATATAAATACTACTAAATGTATTAAATACTACTAAATGTATTAAATATCTAGGAGTCGAAATTGATGCAAACGTAACTTTTGAAAAGCACATAAAGTATAACCCAAAGAATACGAAAACTAACATATATTTTTAAAGAACTCCGTAATGTAGCAGACAAACAGACCATGAGGATGGTATACGAGGCTTTAGTCCAATCTATTTTATCTTACTGTATCACCACATAGGGAGGAGCATCTTAAACTAAGATGATAAGCCTAGAATGAGCTCAGAGGATGATCCTTAAAGTAAGTTTATCCAAACCACGTTTATTCTCCACTTCATAAGTCTATGACGAGAGTAAAGTGCTGACTGTACGCCAGCTGTACATAATGCTAACTGTGCTGCTCAAAAATTTCGACCTATTCGAGGAAAGGAGAAAACGCACAGCTCTCTCCAGAAGAAACTACGCAGTATGTGAGCTGCCTGCCGTGAAAACTTCATTTGCACAGAGATTTTTCCCTTACCGGGGAGGCATGCTTTTTAATAGGTTTAATAAAATAATAACCATAGCTGATTGCAGTAAAACGGAATGCAAAAATAAAATTGAAAAATGGTTACTTAATCTAGATTACTCCGAAACTGAAAACGTCCTTGATGTGGGATTGTAACTATAGTAGATAGATAATAATAGATACATTTTATTATAATATAAATCTTAAATATGAACTAATGTTTTATAATTCTTAATTTTGTTTCATATATTGTATACCTACTAAATGTACTCACTTGCACAAACTCATACACACGAATACACGACACATACACACACATTCACACCCCCACAAATACTACTGTCAATCACACATACATATGTGTCTCGCTCCATGTTGACATCTGCACACTATGATGTACTGAATTTATTTTACAATGTAATTTGTGGAGATAAATAAACACTATTATTATTATATTATTAAAATTATTAATATGTATTATATTAAGTATGTATTTACAAACAAAAAGTAGTATATGTATGTAGTATATCAGTTATCTGGTTTCCATAGTACACGCTCTGCCTAGCCTGTAAGATCAATATATTTCGTGTATTTGAATTAAAAAAAATGTTTGTATGCATTTTATCTCCACTGCAGCACTGTGACAAAGTTTTAAGGGGGCCCTTAATGGCCAACGCAACTTCAACGCAAGCATAGCCTAAAAGCTTGTACTTTCATCCAACGTAATATTTGACTGCGAAAAAAGAGAGACAGCATCAGAGCCGGTTATCAGTCGGTAAATTCCGCTGATCACTCGCGGTCGCTTCGCTAGGTCGTCATTAATGATTTCGCATATCATAAAACTTGTTCCAGGACTATACTTCTTGTGAAAAAATCTTGCAAGTTTGTGAAAAAAAAGTTAGTTATTTAGAACCTCCAATACATTTGCAAGCCTGGTATCTAGATGTTTTCTTAACTATTTTGAATTTATAGATACATTAGATATGGCCAAAGTTCAGGTAAAATTTGTGCAAAAACGCTGATTTTCGTAGGCTTTTACTGAATTTGTTTCACACTTTTTTTTATTTTTGCCTAGATATAGTGCACAAGATACCAATTTGTTTAAAACATCTAACGAAAAATGTTTAACAACGCCATCATTAGTACAGAGCTTTTGTATGAAAAGTATGGCGGATTGACTGCTCTTAAGCGATTATTTATACACACACGGTGATATTATTCACTATTCTGACATGACTTTTCTGTTACTGTCAACGTAAGTATGTATGTATGGGACATAGCTAGCGTTTCTCCTGGTTTAAACGGAAAGTTATCATGTCATGTTCTTTTGAAAATACAACGGCAAAACTTGAAAACATGTTTGTTAATAGGTATGGTCGGCGGTTGTGGTTGCGGCTGCGGTTTTTGGGGCGCGTGGTGCTGGCAGCAACTAGTTATGCAACAGCGGGAGATACACCAGCTGAGGGACCAACTTAGCCACGTACGTAACATTAATACTTGCCACATCTTATTTTAGGGGCGCGTGATGCTGGCAAAAACTAGTTATGCAGCAGCGGGAGATACACCAGCTGAGGGACCAACTTAGCCACGTATGTACGTAACATTAACACTTGCCACATCTTGTTTTTGGGGCGCGTGATGCTGGCAAAAACTAGTTATGCAGCAGCGGGAGATACACCAGCTGAGGGACCAACTTAGCCACGTATGTACGTAACATTAACACTTGCCACATCTTGTTTTTGGGGCGCGTGATGCTGGCAAAAACTAGTTATGCAGCAGCGGGAGATACACCAGCTGAGGGACCAACTTAGCCACGTACGTAACATTAACACATCTTGTTTTTGGGGCGCGTGATGCTGGCAAAAACTAGTTATGCAGCAGCGGGAGATAAACCAGCTGAGAGACCAACTTAGCCACGTATGTAACATTAACACTTGCCACATCTTGTTTTGGGGCGCGTGATGCTGGCAAAAACTAGTTATGCAGCAGCGGGAGATACACCAGCCCAGGGACCAACTTAACCACGTACGTAACATTAACACTTGGCACATCTTGTTTCTTTTTTTTGTTAATAGTATAATAATAATAAATAATAGGCTGGCAAATACGCAGATGGTCCACTTAGCAAGTGGCTACCGCCGCCTATGATTTTTTTGTTAAACCAGGGCCGATATGTTGCCGACATTGAAGAACTCTTTTTCGTCCTTGTTGAAAAGCCCCGTACACTGAAAGAAAACCGTAATTGGGAGCTCATTCCACATTCCAATCTGCATTTGATTTTATTGCGATAGCTTGTGTTATACTGTGCATTTTGGTAACAGTTGGAAGAACGTTGGCGCGCCGAAACAGCGTCCCATACGCTCAACAACCAGGTGCCTCCCGGCAACAGGGCCAACAACTATTGGGATAACTTCCGCAGGTAAATACTCATATTTCATCAACACTTGATAGTTTACATTGTATACATATGCAATTATATTTATTTATGTATTTATAACATTATTTTCTCTTTTCAGATATTAATATTCATTCAGATTAAAATCCATATTTACCCGTAGTATTTATATCTATTTAATTTGTATCTTATAATTTTCTTAAACGAGCAAAAAATTAGGTAAGGGTGAGATTTTATTGTATTTAACCCAGAGTCTTACAGGATTATTGGTAAAACACTAATAACCTCTCAGGACTATGTTACTAACATCATAAACAATAACTTTTGTTCTGACTTTTAATAATTCATCAGACTTTCATACAAAAATAAAAATATTTAAATTCAACGTTCTAAATGTTACGAACTCTACGCGTAGCAAAATACTGAGTGATAGTGCACGACAGGCGTAGGTTCAATGAAATACAGAATTGGAAGGTGTTCGATAGAACAATGAAATCTTGAAAATTTGTTTTTGAAAATATGTAAGGTTTTGTAAAAAGTCATAGAACAAAAGTTATTTATCATATTAGAAAAAGGTTAGAATTAGGTTTTAAGTGGTTTACCGATAACCCTGTATTATCATTGTTATAATTATTTTCACATACTAGTGCAAGTGTTTCAAACGCTTTTGAATAATAGAGTATAATCAGAATAATTAAAGACGACTAGTTTATCTTCATACAATGGTACTGAACGAGGCTTGTTTGTGGGCGTACCAGTACGTATGCGCCGTTGCACGCACCATTCGGCACGCGTTCGGTACTATTTTATGAAAATAAACTACTCTTCTTTATTTAATCTGGCATAATGGCATTTCATCTCCTGACTCCATGAATTTTTGTTTTGACACTAACCTCCTTAATACATGGGATGGTTAAAGCAGTTTTGTAAAACCCAGGTTTTAAGATAGCCCCTTGATGGCTCCTCTTCTTATATGACCTTAGAAAGTAATGGATATATTTTAAAACCTGGGTTTTACTAGACTTCGTTTAAACCATCTCAATTAATTAGAGAGTAACTGTCGTGGTTTTTGGAGTTGTTCCCAAAATAGACGATAACACACTCATTGTCTTGTATTATTTACAGTTACTCGCGTCAAAATCTACTGTCAGCGAATAATAAGACAAATGGTGATGGGCACCTGGGTGTGGGTCCGGCGCACAATGCTAACCCACACCCGCACCCGCACCCGCTAGTGGAGCGATCGCACAACACGCTGCACCACACCTCCTCCTCCGTCGCCCCCGCCATCACTCCCAAGAGGAACGCCAACACCAACGCGGCTACCACCTCGCTCAATGCGGCTCACTCTTCGCAGACCAATGAAGACGTTCCTACCCGTCATGCAACACGAAACGTATCCTACGAAAGGTCACTGTCCTTCTCATCCGCGCCAGACGTATTAAATGTTAATCAAAATGCAGACGTAGATGCAGCGACCGCCTCCCATTCGAGAAACATGGATGAAAGTACACCTAATGTTAACAACATCAATATTAACCGACAGGAAATTCCGTCGAATCCGTTTAGAAATTTAAACATTTCGAACCCGATACCTGAGATAATCCAGTCGCATTCGAACAATCTAAATACGACAGCGAATAGTAAAAAGAAATCTTCATCGAAACTTCCCGCAAAAAATTCGACCAACAGAAGAAATTTCAGCTTAGACTACTCTCAAACTAGTAACATTAATATTGCTAGCACCTCCGAAGCGCCAAACCCTAACCTAGCGTCTACCAGTCGTGAAGTCCACGATAAAGCTACATCGAAATTATTCGATCTGCTCCGAGAAAATGTGTATTCTGAGGTTACGACATTGATCGGTGTTAATGAATCTCACCCAGATTTTTTGATTCAGTTGTTCAGAGAGCTGCAGTTGATAAGCTCGGATACATTACGACAAAAAGTATTACAATCTATACGAAACGTACTGTCCCAATACAGCTCCATGATTGAGAACGGGAGTAACGAAAACATTCCCGAAGGAAGTAGAGTGGACCCCGTGTCGACGACCTCCACTGAATCGAGAAATTACAACGATCGTAGCTCGGAAACAATTCAGAATACGATCCATATAGATAACAAAGTTGTTCGCTTTTTATTACTCAAATGTGATGAAATATGTTCTGATGAATTCCTGGATGTATTAGCATCAAACATTCTCAGCTGTACCGAGGACAAACGGTTTACAAAACACTCCAAGAGGAGGCTTCTTGAATTACTGTCCAAATACGAAGGAATGAGAGTATGCGATATATCTAGTGATATAATCGAAAACTTGCCAATGCTGATCTCAAATAGTGAATGTGATACGGGACACCAATCCAATGATTTACCGGAATCATCAATACTGCAAGATGTTGCGGGCTCTTTGAATTTATTTAGCTCGAGCGATAGCCAACTACATCAAATTAATTCGTGCCCATACGATGTGTGGCCCGATCATCACGTTCACATGGACATGGATTCTTCAGATCTCAATGACAACCGACCGCGGTCGACAGATGAAGATAAGGTTGATCTGCTCAGTTGCTCCGAGATGCACAATGGAGACTTGGCAGAAGCTGATCAAACCTGTCGTCAGGATATGGGCGACGGCGTCAACAGTCAGCGTCAACTTCACGATGAAGCAGGAGCAGGACCCAACGCCGACGCTCTGCCTGATGTTGTTGACACTGAAGATGTCACTCCCACAGAGGTAATGCAACACGTACTCTACTGTAGATGTCTTCCAATAATCAATTGTACTAATCGTATAGAATAATTGCCTGTATTCATTTTCTACTAATCACAATATAACTTAGAGCCTACATAAAATGGTCGTTAGTTGGGACAATTAATTTATTTTCCCGATTCATGAGCAATATACCCACTTGAAAGTAACAGCTACTTATGATATTTTATAATTAAGTACAAATCACATGCATATTATTTATATTTATTGATAATTGACATACTTCACTCTCTATGAACATAGAAAAGCTAATAACTACGTATAAGCTCTGCCTTCTAGCGCGTCTATATAATACTTGCAGAGCGTAACTGATTGCAAACGAGCAGGATTTTAGATGGTTTTGAAAGTCTTCCAATGTTGAGTTAACATTACCAGGAACATGTAGTAATTAAAATAATTCCACAATGGCCCTGATTCTGTTGTTTAAAACTAAAATAATTTTAATCTCACTATGTCTCTTTCTAACAATGAACATAAGACATAAGAAATGGATGTAAGACATTTTGTCCTGTCAAATTAGTCTAATGCTTATTTTCAATATAAATTTAGTCGCCATCTATCGCGGTTACGCCTAAATACACGCAAAATAAGACGGCAAAGATTAATTTGATAGCTTTAAATATGTTCTATCCTTTTTTAATAATGTTCGTAAGAAAGAAATGAGATGTGACTATTCAATTCAATTCAAAATCATTTATTCAAATAGACCTCCGCAAGCACTTATGAAAAGTCTGACTATAATACTCTAATACCGGTTCGGAAGGTTGCATTTGCTGAGAAGAGCCGGCAATAAACTCAGCAATTACTCTTTTCAAAACAGGCTTAGATTCATTACATAATATTTACATTCTAATCGCATTGAAAACAATTGCGTGCCCCGGCGCGGCGGCAAAATTACAAAGTAGACTGAAAAAATATTTAATAAGTAAATAAATAGCAAACTTAGGCAGACCAGCCCCCACAAGCAGCACCTGTTCACAAGTATGACGCGTGTGGCAGCCATCGCCCTCCTCGCCATATTGGAGGGAAGTGAGCGACCCGTCATACGACGCCGCCGCAAGCAAAGGCCTTAAAGTGAGCATGACTTACTTAAGTCTGCCTTAGAATTAAAAAATAACTAAAGGGAAACACTAAACACACAATTTGTTATCACTGTGACTAAAATTAGTTTAGTGCGATTTACAACAGAATCGGCACCAATATCAGTTTTTGTTCTAGTTTCGACTGCTTTATAATATTTACTAAGCATTTCATAATCCTAAAATATTTTATGTGCCTTAAGTTATTCCTTTACTAAAGATCGATTGTAAATGTGATTCCAATTGTCTAAAAATCTGTATTTTTGTACAAATATGTATGGAAATATTTTTTTTCGTTTCGGGATAGAACGTTTACACACGAAATCCTGGTTATTTTGTCTGAAATGGTTATTTTCAATTATGTTGTTATTAAAAAATACTTCTTCAACGACAGCGAAACCTTAGGGTTGTACCTTAGGGTCACCACTCACTATAACAGCACGGCTACGCCTCGCCTACCTTGCCATGCAAGTGAAGCCTTTAAATCGTATGCGTTAAAGTAAATTTTACATAGACTAGATAAAATAGTTGGCGCCTCGCGGCAAGCGCGCTTGGCGCTACAAGCCACTAGGAGCTGACCACACGCTTACACGCTGACGCCAGCAACCGGTATTTTACGACGCGCCGTCTTGCTGCCACCTCGCAGGCGGTGCTCTGGCAGCTAGTGCTAGTGGTTGGATTCAGTTGAGGCGGTGCCATAGTGAGCGATGACCCTAAAGGTTAACTAAAGGGTCATTTAAAGCCTCACTTGAATGGCAAGGTAAATGTCGAGGCGTAGCCGTGCTGTTGTAGTGAGCGGTGGGTGACCCTTACTCGTAAGTGGAGCCAAAAGGTGGCCACTGAAACGGTAGCATTAGATCAGTTTGGTTTGCTGGTCCTGTACTTGGTTGGACAGATAGAGTAGCAGCGTCATGCAAACTCCTCAACAACTCGATATAACGCCAATCGACTAGGCACCGCTACAGTGAGTGTTTCGACGGAATCGTAAACTTTCTCGTAGTCCACAAATGACAGGCCGATTCTTCTATTTTTTGTGTTAATCAGCCTCAGAGCAAGTATGTAGTCTACGGTACTAAAGTCTATTCGAAACCCGGCCTGCTCCAGCGGCTGAAAGCCGTCAAGCCGCTCAGACAAACGATTCGTGATGACTCTCGAAAACAACTTATATGTGGAATTGAATCAAGAGCGATTTCGACCTGTAGTTTTTGAGGAGAGTTATCTCCTTCTTGAAAAAACAATATCACCACACTCCTGCTCCACACTTGTGTTGTATCATTGAAGATGATGGCATTAAACAGCTTCTGCAATTGTTTCAAGACTGAAGTTCCATCTGCTTTTAGAAGCTACGTTGCAACACTTTCCTCCCCAGGTGCCTTGTGGTTTTTAAGTTTTTTGAGAGCCGTCACAATGTCGTCTACTCTATATCCGGAAGGTGAAGTGGCGAGTTAGGGTCCATTGATCCATTGAAGTGCTCGATCTCTACCAGTATCTTATGCTTGGAGGTTACGGTATTACTGGATGTTTTGAGCCTCGCCAGATGTGCTCTGTCAAGTTCTTACCGACCACCATAGACCTCCTGTTCTGGTCGATCGCTTCTTTTATACAGAGAGTATTATGGGCGCATAGGCTTACCTTTCTGAAAGTTTGATTGACCCTCGCTGTCCGCCGACACACTGTTTTTCTCCACAACATTGTCAGTAAAAGCCCTATTTTTTTTATACCACAACGTCGTGTCTTTAAACTAGCATACGGCCCGCCTGCTGGTAAGCGGTTACCGTAGCCATATGGACGCTTGCAACACACGAGGCATCGACCCTTCCCCCTCCCCAATAAGCTCTGGCTACCTTACTCACGCGCAGGAACACAATAAAAACCTATTTACCATAAATCCAACACCCCCCTGGAATTCATGATGAACCCTCTCGATAGTAGTAGAGTAGATGTCCTGACTCCAAGGTTATCGTAAATATCTTCCCCTTGTGTACGAACTTCAGATAGCCCTAGGATTTGCCAGTTTATAGCACCTAGACCTAACTCTGACTCGAGCTCAGTAGCGCTTGCATCCAGACGTAAGAGTCCCGTACCTCTACCATGAGTTGTCTACACTAACGTAATCTACAGTCGCTAGCGACTACGGTGAATACTTATTGTAGCGTGGGTGACAGCCGCCCGGGGCACAGATTTCGCAGCTCCTTTCTTTAGGTCTTTAAATTAAAACAAACACTAAATATACAGTAATCCTAAAGATAGCTTACTCCAATTTGTAGGTGCGACATGAATATGAAATAAAATCAGTTGCGGATTTACCAGCAGACTGAGTAGGTTTGAAACTAGGGCGGTAGATTTTAGGGGTGGCAAATTTCTGAATCGTTTCTTTTCTCATGTCTTACAGAAATAAGCATACATTAGGCCCGGCTTATAAATTGGTACATCATTGAACTTTGATTTATTTAGAAATATACCCAAAAAAATCTTATGCAATTTCAACAAATTGTTGGATTGTAAAAATAATCTAGGAACTTGTAATAATTGTAGAGGGCATATAAGGGCGGCAGAAAATCACAAATGTTTCTTCAGTGAATGATTTAAATATTTATGAGATACCTATTATTATTTATTGTGAAATTTCGCCGCCCCCTAAAAGTACCGCCCGGGGACCGGGCCTAAACCCGGTTTATTGAAATAACTCAAAATATGAACTAGTTTTTATTAAAAAGTAGTTACCTGCCTACATTACTTTTTTCGCAGTATACAGAATGTCCCAAGAAGTAGTAGGTATCAATCGGAAGTCCAGAGGTGGAGTTTTCCGTGATTTTTTGTAGTTTGCGAGTATTACTACTACCTCAGAGTATATAAATACTACGTATAGAGAAGATATCATAAGCAAAGGTTATGTCCCATTTTTTTAGAGTCAACTAAAGTTCTCTTTAGCGTTGAAACAATAATTAGTAGAAACACGTGTCGCTATCAGAACGCTTTTAGAAGTATTTTTCTCGCAAACACTGTGATTTTCACGGCGCTTACATGTTTCGTTCATCGTTCTACAAGTGGCCGGATGGACTCACTTGAACGGAACATGTGATTTGTGGCGCCTTCTCTATACGTACTAATAATAGCTCAATGTTTGCGAGTTATGAATATTTTTCATGTCTTTAATAAAAATCTAGCATTGATATTTTTGATCATAGTGACGTTACGTAGCGTACGTAGCGATGAATCGATTATATTAAGGTATTACAATATAAATTACTCATATCTTTTACAATATTTTATGAAAATAAACAATACCTTGCCATATTATTACCTAAAAATTGATGAAGTGTCAACAATTTTGAGTTATTTATATGCCACATTTAATCGAATATTTTGTGTATGATGTATCCTTGAAATGCTAATAATAAATTGAAAAACATTATAATGCCTTTTCACTGTGTCAAAGTAATATTAGACTTCCGAACAATTAGAAATTAATATAATGAAATTAAACAAATATCATTAATTATTCATAAGTTTATTATAAACAATATCACAGTAGAAAAAAAAACGGAATCACAGTAACTACTACGTAGGTAATATATTTATACTGAATACAAATCTATATTTCAAACACATTGTGTAAGATGTTGGTATGTTTACATTAAAGGCGGAAGCAGAGTGGCTTGGGCTTGACCGTGTGCCAACAAGGCTGCATATGGAAGAAGCATCTGAAAAACAGAAAGGTGATGTCAATGTTTTGTAATAAAATAATTAAACACTCAAACTAAACCAATTGGTTTGTACATTATTTGAGTGAATCCTGAAAAATAAACAAGATTAGTTCTTCTCAAACTGCATCTGGAACAGAAAAACAAAATAAATAGTAATAACCAGGTATCTTATTTCATTTCAGATTGAACTATGAAGATTGATTAGTCCACCTGTCCGGTTTTAATGTATTTTTTCGATATACTCAGTGTATCCAATTTATTATTCTATTTGTTATATAGTTTACTTGTTATATTATAATTTGTGTAATACATACAAATAAATAATAAGTAAAAATTGTTTTATTCTTTTAAATGAAGAAAATTTTCCATTTATTACATAAAATATTTTTCAATTACACAAGCCCTATCCTATGTGAGAAATATACTCTTATAAACAAAATATTCATAATATAAATTCCAATAAAGTTCTGAAGTACAAACACTTGAACACGTTATTAGTTATCACATTTAGTACACATGTACAGTAATACAATCTTGTATGTCACAGACACTGCTTTAAATTTAGGTCAAAAATGTTCCCTCCATGAATGTTCCAATATAGTGACTCCAGTAAATCTTCTGAGCTTCTGTCCAATCTCAAGGTCTCATTTGTCTCAGGTTCATTTTGTTTCTCTCTTTGTACTTCTGTAGATAAAATGGACATTGCTGAATTAGATTTGCTATGCCATTGTTGAGGTTCAGAACGAATTAGATCATATGGACCATGAGACAACGAGATATATCTGGATTGTTGTGGGTTGGACGTAGAAAACATGGATTGTAGTTGGTAGTCGTTGGCACCATACCCTCTGAAATAAAGTCGAACTTCGTCACACTGGTGCTCAGTTGTCGGAACATGAAGTCTCCCAAGCTGAGTTTTGTTGCTGTTTCAAAATCACAATTTATGTTACAGACAAATTAAAATATTAAGGCAGAGAAAGGGTTCGTTTTCGTTTTATCAAGGTTTACTCTTACGTTACTTTTAACAGTAGTACTTGCTATGACACACTATACCTACTGGGTGGAGATTTCGAGATGGCATATTATCGAAACCTATGTTGGTTTAGTCATGCTGAACAACTTTTACTATGGGACCAACACTGAACTCTAAAAAAAATATATTATACTTTTCATACATTATGATTGAGCAAGGTTGACATTTACTATGGAAAGTTTTTAAGAATTCACTATTGGTATAGTGTAGTAAAAGTTATTCAGCATGACTAACCCAACATAGTTTACGAATATACGCCATCTCGAAATCTCAACCTGTTATATATGTAATTGTATGTGGGTAATATTTTAGAACTCGTATCGTATACATTCAAATTGACACAGTCTGTATTAGATATCGGATCGGTAATTATTATGAAAAAAAGAAACCCTTGCATGCCTTTTATTCATCTTAAAATTTAACAGTAATGTAATTTGGTTATTATAAGTGCCGCTCATACACGCCCAGACTGCATGAATGGCGAATACTAAGGTGAACGGATGGCAGTTCAGTTCATTAAAATAGAGTGAATGTTTGGAACGCCGTATCTACTACGAAGCTTTGATCTGATATAACATCACTATAGTTTCTCACAAACCGCAGAGGCTAGGGAGCCCTAGGTGTTAGCACCTGGCACACTAAAATAGACGGCACATAACAGTAGGTGTATGGGGAATTCTTTATTCGCTTGTAGCATACCTAAATTTATTTAAATTATTGAGGTATTATCGTGAGATTCGAGCAGGAGCTTTAAATGCTCAACTGACTTTCTATTTTCTTTAACCATGCTCCATAACCATATGCTCTTAAAATGTAATTTCGCCGCATCACATCTAACGCTCGAATGCCAATATCATTTAACTAGCTAGAGCATCGCCCTATATATAGTGCTTTAAATATTATAGCCAACTTAATGATTTTATATGTAGTTTTATTACTCATAATACTTATATTCCATCTTATTTTAAAAAAAGCCGGACAAATTTAAAGAGCCGGAAAATAGTGTAAAAGTCCGGACATGTCCGGACGGATGGTAACCCTACATGCAGGTGAAGCTAATAAAAACGTGTTAAAAAAAAAATTTTTTTGTTTGTTAGATTAGGCAATGAAGAGATTACTTTAGCTTTCTTATGTTAGATTTAAACCTATAACTAGAAGAACAATAAAAAAGAAATAACTACCTACATCAATTTCTATAATTAAAGTTTTTTTTTTATTATTACAAACCCTGACCTCGGTGCGCGAGTGAGACTGTGAGTTGGCCATTATTTTTTACTAGTAGTACAGCAACAATTACTCATTTGAAGAACAATACAATCAGGCAAGTAATATTGTGTATTTATCCACAACATTGTTCAAATTAAATTGTGAGGTGCTTAAAAACATGACCAATTTAAAAATCCAATCTAAAAACATATAGCATGGTGCATGTAACACAATTGTTTGCCATTTTTAAGATTTCTCAATTCTTGATAATTTTTTTCTAAATTATAATGGAACATCACACACCATCTTATGTGTAACAAGTATAGGCAGCAGATTTAACTGGTTTCAAGCTCAGAGTGCCACCCATTGCAGTAATCAAAAGGATCAAGGGCACCACCTTGGTATAATTAGAGCAGCAGTTCCCAATTTCTTTTGGCCAAGGAACTCTCTACATTGAATATTTTAAACATTTCTTTTTTAGTTATGACTCTTTTCTATGATCATTTTATTTAACTCTCGGATGGAACATGGAACCCTTTTTGTGGACCACCTTTTGGGAACTGCTGAATTAAAGAATGCTACACACTGTAGATTGGTTGAAAATGAAAGTCAAACAACCAAATCATAGACAATAGTTGCACCATTGTCTATGATTTGGTTGTTTGACTTTTGTTTTGGTTGTTACTGTTGTAAAACACTATAATAATTTTAATCACAACACATCTCTTTCTTACAATCATTATGAAGAAGGATATAAACATATTTAAAGCTGTCAAATCAGACCAATTTTGATGACAAACTAAAATGTCGAAAACAAGCATTGGATTAATTTTAAAGGACAAAATTTCTTGTATCCTTTTTTTATGTTCTTTGTTAGAAAGAGATATAGTAAGACTAAATAAGTTTTTATAAACTACATTGTAAACTACAGAATGAGCACCAATATCTACCACAGATCTAGACAATATTTGTAGTTCCCTCAGTTGCTTCATCTACTACCATGTGTGGCAAGCTTAAGTTTGGACTTGCCACTAAATTACAGCTTGTGTAATAAACAAACATCCATCATTGTTAATATGACATCATATACTTACAAGGTATAATATAAACAGGGCTATCATGGGTCATTGGGGCCTAAACCAGGGCCTAAATTTAATAAATAACATTTTGAATAAATGACATTCACATTGGGTATGCAAAAAAAAATACAATGAAAATATCAGAATGACTTTAACTGATCCATTAGGTGCAATGGGTTCATGCCCCACATGCCCTAAAAAGGTAAACTTATTCTTTATTATTGTATTTTATATTTAAAGATAAACAATTTGTACAATTGGAATTAAACCTTATGTTGTGTGTAATAAAGCAAATTGTTGAAACTGATATGGATTATTTCATATTGTTCATACAGAATTAATGTATACATAATTACACAGACACAGATAGTACAAAGTAATATTTTACGTATTTGATACACATTGTAAATTATATTCCACCCATTCTCAGTTGGCCAAAGTGAAGTTATCTGACAATGCTTGCACAGTAGTGTTTATTTTTCCAATATTAAAATATATAAAACCAATGTGATGTCAAGATTGAAAAGGCCCATTTTGGCAAGATGGTATCTTTCTTATCGCACTATGTTTGTCTCTTTTGTGCTCTATATGTGCTGTCAAAACAGGCCCAACTTAAATGAAATTTAGAATGGATGTATTATAATTACTCATTTATACCAAATAAACATGTTTGGAGAAGATTATCATCAATAAAATGATTTATGTCTAATGTGAGTGAGTACTATCACAACAAAACTAATTTAATCATAAATATACAAGTTACATTAAAAAAACTGAGGAAAGGTTCTTTGAGTCAATAGACAACTATTTATGTAGAGCAGTATATTTAACTGCATCTGTTGTGACAGAATTGGCAAAACAAATAATTGCTAGAACCTTTACACTTCATAACTTTGAAACTGCAACAAAACTTCATGAAACACTGTTTATATTTCATAATAAATACTTGAACACAAGTACAAGAACTTGTCCAAATTAAGGAAACTTCCCACTTTATCAATTTTGAATTGGATGCATTTGATATGGTACAATTTCGAATTGAAAATAATTTTACAGGAAGGTTATTGAATCCAATAAGATTGACTGAAATGCAATGTTCAATGAACTTCCTGAAGGAATATATAATAATCCTTACCTTGACGAGGACGTTTAGTCTGAGGATATTCGCTGACCTCTGCACTTCGCTTCCTCGCGGTGCTTTGTAGTGATGCGGTTTCATTGGCAAATGGAAGCTCTAACATTTCGCAATCGGTGCCAACAATAGCATTTTCTGAGCTTTTCGGATCATGATAACCATAATAACAATTTCTTGATACGTGTATATTCGGTTGACATTGGCCTATTAGTTGATTGGCATCAGAATAAATTGGGGCGGGTCGTACTGCATCAAAATTATTTCTGGCATCGTGTAGATATAAGTCGATATTGCTCGCCGGCATTTTCCTGTTCTTCAATTCACGTACCTAGTTGGTAAGGACTAGGAAGGAATCGTATTCTTGATATAATGGTCAGAAGTTAAGCAAGATAACTTTTCTTTCTGCGATTATTCCCGATAATTATAAGACGAGAATGAATAGGAAATAATATTTTCTTTGTTGTTAGCGAATGAGAGAGATGAGACGCTAACGACGCTATTGACGCTAAGCGAATCAGAGGTTAGATCCAGTGTTGCCAGTAACCGATAGTCAAAAGCAACATGAGACAGCTCAAAAAGTATCATTTTTACGAGAAAAGTAACATAATCTTATTTTATGCAGAAAACGAAACTAATACCGTAAATGGCACTTTATTTCACATTAGTCGAAAGTCTAGTTCGAAAGAGCGCTCCCACAGAGGAACTACGCGAACTAGTTCCCAGATACCTCGCTCCTTAGTTCGCTTCGGTATAATAAAATCGACTTGTAATAGCGAGTGAGCGAGAGCGCGGCGCGCCGCCCGAGCTAGTCACGTTATTTGCGTTGCACTTGCATTATACCTAGACGATAACTTATTCATAATTTTAATACAATATACTTATTGCACCAATTACACTTTAGTTATTTTATTACAAGTTATTTACACAATATACAAGTTGAAACTCTTATTAACACAGTTAGAGTTGGAATACATTATAAGTAATATGTGGTAATATTTCTATATTGAACTACATCATTAAAAAAATTATTTATTTAATGTCGTATTGTCGAATCCACCCCATTATACATGAGTACAATGTATTTAACGTAAAAAGTAACGGTAAAAAGAGCTACTTTTAAAAAACTAAAGAAATCGTACAGGAGCATTAGCAAAGTGGGCGAACGATTTGCCTTTCTCTAGTTCGAGACGGGAGCTGAGGAACTAAAAGAGCGACCTAGTTCGCCAAGGAGGAGCGAACTAAACGAAGCGCTCCCGGTCGGGAACTATTACGCGCAAGACTATTTCACATAAAAATCTTCACTTCTATTTGTTAGGATTCAAAAAACTCGTAACAATTGTATTCATTCCCTAAGTAAGAAAAGAAAGAAGAAATCCAAACATTCATGCTTTAGTGCGATAAAGAGAAAGAAAATGGACGATTGCTAAAAATCAAGTGCACCAACGCGACGAACGAGAACTTCCTAGGGAGCGTTTCACGGTTATTTTATATCTGCTGGAAAATATTTGAATATTTTTTATTAAGTGAAAGTAACGTAAAAGTGGAAGTGATTCAATACCCTATAAAATGTTTTTTTTTTTACAAATAGTGTATGGAACTCGCCATGATTCTTTGATTATTAACACTCGAGGCGGTATTATGCGATAAGGGAGCCGAGAGTGTAATAAATCAATGCACACGAGTGTCATACGACATTTTTCAACACACCTGCGAGTGTCCTCAAAAATATATCAAATTCAAATGAAATAAAATTTTCAATTTAGAAAGAAAACAAAAAGAAAAATACTTGTTTTCTGTGCTTGTTTTAAATGTTTTTGGATGTAGTATGTTTACTGCCTAACCCTACGACTGCAAACTCATGGTTTCGGAGTATTTCGGACTGACAGTGCGGACTATAATGAAGCGATTTATTTTGTGGCCATAATAAAATAAAATAAAAGGCAAAGCTGTATGGCTCAGACCTTTGCCAGCCTTTTGGCGAATAAGACAAACAACAATAACAGCAGAGACTTTTTGGCGGGAACTTGCAGAGTGACGTAGCATTTTCATTTTTATTTTCATAAATTTGTGTATTTTGAGTTTTATTGTGTATTTTTGGTGGTATTTTACCCAATAAAGATCATCCATGTGCACCAGTGAAGTGAAATGAAATGAATTATGTGTATCGTGACTTTTCAAGTTGTCTTAAAATGTCCGTGTAGAGTTTTACTACTAGTGCGTTCGAATTGGAGTGATGTCGTTTTTAACAGTTTCAAAATGGGCATTTTTGTATTTGCGTTCGAATTGGAAAATTTCAACAATTTTGCAACTTTTGCCACAAACGATATGTCCCAAATCGAACGATTAGATACAAAAATGACATTTCCATGCTCATCGCCTGCTTGTCACTTGTCTCAACCTACCTTTTTCCTTCAGTTAATCATTAAACAAAGTTAATCTAACAAATTATTCTCTTACCTGTTAGTATTTCTATAAAATTTTATAATAAAAATTAGAATTTTCGCTTCCCGTATGAATTTTATGAAACTTATCTGTCAGATTCAAAGATGTCAAAATATGATCACAAACGACCCTGCCTCGGAGGTGGGTCAAAATTTGCAGTTCACGATGTCGTTTTTAACTGTTTCCAAGCAAAACGAACGGTGAACGAAAACTGTTCAAAACGCCAATTTCGCCCACATCTTTCCAAATCGAACGCCAGTTGTGATCGTTTTTGGCATTTTGGACTGTTATTTTTGCTACCATACCCCAATTCGAACGCACCTTACAATGAACACCATTGTAGTAAAACATGACTTTTATGGACGGTGACTGACTGAGGACTTATAATGTGAAGTGATTTATTGTGACTGGAAACTATAATATAATTCGACACTGGCAGAAATGAGCCCTAATTTGGGCTTGGTTGCCAAAATTAAAAATAAGAAGAAGAAGAAGAAACATTAACAGCTGGATTTCTTTGGTAGGGATGTCGGAAGTGAACAAAAATGTCGATATTTCGATGTACCGATATTTATTAAAATATCGATATATCGGTCATACACATAAGATTTTGCGTTTTTTAAATAATAGTGTATGTAGCTCAATATGTAATACCAATAGTATTTTTGGTAATGCAATAATTAAGATAAAATAATAATTTTAGCAATAAAAAAATATATCGTTTTTGATAAAATTTTCGATATTGGAAATTCTGTATCGATATATCGGATCAAAATATATCGGCTAAAAATATCGAATTAAAAGTATCGATACATCGATACTTTTTCAACAAGCCTATTCTTTGGTCATTGCTGTCAGACAATTGTCAGCTAAATGTCGGCTTTATTTATTTCTTTTATAGATTTGGATGAATTTAGTTCGATGTGTAAATAATTTGAGGAAGTACAGTAACTTGGAATTTACGTAATGTTAGCCTTATAATTACTATGTTACAACTGTAAGTTATAACTACTTAAAACTTATTAACAGTGATAGTGTTTGAATAAAATTAAACCATGTTGCCTTCCGTTATTGGTAAATGTTTGTATAGAAAGATCGGTAGACATTCTACGGAACTCAAATACTTACATTCGATATATTTTGGGGCAACAAGAGGCTTACGGCATGATTCCTTTTGTTTATCCAATAAAGAGCTGTGGAGATATATAAACACATCTTCTTACTCCTTTGATAAAGAGAAAACCAAAAATGGGAAACTTATTCCTGAGAAAGATGCCCAAGATTCCCAAAAAAAATATCAAGAAATTATCAAACAGGGTCCAACAGGAGACATATTGGTTAAAACTGTAACTGATGAAAATAAAGTTGTAACAAAAGTAACTATTGAGAGAAGAGAAACTCCTCCAGCAAAAGCACCCCCAGCACAATCAGGTATATAATATTTTAGTAAGTAATGTTTAATCTTTATTTTAATTTACTACAGAAAGTACCTTTCATTAGATTACCCTTAGGCAACAATAAAAAGAATGTTAATATTCTGGCCCTGTGATTTGGATGCCAGTCTATCATAATGGTAGGACACATTATATTGTTTCAGTGAAAAAAAGATTGTTGATTGATTTCTCTGCATCTTACACTGAACGCAACTTTATAACTCCAATGCGTGCTATGACTGAGTATTTACTGAAGCAGTCAGATTTGGAAACCTTACCAAAAGTTCTTCGTAGATCACCATATGAGGCCGAACCACCTATAACTGTGTACTACCGGAAAGATGTGGAAGCTAAGGCATTTGAGGTAATTTTAGTAAATACTTACAAATTTACGATTAGCTGAAGTACCTATAGTAATTAGCATATTTTTTAGGTTTGGGGATCCAAAGAAGCCCTTGAGAAAGAGTTACTTAGAAGAGAATTAGATAGACGAAGATATGAACAAGGTATATATGATAAGAAATTGAGTGTAGGTTATCTATACTAATATAATAAAGGTGGAGACAGCTGTTTTTATTTGTTAGTTTAACCATGCTAGTTTCTGAAATACTAGTAGAATTTGAAAAATTCTTTAAAGATATATATAATTTTATCTGGGAATGTGGGTGAAACCGTGGGGACAGCTAGTATTAAAATATATACAATTAGAATTACATAAAACATTATTTGACATTTACAGATGTGTTTACTGTCAAAAGAAGGTTAAGAAATTATAGAAGGGAAATGAGCCATAAACGACTAAGACCTGAAGAAGAAGAACTAGGATTGAAAACTAGATCTGGCAGGGTTGTGCTTACTGCTATAGGGATGTGAGTTCAATGTCAAAGTTAACTGAAACTTTTCAGTAGAACATAATAAACTTAAATATACATTATTTTTCAGCAATGGATGCAACTTTATTTTTAAGCTATGTGCATGGTTCTACACTGGATCACATAGTTTATTTTCAGAGTGTATTCATTCACTTGCTGATACAGTCAACCAGCTAATTCTAGCATATGGAATACATAAATCTGTTCAAGTAAGTATATTAACCCCCTAATTAAAATTAACAATGATTTTGTTTAGGTATTTAGAAAGTACAAAAATCCACACAGATACCCATATAACATAAATAGTGAAATTAATATGTATGTTTTGTGTTCTAAAGCTATTATATTCTGTGACAACATTCTCCAAACTTAATCTCTTTATTTTGTTACAATTTCTTTTTTAATTTTAGATGGCGGATCCTGACCATCCATATGGTTACACAAACATGAGATATGTGTCATCATTAATATCAGGAGTTGGTATATTTTGTGTGGGAAGTGGTCTATCCTTTTACCATGGAGTAACTGGCATATTGGATCCACAGCCCCTACATGACTTTTATTGGGTAAGTATTCATTGATAGTCCAAAATAAAACTGCCATTTTTAAGATATCCAAAGAGTTTTTCTTCAAACAATACAAATAATAAAAAAACAATAACAAATGGTAATTTAGTAAACAACAATATATCCTGATGAAATCTGAATGACGGCCCTGTTGATGTTGATCAAGCTTAGATTATCTGACTATCATGGGTGGCTTTCCGCCCAGGACAAACATTTCTTTACATTGTCTTTGGGATTATCCATAGTACAAGCTCAACATAATCTATACTAATATTATAAAGAGGAAAGATTTGATTGTTTCTTTGTTTGCATTGAATAGGCTCCGAAAGTACTGAACCGATTTGAAAAAATCTTTCACTGTTGGGAAGCACTGTTGGTAGGGTGGGGTAGCACCACGCGAACGAAGTCGCGCCGGGCTGCTAGTTTGATATAAGTAGGCAATTTACAATACCATTGTTAAATTTAAAAAATATTTATTTAAATATCAAAACATACATGACTCAAAATAATAACAATAAGAGCTTTCTCATAGTATAAACTTGTCCTATTTTTCAGGCTTATTTCGTCCTGGGAGGGGCAGTAGTTTCTGAAGGGGCTACCTTGATGGTAGCATTAAGTGCTATCAGAAAAGGTGCTAAAGAAGCTAACATGCCACTTTATGAATATGGTAAGAAAACAATACAGGCATACTGTTTCACTTGACGGACTTGGAGGTTTGGCAAGGATGTGATACATCTGTAGATCGGCCAAATAATCTAAGCAGCTTTCTTCTTTAAAAAAATGATTGAGCGTGTTAATTATTTACGATTCTGATACTGGTCGACTACATCTCAGTAGATACATACCTACCTATTACAAGTGCACATGCCTCCCTTAATAAAAGATGCCACCAATATGGTGGTCTAGTGCAGAACAGAATCAAGTTAATTCCGTTTTTGTGTTTACAGTGATGCGAAGTTCCGATCCGTCTGTTAACGTAGTACTTTTAGAGGACACGGCGGCGGTGGCAGGCGTTACTGTCGCTGCATCTTGTATGGCGATCTCTCAATATACTGGAAATCCTATATTTGATGCTGTTGGCTGTATATTAGTAGGAACTTTGCTTGGTGGAGTTGCATCGTTTATCATACTAAGTAATGTCGGAGCTCTGATCGGCAGGTAATATGTGCAATCCATAAGTGTAGTTGTAAACTAATTAATGTTATTTTTATTAAATACATATAATAATTATTATTAAAAAACTTACAGATCAATACCACAGGAACAGCTGGATGAAATAAATAGTGTTTTAGAACGAGACTTTATGATAAGAGCTATTCATGACGTTAAGGGTATAGATATAGGCAGTAACCTCATCAGATATAAGGTGGGTACACAATTGAATGTACTACAACAATACAAAAGGTACTTACAAGTATTGTTGAGGATGAATACTTACAATATGTATGTATATGCATGCATACCCTTTAATAACTTATATTATTTTATGTAACATTAAATATGAAATCTTCTAATAGATTCTTTTCTTGAAATGTATTATGTATAGTATATGAATGTTTAATAGTAACATATAGCTAGAAGACTAGAGTATCGATATAGAAAGCTTTCAGAAATAGGGCCCAAAACAGCTAAACTTATTTATGTTATTTTTGTTTTTATTTCAGGCTGAAGTTGATTTTGATGGCAGGGCACTAACAAGATCATATTTAGAAAAACATGACTTGAATATTTTATTAGAGGTTAGTAACTATGGATCATCGTACAATTAACCCAAAGAAGCGCAATGATGTTCATTATGCTTCAAATCTATTCCGCCAATTTCCAACCATTGACAATGCGATCTAATTGGTTAAGTCTAGGACACATGCGCTCTGATTGGCCAAGTCAAAAACACACAATGCAGCGATTGGTCCTTACTGTTCAAAACCCTAAGGTATTACTACTCTTAAGTTATTTTTCTTCGATGCTATGGATAAAGGACCAATTGTTATTTGATACTTTTTTGAGTCTATGAACTAACTAAATGCTCAGCCTTCAGAGAAAAACAAAATCTTCTGATTTTAAATATTTCGTAAATGTTGCACGCACACGCGTGTCATACGATGTTTTTCAACACACTTGCGACGGAAAAAAACAGACATATTTTTTTAAGTAGATTTTTTGATAATCCTCAACCACACAATGAGAACGTTAACAAATATGGCGCGCAGGTTATTTTTTTTTGACAGCGATCCTCTGTCAAACTGTTTTATCCGTTTAACTTAAGAATGCTTTGTCTACACACATATCACTTACAGTGAGATATTATCGGGATAATATCATAAAACACTAGTGCGGTAAGGGGCACGATTGGTGAGCACAGATTGACACCTGCCTGCACAGTATTTAATTTCTGTCTGGTCTGTTTGGCGGAATGAAGAAGGGGGGAGCGCCGAGCTGCACACGATTGGTTCGTCAGTCGATACTCGTCGTCTATTGGATTCTCGCGTGGCATTTGGCTACTGTGATTTGGTCACTACTGCCTATCTGTGCTCACCACTCGTGCCTCATACTGTACAAACTTAACATAATCGGGATAATATCATAAAACACTAGTGCGGTAAGGTAAAGTAAAAAGCACCAGTTCGTAATACGCTGTCTTATGATACTGAAATCGGTGCAATAAGAGCCACTTTACGAGCGAGTGTGTTGAAAATATGCCTATATTATAGCTGCGTGTGCCGTCACTCAAAGATTAGTATTGAAAATATATCGTTATATGTCTTGCTATGATTTATATTATAGTACATTATGATACATGTGTAATAAACGAGTGTCATACGACATTTTTCAACACACTTGCGAGGAAAAAAACAGACTTCAATTTTGCAATAATTGTCACTTTACGAGCGAGTGTGTTGAAAATATTATTATAGCTTCGTCTGTTATGGGCTTATCATATCAGCAGTATTCACTTACACGCATACTTATATGCTGAATAAGTAGGGTATAATCATTATACAATGTAATGTAGTATACTATAAATAAAGTAAGCCATACGATAGGTACGTGCGGAGTGCGGATGTATTCACAGCTCGATGTCTTTGTTTTAACTGTAGTTATATAATTAAGGGACTGTGAAGGACTGATATAAAAAAAAACTATTTTCTGAGCATCTTTTTTTTTGTTTTTTGGACCTGAAATGATCTAGATATTTAACTTTCACCAGGCTCAGAAGACCATTTCTTTTTCTTTCAGGATATGAAGAAAGTAGAAACAATAGATGACGTGGAAGCATTCCTTCTGAAGCATGGTGAAAATATTGTTGACATGTTAGGAGGCGAAATCGACAGAATAGAGCTTAAACTTAGGGTAAGGTTGCATTATGTTTGCTGGCTTATTTTTAGGTTCTGTCAGTTTTAATGGTCACGGAAAACGATAATACGGTACATATAATAATTTGTTATGATCGCAAAAGTATATCCACAGATATAAATCTCGCAAATGTATGTATTTCACGTGGCAAAAGGGAGAGCAATGCTCTTCTTTTGATGCTGTTTCGCGCGAACAGGGAGCTCGCATAAGGCTGCTGCATGTTCACCAGAGAAGTGTTTTAGCTGGCTGAATAGAATCACTTCATTCTCACACGTTATTATTTATCTATTGCCAGCTTAACTAAAGCGCTCTTGTGACATCATACATAAAAGTGGCACGCTTGATTTTCATACAGATGAATGGAGGGACTTATATTTACAGGGTGAAATGGAAATCATTCGACAAAATTTAATAGCAACGTGCTATTACTCTTAATATAGATTAATAAAAAAAACATCTGAATGTCACAATGTATAAAAAAGACGCTCCTTTTGTCGGTGTGCGATCACATAGAGGCTGCGTATAAACAAATAAATTGTGGCGAAAAATAAGATATTTTATAGCTGTGTTTTATATTTTTTACTATGCTTATACCTATTATACTTCCAAGAACTGCTAAACAGAAAATATTTTTTGCATTCTGCGTTTTCGTTTTTTTTAAACCGCACTAAATAAATTAAATATGTATCGGTAATAGAACCCTCGCTTAAAATTTGTCTAATGTTTTCGATTTCACCTTGTATTTCGATTTATGTCCGTGAGTCTTCTCAGTTTTAAGTGTATATTACGAACCGTTGGTAAAATCAATCTTAACGTCTGTAGGTGCCTCATTAGGGCCTATATTTGTTAAAATTGTTTTGAATCAATACAATTTTTGAATTTGAGTATATCCAGTCCGTCCGTGCGAGTAAGAATCGTGCCGTACCGTATGTTATATGGCCTATATCTTATCTATCCAGACCTCGAAGTACCTTAAGGGGAAGCTTCGTGATGTCATAATTAGTAAATACCCAAAGTACATATTTTATTCGGATTTATTTATTAACTCGTTGGTCTCGCGAGGGACGCGCGTCCTATTATATATAACAATTGATGTAATTTTTATTTTTTAAACCGCAATCCAAAGTATTAACTAATAACCTACTTTCTTTTGTTTGCAGAAAAAGTTTCCCCAAATTCGGCACTGTGATTTGGAAATTCTCTAAAGATTTTAAGTATGGAATTATAGCTTGAAGTGAAGTTGCATAACTTAAAACTAGTCAGAAAAACTAAACAGGTTTTGTTATGTTATACTATGTAAGTAGCAAAGTATTACATTTAGATTTTATGTTCATCGGTAATGGTAAATCTGCACTAATTTTTGACTAAAATAAGATGTATCAATATCATGATCACAATACCCGAGGTGGTAGACAGAGATCTTAGTAACCCCATATTTATCTGAAGATATAAGACTTCACAGAAGACTAAAGTACATTGCATTGCAAACGCTAGCAAAATAACTCATCTATAATAGTTAACAGTGGGCTTAGTGCGAGTTTTTAAAGCACTCGATAAGGTTAACTTTAACTCTAATTTGTATGGCGCAGGACCAGGCGATAATTCCCGCTAGGCGGTGCTAGTCCAATGCCTTTAAAATTAGAGTTAACGTTAACCTTTTCGAGCGCGTTAAAAACTCGCACTAAGCCCTCTGAATCAAATACCATCGTTTCTGCACAGCGATTTAATGTATAGAACATAAACTTGCATTGCAGCTGACATGAAATAGGTACATACCTACTGTAATATTGGGTACAGAAAGTGTGGGTTTTCACGGACGCATACTAGGGCCTCTTTCTCGTGCGAATTTACACAGTACTAAAAACATAAAGAATACACAGTAAGTAAACAGCTCAATCGAATTTGAACTTTTTCTTTTGTTAGCGATAACAGAAGAATAATGCCAAGATTTGAGGTAGGTACCTACGTATAGTACGGATATCTAACCAGAATGTTAGGTCTATATTGAACGACAATACACACGGCGCGAGCGATTGGCATGGCGAAATTCGCGTCAGTTTTGACTTCCTAAATAATGGAGGTCCGTGGGAGTATTTTTTGAGATATTTCGATCTTTATTACTTGAAATGTGTGTGCGTCCGTGAAACCATGCATCATGGGAATCCTCCAGGACATTATCGTGAGCTAGCTTCATGAAACGAAGTACCTACTTATATTATTATTGTTTTGAATAGTATCAATAAAAACAGTCACACACATCCGATACCTAATATCTAGACTCATCGCCATATAAGTTTTTTGAAATATAAGTAGGATAGTTTAATACAGCAGTTTTACTTTTTAAGCTTTCGCGAACAACATTCATTGTAGGTAATATTAATGCATCGGGTCTATTGGCTCACAGATTATTATCAAAATAGGGAAGATGGTTTTAGGTTATCTGCTGCGTAGAACCAGTGATAAGAAAATGCGCCTTGACTCTCCATCGAGTATGTGCGTTGATACAGGCATACCGCATAACTGAGTAGGTTCCTGCGGTAGTCGGTGATATATGACGTATCAGAATTGTCTCGCTTACTTTTTTACATGGAAAAGCGTGTAATAAGTGCGTTTTTGTTACACGCAATGCTATATATCTTATTTTGCGCGAATGAAACCGATACATTAATAGTACCTAGTTTAACGGAAGTCTGATTTTCAATTAGATGATAATAGTTACTGAATGGTGTTTCATCAAGTTATATTCGTTCATAGAAAATATGGTGCTGGCTCGTGGTAATAGCTTCTTAAGATGTTATTTCTCTGATTACAGCTTAAAACAGCAGAAAATATATTTGCAGCTAATAATGATTAATTTAAATGAAATGTTCTGTAATTGGACACATTCCACAATAAATTGAATAAAAAAAATATAGTAGATACTATATTCACCCTTACTATTTTTGTGAAAATTGTGCCTTGATTTGTATTATTCTCAATTTCCCAACAAAATTTTATAAATATGTAAATTAGGTAAAATGAAAATAACGTCGATATTCACATTGAAATATGTTAAAGCATTGTATATTTCTGTGATGTAGTAACCTGTTTTATTAACTTAAGTACACATTGTTTAGGTATATAAGTTTAAATAAGTTCTTTATGTTCTTTGAAAACTGTAAATAAAATGTTATCATATTTACTGCATTAATAGCTTTTTTTTAATTGAATGTTATTTAGTACCCGTGAGTCACTGCAGAATATATATTTTTCATGCCAAAAAATAAATAACGTCTATTATATCCCCACAGGGAAAAGGGAGTAGTCTCAGTAACGTACCTACTACTACAGTTCATATCGCCGCGCCGTAGATATGTAATTTAACTTACCCTACCGCTTGACTTCGAAGTCCTATGCGATTTTGGAACAAATTTTCGACGGCGCGGCGTCGGCTACTGCTATTTCTATATAATATAGAAATATCAATCACCACATCCTTTATTTTTATACTAAGCGTTAAACGCTCTACCGGCTAGAGAAATAGAAAAAATAGTTTGCATTATAATTTAATTGGTACAAAATATAACAATTTCATTTAACTTACATATTTTCTGTATTTCATAATAATAATAAATGATACACAGTATGATAAAAACATGAATGCAATATTCAATCTAATAACGAAATGAAGCTAACTAGCAAGGGCTCGTGACTTCACTCACGCCCCTCTACGTTTGTTGTGTGCACTATTCTAACAAAAACTACGTTCTTCTATCCTAAACAATATTAAAAAAATGAAAATATAACACCAAAACCTGATTAAATGGACAAGTTAAAATTATGACATTTTTTTAGACAAGTGGTTCCATAATTTAAAATATAAATACATTTAAACTTGGTTTTCTAAATGCAAAATAAAAGAAACATCGATGGAAACCCATATTTTTTATTCTAAGAAACAAAAAAATTATAATGTTTAAATTTTTTGTTTACTTATAATAAAATTGCTTAGATTCATAATAGCGCTAATAAAATATTTCAAATGCATTTATGTGAAAGGCCTTGAAAAGCCAATTATCACAGCATACGAAGTCAGTTATGATGACATCATGTGGGCGTTCCAAGCAGGAAAGATGCAAGTGAATGGCGATTTGTATCCATTTTGAACAAATTAACAAAAATTTAAGTTATCGAAATTATAGAGTTTTTAAATAGCAGGTTTAGTTTGTGGTAAACATAAATTATAATGAGCAGTTTTGTTCCAGAAGTCAGAATTTTTCCAACCACACCAACCCTTGTTGATTATTGTAGTTAAATCCTCAGCACCAGTATAATGAGGATCTAAGATCAGGTAGCGTGTCTCGTTTGTTACAGAGTTGAATTCGACCCCTAAAATTGTGTGCGCCAAAACACCTCCACCTACGTAACAAATGACAAATAAATACAAAGCTAGTATACGTTAATAATATCAATACGGTTAATGTTCTTTAATTCTCACCGATCATAATAGGGCTTCCATGAGTTTGGAAATGATGAATTAATTCAGGGGAGTAACTTTGTAGCTCCGACCCGGTATTGGCAAATAAAATCCTAGATTGTACGCCAAGGAGTGTTTCCAAACAAAACATCACTTCAGTAGATCCTATCCATTGCTTTGATCCTAAAAATGTTGATGCTTTATCTCCAATTTTAACAAGGCACTGTTGAATATCTCTGTGTGTTGGGACTTCCACTGTTGTATATCCCTGATACCTGAACAATAGATACAAATGGTTAGGAACAAAAATGTTTATAAATATTGCATAAAAATGTGTCTTGCTTGACACTCACCTAAACCACGAAAATATAGTTTGCATAGAACGATAAGCACAACCCCAACCATCGTCGTTGAAATTATCTTGCATATAGTGGTGGTAGGCGTATTTCCCGCGAACTAAAGCGATCGTTACATCTGGGTTTATGGGTTGCGGTGGTATTGCTTCATGTGGATTCAATAAATGCCCGCCACTCTTGACAGAGAATGCATTTCCCCTTCGAAATATAGGCCTGTTTAACGGCAAAGCCAACTGTTCATGGAGCATACGCCTTTCTTTTTCTAAAAATAATTTCTAATTAGAAATAATTTTGAGAAACATGTTAACAAAATGTTTGTCTATGTTTCAAAACTTACCCATACTTTCATCGGGTATTCCTTTAGGTACCACTCTTGTTAGGAAATGTCCAATTTCTTGTGGTAGATAGTGAAATGTTTCTGGTAAACGTAAACCTGCACCATCTCCAATACCTTCTTGACCTGAATGTTATGCATAGGTACATTTTTCTTAAGTTATGCTAATTTAGATCAAGTGTAATACAAACCGCTGGTAGAATCAGTTGTGACGTTCGTAAGTGCCTTATTAGGGCCTAAATTGAATAAACGATTTTTTACTTTGAATATATTTTATAAAAATAACACTCTAGTTCAGCATTATTTGCCTTTGAATAGAATGCATCCTCTTACTAATATTATAAATACGAATGTGAAACTGTCTGTTTGTATAAAAAAGTATACCTAAAAATGTTGATGAAAATTGGCAAAGAGACTCTCATGATCTAGGGAACGCGGAAAGAACCGCGTGACACAACTAGAAAACAAAACAAAGCAAATATAATACGTAAATAATACCAAAACGCCGCCTATACATACCTAGTTGTTCGAGCAACACACACTCCAACAGCTTGAGTGATCTACAGGCAGCTTCTACCAATACAGTGTACAGCTCCAACAATTTCGTGTTCCGGTGTATTATAGCCAATGTGTCCACTTTTAATGGCATACTGATACAGAAAGCAGCTAAAAAGCAAAGTTTCTTAATATGGTTGAATACATTGGGATTTATTTAATTGAGAAATCCCAAATGCTACTCACGTTTTCTTTGTGTTGTCATCATTTTGACTGCAGTTTTGACAAGCTTATCTGATAACATATCCCTTGTTGATTTCATAACTAAGTTCACTGGAACTATTTCCTGAATTGAAAAAGATGAATAAAGTTAACGCAAATAATTGATTATTGTAAGAATTATTTTATCGAGTAACTTACTACATTAGTAGTATTATGCTTTTTCTTTTTAGGTTGTTCTGGAGCCATCGAGTCGAGGAGTTCCCCAATAGTAGCTTCTGTGCTTGTGCCTGTCAAGCCCACATCTGATGCTACTCCGAATAAATAAACAGATGTACCATCAATGTGGAATGAAACTTGCCCTGATGCAATCTGAAAACCATATTTATAATTTAAGAAAATAATATTGGTTCTCGCGAGGGACGCGCGACCTATTATATCAATTGATGTCAGTGTTATATTTTTAACCCCGAGCCAGGTTATTAAGCAACAAATATTATTTAGGGGCAGCAAAGTTCGAGTTATAACCTGGTGTTACAGGCATCAATACGCTATGGTGACTGCTTACTATCAGTTAGGCTATATTTTTGTTTGCCTCCTGAAAAGCAAATATTAAAAAATCAGCCGTAGTTATATATTATGTTAGAAAAATTAGCTCACGTCATAATGATTTCATATTGGTGGCCCCGAGCTGCAGGGGCCCTGAATGTGTGTTAACACAAAAACCTAAAAATCTTTAAGCTCCATTTGGACTTTGCCACAGTCAGGAAGAAGGCCCCCCAAACAAATTTTGATACAGGGCCCATCTAGGGCAAGCTACACCACTGGTAGTAGCCTGCCCAACTACGAAAATAAGTACATACTTTATTTACAAGTAGATTGAATACACTATAATAGGGTAAAAGTTAGGCTCCATAATAATTACATCAGAAGAATTTGTGTACAGTAGTACCCAACTGATATGGCGCGTCGTGAATCTTCGTTCGCACAGAAAAGAAAGTATGGCGCGAAGATTAACGAAAGAATGCTTAAAAGTTATAATCAACCTTAGATCACTACTATAAGGTTCTTAATACACTGCAGCTGTTAGTTCCGCTCACTCGCAAGTCACACCCCTCTGCACACATGGTGGCAGCTGCCAACCAATAGCATTTCCCGTGCTTTGAAAATGTATCTTCTGTACAGGTACATTGGTAAGCCATATTAGTTGGGTACCACTGTACCAGCCTTATTACCAGTTGTATTACCTTTTTCCTTTTATTCTGCATGATATTCTTGACACCAGTGATAGTGGCTTCACAGCTCAGTGGTAATACTGTGTTGAGACGCACATGTAAGAATTGCTTCCACAAATCATCTGAACTGAGTACCTCATACTTGGTCTCTTCAAACTTGTCATGAACCAAAAAATGAGGTTTCATATCCTTCTTTTCATTAACTATGATAACTAGTGGGTTATCTGTTATGTCCACATTCTTAAAATAAGGGATAATATTAATTGAGCAAATAAAGCAAGAGCAGTGACTGATGATGAGACTGTAATACTAAATTGAGGGGCATACAATTTTGTTTACGATAAAATAACTCAACTTGTGACAATGATTATACAATAAAATTAAATAAAAAGAGCTGCTAAAAATAGATAAGAATTACTCCAAAATGGTACTCCAATTATAAATGAGTGAATTAAATTCATAAGCATGCGATAGGTATAGGTAGATAATGGTGCCATTAATTCACATGACATCCCTTTCTTACAAACATTATTGAAAAAGGATAGAACATATTTAAAGCTTTCAAAGTAGTCTGCGATCTTCATTTGTGGTATTTAGATGCGACTAATTTAACAGGTCTAAATTTCTTACATCCTTTTCTTGTTCTTTGTTAGAAAGAGACATAGTGAGATTAGTTTAGTTGTAAACAACAGAATCAGCACCAATATTGGAATTAAAATACGATCTACCATAAATTCTGCAATATTCTGCACAGGCTTCGTTTTGAGGCCCCCTGTTGGATAGTTTATGGTATAATGTTAAAAGAAAAGCCTTACCCTACCCTAGAATTTTTCTTAATTTATAATACTATACTCTTTAGGAAGTTGTTATTGTTACCGTTACCTACTTGTAATATTTCCTTCACAGTTGTCCCTGTAGTGAGGGTTTCACCAAACTTCACTACACCGCAAAGTTCTATCTCGGCGGGAAGGTTTAACAAAAGCTGACTGTATGTGTTCGTAGCAACTTCGAACATTTCCAAGCTTACTCCTACCACGAGTAAAGTGCCATCGTACATCAGACCATACAGACATCCTGTAGTCTCGTTCGTATCTATGTGAGACAGTCGCTGTTAAGAAAATAAAAGAGCATTACATAACAATTAATAAATAATTCGTTAAAATAAAATAAAAACACTGATTATTCTGAATGTAGGTGGTGACGTACTGTTAGTTAAAAACATATCGAAAACAAATCGTAAATATAAGAAAATGTTGTTATTTTATTCACGAACTGTATCTATGTGAAAGAGTACAAATATAGTAAAAAAAACAGTGTATTTCGATAGTTTTTTAAAAAGTTTACCTCGATAACATAATTTGATATTTTGAGACGTGGTGACATTTTGAAAATGTTGCCATTAAAAAAACTAGTTAATTAGTACCAGTGTTGCCGAACATACGGCCGTTTCATGGGTACTGCAATCAATAAGACCCTGAGAAAACAAAAGTGTACGGCAGAGTGGCTTTTGCCGTACGCTAAAATACGGCAATCGGTCAGAGCTTAGTCAGAGCATGAATTAGTACACCTACATAGTATTAATTTATAAGTAATGAATTTCAACAATCAGAGTACGTTTTATGTTATAAATTATATCAACCTAACTAAATCAATAAGAGAATGTGAAAAGGTTTTGCGTAAAAATGAACGCAACTCAAGCCATCACTAGTCGCTCAATGTCTATGGCTTCTCTATTCTTAAAGTCAAAAGTAGTCCTAGAAATAAAGACATAAAAGACTAGCAAAGAGACTTTTTGGCGGGAACTTGCAGAGTGACGTAGCGTTTTCATTTTTATTTTCATAAATTTGTTTATTTTGAGTTTTATTGTGTATTTTTGGATGGTATTAAAGATCATCCATGTGCACCAGTGAAGTGAAATGAAATGAATTATGTGTATCGTGACTTTTCAAGTTGTCTCAAAATGTCCGTGAAGCATTGCCGTGAAGAGTTTTAGTACAATGACCACCATTGTAGTAAAACATGACTTTTATGGACGGTGACTGACTGAGGACTATAATGTGAAGTGATTTAGTGTGACTGGAAACTATAATATAACTCGACACTGGCAGAAATGAGCCCTAATTTGGGCTTAGTTGCCAAAATTAAAAATAAGAAGAAGAAGAAGACTAGCAAAGGACTTTTTGGCGGGAACTTGCAGAGTGACGTAGCATTTACATTTTTATTTTCATAAATTTGTGTATTTTGAGTTTTATTGTGTATTTTTGGTGGTATTTTACCCAATAAAGATCATCCATGTGCACCAGTGAAGTGAAATGAAATGAATTATGTGTATCGTGCCTTTTCAAGTTGTCTCAAAATGTCCGTGAAGAGTTTTAGTACAATGACCACCATTGTAGTAAAACATGACTTATACGGACTGTGACTGACTGAGGACTTTAATGTGAAGTGATTTATTGTGACTGGAAACTATAATATAACTCGACACTGGCAGAAATGAGCCCTAATTTGGGCTTGGTTGCCAAAATTAAAAATAAGAAGAAGAAGAAGAAGACTAGCAAAGAATAAATGAAGCGACTTCTGAATTGCTGTTCTCATAACTCTTATTGGGATTCGTTGTGCCAAAAAGAGACGGTTATATATTTACTATATCCTAAAATAGTAGGTAAGTTGTACACTGTTGCAAGACTTTGTTAACAAGTAATTAACAATAGGGTTCAGAATACAATAATATCGATATCGACAAAATTTGGTTTAAATAAAAAATAGAAATGACAAAACTTTCCTGGACGAGACGCGGGGTAGGGGGAAGCCCTTCCCCTCGGTACCCCCCAAACTTCAAGCAAGCTCATGGATTCCGAGTATTATGTATGTAGTCCAGTTTACATCAATTGTAGTACTAATGATTTTTGGCATATCGATAGATTTATGTATGGATATGACTACCTTAAATTCGCAACCGATTTGGAAGTACGGAAAACGGTGAAAATTGAGAAAAACTTTGATATTGAATAATTCCTAAACAAAAATTTATACTAGTTGTGACAATACCATGTCTTTAGAGAACCATTACCTACCTTCTCAAGCAATTTGGACCGGTTGCGACATACGGAACATACCTAAACATAAATAAAAAAGTGATTTTTCGCCTTTATCTCCTAGGCAAAATGTGTGGTACTAGTTGCGAACTCATTGGTAACTTGTGCCTTTTACGCTTAGTTTCAAGTTTGCAACCGGTTGCGATCTACGGAACCCTAAGAAAATATTTTTTGCTAAATTCAACTTCTAGCAAAATTAGCGAATTCTGTATTATTGCTTATATCGGCCATTCTCCGATTAGCAAGTTTTACGTGTCCGGGCTTGCATAGTCCATAATATTATCATATTCAATCACGCATTTTTTTTAATATGTTAGTTAGCATCCATATCTAACTATAAACAAAAACATTGGCTTCTATTTTAAGTAGTTTATAAGACTAAATTAATTTACTATGTTCAAAGAACGTCTGTTCTCTAATTACCGTGGCGTGTCCGCACACCAACTTAATGTTAAAACTTGCTTGTAATTTTTATTACGTACAGATTTACTTTGATTCATTCATCGTTTTAAACTATATTAAGCAACGTGTATCGCATAACAAAATATCGACTCAATATAACCAGTCTATAAATAATTATCATAAAGTAACCGCATGTCCAATCGAAAGTTATAATTGCCGTGACATTTTCTGTTCTCGGGTGCACATCCCTAAATAACAGTATTTGGCAAATCACTACCGCACGCGTCGCGTCTCCTCCCTCTCGTTACTTTATGATAATTATTTATAGACTGGTTATATTGAGTCGATATTTTGTTATGCGATACACGTTGCTTAATATAGTTTAAAACATTTATACTCTCACGAGGCCGCGGCCCATCAGCAGTTGTACTGTACGTCTCTAACGTTAGTGTACCGCCAATGAAGCAAAGAGTACATTTGTATATAGGAGACCAATGAAGCACGTGAGTATATAATTACCGTAGCCTTGGTTAAAAACTTTTCTAATTACCGTTGTACTTATTTTAATACTTGATTTTTTAAGTTAGACCAAAGTTGATCATATAAATGGAGACAGTATTTTGGCCTCCGTACGTTGTAATAAGCTAGTATTTGTAAACTGTGTTGGTTTTAGAAATTTTTAAGAAAATCTATAGTTTTTAATTATCGTATACTAATTACAATCTGTTTATAATTACCGTTGTATGAAAAATTGCATACTATCTGTAGCCGCGATGTCCGTACCAATGGAAAGTTTGCCCGCGGTTTTCGTTGTCCATAAATACGTCTATACTATATGCTGACCATTAATCTAGTTGTTTAATTTTTATAGGATGGGAAAACTCAAAAAGACCAAAGAGGAAGTTAAAGAAAAGAGAAGGCTCGCCGCACGACAACGCCGAGAACGAATTAAAAATAACCCTGTTTTGTATCAGCAATCAAAAGAAAAAGAGAAAGAAAGGTATAATAAAAGAAAAAGAGATAAAAATATACTTCCTATCTGCGAAATGTCACCAAAAAATCGGAAGAAAACTCAAAAAAGGAATAGAGAAAATTTCAGAGCTTACTATAAAAGACAAAAGGAAAAGGAAAAATTGGAAACAATTGAGGAAGAAGTGGTCGTTGATATAGATGTGCTTGATAACAATATAACAGATCCTCTTGAAACTCTGTCAACACCACTACATTTCAATGATTCACCATACTCGCTGCGCTCAAAAAATTACAATAAAAGATCTTTACAAAATTGTACCAAAAATCCCAAAGCAAAAAAAGAAGATAATCAGCAAGACGAATTTTGTCTACAGTCAACTTCTTTTGAAAAAGAATTAGTTCCGTTGAAGAAGACACCTTTTAAACATACCTTAATCACATCAAAACCGCGTTCATCTAGTGCTCTGTCATCATCTTCTACTGAAAGTATGTTATTATTAGGCAATAATGAGCAATTGACAGAAAATAAAGATACAAGTGTGAATATCACGGAACGAGAGTCTTCTTTGTGTTCAACACCAACTTCGCTATCTTCCAAAAGAATCGTTGAGAAACCAAAACGTAAAAAAATCTCACCCTTATTGTTATTAAGAAGACATATATATAAAACAAATAAAGAAATGTCATATATGAGAAAAAAAATAGAGGAGTTAAAAAGAGCAAAAGAGGAGTTAAAAAGAGCAAAAGAAAAGTACAGGAAGCAGGCATTAAGGCTGAAATATAAAAATAGTTTTTGGACTCCTGTGTCTCCTGTTGATTTTAGTCTTACAATGCCTTCCTTCAAAACAATGACAAATAATAGTATTAAGGATGAGAAGAATAGAGTTACATTTTTCGATTTATCTGATTCTGATGAATGTATTTTTTAAATATTGATTTTCATATTCTGTTTTTTAGGTATATTGTTTTTTGATTGCTTGTTATTTTAAAATAGAAAATTACTATAAAACAAGACTGATTCAAATGTATGACATACTACTCGTACTCAGAGATATTAATATAAGCAAATCTTAAAAGAGCTGGGAGTAGGTTTAAGCTAGATCTATCCTTATTATCCAAGAAGGTTTATATTTTAATATTATAACTTTAAGTTCCATCCTACTTACCTTTTTAATAAATATGGTTTAACCAATTGGTAAAAATATTACCAATTAAGATAATGTTTGATTTATTTAGTTTGTTTTACCTGATTTTAATTAAATGTGTCTAATTTTTAATAAATTATAGCAAAGATAAAGTGTCTTTTTTACTATTGGTTATGGTTATGAGGGACATCGTTAATTCTATTGCTTTAATTATATGTGTACAAATTAATAATGTGTGATATTATCATTACATTATATCATATTTTACATAGACTTGATGATATTTTCTAATTACCGTTGCATTAAATATTAAACTTTTCTAATTATTGAATTCTTATCTTTGATGTGTTTCATATTTTAATATGTTTAAGTCAAATCAGTGAAAAATAAAAAAGGTTACGGTAATTAGGCAAAGAACGCCGAATTGGAGAATGACCGATATCATACCATACCACCTGTAAATAAAATTAACTGAAAAGAGAAAAACAAGCTCTAAGAGCTTGTTTTTCTCTTTTCAGTTAATTTTTGTTTTACGCAGTCGGGTTTTTTGTTTCTTTTAATAATTTTATTTATTTCAGACTTTTTGGTTAAATACAGAATGGGTTGTAAGTATTAGTAAGTAAATGAGCGGTACGGTAAAGTAACGCAAACAAACATCGCAACTCTGTGAATTACGTACGTTAACCGCTCATAGTAGGTAGGTACCTACTATAACTACTGTCCTTGCATTAAACATGTTTTTTTGCAATTTACGTCAAAATGGTAGCACAAAAGTATAACAATATATACATATATGGAATGGGCTCTTCACAAGCTTTCATTTGATACCCATATTGTTATAGTAACAATTTTTTTGTTTTTAATATCCCCCCTATTTTCTTATCCGTAGACGCCATATAAAAATAATATACCCTATGACACTCCCACAGTTCAGACGAATCTAACGACACCTCATATGCTTAAATCCGTCAAGCCGTTTAGGCTGCAGAGCGTGCCAAAGAAATAGACATACATACATACATACACTCGAAAAACATAACCCTCCTTCCGGGTCAGTCGGGTAAAAAGAATTGAACACCAAGACCAGCGTCCCGTCTCAGAAAGTTTACTGTACTCTAATAAATATTTAAATAAACCACGTATAACTCACTAATATTATAAATGCGAAAGTGAGTTTGTTTGTTACGCCTTCACGCCTCAACGGATCATCATGAAATTTGGCATGCAGATAGCATATGGTACGGAGTAGGACACATGCTACTTTTTATCCCGGGAACGCGGGTGAAACCGCGGGGGACAGCTAGTTTATAATAATGATAAAAATCTAAGTGGCGGCGGAGGATATTAATTTATTTATTTCTTTCTTCATGTAGGTAAAATCAAATAATCAAATAAAAATCATTTACGCGTTTATTATTTAATTAATCATAAAACAATGTTTTTGTGTACCGTTTAGGCAAGTAATTGTTTAAATAAATTATCAATAAAATTATAAATTTATATTTAAAATAAAAATGACGAAAACAAACAACGAAAAGTGACTAAAAACTAAAACGAGATCTAGTAAGTAGTTTTTTAAATACGTTATAAATTGAAATTCATATCAAATACTCAGGTCTCTACTACCATTTACTTATATACTTACAGATATGTACGGAACCCTCGGTGCGCGAGTCTGACTCGCAATTGGCCGGTTTTTAGGGTTCCGTAGCCAAATGGCAAAAAACGGAACCCTTATAGATTCGTCATGTCTGTCTGTCTGTCTGTCTGTCTGTCTGTCCGTGTATGTCACAGCCATTTATTTCCGAAACTATAAGAACTATAATGTTGAAACTTGGTAAGTAGATGTATTCTGTGAACCGCATTAAGATTTTTATACAAAAATAGAAAAAAAACAATAAATTTTGGGGGTTCCCCATACTTAGAACCGAAACTCAAATTTTTTTTTTTCATCAAACCCATAAGTGTGGGGTGTCTATGGATAGGTCTTCAAAAATGATATTGAGGTTTCTAATATAATTTTTTTCTAAACTGAATAGTTTGCGCGAGAGACACTTCCAAAGTGGTAAAATGTGTGTCCCCCCCCCCTGTAACTTCTAAAATAAGAGAATGATAAATCTATAAAAAATAAATGATGATAAAATGACATTACGGTGCAAACTTCCACTGAAAATTGGTTTGAACGAGATCTAGTAATTAGTTTTTTTTTAATAGGTCATAAATTGAAATTAATATCAAATACTCAGGTCTATACTACCATGTACTTATATACCTACAGGTTTGTACGGAACCCTCGGTGCGCGAGTCTGACTCGCACTTGGCCGGTTTTTAAGCTATTGCATAGCTTCTATCGCGGGCCTTGAGCGCGGAGACCGAATCCAGAAATTCCGTAACGAAATTACCTAACACCCCACACTCCGACCGGCACAGCGGTGATACTGTTTGCATTGAATAGGCTCCGAAAGTACTGAACCGATTTGAAAAATTCTTTCACTGTTGGGAAGCTATACTATCCCTGGTTGACATACGCTATACTATATTTTCAAAAAAATTTGGGATCCTTACTAAAACTCCAATAATGTAACCCAAGGTGTAAAAAAATTACCTAAAATATTCATTACATCGCGTGCGCTGCGAAAACTATTGATGATAGAATAAAATAATGTAGGTACTACGACTTTGTAGAACACATTATTATTTACAAAAAGTTTCGCAATACCATATGTCTAACTGTTATAGTTATGCCACAATAAGTGTTTTTCTATTAAAAAAATTTAATTGAATTGCCGCCGCTAGAAAAGGCTCTTTATTTGTATTTTGGTATTAATCCTTATCAAAATAAATTACTTCATATTCAAGACTGCTTCAATACCTTTATATAACATTTTGAATTATTCAATTCGGACATTCCATTCAAAAGATATCACGAGTTTAAAAATATAAGTATTAGCAGGAAAATCACGTCACTGGGGTACGGGCCGTACGGGAGTAATCTCTTTGCGTGTGGCTCAGTGTTTGTAAAAAACGGCTTGACCGATTCTTATGAAAGTTTGTTTTTTTTTTCTTATGTAGGTTAGGATAGGGTAGGGTAGCACCACAGGGTAGGGTAGTAACACGGGGTAGGATAGCACCACGCGAACGACGGGCAGCTAGTTTATTTAATAAAAGAATATATATAATATATACACACACACACGTATAGTTTAAATTCTCAATTTAGATTCTCAAATGCAATAGCTTTACCGCGGCAGTCTCCGACATAGATAATACAGTGGCCGGCAAACAACTTGAGCCATGACCTTGAGTGCGCAGTAGACGATTTTAAGGTGTCGTTGGTGGAAAGAGAGGTACGCGGGGGCATTCTGTCGGCACGCGTCCACGCTATTGGCCGAGCATGAGTGTACATGCGCGAACTTACCCCCACTACGTCGACTTTGGCTCAAGTTGTTTGCCGGCCTCTGTACACTATACTCCGAGTGCCACACGTATTTTTTTTATCTTATGGAGTAATCGTATGAAAATTATCGAGACAGATAGGTTTACCTAATTATAGAGTTAGCGTTTTGACACTATTTCACGCATATTCAATTTCTTTGGAAATTATATACTTACCGACGTAACTGGAATGTGCACTTCAGATCAAATCCCGGGGCTCTACCGCGTAACTTTGGTGGTAATCGTAACGAACACCATTAATAAATTTCATCCAATCAGGGCCCACGAATGGTCATCGTCGCGTCGTAACGTTGTGCGCGTCATTGGTTGAAATAATTAATGGTGTTCGCACAGATTACAGATTCTGTAATCTGTGGGTGTTCGTTACGATTACCAACAAAGTTACGCGGTAGAGCCCCAGGTCCGAGGGAGCTAGCGACGCGGGTGAAGTCTGTCTTTCTCGGTCCTTAGTAATATGCACCACTACGGAATATGCATACCCCTATGGAGTTCCAGTGCTTACCATCCTACTCCATCATCAGACCCTGAAAACTATATATGGTCAAAGTTCATCTCATGACAATTTCAACAACCTCAACACAAGTAGGATACATTGCGCCACTATTGAGTTCCAGTGCCAACCCTCCTACTCCATCATCAGACCCTGATAACCATAGATGTTCAAAATGCATCTCAAGACGATTCCAACAAGTCCAAACACGGCTTACATATATGTGATTCCATACATACATACAGGTGAAGCTAATAAAAGCGTGTTGAAAATATAAGTCATCAAGAAATAAAACTATAGACCCACAATATTTTTTTTGCATGTCACTATTTGCTTTAATTAGAGCTCTTAAAATGTCGCACAAAGTATGTTTTATATGACCATGTTAATATTTTCTTCTCATCTCAGTTTACTTTATATACAACCTCATTTTATAATTTAAGAAAGCCTATTTTCTACTTTTTATCCGCCGTCAAGTCTTCGCCTAACAATAAATTCAGTTACCAATACAAAAAAATCAATGCCAGTTTAAATTAAAACAAAGCTTATTTAGCTGCTACTTTCAACATAAAATGATACTTCACTTTAGCTGCCAACCTATTATTTTTAGTACTTACCTCCTTTAATTTTTTATAAATCTCAAATTCAGATTAATTTGTCGCCGCGTTAAATACATGCCAATTATATATAATGGTTGGACCTGCCTTAAAAGTTGACATTAGATGTGAAAGTTTGAAAGAGATAAAGTGCCCCCGCGCTCTATCTTCCTCGGACCGCGTTTTTTCCAGACAAGACATGGTCAAATATCGACTCGACTTTATAGGTCTCAACAGTAATCCAGTTACGTCAGTATATAATTAACTTGGATTCCATTATGACGGTTTTTCATGGATGGATAGATTATAAACCACTGTTATAAACTATCGATAATTAATGTTTTATTGTAGGTAAACAGTATGGTACAGTCACAGATTACAGAATAAGGCAGATGGAGCGCGCGGAACATGAAAGTGAAGCCAAAAAAGCAAATACAAATTGAAAATCTGATACCTGGTATTCGTTTTCCTGTTTGTATTTGCATTGTTTAACCACAGTTTATTAATAAAGAAGTGTTTATTGTTACATAACATTTGTTAAACAAAGCAAATACACATTCAAAAGCGAATACCAGGTATGTGATGTTCAATTTGTATTTGCTTTTTTGGCCTCACTCCCGTGTTCCGCGCACTCCATCTGCCTTATTCTGTATTCTGTGGGTACAGTTCACAATATATCGGCAATTTATAATCGCGCTACATACATGACATAAATATTATCCTCATCTTGTATCAGTTATGGTCTTATCACAGACTATTATAAGGTTCTGCTCGAAGAGGATATAATTACCTACTACATGGTTCTGCTGATCAGTAGAAGCCACATGTTATGGTCCTCTAAATAAAACAGATATTAGATATTTCTTTATATATTAAATCATATCCTCAGTATGATTTGTAATACAAGCATCAATAACTTCTTCCACAAGTTTAGCTCTTTCTTTAGCTATCTTTAATGCTTCATCATGACATTCTATTGAAAGGCTACTTCCGCCAAATTTCTGGGTTCCACAAAGATTTCCTTTGTTACAACATACTATTAAGTTTGCACCAATACCTCCACACATTTCTTCTTCATATGCAGAGGGGTCAGTTAAAATAATATTCCTGTAAGTAGAAAACATTAAATATAATATTTATTATGGTAAGGACAAAGTAAAAGAAATAATTATTTTTTTGTTTTGATTGATTTCAGTCATGTTGTTTATTACCTTTGTATCAGCTTGTATACAGCAAAACTAGTAGCTACAGGTAGACCATGAACTGTAAGTTGTGTTCTATTACACTGATCCACTTTGATTTCTTCTGTTTCAGGATCATACGTTACAGATGGGAGGGTCACTGGAATAAACAAAAAAAGTGTGTTTTCCTGATTAAATTAAAAACATTTACATTTCAATCAGGATAATGAGATGTATTTTTTGTTTACAAATTGTAGCATTGAAGCATGTAACTATGCTACATACATTTGAGCTTCAGTACTAGAATTATAGTAAAATTATGAGCTATAGGGCAATGATGTTATACAATATAATATGTAATGATCAGGTGCAAACGGTTACAAATATTTGGTGCATATTTATACTAATAGATTGCAGTGAGCTTAGTGTGCTACCTAGCGGCAATTGCCGTGGCCTGAACACCATATAAGTTATAGTTCAAAGTCAAAGCCATTTATTCAATTTAGGCCCCAGAAGGGCACTTATGAAGCTAACATTTACTGAAGTTACACTGGTTCAGAACTTGGCTTTCAACTGAGAAAAATCCGGCAAGAAACTCAGCAAGGTTACATTTTTTAAATATTTTTTGGACAATCTGACTATGTTTGGCTTGTTTTTTCCAAATAATTAACAATAAAAAACAAAAATAAGTTAGTTGTTAACACAATCAAATAGGTTAAAAAACATGCACTAAGCCCAATGGAGTACATAACTTTAATCATATAATTAGTAGTAGCAGTAATAATTAGTATGATGATTTTGATTCAATCATTACCTTGAACTTCTACTTACATGTTTTAAGACTGGCCATTAGAGCTGTGATACAAGCATCAACTATACTCCCATCATTGTCAAGGCAGACAACATCACAGTATACAACCCATGCTAATTTATCAAACACAATACAGAGGTCTTTCAAATCAATACATTTAGAATTCATAATTATATCGGAAACTAATGTGTTTGTAACCTGTGCATGATCAGAAGGTGGTCCAGGTTTGAATTTCGATGAGCATAAAGCAGGTAGTTCTACATTAGTGACCAAAAAACCTACATCAGGTTCTTCTGCTTTTGGTGTTGCTAGTTCCTGTGAAATAATATATTACTTCAATGTTTAAGAAATAGATATATAATTTATAATAATGAGGTTTATTCACTAATTAATTGGCTGGATATTGTGGCTTTGGGCTAAAAGTATGGTGTAATAAATCCTGCACATCCACATGTAAATTACATGCTACTTTATGCCTGAAGAAAAATAATAAGATGTGGTGTTTAATATTCTCTTTTGGATATAGATGGATGTAGCTAATGCCATAACAAAGATACTGGCTCACCGGGCAACAGGGGGCCTGAATGTGTGTAAGCAAAGATTTGTTAAAAAAATGTTGCAGTCAATTAGAAAGGCCCCCCAACAAGCTTCAATATAAACCCTGTCTAGGGCAAGCTACGCCACTGGATATAGACCAACATTCCTTTCCTTCTCTATCTTTGGACAACATAATAATCATATGAAAAGGTTAATATTTTGAGTTCTTACCAACTTAATACCACACACTACAGTTGTATTGCCATACTTTACTACCGCAGATGATTCCGCTGTTTTGATTGAGTTTACATTTAACTTTGAATTTCGTTGTTCATGAAAGTTTCTGCCATCGGGACGAATGTCTCGATTTAAATAATCACTAAAATACTTCACTGGATGAATGAGCCTGGAAAATATAAATTTTAGGGTTATGGTTAGGTAAACAAACATGGTTCAATCACAACACAATTCATACATTTGGAAAATACTTACTTATACACTTCTGCCATGGTACCATATAAAGAATAAAATCTTTATTTTCACAATATGTGCACTTTATGGATACGGTATGCCACGGGATACACAAATCTCAAAGTATATATACTGTACTCTTTGATACAACACAGCATCTCTACTAAGTCTGTGATACAACACAAGTTGTTTTGTTTTACTTCCCGGCAGCCCTAGGCAAGCAAAGTCATAGATAAATAGATAATACACTATACAACAGAGGCAAAGTACATTTCGTTGCGTTTGCGCGAATACACGCGAATATCACTGACACAGACCACTATAGGGCTGCGTTCAGTAACTACACACCGGGCGACCGGTGCGATCGTACACCACATACATAGAGGAACAATCCCTTTAGAGTGGTAATACCGAGCAATCCGATTCCGAAACTAGTCAGTGATTTGTCACTGATTTTGAACAGTAAAGACCAATAACTGCATCTTGTGTTCTTGAATTGGCCAATCAGAGCGCATATCTCCTTGAATAAGCCAATCAGAGCGCATTGTCGATGGTGGGAAATTGGCGGAATAGATTGCAAGCAAAATTAACGTCATTGCGCTTCTTTGGGTTAGTTGTTCGATGACCACATACTATTGAGCTGTTACTGAACGGTACGATGATCGTCGGGCGATCACACGGCGTTGTTACTGAACGCAGCCAAGGGGATACTACGTATATCACAGACAAAGAGTATAGTAATATATCGGCAAATCACAGACCACTATAGGAGAGGAGATACTACGCGAATATCGCTCACAGTACGTAGTACTATTAAATATTCTGTGTCACAGTGCTCACAGCAATAATTTGCGTACCGAGTTAGATACAGCTGAGAACTGTCAACAATTCGGAACGCCCGTTATCGCGCTCACAGTATTCAAAACAGAACATTTGAGAATTTAATTAAAATCTGAATTAACAATACGCTAGGACTCCTTATATATATCTATCATATTATATATTAGGATTATATTTAGGATCTAGGCTAGATCCTAGCCAAAGAGTATAGTAACTATCCATAAGGACTTTTTGGCGGGAACTTGCAGTGACGTAACATTTTCATTTTCAATAATTTGTGTATTTTGAGTTTTATTGTGTATTATTGGTGGTATTTTACCCAATAAAGATCATCCATGTGCACCAGTGAAGTGAAATGAAATGAATTATGTGTATCGTGACTTTTCAAGTTGTCTCAAAATGTCCGTGAAGAGTTTTAGTACAATGACCACCATTGTAGTAAAACATGACTTTTATGGACGGTGACTGACTGAGGACTATAATGTGAAGTGATTTATTGTGACTGGAAACTATAATATAACTCGACACTGGCAGAAATGAGCCCTAATTTGGGCTTGGTTGCCAAAATTAAAAATAAGAAGAAGAAGAAGAACTATCCATAAAGGAGCTAAAGGCGTAACCAAATGTTTACTCACCCACCTCTATGCCAAATGTCAATCTGCCAGTGCTGCCAACTTAGCGCTTTCGGCGCCAGCGGGGTTATTTTAAAACGATCGGATTCGGAATCGGGAGCGGAATCGAAAACTTCCGAGATGAGTTCCCGACATGATAAAATAATAATGAAAATGTATATTTGCACATTAAAATACAATCAAAACTGTAAGAACATCAATATTTATTTAACATAGTATGATAATAGTACAATTTAAGTGTTACAAATAATACCTAAACTAAAATAAATATATTCTGCATGATAGGTTAAAGCGCCCATTGCTATTTTAATTTCCGAATCGAATAGTTTGACGTTTCTTGACGGAAATATCAATGCGAATCATCGAAAAGTTTCCGATAGCTTTTAGATGGCGGAATTATTTCCGAATTTTATTTAATGTTCGTTTTTGACCATTATTTAATATAAACGCATTATTTAAACTTATATATAGGTTAGTTGGTACTAAACTGAGTGTGTTTGCCCCTATTTTAAGTAAATAATGAATAAGAAAGGTCTGCGGAAAAAGTAATAGCTACATACTCAAACTTCGTAGGAACTAAAACATATTGGTCACTACTCAATACCGTTACTCATTTATGCCACTAAAAAATCTACGTAACCATAAAATCTATTGCAAATTATCTATTTGTAAATAAAAGTTTTAAATATTTTATTAGACTCAAAAGAAAAACAAAAATATTTGTTTTATTATACTCTACATGAATGTACTGAAAAAAAAAAACTACTTTGTCACAGAGGGCTTTTTGGCGGGAACTTGCAAAGTGACGTTGCGTTTTCGTTTTATTTTCAAAAAATCATGTATTTTGAATTTTATTGCGTATTATCTGTGATGTTTTATCCTATAAATATCAATACACGGGCACCAATGAAGGGAAATTAAATGAATTATGTGTATCGTGACTTCAACTTGTCTCAAAAAGTCCGTGAGAAGTTTTAGTTTATTGACCACTATTTTACTAACACATGACGATTCAAAGTGATTTATTTTGTGACTAGAACTTCTTAGGTATAACGGGTATAACTCAAATACGATTAGGCTGTATGGCTCAAACCTTTGCCTGACTTTTGCTAATATTATAAACAACAATTACTTCGACCTATCACTATCAGTCAGTTTTCGAAGTTCGATAAAACTAGAAAACCATTTTTTATGTTTATTAACACAATGTAGACCTAAAATCCAAAATATAGAAAATAACAAGTATCTGTCTTTATGCATTTGATATGAGTGTTTAAATGAGGCCTTTCAACAATAAAAATCCGTAAGCATTTCGATTTTACTTTAAATTTTAGTTTAGGTATACCATTTCCTACCATTATTAAAAACAAACTTTGTAAACGTACTCCAACTTTCCGCGATCGGATCTTTTCGATGAAGGTTTCCGATTCCGCTCCCGATTCCGAATTCGACCGTTTTAAAATAACCCCGTAGAGATCTAGCGTTACTTTGGTATAGGTAGTTAATAAACTCTTTGCTCTTAGCGTTACACACCTCTAGGATTGATCAACTGGATCGTAGAAGTAGGAGCAGGGTTGCCAGATGACAAAAAAAAAATCTCGTACTAGGGTTGCTAAATATCTCGTAATTTTAACAGACAATCTCGTAAAAGCTTAAATTTAAAGAAACTCAAATAAAATTAATGATTTTATGCTATTTACTGTACTATGTAACTTGTGTAGTCATATTCTTTGCGCTTGGGGCTGTTAAATTAAAAAAAAAACGTTTAATAACAAAACACGGAAACTTGCGAAACTTCTACAACAAAAGCAGACGGTAAAGTAAAAATCTACTAACTAACCTTCATGTTTCAGTGTCAGGGGAATCCCCGTTCAATATAGCTCTGAGTAAGAGAGACACACAAATATAGCGAAACATTAGTGTAATAAGGACAGCAACAAAAGAATATTATGAACGGGAATTCCCCACTCAACGATGTCAAGTTACATTTAGTGATGAGGTAGTGCATTTAGTGATGCGCCGAGTCGATCGTTTTGAGTTGGATGGTTAATGATAAGAAAAAATGAATAAAATTGAATATTTACTACTACTACTAACTAAACTAACTTTTTGGCTGATATATAGGTATGCGAAAGAAGTCGACATAGTTAAAATCTCGTAAAAAAGTGTACGAGATTTTTGTTAATCTTGAATCTCGTACAGACCCTTTAAATCTCGTAATGGTACGAGATTTCTCGTACGTCTGGCAGCCCCATCGAATAATTAACCAAAAGAAGCGCAATGACGTAAATTTTGGTTGAAATATATTCCGCCAATTTCCCACCGCCGACAACGCGCTCTGATTAGAGAGAGTATTAGAGTCAGACTTTTCATAAGTGCCTGCGAAGGTCTATTTGAATAAATGATTTTGAATTTGAATTTGAATTTGAATTTGAATTTGAATTTGAATTTGAATTGGTTAAGTCAAGGACACATGCGCTCTGATTGGCCAAGTCACAAACGCACGATGCAGCGAGTGGTCCTTAATGTTCAAATTCAGTGACAAATCACTGACTAGTTTCGGAATTTGATTGTTCAGTATTACTACTCTAAAGGGATATTTCCTCGATGGGCAGCCCTGAGTAGGAGTCAATATTCTATGGTAGGAGTACGAGCTAGGAGGGAGGGAGGATTATAAACTTTTTTTATTTAAATTGTTTTTGACCATGGATACAAAGTCCTTCAGTCGCATTCATTTTATTTATAATATCACTTTCATATAGTCCGCACATTCACATAGTCCGCATTATCAGTCACCATCCAGTCACGTTTTAGTAAAATGGTGGTTACTGTACTAAAACTTTTCACGGTTTTTTTGAGACAACTTGTAAAGTCACGATGCGCATATTCATTTAACTTCACAGTTGCACATCTTTATTGGATAAAATACCACCGATAATTTGCAATAAAACTCAAAATACACGAATTTAAGAAAATAAAAATGAAAATGCAACGTCACTCTGCAAGTTCTTGCCAAAAAAGTTTATTGTGACTGGAAACTATAATATAACTTGATACTGGCAGAAATAACCCCTTTTTTGGGCTTAGTTGCCAAACTTAAAAATAAGAAGATGAAGAATATTTTGACGTTGACAGTTCTTTTTAAGCCGATTCTAGCAGACTAAACTGTGAGGTGTGTTATTATAAAATAATCCTATGAAATCCTGTGTATGTTAGGATGAAAAAGTGTTTATTATATCGATTTCATAATGATATATACTCAGGTCATTTGAGACTCCAGTATTTTTATGTTACTGTGTTCGTAATTTCAGATCACCATGGCCAAACCAAAAGGTGAGAGGAAGGGAAAATCCGCTATCAATGAGGTAGTGACTCGTGAATATACAGTTAATTTACACAAACGGCTTCATGGAGTCGGTTTCAAGAGGCGCGCTCCACGAGCCATAAAAGAAATCCGTAGATTTGCTGAGATACAGATGGGAACTCCTGATGTTCGAGTGGATACTCGCCTAAACAAATACCTTTGGTCGAAGGGAGTCAGGTACGCATTGTATTATTACAAATAAAATAACGCTGCTTATCTTGTCTAAACTGTATTACACATCTATGTTATCATACATATGTCAACAATATAGTGAAACTTTAGGTTAGGTGTATATTTTAAATTCTGGGGTCAGATTTAAATAAATTACAATAAACATCACTTCATCATGATCATTATCATCATTGTTGCCCATTGCCACTCACACTTAGCCTTAGCCTTTGTGAAACAGGAACCTTTGAATGTTGTATTGACAAAACCAACTCGAAACTTTAAGAACAACTCTTCATAAAAGCACCTTTTAGGCTTTTGCGAAATTAATTCATAGTTATAGTAATAAATCAGGACTTGCACACAGATATAGTATCCAAATATTATTTTGACTAACCTCAAAGTTTCAACCAAGTTGAATTGACAATTAGGGTGTCCCGTATTTTTTTTTTTTGGTTTTCCTTAATGCAAGACCTCTCGAAACTTGTGTAATTGATTGTAGATTACCAATGTTAAAATTTTTATAAATCTATATCTTTAGGGTTCTACCGATCTTCAAAGTTTAGGAAAATTTACATTTTTATGGTAATATTTCGCTATCCTTAATTTCGGCTCCTAAACTAAATATCAAAAAATATTAACTTTTTGTTATATTTTTTTAGTTGTAATACACGACGTTTTGATTTGCATGCAATAACTCTTTACCAGTGACTTCGACTTGATATATTTCAATTTGCAAAATCCTTCAATTTACAACTTGTTTCGAGGGCTTTCTTGACTTGACTCATGAGCATTTTTTTTCGTAGCCAAAGTAAATTTTATGCTATAAAAGTACAGTTGCGATTGTTACAGTGTTAAAAGCAGGTTTAACCCTTAGCTACCTACCGTCTATTTAAGTCAAACAAGTATCTACTTGGAGTCTCTGAGACTCCGGTGATATAATGCTCTTGAAAAAAAAAAAACCCTGACTGATGGAGACAAATTAATAATTAATGAGTATTTTAGTAGTATTTTTATTTGTATTTAAATTATAAAAACAGTAAAAAACCAACACTATTCATGAAATAAACTAAAATTTCTTCATTGACTTAGAACAAACCAAAAATATCAACATGTTTGTAAAACAAGAACTATATTTCAGAAAAAACATGAATAGGAACTTCTACCAATTAATTTCTAACAATTGAAGGATCAAATTTAATCTTAGTGCTGACCATAAACATAATGGTAATATTTAGTAATTAAAATGCACTTCATTTAAATTACATGTGAAAATGGTTACAAGCGGTGCTGAAATGAAAGAAACGGCTGGATTAATTAAACTCAATAAATAAAATCTCAGCCAAATTGTGTTAAATTCTGTCATCGAGAGAAATACTTTTTGCCTGGAAACCCTGCTTGTGGGTAGGGATTGCAATCCGGATACTTCGAAATCCGAAAATGACTGAAAAATCCGGATTTTAGGGGCCTATTATAAATCCGAATATTGAGAATAAAATCCGGTTTTTTCGGATTTTAATCATAATTGATTATAGTTGATGTTTAACTAAAAAATTTCATTAAATATCCAGTAGATTTAGGTCAGTATTACTCTGAAATCTATACACCGCTCGGCACACACGCGGCTAGCTGCTACCGCTCATCCATCTAGCTAATAGTTAAGTCGGCCAGTGATGGAGGCGATGCGCGTGCGGCGCGAGTAACAACTCTTTGCACAACGTAATATCAAGAATGATAGTTCTATATAGTCGGGTTACCGCTGAAAGCATTTTGTACATCGGCTGATCTCAGAATTTTTTTACTTTTGAAAGGGTCTGACACACCAGCCTTCTAAGCAAGCTTCCTTAATATGAAATGTCTGGTGGTCTGTGCGCTTGGATTTCCAATTTCCTGAGCGAACGGTCTATTCATGTAGTCATAGACGGGTGTTCGTCGGACCTTTTCGCAATCAATTCCACAGAGATCAGATTCAGTTCTCTCTGCAACCTTATTTCTGCTGCATATTAACGATCTGGTGAAGCCCGGTATCTTTGGGTACGTAGACGATAGCACCGTTGTCATAGATCCAATTGTTGCGAGAGGCCATGGTAGAGCGTTTGAACATAACTTTACAGGCAGTCTCCGATTGGCAATGCCAATCTGGTCACTTTTAATGCTACCAAGACGCAGGTGTGTCTTTTCACCACCAAACGGAGCCCTTTCCACCAGGCTCTCGCCCTCGACTCAATAAACCGCCGAGCCAGAAGACTCATCCAATATGAGACTAATTATGACGAAACTCGCGAGGCTCGACCATCGAAGAAAGGTTGCTTGCCTTATCGGTTTTGTACAGGATATGTTTTGAGAGTGTGTGCAGGAATTGCTCAACCTTATTCCAACCACCATCCCTATTTTTACTCCGAACCACAAGACACGGGGAAATTTTTCTTTTGTATCCTCAATTATAATGCGGACAGCAAGTGAGTGGAACTTACTTCCGGCGACTGTATTTCCTGACTCTTAGAATCTAGGGACTTTCACGGCCAGAATGAATAGATTCCATTTGGGTTAGCGTGCTCCACCTTAGGCTTCGTCATTATCCTTTATGGACGGCTCAGTAGCCAAATACAAGCCCATTTAAAAAAAAAAATTACTTGCAGTTTAATTCAAATTCAAAAATTGTATATTCAATATAGCCCTTAATAAGGCACTTACGAACGTTACAATTGATTTTACCACCGGTTCGTAATACACATAAACTGAGAAGACTCCCGGCAAGAAACTCAGCAATGATATATTTTTTTTAATTATCTTATAATAAATTTGACAATATTAAATAATTAAATTAAAAAAACCTGTAAAGCGAACACTTCATTCAAATGCGTTCTTGTCTTCTACAAAGTCGGAAACTTTATAGTACCTTTTATTACACAATTTTTGTTTAACTAACTTTTTAAATCTATACACAGATAGTTCTTGAATTGATTTGGGTACTTTGTTATAGAAGCGTATCCATTGCCCCTTAAAAGAATCCCTAACTTTGCTGAGCCGTGTTACAGGTACAGCAAGTTTGTCCTTATTTCTAGTGTTTAAACTATGAGTGTCGCTATTTGTAGGAAAGTTAAGTATATTTTTTTGAACATAAATTAAGTTTTCATATATGTACTGAGACGACACTGTCATTACATTTATGGTTTTAAACTTATCCCTATGGGAATCTCTTGGCTTTAAGTTATATATTGCGCGAATAGCCTTCTTCTGCAGGATAAAAATTCTATTGATGTCTGCACCGCTGCCCCAAAGGAGGATGCCGTAAGACATTAAACTATGAAAATAACTAAAATAAACTAATCTTGCCGTAAATTCGTCAGTGCGAGAACGGATTTTCTTCACTGCATACGCTGCAGAACTAAGTCTATTCACTAGATTATGTATGTGTGGACCCCATTGTAACTTATCGTCTAATGTAATACCTAAAAATACAGTTGTTTTAACAAGATCGAATTTTTTTTCAAAAGCAAGCAATTTAAATACAATAAAATAGAACACCTCTCTTCAAACTACTAATAATTAAGCATTAACTACGCGTACAATTTAAAATTACAAAAGATTGCAAAAAAAATACAAAAATTCGAAAAATCCGGATAATCCGGATTTATAGGCGATGAAAAAATTTGAATCCGGATTTGAAAAAAATCCGGATTTTGCAATCCCTACTTGTGGGTATATTGTTTGATGATAGAGACCACATTCCGCAGCTGGCAGTTCGAAAAATAAACCATTACACTTAGTTAAGCTCAGGATTACTGAAGAACTACCAAAAAATTAGTTCTCTCCTACAGATTACACCGACATTAATCAGCACTACCGGTTTTTCGACATATTCGTAATGGGGACCTTCAAATCATGGCATAAAATTTAATCTTAACTTAAACTTGATTTTTAAGTTATTTTAGGCATACGGTTTAGGTCACTAAAAACGTAAAATTTACAAAACTTCAAAGTCCGGTAGAGCCCTCAAGATGATACGCAATTCTAATTTTTCTATGTTTTAAGTAATCTGTGTAAAATTACGCAAATTTCGATACCCCGAGAAATATTTCTCATATATGGACGGGACACCCTATTGACCAGGGAAATGATTAGACTCAGTCCATAGTAATGGTTTTGATAGTGATCTGCACAAATAGACCCGATTTACTATAACTATGTACTCTATATAATGCAAAAATCTACATAGATGTTGTATACAGAGTAAAAAAATGGTTAACCATTTTCTTTCCTATTACACAATTGGTATTATTGTTATATTGATGAGAAATTTCAAACCAAGCTCAGTCGGCATACTTATTGGTGTGCATACTATTTGAACATGAATGTTCTTAGTTTTAAATTGTAATGTATTGTATGAACAATGTCTAATTTAATATTTAAAACTAACACATTTTATTTTGAAATGTAGTCAGTTATGATTCACAGACATCATAGTTTCTGTTTACTTATTTTAGACATAAATAGAGTAGTCAATTCCTTATTAATTTTATTACAACTTAAAGTTGTAACTGTAAGTTAAAACTAATATAGAAAGTATAACAATAATTATTTCCAAACACGCCATCCCTCAGTGATGCTAGAATCCAAAACCTCAGTGTGTATAACTACTATTGTTTGTTTCAGAAATGTTCCATTCCGCGTCCGTGTAAGGCTCTCACGCAGACGTAATGACGATGAGGACTCTGCTCACAAACTGTTCACACTTGTGACTTACGTGCCTGTTGCCTCCATCAAGGGCTTGCAGACAGAGAATGTTGATGCTAGCCAAGAATAAACATTAATTTAAGGATAATACTTGATTTTTATTTAACCAATTACTGTGCAAAAATATTAAATCACTTAAACAACGTGTAGTGGAAACGGTATAGATAGAAGTACAAACTTCTTTGGAAAATAATGACATAATGATAAATGATGAAAATAATGACCCTCATTGAGAGTGAGTGACACGTTGGTTCTGATTTTAATTCAATAGGTAAACTTGGAAGCAAAAATTCGGTATGAATTTCCGAGTAATTTATTTGAGCTGAAACTTTTTAATACCCTTTTCGTAACACGTATAGTACTTAAGTAATATGTAAAATCTGTTTTTCTAAATGCACAGTCAAGTCACTCGAAGTAATTGCAAAACAAATTTTTCTTTTTTTTCGTACTTGCTATCATTGAGGAAAGATCCCATAAGAGTAGTAATACCGAGCAATCCAATTCCGCAACTAGTCAGTGATTTAGCACTGATTTTGATCTGTAAGGACTAGGGATTGGCAGGGAAAGAAAAATATTGGGAAGAAAAGAAAAATACGGAAAAGAATGGAAAAATACGGGAAAATTCCCAAACGGCGGGAAAATACTCAAATGGCTTTATGTTCCTCAAAAAAAATATTTGTTGATGCTTTTGATTGTTATTTTAATCATACTCGCTGTTGTATGTACCTACATCACCCACGCGCGGACCTACGCAGACCTTGGAGGAAGTTATCACACTTTTTTTTATACTACCTAGGTAGCAAACAAGCATACGGCCCGCCTGTTGGTAAGCGGTTACCATATCCTATGGACGCTTGCAACACCTCCCTCGGGACCCGGGACGGGCTATATAAGCGTCGTACATGTGCACACGTGCTCTTACTGCACGAGACCGTCTGTCCGACTGTCCACCACACCACAACCCTTACACCCCAAAACGTCGCATTTTTTAAAAACAACGCAACTTTTTTTTTTATTGTATGATATGAGTATGACCCTAATAGAAATCATGTTAAATGTTATTCAAACGATTTGGTAAAGGTATTTCTCGCTATATACGCAAAATCTACTAAATATGACCATTTGAGTATTTTCCCACCCAATGGGAAAATTCCCGGGTTCTTTCCCACTAAATTGGAAATTTACTCGAAGTTGGGTTTATTCCCGGGAAGAAACCCAACCCTAGTAAGGACCAATCACCGCATCGTGTGTTCTTGACATCGAACAATTAACCCAAGGGATTGTTCCTCGATGGTTCTTGACTTGGCCAATCAGAGCACATGTGTCCTTGACTTAGCCAATCAGAGCGCATTGTCGGTGGTGGGAATTTGGCGGAATAGATTTCATGCAAAATGATCGCCACTTCAAAGAAAGAAAGAATGAAAAAATAATGCCCCACAGGGTGAAAGTACACACTTCCATTAATCAAGATTAAGGATAATATTACTTGATTTTAAATTATTTAACCTTCTTTGGGTTAATTTTATTGTTCGATACTTCCAATATTCTACGTGGTTCCGACAAGTGGGGAGATACGCGACATATTGGTAAGCTACAGTAGGCAGAAATATCGGACACAGAATAGTAAATTAGTTAGGTCAATTCAGTGCAGTAAGTACCTACTTACCGGGGTACATACTTAGTGCAATGAAATGTATCTAATACCGCTACTGAAAATGCTTAGAAAAGGTTAGGAAAAGGGAAAAGGTTAGATGGAAGACAAAATTCTGAGAGCGGCCGTAGCTTAGCTTATGCCTTGGAAAAACCAGATACCTAAAAGTACCAAACTGATATACTAATTTAAAATATACACACTTCAATACAGATTTCTCCCAATTTTTCTATACTCTTAACTCTTAAATGATGATAATATCTGCAAAATCTGCCGCTGAACTGTAGTATATAATTTGCATTATTTTAATTGCTTTGCGCACTAATTACATGAAGCGCCTGTTAGGTAGGTATGTACTTTCTGAGCACCAGTTTTAAGGTAAATCTTGGTCAGCAGGCATTAATCTATACAAATAAATATAATTGAAGTGTCTGTTATAGTCTCAAAATAGCAGCTTTTTACTAAATGCATATCATCATCATCATCATCATCATCATCAGTCTTTTTTTAAGTCCACTGCTGGACATAGGCCTCTCCCAGAGCGCGCCACTCCTTCCGGTTTCTTGCCACCCGCATCCAGCCCAGTCCGGCCACTTTTTTGAGGTCGTCAGTCCATCGGGCTGGCGGGCGCCCCACACTACGTTTGCCAAGACGCGGTCTCCACTCTAAGACTCGTCTGCTCCATCGACCGTCGGTTCTGCGGCAGATGTGACCGGCCCATTGCCACTTCAGCTTGCTAATTCGTTGAGCTATGTCGGTTACTTTGGTTTTTTGTCGGATGACTTCGTTGCGGATTCTATCCTTCAAAGAAACTCCGAGCATAGCTCTTTCCATAGCTCGCTGAGTGACTTTAAATTTTTGGACCAGTCTATGCGTCAGTGTCCATGTCTCGGTTCCGTAGGTCATGACAGGCAGGACGCACTGGTTGTACACCTTTGTCTTGAGACTTTGCGGTATAGGGGACTTAAAGATATGACGAAGTTTTCCAAATGCTGCCCAACTCAAACGAATCCTGCGGTCTGCTTCTTTCTCGAAGTTGTTTCTCCCTACCTGGATAGTTTGACCCAGATAAACATATTCTTGGACAACTTCGAGTGCCGTTCCCTCAATCGTACATGTCGGTCTCGGCACAACCTGTGCATTGAACATGACTTTTGTCTTGTCCAAGTTCATGCCGAGACCAACGCGTCGCGAGGCTCCGTTTAGGTCATGCAGCATTTCGCCAACCTCCTCTAGTGACTCTGCTATGATGACGATGTCATCGGCAAATCGGAGGTGTGAGATGTACTCACCGTTTATATTTATGCCGCGTCCATTCCAATCCAGGGTTTTGAAGACATCCTCCAATGCGTTGGTAAACAGCTTCGGGGATATTACATCCCCCTGTCTTACCCCTCTGCGCAATTGGATCGGATTTGTTTTCTGGTCTTGGATATGGACGGTCATAGTTGCAGTGTCATACAGACATCTCAGCACCTCGATATAACGCCAGTCGATATGACACCTTTGCAGTGACGCTAGAACAGCCCAGGTCTCGATAAAATCGAAGGCTTTCTCGTAGTCCACAAATGCCAAACACAGCGGCTGATTATACTCTTCAGCTTTCTGTATAATCTGCCGAACAGTATGGATGTGGTCCACGGTGCTGTAGCCTTTTCGAAACCCAGCCTTTTTTTTTTTTTTATTTTTTTTTTTTTATTAGCGTGGGGAAATCCTCATAGGATACCCGACCGCCCTGGGAGGGAGCGGCCAGGTTATGCCGGACTTTTACCGGCTAAAACCCCACGGTGGTCGCCACCTGCGCTATAGAGAGGGGGGCGGGCTCTCGTGTTGAACGCGTACCTGCTCACCCCTCCAAGCGCGGCGCTAAGATAGCTCGTCCCGGGGGAAGTCTGACACCTCCCCCCAGCACCCTCGCTGTGCTATCGCACGATGAGTCGAGACCACATCGACCCATCGTCCTCCTTGGGGTCGCTTCTGGGCGCACAGAGCCCCCGCTCGGATTGCCCACAACCCCAAAGGCCCCGTTTAGTCGCCTTTTACGACAGGCAGGGGAACACCGTAGCTGTTATTCTAAGCCCGAGCTACAGGGCAGGGGGGCCGCTACGAGGCACGTTTGTGCCCCGGCGGCTTCGCCTCCGGGTGGGATCGGCCCTCTCCCGATCCCGCTCGGCAGCCTCCTTCTGGACCATTACAGTCTCACAGAAGGAGGCTACGGCCCTCCACGCCGTATCCCCGCTCAGCATCGCCGACACGACTGCTGGCAGGGAGAGATTCCGTCCGATCTCTTGGACCAGGATCCGCCGCTCGGGTTCCCACGCAGGGCACACCGCGAGCGTGTGCGATGCGGAGTCCTGGTCGCTCCCATCGCAGTGGAAGCAAGCCGCTGTCGCCTCACGACCGATCTTACACAAATAATCACCGAAGCACCCGTGCCCGGTGATTATCTGTGTAAGTCTGTAGGTGAGTCGTCCACCTTCTCGCTGCATCCAGGCCTCGAAGACCGGCAGGACTGCTTCGACTACGCGTTTGCGCGCAAACCTTTCATCTCGAAGCTCTCTCTTCTGGATCGCCTCCACCACTCTGGCGGACGATGCGGATCCGGTCATAAACCCTCGCATCCATGTCCGCCAGAATGTCCAGCGGCGGAAAGCGAGCCAGAACAGTTGCCGCCTCAAAGGATATTGTGCGATATCCCCGTACGATCCGTAGGGCCATCTTACGCTGGACGCTGTAGACTTTCGTTCTACAGCGTCGGATGGCCAGCCTCTTTGCCCATACGGGCGATTCGAAACCCAGCCTGCTCCGGTGGCTGGAATTCGTCGAGTCTGCCAGAGAGACGATTCGTGACGACTCTCGAGAACAGCTTATATACGTGGCTCAGGAGTGAGATGGGCCTATAATTCTTCAGTAAGGTTTTATCACCTTTCTTGAAGAACAGGGCCACCACACTCCCACTCCACGCCTCCGGTGTTGTGCCATGTTGGATAACGGTATTGAACATTTCTGCGAGCTCCTTCAAAATTGGAGTTGCCCCCGCCTTCAGGAGCTCTGCCGTTATACCGTCATCTCCAGGAGCTAAAATGCAAATAAATGCATATGAAAGTCCCTATATACGGTACTAAGTCTTTAGGTAGGTTAGGTAAGTAGCCTAAGTCAGTTTATTCTGAGCCTAAGTTATTCCATATAACATCAGCTATCTGCCAGTGAAAATCGGTCCATTCGTTTCGGAGATTAGCCGAAACAAACAGACAGACAAACATTGATTTTTTTGTATAAGTATAGGTAGGTATCGTATATACTTTTATATGCATTAAACATACTAAAAATCGATTATTAACCAAAAAAGGAAGATTTCTAATGTACCTAGGTATGCTCCCTTTACCCCTAGACAAAGGACATTTCATTGCGTTTGCGCGAATAGAAACGCTACATAATGTATGAGATTGACATAAGTAAGGATACGCTAGATCCTAGCGTAACTAAATGTCAATCTCATACATTTTGTAGCGTTTCTATTCATTTTGTAGCGTTAGTATCACCGAAGCGACTTTTGAAATTAATCGAAAGAACCGAAAAAAAACAGTTCTTTAAATTTTAGAACCGGTTCTTAGTGCAACCCTCAGAAACGGGAATTCCCGGCTCTTACGGAACCGGGAAAAACCGGTTCCGATGCCCTACTAAGTATACGCGTCATGCTTCACGTTGGTCGTTTGTCCTACAATTAGATAATAGGTACCTTTACCTATAAACTTAGAAGAGTTGGTACCTTACAGGGTTTGATTGAGAATGATCTGCATAATACCTATATTTCATAACTATACATTTATTAATTGCAGCGTTTGATTGAAGTAACAAAGAAAGATAATGAAAGCATGGTTTCAGAAAAAATACTACTTATTGAGTGTTTATAATTAAAATAGTCTTATTGGGGCAAGGGGAATAATGTAATGGTGCGTCCATGCTACGCGAATCGAGCACGAGCCGAGCCACGAACGAATCTAAAACGATCCTACAACGAGCACGATGCGAATCCCTTTGTTTGTGAAAAAACTGACAATCGCTCGTTCGAGGCTCGCAAGCCCGTCCACGCTACGCGAATCGTGTTCGCAGTGTGCTCGTTCGTGGCTCGGCTCGTGCTCGGTTCACCAAGCATGGACGCACCATAACATAACATTAAGTTACTTAAACGGATGTCAACGTTTCGCAGGATGTGGCATCTGGTGGAGAGGTGTTTCTACGCCCGTCAGCCGCAACGCTAAGCCTGCGGTTCACTTCCATTAGAACGGCTAAACCCATTACAGAGACATCTCGTCTTACTATCTATATTATGTGAGTACGATTCATCACAGTTTCGGTAACATGCAGCATGCATGCATCACAAGTTGCAATGCAGTTATTCCGAAAGTATCAAAAGTAAGTAAGAATTGTGTCCTGTAGGCTAACGCGTCTTCTCGCGCTCTCCTACATCAAAATGGAAGTCCCATTTTCGTAGAAGACTGCCCACGAGCACTCAGTGCCCGAAAAGGGCGACAGATCAGACCCGGCGAATTACAGGCCGATCGCCATCACCTCCCTTCTCTCCAAAGTGATGGACCGAGTGATAAACATGCAACTCTTGGGATACCTAGAAGATCACGATTTGTTGAGCAACCGATACGGCTTCCGCCACAGTCGCAATTTGAGCCCGAAAACTGAACTGCTGTCCGGCTCTTCTTCTCTACAGGTTGCAATTACTTCTCTTTCTCTCGTGAAATTTTGTAAGCGTCCGGTAATTATATGGCTTTTCTGTCGATTCAATTAAATAATCATTTAATTACTTCAAATTGTATTACAAGGAGGAATTCAATTAATCAACTATGTAATTGTAAAAGTACGACATGAAGCTTACATTATGTCGTCGGCATATTGTATGATTCGGCATTTTACAAACGGCGTCGGCATTTAACGAACGCTCGCTATTTCGTAAAATGAACCGCAAATGGCGTAAAAATATAATTTGGTCAAATCGATGCGTATTTTTTGAATATTTGAATTTTCCGCTCTGGACGCTGTGCCCCTGCAACTTAACAAGTCGCCGGTAAATGTAAGTCACTATACATAATTAATTTTACTATAATTTTTTCCACTAATTTTAGTGGTCACGAAAACGCATATTGCTAAGAAAATATCCAAATAATGCGATTACAGGAAAACCTGTAACGAAATCATCATTCACGAAAATATCATTAAGAATATTTATTTCGTATAAAAATTTAAACAAATTCTCATGAATATTTTGACCTGGGTAGGTAGGTACTTAGGTAATTAATAAAAAAAGTTATGTACATTTTAGCGAGCGAATGCATGCAGTAACGCAGTATGAGAATTTTAATATTTAACTGTGTGCAGTTTATTGTTCGTGTGTCGCCGTAATATCAATTATACTACAATTGGACAAATCGTTATAGGTAAACGCGTACACTCACGCACATGGTGCGATAGCCACCGTACTAGTCACTAGGCCGTAATCATACAAGGCCCTTGTGTGATTACGTAGGTCCAATAACCTATATAGGTAGTGTAACGAAGTATTGTTGCCTGCAAATAGAAACGTGGTTATTCTTTTTTGTTAAAAAAGTTTAAGAACGCTACATTTGATACATATATTTATCATAGATGTGGAAGTAGCTCTGTCTGTCTATTTTGTTTGGTACCTTTTCAAATCGATACTTCTGAAGTGATCACGATGAAATTGCTAATTACCATCAGGTGCTCCGTCTGCGTGATTGTCGCCTTGTGGCATATAAAAGTGATTATAACGTCCATATGAATTAATTAAAGTAAAGGAGTTAATCTCGCCCATGAATAATTGCCTACTACTAATACCTAAATAAAGTATCGTTTTTACGCTTTTGCGTGAAAAAGAAAAAAATGGGAAATTAAACATAAGTTATTCAATTTCAGGGAAGTACTAATACATGTATGAAGGTATAACATAGCATGTCATCATCATCATATCAGCCCATGGATGTCCACTGCTGAACATAGGCCTCCCCCATTGATTTCCACTTCGAACGGTTCTGGGCCGCTTGCATCCAGCGGCGCCCAGCGACTCTGACGTCGTCGGTCCACCTGGTGGGAGTTCGTCCCGCTCGGCGCTTTCCAGTACGTGGTCGCCACTCGAGAACCTTCCTTCCCCATCGGTTATCGGCTCTTCGTGCGATGTGGTCTGCCTATTGCCACTTCAGCTTACTAACTCTACGAGCTATGTCCGTCGGTTTTGTTCTCCTACGAATGTCCTCATTTCGGACATTTCGTAACATAGCATGTAAGTATACATTTAAATTATAATACTCATTGAAGGTATTCAAACCTTTACAATATAGCTTAGTACCTAACTGGAACCAATCCGCAGTGGGCACGCGTGGTGGAGTATCGCCCAGTCCCTTTCACCCTCATTTGTGAAAGGAGGCCTGTTCTCAGCAGTGGGACATTATAGGCTGATGATGATGATGATGACCTAACTGGATCATAGCGGCTGAACAGAACAAAGCGGATTACAAGGTACGGTACCAGTAATAATAGTAATTGCTGTAGTATAATACTTGCATAATGATTGCATATTCGGAATTTTGCCATTGAATATTAATTTGCTACGAATGGTCGGTCGAGGCTCGCAAGCCCGTCCACGCTACGCGAATCGTGCTCGCAGTGTGCTCGTCCGTGGCTCGGCTCGTGCTTGGTTCGCCAAGCATGGACGCACCATAATAATCAATGCAAACGCGTGTCATACGACGTTTTTCAACACAGACATGTATTTTTTTAAGTAGATTTTTTGATAATAATCAAATCATCACAATGAGAACGTCAACAAATATGAAGCGCAAGTTTTTTTTTTGAGTGCTGAGAGCTTTCAAACTATTTTACCCGTTTTAAATTAAGAATGCTTGGTCTACACACATATGACACATATCACTTACAGTGAGGTACAAACTTATCATAATCGGGATTATATCTATCATAAAACTGTGCGGTAATGTAAAGTAAAAAGAACAAGTGCGTACTTAATAATAATGATACTAAAAGCGGTGCAATAAATGTAAATTTACGAGCGATTGTGTTGAAAAATAATAAAGTGAATAAGCGATATACACAGTTTTCATTTCCTTTCAATCACGCTCCAAGTATGTATTGCTTATACCTTGTGATATTTTTGTTATTTTGTATTCATTTTGACTTAAATTATGTTTTATTACAATACTTAGTTCAAGTTAATCTTCGGCATGTTGTTATGTATTTACTATATACTTTGACTATTGAGGATAAATTGATTTTTGTTGTATAAAATATATATGCTTATACCTTTGATTAAGGATACATCCCGAATGAGCATCGAAGTTGTGCACGCGTCGAAAAAAATTGCCCCTAAATGTTAGGGGCTAAATCAAATAAAAATAAATAAAATTGCAAAATAATGTTTAATATTTAAATTTCTCCCGATTTTAATTGGAATATTTCAACAACTACTATCATTATGAATAAAATATCACTATGACAAGCAGAATGACGCAGAGGAAGCGTAAAACGTAGCTGTTACGCGCAGCAGCCTATATAAGTTGGCCTGTTTTATATATTCGTGTAGTATGGCAACGTTCTTTGTAGGTATATTTATTTCTATATATGCTCATGACGTATTAGTTAACTCGCTTTTGTGACACACACCACGTGCTAGAGTTACCCAGAGTTCGGCGCGAGCCAAGTTGCCGCCACATCGACACAGTTTGCAGTTTGACAAGCAATTAATCGTGTTACCCGCAGTCACAATCACAACCGCACAATTTAATGCATTTCTGCATAATCGTATATTGAGAAGTTTTCTTGTAGGTATTTAATTTTCTTTTCTTTAAGTCTCAATAGATGGCGTTAATATGACTGAAACGAACTATCTTGCTGTCAGTTCAATAAAAAAAAAAACTATGTAACTTCATGGGTGCGTGCAGTTACTACACATGTTATTGAACTGTTACTGAACGCTACGACTATCTTCGGGCGATCACACGGCGTAGTTACTGAACGCAGCCCATAACTATTTGGCTTTATACTGGTAAAAGACGTTCCAATGTCGGACTCCTATTTTTATTATTACGCAGGAGACACGGCCAAGGTACGTCCTGCCGTAGGAAAGTGTGTAGTGCGGCAGGACCCTCATAATCATTACTAATACCGGTTGGAAGCTTTCGACGTCCTGCCCAAAGACTATAGTATATACTTAGAGAGTCCTGCCGCGCTACACACGGCCCTGACCATCAGACGTCTTACGTAACTAGTATTATGTCACTATCATGTGTGTTTTGTTCAAAACTTTTGTGAAATTTAGCTTAGATTTGAATGATTTGAAAACTATTGAAAATGCGTGTTTGTGCAGTTGTGAATTGTACCAATAAGGGACGTCTTACATTTCCAACTGATGAACCACTAAGGTCACAGTGGATAAGAGCAACAAGGGTGGATGTCCAACGAATATCAAAACAATGATAGAAACAAATAATCCTTAAGCGTGACTTCCACAACAAAACAAACAACGCAAACAACTTAAACAAACATCCACTCATACCAGTGTTGCCACCTCTTATTACTAATTTCGGACGAAAAAAAACAGGCTGTTACCAAAAAGCAACGAAAATTAAGTTTTGCTCCTCTGAAATTTGGTTTCATTTAATCATGTTCATGATTGCCATTAATATCAATTAACACTTAATAAAAGAAATCTGTATATATATTTTTTTCAATTGTCGATTTTGAATTAAAAAGGATGGACACCTTCCGTTGTTGCAACACTAAAGTTATGTGACAGCATATTTTGATTTGACAATTCAATTTGGTGATGACAGCGCCACCTAGTTATTTTGCAGCAACTCTTTAAATACCTACAAGAAAACTTCTCATTGTATATTCATAAAATTTGGGATAGAGTATTTTATAGTAGGTATATATATATATGAATATGTGTGGGTTGTAGGTTTTTGAAAATACTGCGAATACATTCACATGATTTTACACCGTCAAAACAAGGTTTCAGTTTTACCAATTTGGTACGGAACAGTATTTTAACATAATGAAATCAAAACAGAACTGCTGATATGCTATTTATTTAAGTACTTATGAGTTGTTTCGTAATGTGATATAGTATTTGATTAATATATCAGTATCTATATAAATGGCTCGTCGAGGCGCCATCCATTGACAGAGCGAGCGGTTATTACGAGGAAGGGCAGCAGCAACGCGGTAGGTAGGCATTATCTCTCGCGCTTGACCGAGCTTCGATCACTGCTTCAACGACTCTCAAAGCCTTGTTAACGCCTAATGACATGAGAACAAGTGAAATTTCCACTTATTTATGTACCTTTCAATTGAAAATTGTGTCCACGAATGTCGGGTATATAATTAGAGATAGATAAATGTGGATTGCTGCCTGTAAAAAGTTAAAGAACCGCTTTACACAATATAAGGTTCCAGCAAATTCAATGCTTTTTATTTATCGGAGCTAATGTGTTATGATAGATCATTTGCCGTGACCTGAGAGGTAGAAATAGGTACTGCGTACAGTACGAGGCACGAATGGTGAGCACAGATAGGCAGTAGTGGGGGCAAGCTCGCGAATGTACAATTTTGGCTAAATCACAGTAGCCAAGCCAAGTGTGCCGCTAGAATTGTCGACGATCCCGAGCTCACAAGCGGTTTAGAGCCCCTCAGTCTGAGGAGAGACTTTGCCTGCTTATGTGTGTTCTACCGCTTGTACAACGGACAGTGTGAACGGAACTGAAGAATTGTTTAAGATGATGTCCACGGCTACCTTCCACCATCGCAACTCTCGCCATCGACGGGGAGTCCATCCTCACACATTGAAACCAGAATTGTTTCGAACTTTGCGGTCTCAAAGGAGCTTCCTTCCGCGTACGCTCAGATTGTGGAATGAGCTCCCTACCGTGGTTTTCCCAATGGAGTACAGCATAGGGTTCTTCAAAAAGGGTGTGAAGAGATTTCTGCAGGCTCGGCAACGCGCGAGTGACGCCCCTGGTGTTGCAAGCATCCATAGGCTACGGTAACCGCTTACCATCAGGTGGGCCGTATGCTTGTTTGCTATCTAAGTAGTATAAAAAAAAAGAAAAACGCCAAATGACACGCAAGAATCCATTAGACGACGGGCATCGACTGACGAACCAATCGTGTGCAGCTCGGCGCTCGGCGCTTCTTCATTCCGCCAAATAGACCGAAAAATTAACTACTGCGCAGGTGTCAATCTGTGCTCACCAATCGTGCACCTTACTATAACACTCTTAAAAATGTGAACAATCAAATGCAGATAGTACCCACCTCACAATAGATCTAATAAACTCAGCTAATAAATATCTCGTGTGCGCGAGAACGGAGGCGTTACCCCTCCTGAATTATGGACTATTTCGCGTTTTTTGTTTCACAAACATATTCGGTAACTTGTTTATTGTTACGGCAGGTGTTTTTTGATAGGTAAAATGGATTTTCCTCGATTGAAAAGAACGAGTCGAAAATGTAATTCTTCTCCCTATTGTTACAATGTTATTTCTATAATCACATATTTTAACGTCACTCTATTTAAAGCTCCATCTGTTACAATGTTTTTTTAGTTAAACGTCAAAGTCAGTGGTTTGCTGTCATTCGTAATTGAATTTCTCATAAATTTCTTGACCGGAGTCAAGATCGGCCATCGTGAAAAACTTCACTTTTGGAACGAGCCGCCCGCCGTCGTGGATAGATTGAGGTCGGTAATGTGAATTTTGTGATTTTTATTATGTTTTGTGAATCGTTTAATTTTCAACCCTTTTGAGTTATTGTCACACGATTTAGAAAGCTATGTTGTTGATGTTGTTATTTAAATGGTAAAAATATTTATGATAAAAAAGTAGTAACCATAGAAAATAATTTTTGGGATGTTTTGATTATTTTGTACCTATCTAGAACATCTTTGATCCCGTGGAGTGCCGGCAGGTTGCTGGTGTGGGATGCCACATGTTAATACACTCGCGCCATCTCACTTACCGGCGACTTGTAAAGTTGCAGGGGCAGCTGCGGCCAGTGCGGAAAATTCAAAATTCTGAAAATACATGGATTGGACCAAATTATATTTTTATGCCTTTTGCGGTCGAGACCATGGGATCGTGGGGGTCCGAAGCTCGCCGTTTTGCTCGCAGTTTGTCATCAAAATTGATCGAGGCCTCCGGAGACCAGCGGGTGGGGAGCTTTTTCAATCAACTCATCAGCTTGGCTATCCAAAGAGGAAACGCTGCCAGCCTTCTGGGAACGTTTCTGTTAATCGGAAGCAGCAGCAGACATGAGGAAATTTTCTATATATAGATTGTACTTTGTACCTAATTTGAGGAGGGGGAGAATATAGTTCGTCAGACTGACGAACTATATTTGCCCTAATCATTACCCCGGTTGAGAGCTTGCTCGCCGATTTGTCCGCGGGGTGCTAAGGCTAAATATTGGGCCGGCATCTTCTTGTCAATAAAAAAAAAACTATATTAGAAAACATTATTATAAATAAGAATAAGAATTGATTTTTACTTGTAGTGTAGATACGCACGGCTACAGATCAAGCTTTAACTTTCCAATATGCAGCATACTATTCAATATTGTCGCCAATATGCATTTCTTCGGCCAGTGACAAACTTGAGAGATGTTGAAAACGCATATGAAACTCAAAATTGTAATAAAAAAAAATACAAAAAAATAATACCGCCTCACTACGTCATGCTATTTCGCTGACTTCAAAGCCGTGTCAGATAAGATTTCCTACGTTATTCATACTTTTTAGTGTCCTTTGAAGGCGGTTTCATTATTTTGTAAAATCACATACTACTCATACGTCTGTGTGTAATTTTTTTTATTTTATATTTTATTTTATTCAGGACATATGTAGGACAATTATACTCTTGACCTCAGACCAAGAAAACTCTTGACCTCAGACCAAGAAAAAAAGATATTTCATAATTATGTCATGGTATGAATAAATCGGTAGCAACAATTTTTCTGCGTTTCCCATGCTCTGACATGGGTCTGACCTACATAAGAGTTTGGGTTAAGTACAGAGCAGCTCAACCAGTTAGCATAACGTACGAATTGATAATTTACTGTTAGGTGACCTTTAGTGGATTTCAGTGGAAGATATGAGAAGGGGAATTGCGCCGGGAAGACAATGTCGTACATATTTTAAGCGGGCACGCCCCGTTCGCACAAAGGCGTAATTTATAGGGCCGCGCGGAGACGGGTGCCTGAGTTATGTCCCGACGATAGCGACGAGCTTTTAACTGCCTAATGGAGCGATTTACTTAGACCACCTTGCGCCTGCCCTGCTCTTTAGGTTGAAGCCCGTCCGCTAATGGTTGTAATGTTTTTTTCGGTTTGTTTTCCATGTTATTGATTAAATTTATAATGAATTTGACACGCACCGATGACAAATAACGTAGTAAACGTAGTATGCCCAAATCTATAAATATTTATTTTGATTATGATGTGCTAGTAGTTTGGCGGCAGTGAGTCGTGTGTTAGAGCGTTCGGAGAAGCAACGCGGAACTTTTCCAATAAAAGATAGCCCTCTGAGACAACATTTCAATGGAGCGCCATGCGATGTTTACGGCCCGAGCGACGCCGATGCTCGCTTCTCCACACTCTACAGAACAATCCAATCGTAGGTATTGATCAAATGAGCTGCTACATACATTTTTATAAATGTATATTCTGTATGTATATCTATACGTATGCGGAACATAACAAATAATGAATAATCGTAGATTTGTGTGTCGTAAAATAAAACCATAAAATATACCTGTCGTATTGTTCACTTATAAAGAGCGTGTTTATTCGACTGTATTATAATATTTAACTGTTTTGGTATATTCATTATTTATTAATACAACTTTACGCTGGTAAAATAAAAGAACCTAAAAATAAAATAAAATACTTATCGACAACAAAAGCAAAATATTAACGTCACAAAAGTTCATTCGGAAACAAAATAAAGGTAATTCTAAGAAGCCACAGCATACCTATTTTGGAATAGAATATTATGTTAGACTATGTTACATAACTTAATTTGGAATGGCTATATTCTTTTTAGCTATTTACGTTTACAATTTCAATGTTAATTCTTGTAATAAATCACAACAAATGAGAATTTTTTATCTCAATATCAATGAATCTTTAATATTGAGACAACAAATTCTCATTTTTATGCAATCTTTTTTCAAGAGCTAAAACCCTAAATAAGGCTAATTCAAAGGAGTTACCTAATGTGTTATGAATTTCATTATAATTCTCTCTATGAATGGTGGACGATACATCGTACTGAATTTACGTAAAAACAAGTTTTATTTATCTCATCTCGTTTCCCCATAATAAACCTCAAGAATCGTACGCAAGTACTTAGGTAAATAACGTAAAGGATTTTCTACATTGAATTATACCTACTGACTAAATAACAAATTAAGAGAATAACAAACTTATTTAATTTTAGTAATACGAGGACGATGTCTAGGTGGGTATGTTTGTGATTTAGTTAGCTGCCGATCCATCACGGGGCGGCTCTGCTAGTTGCGGTTTCCTTTTAATTACCTACTCAAATCCGTGATGTCACATGCTGGTAATGCTAATTACTACGAGTATTACGCATTTAGTTGGGTGGGACTAACAACTAAACAATTTTGTGAAACGTAAGTGAAATGTACTAATCCCTTTCTGTTAGGCATGGCATAAATCACAAGTAGCAGGTGATAAATAATATGATTCTGTTTTCATATGTCACATCTGCTACCATCCATGACATAGCCTGTTACATGTTATAAAGAATATTTAAGAATATAAATAAAATGTATGCGACTGAAGGACTTTGTATCCATGGTCATGAACAAATTAAAAAAAAAACTTTATCATTGATTAGCTTTTAAGAGTATTCAAAAATAAACCTTAAATCAAGTGACATAAAGTGTTAACTTCTTTAGCATGTTATGTAGCAGGATAGAAAAATATTTTTTTGCGACGAAAGTATATATAATTTGCATCAGTGATAATTTGACACTTGCGTGCGATACTCGCACATGATTTTGTTTTCCAATGAAAAATGCCGTCGATCAGCATCGATGACGTAGGTTACAAATCATTGCAAATCATATATCGCTAGTGAAATCATGCTATAAAAAATAATAATATCATCAAATGAGAATTCCTTTAAAGTAGCAATAATTTCCATGTCTACTTTCTGTATGCATAGGTACTTGAAAGCTTCAAAATGTTTGTCATACATTTATACGGGATAGATACGACAATACGACATTAAATGAAACCACGTGAACTACTCATGTATACGATCAACTTTTACTATGGGACCAACTTCGAAATCGCAAAAATAAATTACAGCTTTTCATACAAAAGGTACAGTCTCCTCGGCAAAAATGTATGAATATTGATAAAAGTTGATCGTGTACATGAGTACTTTACGTGGTTTCATTTAATGTCGTATTGTCGTATCCACCCCGTATAAAACCTAAAATGGAACAAATGCGCAATGACCTAAATTCATGTTGCATTTTCACCCGCTAGCGTTTCCTTAGAAAGTGCACATACATACCTACATTTTTGTACACAAAATACTACTAGCAAAACATGGTTTCTTTAGATCAGAGGGATTCGTAGTGTTTTGTGTGAGCTGGCGTCGGCGACGGTACTGCCAGCTTTTGTTGAGCGTTTTGCATTGCAGGTCAAGTACAATCCTCGGAGATTGCCACTAGCTATGCGCGGGAATAAATTGAGCCATTTGTAGAGGCCAACGTCTGTACGCATTCCATCCATGTGGCAAACGTAGTGCCAAAAATGCAGCTTACATAGCGTATACATTCTGTAGCAATATAAGTAAATACGGTAACAGGAACAATGCCGGCCGAGCAAAATCTGCGAAGTTTTAAATGAAATACACAGGTAATGTAATGGATTGTAATAATTGATTCAGTACAATTGTCATTAGAAGAAACAATTAGGTCTATAGTAGATTATTGAGTGTGATTGCGTCGTGGAACGAGGTATTTGTGTCACATGGAACGATCGATCCGCCCACTCCCAGCCAATTACAGCCGATACACAGTCGAATATTGTTCTCGATACACTGATTTCTAGAGAAGTGGCGCGAGCTTTCAATGCCCATGCGAAGCGATCGGAGTACCGACTGCAGGTTAGCGATTCCTACGGAGATGCGGCGATGGGGCGGATGCTCTACACTACGCCCGACCGGCCCGACGCTACTACTATCAAGGATATCACAAAATCCACACCAATGATGCGATGATAAGAAAATTTTGTGTTTATCAAATCTATCCTACCTATCCACTTTATAAGTAAGCCTGTAGAAAAGTGTAACAATACAACAAAAACAAACAAGCTACCGACATCAAGTTGAATGTCTGTTCCCCTATCGGTGTGTTCCGACAGATTTGTGTGTTCCTTTGGCCACATCATAACTTACCATAGTGAAATTGCGGTCATACAGGCGACACAGTCAAAAGTAGTAAAAAATGTAGTGCATCAGGATCAGCAAAACGCGAGTGATAGGTACCCGTGGTGTTGCAAAAGTCAATAGTAACGGTAAAGCTTTCTATCAGGTAGACCGTATGCTTGTTATTCTACCTTGTTAAATGTCAATTGGATTAAATTTCAATATTCCAATAGGTACTAAGTGATAACAAGTTAATTCAAGTATTAATTCTATCAACTTAGTTTAATTCACTCGCATTGAATTTAAAATAATTGCGTGGCATTAGCGACGTGTAATTTAATCACACTCAGAGCGGAAATGCTATTTATTGCATACCACATTTCGCTGACGCATGACACCTGTTTCAGCTTATAATAAAATTATGCTATCTGTATATTTACCTATAAAATAATTAATACTTATAGTTGTATCAAATTAGACGTTAAGTACCTACAACAATATATTTCAAGTCACCTAGTAGTAGTATAGTGCCTTATTGATTGGCTGGCTTAAGGACGGGGTCGAGGAGTGGAGGTTTGATACACTATATGTCACAGAATCTAGGATCGATTCTCATCTAGCACTATTTTGATTCATAATGTTGATCACATAAATAATATGGGATTTCAATTAAAATTAAATCACAGTAAGGTTGAATTCGTCTTCATAAAGAGGCTTTTACTCGTACACTCATACTTTGAAAATACACAATAGCAACGCAACTGGGCACTCAGTATGGTTTTGGTTACGTAAGTATATCCCCCACAGATTCCGCAATCTGTCTGTGAATAAAGAAGTGCCCACTAACCCAGTACCTTACCTAATCTCATCCTTTGTAATTTTGTATGCTAGCTCAAGAAGCTTTTTGCTTGGCCTGATAATTTTTCCGTAAAAGGAATATTATTAAGTAGGTTGTAATCCTTACTTAATGTTAGGAGAACTTGAATGTTTTTCAATCAGGTTAGTAACCGCAGGTCGTGGGTTCGATTCCCACACAGGACATACATTTGTGTGCATGAACATGTCTGTATGTCCTGAGTCTGGGTGTAATTATTTATATTAAGTATGTATTTACAAACAAAAAGTAGTATATGTATTATATCAGTTATCTGGTTTCCATAGTACAAGCTCTGCTTAGTTTGGGATCAGATGACCGTGTGTGAGGAATGTCCCAGGATATTTATTTATTTATTATAGTGAGACAATAATTTTTATCAAAGCATGCAATGCATGGGCGCTTGCAATGTTCACTCATTATCGTCGTTACCGACCTTTCCGCCCTACCCATGAGCTCTGGCAACCTTACTCACGCGCAGGAACACAACTTTACACAACAACGTTATTTGGCTGGGTTATTCTGTAAGGTGAAGGTACTTCCCCAGTCGAAAATTCTTAATAATTCGCATACATTTCATTAAGATTTAGTGAAAAGATGCTTAACTGAATAATCCGGATAGGAGCGCACGGCCCGGGTGGAGCGCGCGTGCAGTGCAGCCTCTAACGACTCTACAGTACTCGAGAGCACTCCACGCTTCAGCTGCTTCGCGCTCATGCACTTTTCAAGTACGCACTGTTTATGCTCCAGTTCAGTTCAGAAACTTACATTTGGTCACAGACATCGCTTGTTCGAATTTGAATATCGACCGTGCTTTTTATTGTTTTAAATAACTACTTCAATATAAATTGTAGAAATTTCCTTTTGCGGTTAAAGAATAATTGATTAAGAATAAATGTAAATAAAACTCTATTCGAGCTAGTTACACCTGACCTATTTTGGATGTAGGTAAATGTGAATAATTCCAAAGCTCGATGAAGCGAGTATAAGGTTCATTTTTTTCAATTGTATTCCCATGCCAATGAAATACTTACCCACGTACAGATGGAGGCTCGGAGTAAATGTATTCAAGCCTTCAACATATTACAGTAGGTATCTAACCTACTTAATATTCTACAGTGTGATCTTAATTTATACAAACTCAGTGAATTTATCAGAAATATTTCAGATTCTATTATAGGTCCTATTTCATAAAATATTTATTAGATCAATAACACGTGGCGAGACGGTGTATTAGGGGCAGGCTGCATGTAGTAAGCTAAGTGGAAGGATTCTCAAGATATGAAGAGCTCTCAGCGCGCCTAGCCTTCTGCAGAGCAGTCGAGGTGCGATGTTTATGCATTATGTATCGCCAGGAGGCTGATACTTCGGTGGCGAGTTTTGCATAAGGCATTTGAACTACTTTGTAAGATATTTTCGTACCTAAATACTTTTTACTTGGGAAGTAGGTGAATTTCATATTTATTTTACTGCAATTTTAAGATAGACAGACTGCTTTTCTTAAAAAACTCTACTACTTTAATATGTTGAAATACGGAATGCAAACGCTGTAACTTTATAAAAAGAGTTAAGAGTTTCTGCACTTTAACTTTGCCGGAGGCGTTCTAGCTTCTTCTTCAAATATACATATAATTATGTTTTCTTGTCACTAACGAGCATCATTGTTCGATGATACCAAGATCATATAAAAATACAATATGACGTCTCAGTATGACGTGTCTTCGGATGATTGAATAAAAAAGCGGAATTTGGAGCGCAATCACATCGGACAAGATTAATGACTCGTTCCTGTTGTTAAATAGAGGTGACTCCGGCGATGTTAATTTCACTCTAGCAATGCGTCCCACAAGTGACACTTTAGTTTACTCAAACGTGCTTAAATTGCGACAAACTCACGTAAAGCGTCTCTACTCTCTATAATATCCAAAATATTACACATATACTTATGTTATACACGTATCATGGCCCCAGCAAACTGCCTACTCCCTGCGATAGTATTTATGTATATTTAGTACACTAAATAATGAGTACTTATGAATTTAATGGTAGAAATCCAAATTGTGCATTGGTACTGGCGCGATACACACAAAACAAGGTTTTGGTGACACGTACATACATTCACAAACACCTATAAATTAAATAAATATTTATACTTAATCTAAACTCATTACGTACTTATTCTCTGTTTTCGCTTTTCTTCATCTAGTCACTAGCCGATTCCCCTATTGATCAACATGTTATTTAGATAAAATATCCTATTGAATATTGCGGCAACAATGAGGCGCGCTGCTACCTATGTTATGTATTGCCAATGAAATTTATTGCTGATTCACGTCCGACGTACTGTTGTTATTTCAGTTGAGTGACTGGGGTGAAGTGAAATAAATGAAACTATGTTATACACGCGATTGAGCAAATATTTCATCAACTTGTTGCCCCAGAGGACAGCGAAAAAATCATTGAATCTCGGTACTCGATAAACTCCATCGTGAAGGAATTAATATTGAAATGGGATTGCCGCTCAAGTTATAATGTTTAGTTCTGTCCATCAAAATGCAGACTTAGTTAAACCGGTGACATTTCATAGGTACCACTGTTATGATTTGAAGTTGTAAAGATTGCAGAGCAAAATATAAATATTTAGCCGGTAAATAATTCGTCACCGTGTAAAATTACTTATCTTAAGTATTATATTACTACTTTTTTTTTTTTTTTTTTTTTTTTATACCACTAAGGTGGCAAACAAGCATACGGCCCGCCTGATGGTAAGCAGTTACCGTAGCCTATGGACGCTTGCAACACCAGGGGTATCACTCGCGCGCTGCCGACCCTGAAGAAATCTCTTCACGCCCTTTTTGAAGAACCCCATGCTGTACTCCATTGGGAAAACCACGGCGGGGAGCTCATTCCACAACCTGAGCGTCCGCGGAAGAAAGCTCCTTTGAGCCCGCACAGTTCGAAACAATTCTGGTTTCAATGTGTGAGGATGGATTCCCCGTCGATGGCGTGAGTTGCGATGGTGGAAGGTAGCCGTGGGCAACAAGTCGAACAATTCCTTAGAACACTCTCCGTTGTACAAGCGGTAGAACACACATAAGGAGGCAAAGTCTCTCCTCAGACTGAGGGGCTCTAAACCGCTTGTGAGCTCGGGATCGTCAACAATTCTGATGGCACGTCGCTGAACCGAGTCTAAAGGCCCAAGCTGGTATCCAGGTGCTCCCGCCCATAGATGACAACAGTACTCCATATGCGGCCGGACCTGCGACTTGTAAAGTTGCAGTCTTTGCCCTGATGTGAAGTACTGCCTCGCTCTGTTGAGCACTCCAAGCTTTTTGGATGCCAGCTTCACCTTGTCTTCCAAGTGACTTCGGAACAGCACGTCGCTGGAAATGTCGACGCCAAGGATCCCGATGCTTTGACTGAAGTTCAAGGAAGTGTTCTGGAATTGTGGAGCCACAGACCATGGGGTTTTCTTAGCGGTGAACGCGCAGGCTTGGGTCTTAGTGGGGTTAAAATGGACTAGGTTTAGTCGACCCCAATCGGAGACACTAGTCAGTGTACTCTCGATTTCAGACACCAGCCGTTCGCGGCTTTCCTCAACCTCGGAACGAGGGATATTTGCACGGCCCGTGTAATGGGTGTCCCCTGTACTGTCGTCTGCATAGCAATGAATGCCGTCAATAGACAGCATATCATTGATATGCAGTAGGAACAGTGTTGGGGACAGCACAGAGCCTTGCGGAACGCCAGCATTTATCTACTAATATACCTTTTCCTATATTAAGGTAACGATTAATAAAATTAATATATTACTAAAATTAATAACGTGGACGTGTTCTTATCTACTACAAGATGGACTACATTGTTATTACGCCATGGATATGACATGGGATTTCTCAAATTTAAAGGAAATTACTTTGTGTGTTATTATCAAGTTATCCAAAAACTATTTTGGATTGTGAATTATTTTAAGACATGAAGAGAAAAACTCATTAATATGGCCAAAAAGTTACCTATGTTTTATACGTATGTCTTTATGGATAGCATTTTATAATTGGCTAAGCTATATTTGAAAGCGGTTGATTTTACAAGCTGGGTTGCGACATAGATATTGTATAAATGTGTTGCATGCTTGTCTGGCCGCGGGCGAGGGCTAATCGCGGCGTACGGCAATATTTACAGTCCCCGGGGAGGCGTCATCTGATAATGTTGTGTCCGGCTCTACTATAAAAAGCTGTTGTAGGTACTCTAATTGACGTAACAATTGTATGATACTTATTGTAATTCATGCAAATTAAAGGGATTTGATATTTGGGTTGCATAATTTTACTCCAGTTATCTTATTAGTTTCAGAAGAATTTGATAAAGGTATCTTTAGATGTTAATGAAATGTTGAATTATTCATTTTACTTTTGGTTCTATAATATGACATTGATTATCATTATTAGTGTGGATCGGTATCGCTAATTAGCTTTTCTTCAATGGTTCTTAGAAAAGTTTTAAAAGAGTTTCATAATTAAATATACTTATTCAAATATTGAAGTTACGTAGAAGAAGAAATAAATCCTTTGATATATGTTAAGAGATAAAGGAGTTTATTAGGTAATTAATTCTTGAATACGTAATGCTGTCTAAACTGCAAAAAAACATGATAATCTATATATCTATATAAAAAATGGAACTGCTCGCTGACCCCCTGCGCGGGCGCACCCGCTTACCAGCTTGATCCAATTGCTTCGGTGTAAGGCGGGCCACTCGTATAATTGGCGATCCCTAACTCATCACTGGCGGTTTGGAACCTCTCAGCCTTCGGAGAGATATTGGCTCTCTCTGTGTGTTCTACCGTCTATGTAATGGGGAGTGTTCTCAAGAACTTTTTGACCTGGTGCCATCATCACCTTTCTACCACCGCACCGCTCACTGGTGATATGGAGTTCATCGGAAGTTCCTACTGCGAACCATTGGGATGTGGAATGAGTTCCCCATTTACGGTTTTCCCTCAGCGCTACGATATGGGGTTCTTAAAAAAGGGGCGTGAAAAGAGCTCTTCAAGATCGGCAACACATCGGCAATCCCCCTGGTATTGCAAATGTCCATGGGCGGCAGTGACCACTTACCATCAGGTGGACCGTCTGCCTGCTTGACAACCTATTAACATAAAAAAACGCTTATGAAGGTTTCGATTCACACGCTATTGTAGATGAAAAAATAATTACAGTAGATAGTGAGGTGTGGGTAAACATTGGTGTAATGTACCCGTGTTGATCCCTATGTAAAGCGGCGGTGTACGGTCGTTGAGTGATTGGGCTCCCGCAGACCAATCGATATTAGCGAATAAAAGGCTAGCGTGTCTGAATCACCCATTGTTTGTTTTATCTACTTTGAATCCAAATATTGAAAATTCTTGCATCCATTTATTTCTCGTGAAATCAAATTAAATCTTTTTTTCCATTTGAAATTGTTATATTAGAAAAAGTCATAGGTACCTGTTCAAAATTTCGTGTTATTTTTAATACCTCGTCATAACCATCATCACAATCAGCCTATAAAGTCCCACTGCTGAGCACAGGCCTCCTTTCACAATTGACGATAAAAGGGAATGGGCAGATACTCCCCCACTCCATGGAGGTAGGTCAACCTACTGTTGGAGTTTTCAAGCGGCATGGAAGGCCTCCTAGCTTGACGACTATCATAATTAAGTGATAACCGGGACCAACGGCTTTACGTGCCTTCCGAAGCACGGAAACGCTCGATTTGAAATACCACTAGGCGGTCACCCATCCAGGTACCGACCACGACATACGGCTCATTATGCTACCCAAAGATATCCCAAAATATTGATCATAGTTAATTTCAGTCTTTTACTTACTCAGTAAATCTTAGGTTCTACCTCAAAGACATGGTAAACGTTGAAAAATATTTTTCTAACTAAACATGTTCGGTATTATATCGTACTCGTGCGGTTACCATAGCATTATGCAACTACAGGGATATCACAAACATATTTTAATTTATTTTACTTTTCAACAATAATTTTACAAATGTTTTAAATTTATATACAGGATGTTTTTTTTTTTCCAGCCAGTGAGGGCAACTTCTGCCGGGCTAACATGGCTGCCATGACATACCGTATCTCACGGTATCTCCACTCGATATTACGTCATAAATTGGACTTATTTCATTTGTCTACTGACCGCAACATGGTTGCACGTAAAACTCGATTCTAGACGTCAAAAGTGGAAGAAATGTCTACGTCTATCCGTCAGTTGTGTTTTGTCGATGAACCGTAACATGCCAGCCTAATTTTATCCAATTTTGACAGTTAAATATGAAATATATATCGTCTAACATTTTGGTAGACGAGAAGGCACGAGCAATTTTGGTATCGTCTTATTCGGCGCGTTTTCCTATAGTTAGCTTCGAACACGATACCGGTCCCGTATTAGGATAGAACTAAGATGTCCCCCGGTTGTTGCAACGCTCGTGGTGTAACATGATAAGCCGTTCTTAATCGATCGATCGGAAGTTAAGCTACCACCGTCGTGGTCGGTACCTGGATGGGTGACCGCCTAGTGTTATTTCAAATCGAGCGTTTCCGTGTTTCGGAAGGCACGTAAAGCCGTTGGTCCCGGCTATCACTTAATTGTGATAGTCGTTAAGCTAGTTGGAGGCCTTCTAGGCGGCTTGAAAACTCCAACAGTAGGTTGACCACTAGCCTACCTCCACCGATCCGCAGTGGGCACGCGTGGTGGAGTATCTGCCCATTCCCTTCCACCCTGATTTGTGAAAGGAGGGCTGTGCTCAGCAGCTGGATATTATAGGCTGATGATGATGATGATGAAGATGTTCCTTGCGGTTTCACCCGCGTTCTCAGGATAAATGTAGCCTACGCCCTTCTCCATTGGCGTGCTAAATTACATCGCAATCATTTCAGCGGTTTAGGCGTGAAAGCGTAACAAACAAACAAACTCATATTCAAATTTATAACATTAGTTAGGATTATTACCATACTTGCTTTCCCTCCCATTTCTATCTGTTGGATATTCTTATTACAACGCAATTATTGCAGATCCCTTATGCCTACCTACCTATTCATATTTTGCTAACTAAGGTCGCGTTGGTGGTGAACATTTGGACTAAAGCATCTTTGCCCACCCGTCCTTTAGAGGAAAAGAATACAAGACCTCTGTGTCCCCTTTAATTTGGTACTTAGTTGCGGAGTTTCAGGTACTATCTATTCTGTGGTACAAGTCTCTTCCTCATAGGTATGTCAACATAAAAATGGTCAACATGATAAATGTGCATTTGATAATCAAATAATATACTTTCTGATTGAAATAACAATTTAATACGAATGCAAAAGTAACACTTTGTGCCACAAATTTTATGTGGCGTCACACTTAAAAAACAAACAAAACAACAATTATAATTCTGTCAGAGCTCCACAAACTTTTTGATGTTGCAGGTGATTTTGGCTACCCGCTAGAACCATGGCTCATGACCATCTGACGACTGTAAGACCACAGTTTAACCACATAAGACTTTCCATTGGTTCAACGAACGTTATGGACCAAGCTCATCTAATGAGGCCTTTATATTGGCCCACTCCCGGTTTCATAGGCGAGCGATAGTCGCCGGCCGCAAACTCTTGCTTGATGCTCGTGCATGTTTGGCTGGTATTGGCATAGAAAGTTGATCTGTGTCTTATAGCTGCGAATCCTGAAACAATGTTTTGCAGTTATGATTGATTCCATAATAAACTAAAATTAAGTGTTTCGCAACGTATAATCAAATCTATATGTACTTACGATTTTTTGTAGGAATTTCTATGATTATTATGAAGGCCTCCAATAATTATAATATTCCGGTATTCCGATATAAAAGCGTCAAACAAACAATATGTCATATTTTTTTTAAATCTTAAATGCAGGCTTGGGTTATTAACTACACAACCTATTTTTTTTATTATCTCTTTAAATATTCATTTAGCTTGTATGTCTTGTTCGTGTATGTGTTATTCTTCGCGTTTGTTCCAATCAGAGGTCATATTTTTGTTACTCAAACTAGAAATTGGGTGATAGTTTACCCAATTTCTGAGTGTTGCTATTAAAAAATATGTATGTGTACTAAAACTGTGTAATCAAAGGGCAACATCGGTTTGTCTACATGAAACTGTCATGAAATACTGAAGTCTGCGATGAAAAGATTGTCGATCGTGGCGCTCATGTTAGGGTCAATGACATAAAACACGACAATGACAATCCTTGTCACTCTCGCGTGAATTATTTCGTGGTTGCGCATGTTAGGCCTACTGAACTACAGGTCTTAGAGAAAAACGCTGAAAGGAACCCCGAGTTGAATTTTGAAGACAATAAAAATGCCATAAAAATAATAAATCTCTTTAGCCCTTACTCTACAAGCTCTAAGCTTGTAGAGTAAGGCCAAGCCACATATTTTGACTACGGTGTGTAGAGTTTGTGAAGTTAGGGATTGTAGAGTAAGCGTATGTAGAGTTATAAGCTTGGCTCTACATGAGATCTCATAACTTTTTAATAGTGCGAGCCATATGTCTTGGCAATATTTTACATAAAAATGTTTTTGGTAGGATTAGTATTAGCAGTATTATTATTTGTTTCATCAACGTGATTACAAATAGCTTATCGATTTTAGTAAATTGAATGGTCACTGTTCTTGTTTATTCCACGAAAATACCGAATAATGAATTCAGGTTGTTGTGTTGATGACTCAATCAATTAAAATGCGTAGCAGCGAGAATAGGCGAAACGTCATCTTTTAATAGGACTGACTCATCAATGAAACTGAACTAGTGCATAAGATTCGCCAGGTGTGAATATACATCGTAATTTAAACTACAATACCGCTCTGAATCTAGGGTTATCCACACCCATCGAGCGTTAAATGATGATCACGTAAAAGGCACAACATTAGGACAATAAAGTGAACCTTTTGCCTATAACAATCATAACGTACGAACCCTTTCGGCTTAACAACTTGGGACCATCTCGTCGTTACCGAGCTATGTGCTTCGTAAATGTCAACACGATAATGTATTATTTAAAAGAGCCCACAACCACTTGAATAGAGTTGAAGTATAAGTTTTGCTGTTCGAAGAGATTAATTATTTACACAGTGTAGGTGAATAATAAATGTATCAAAATTAGACTAAAATTAAGAAATGGAGAAGAAATGCATAAGCAGCTAGATAGAGATAGTGAGGTACTTGTAATATGGACGTGTTTATCTGACAGAATACATAGGAAGACCATATTATATACCTACAGTAATTCTTTTGATTGTTCTTTGTTATCGTTTTCAGATGAGTTAATATAAATATATTATAATTATATTAAATTTACCTACTGTCGTTCGTGTAAATAATTAATCTAGAACCAAGCCAATAAACTCTTATTATGCTTTGATATTTTTAGCTTTTGTTCATGCTTTGTTTATGTCCTAGCTAGGTAGAGGTAGGTATACATATTATGAGGGGCGTGAAATATTTTATGGTGTTAAATTAGTCTGTAGGAATTTTTGGTTCGTTCAAGGAAGTTTTCCGCGTAAACGACGCAAGTTACGCGCTCGTTTGATGCTGGGAAATTAAGGCCACATACGAAAATGGGAATTCCACATACTTTGATAACTCTATAAAGTAACGGCTGCTCCTAATAGTGCGGCTTATGGTTTTGATGTTCACTAATCATATAATATTATTATAACATAAATCTCTTTGAATAATATGTGTCTATCATTCTATTTGTTTTACAACTAACGTTGATTTACTTAATACAGTAATATAAGTTTGCTATAATTGGACTGTTTTACAAAAAACTTAAACCGACTTCAAAGTATACTAAGAAGTGATCAAATCCTGATCTGATGACAATGGGACCAAACGGGAAGTGTACCCTTCCAGACAAAAAAAGAATTTTCCAAATCGGTTAATAAATGACGGAGATATGAGGTAACAAACATAAAAAAAAATACAACCGAATTGAGAACCTCCTCCTTTTTTTGAAGTCGGTTAAAAAGGGGTATAATTTGTAAATTAATACAATCAACCGGTGGAAACAGTTTGAATGTCTTGTTATTTTATAGTTCTTCTTATATTAGATATTCTAACAAATTAATGATAACCTTAAATTAGAAGTAGGATCAATTATTTCTTCCTACTAATTAGGACATTCTTGTAAGCGATAAACTTGAAAGTTGTGCAATTGTTCCCTAGAGTTGTATGATAATGTGCTCCAATGGTTTATTACTTTTAAAAGGGTTTAAACCGGTTTTCGGTTTGCCAGATATGTAGATAAAATTAAAAAAAGATACAATCGTCACTGGGCGCCAGGTTGAAAAGGATAATACATAAGTAGGTATTTACATTTTTCCAGATGTGATAACATTAATACCGATGCAAAAATTATGGATATTACGATTTAAATAACTATTGGTTGCATCTCTCAGTCTGTTAGTAAGTTACAGTGCTATTAAATTTTCCCAAGGAGACATGAAACTGTCAAACCTCCATTCATATTTAAATTGCCCCGCTATAACTCATGATAATATGGAGGGCTATAAAAATATCAAATACAGTCCAGGGCGGGAGCTGGGCGGGCGGACGGGCTCGCTCCAGTGTGCGTGCTGTCACCGTTGAATATTAAAAATATTGTATCAAAAGCCTGACCCCAGGTGCGCGATCTAATATACGATGGATATGAATGATATATGAATATATATGGATACATATTCATATGCATAAACATTTTATGTGGTAACTGGTAAGCCATCTAATGTTCCGCAATTATTCTACTTCTGGACCGCTTAGGGCCAATTTCATGAAATAAAAAACGAAATTTAAACTGAACTCAAATAAATTATGGTTTTAATAAATTACGATGGCGTCTGGGGTAACTCATAGTACCAGATGTCGATTACCTAAGAAGATTTGAGGAACCGTTGCTAGCTTGCTATCCCCTGCGATTTCAACCATTTTCTCGGGATGAAAAATACTCCATATTTTACTCTAGGACCTCAATAAGCAAAGTCTATTGAGTCAAGGGCTACTTTCCTTGTAGTGTATGAGAAAGAGTTTCCAGCTGCAACTCATTTAATTTTTTCCGGGGTTAGATAACTTGCAAGGTTTTGCAAACTTTCACTTCGAAGTGGTAAAAGCCTGTAAAGACTTGGCCGATTCCCGCGCACTTTTACAGGAGGGATCATCAACAAACTGCCCTGAAAATGCATGAATAGGTAAAAAGATTGGGTAAATAATATGATTAATTTTTAGTTACTTGTTACGAAATATTAATGCAATATTCCTTTACAAAACGGATATCGGTAAAGATCTGATATATGTATATTATTAGAAGGATTAGTGAGCATGTTATGCTACTTGCATTTAATTTTTAATACTTTATATAATCATTCATCATCACATGATAAAGTTAAAGGCTTCCTTGTTGCATGTGTTAAAATGGAATTCCATTAATTTACTTATGAATAGACAACTAAATTGCTTTTCGAAATCTATAGCGGTAGGATAAAAACTGTATAGACATTAAATTCAGCATTGTGACTAAATAAGTTCAAATTATCTAATAAATAAGGTTATTTATTACACATTAGCAGTAATTATGTATGTACCAATTTATTTACCTAAATAAATTGGTGAAGCGTTTAATTTCAAAAATGTTAATAGCATTGCGTATATACGGTTGCCCCAGCCTCGCCGCGCCTCGCCGCGGGTGTATCGCCTGTGTCGGATGACCGTCGTAATTATTCTACTACGGCCGGAGCCTCATCATCGTCTATTAAAATTCATCCAAACACACGACCTTTTCCTCTATGAATAAAATTATTACGTTAAATACATGTAATTAAGTTAAAAGCTTTTCATTCCTATTTTCTTCACACACCGCTAATTTCACAAAACAATATTCATTGTTTTAATATAATTAGTAGTTCATAACATGTTAGAACTTTTATGACAAATAAAATTATAGGGGCCAACGTTATTAACTAAACACAAAGTTTGTTACGTTTGTATTAAATTTTATTTATAATGCCGATTCTACCTGAAAACGTTTCAAGTTATACTAAAAGTCCATTGAAACGGTTTTCATATTTAGGAGTAATACGCCGAGCAAAGACATTTGGTGAAGCCCCTCTTTTGAAATTTGAATTTGAGCGGCACATTACTCTGTAAATGACTGGCTATAAAGACTTCAAACGCAGGCTAATCGTGGCTTCCGACCTTTTCGGCCAGCGAAGAAGGGCCTCAAGTACCTGCCAAAACGTTTCCTTACTTATTGAACAACCGTTTCTGAATATGTGCAGGGTCAAGTGCACAATGAGTCTTTTTATAGCTACGATATTGCTTTGAGTTTTAATCTTTGTGAAATAGCCGTAAACATGCATAAAGTTAGGTATATTCCTACGATGATGGCGTACGTTTTACCTACTACTTTTTTATTACTAAAAATTTTATGTCGTACTAAAAACGTGGCCTGTTTAAAATGTTTGTATTTTATGTTTCGTTTGTACAATAAACTATTAGTAGATAATCTATGGCCATGCCTACTTATTGGTTTTAGTTATTCGACGGTTATCAAAGTGCTATGATAAATTTAATAAAATACATAAAATAATCCAGAAATACCTAAGTATTACTAAACAAGATATTGAAAGAGTGACTCTTTACAATATCTTTTATGACTAGGGATCACGCGATAGATACAAATGCACATAGTGCATAAAATTCACAACTCAGCATAGTTTTTTTTTAGTCCATGTTAATATTTTTGAACTACTACTTCATTTAATTTTCATTTCATTTAATTTCATTGCGATACTAAAATGCAGAATGTGTTGAATTCAGATTGTAGTTGTGTTCCGCCTCTCTATGACGTAGAGCCAAAGTGCATTCATAGCTTCTTTGATCGTCCGCGTTGCATAGGGTCTAACAGGGACTAAGATACCACTAAGTCAATACTTCTATTTCATAATCTTAGTAGGTTAACCTATTTTTATTGAATAATCAGTAGATTTGATTATTTCTACTGCAATAGGAAAATAACAAAAATATTAAGAAAATAACAATATGCCAGTATTAAATTAGTCATGAGTGGATTGGACATTAAATACTAATACATATTTAAACAAGTAATATGTATGATGGCTATAGTGGCAAATAAGCAGACAGTACGTACATAAAACTGTTACAGGCAGTTTTCCGCGCCGCTCCCAAGGTAATGTTTCATTGTGCAAAATGCTATAAAATACTCGTAAAAATTTATAAAGCTACTCAATAAAATGTTCACTGAGAAGTTTGCGAATTTGAATATAATTTTAAGTTAGTATCAAATAAAACATCTCTTATTACTTACTTAACAGATATATTATTTATATGTTTTAAAATTTATGGAAGGGCGAAGAATATTTACAAAACATACAATAATCTGGGATAGAAGTGTATTCCAATAGACAACGTTCCAATAGTGGAGTGAATTTCCAACTATTGTCTTACAATTATTATTATGCTATGTTAAATGTAATGTCATGAGGCAAGTAGGTACTTCGAATTTGACAAAAGTATGAATTTTAAAGAAAAAAGTAGCAAATTGAATGGTTGTGGTGTGTGTACGCAGTGTCAGTACGCACTGGCCTAGTTAGCGAACACTTCCGATGTCATACCGTCTACGCGCCAATGCGGTCGTGCAGTTCGCTCCCATTATTATTTTGTCTGCGTCAATGGTCTATGGAATATAAATAAAATCTACATGTAGGTATTACAGGTTAGATTACACCTAGTTTGGTCTTCTAAAAATACTTGCTACGAATATTATTTTTAGTTTTTTACCTGTTCATGTTCTAACGTCGGAATAATGAGTAGGTACAAAAAATTGTTGGTAAATTTAATTATTAAACGTAATGAGGACATTAGTTTTAAAGCTAATCTATAAGATGGGCGGGCGGAGAGCTGCGCAGTGGGCGGACCACCTGGCCTAGCACCGTGCAACCTAATGTCAACACACGATGCAGAAATGCTGCTGAAACATTCATGCATTTTCAATAATCCAATAAGTTGTTGAATTATTTAATGATATACCAACAATGTTTACCCAATTTTACATTTAAATATTTTGGTAATAGCTGTCCCCCGCGGTTTCCACCGCGTTCTCGGTTCCCGGATCCGGAACATTTAATGTTCAGCACAGAAATGGCAAAAGGTAATTCACCAATCTATGCTGAACAATCAACGGAGCTAAGCAGCTCCACAATACACTAATTCAATGAATCGCTGCAGATTGCCTTCACAAATCGTTTACCACTAACGAATAAACCAAGAGTACCGGATTCAGGTAACAATTAAATCAAATACTATATAATATAGGGTAAAATCAGTGGCCAGGAGGTAGGACTTCGTTATAACTAATCTAGACTATACAACGCGTAACTTGCGAGACTTGTGCGAACTGACTGACTACTATTGTATACTGGATGCGAACTGACGCGCTCCCGTGATGCGGGGTGTATTTATCTAACGAAATCCCCTCTCCTAAGCTCCGCTCCGGATAAAAAAGTAAAGCATAATGTACTTCTTCATACTATAGGCTATCTGCATGCCAAATTTCATGATGATCCGTTCAGTAGTTGAGGCGTGAAGGCGTAACAAACAAACAAACAAACTCAGTTGCGCATTTATAATAATAGTTAGGATTAAGATATGATAGTTAGGATAACTACTTTATACGATAAAATTCTAGATTATATATAGAATCGTAGTGAATTTGTAGTGTGTATAACTGTTGTGTGGGAGGGTGGCACCATTAGTAAATAGAGTCATAGAGTATGAATAGATAGCGTTAACAACAGTACCTTGGGCAAAGTGTGAGCAGTTTGCTTATAGATGCATTCATAGATATATCGTACACTACAGTCAGAAAAAATGGCGATATTAGTTCCTCATCTGTTGATATGAGTTGTCATTTGTATTCGGTAAAAGTATCGATAAAACCGAGAAATTGGCATTCATTATCTATCTATATATATATAAATCAATGCCACTTTTCGTTGTAATTTTATAACTCAAGAACGGGCTCACCTATCAAAACCAAATGTTTAGGCTTTGTTCGGACTATTTAGTAGATGGTTTATGTGAAGTTTGTACAAAATAGGTCGAGCGGTTCTTCAGTTATCACATTTGTAACAAATGTATTCAATAAATGGCGGATCTATTTGTTAATGGGGATTTTGCTGTAAAATTCAAACTTTGTTAAGGGTAGGGTAGGGTAGGGTATCACCACGCGAACCAAGTCGCGCCGGGCAGCTAGTACTAGTATATATTTAGTCTTTCAAACTATGAACGCGCAGTTGGTGTCAAGGCAGCCTTGGCAAATACTCTAGTACAGTCGCTCTATACTATTTTATCTCTATGGGTAGAGTCTAACGTACCTACAGGCACAATATCTACTTACCCCCTTACTCATAAAGCGCTATTTAACTAATATACTGATTAAATGGTCACGTAAATAATGTCACATTATTTGACAATAACAATAGAGTGACGTTATTTACGTGACTCTAAACATTATATTAGTTTAAATAGCGTTTTATGGGTAAGGGGGTTAATTTATAAGTATAGGTTAGGTACCGCTACTACTAATACAGGGTAACATACATCACCAGAATCTGTCATCTAACACCGATTTTGCTGACAATGACGTAGCAGGCTATCTTCATTTAATCAGATTTGATAAAACAAAAATAACGGAGTGCTAAGCGTTGAAGGATTCAGCAGCACAGTTTTTCAGTGGTGCGGCAATGTGCGGCTCGAAGGACCCCGTGGCGTGGTGAGGAAGTTAAGGGATGATCGTTGCACGGTGCGCGGGGGAGCGCCGCCAGTGCTGGTCGCTACTCCGTCGCGAGCGAACGTCGCGCGCCGCCGCCGCATGCCCGCGGTCGCCACCGTCGCCGAGTCGTGCACCTCCACGCTCGTTAATTAAATTAAGTGTCGCATAAACTGAGAGCTCACGTGGAAATTGCCATATAAGTTTCGTGAAAGCAGGAATGACACTAGCTGAATCAGTTGCGCGACACTGAACTGGTATGCCATAGCTTCCCCATAAGAACTATCCTAATTTAAAGTTTAGTTAATTAGGTAGTGACTCTCTTTGATTTTTCAGTAATGTGTAGATAGATGTAGAAGAGTGTAATGAAGTTTACGAACTAAGTTGTTATTCACTCTTATACTCTTCATACAATATATTTTCAATGTTTAGAGATGCTTCTTGCCCATATTTTGTTCAGGCTTGTGAACTTTCTGACACAAAAGTAGATTATGTTATGTTTTGAATCGATGTTAGTGACAAACTGAAAAGAGATACCTACCTACTTATATATATTGATACTGTATAAGGCATGGTTTATGAATGTTATTTCTCCAGGTAATAGCTCCGTGGAAAATTAGAATAAGATGCACTATTCAAGGCCATGTTTTGTTAATTACACAATATTATGATTATATTAGTACTTTCCTATTAATTTGTAAGACAAGCGAATGCCTCAAGCTTTGGTGACAAGCTTATTGAGGCTATGATGAAGCTGTAAACAAAATCACGTAGCATATAATACATTTATTCGCGTAGAAATACAACGCCTACCGTTTCAGCAGCATTTTCGATGACAGCAAGATAAATCTCAGAAATAATGGCTGACATCCATAGAATTGATTCTTTAGCTAACCAAAGTCCTTGTTTTTATTTATATTGTCAATAAGAATAGAATATACACGAAGAAGGTTCCGAGATAAATACTACAATGAGCTTGAGCTTGGGGTACTTTTTAGTACCTGCGCGGCTTGACCAACGTCAAGTTGAAAAACTGTCGCCAAGCACCCACGCTGGTGTGTTTCAGCAGCTGCACTTGAGAGCCTCTTTTTGAGCCCTCTTTGGCAATGAGTGCTTACCATCTTTGGCCACACCTTCAATTCACTCTTACCACGGTAAAGACTATAGGATACTCGACAAGCTGAGAGTAGGTATTAGTCAAACACAAAAAAAAAAGTTTGGATGCGAATGTAACAAGAGACATAAAATTAAATAGTCTTGAGATCTACTGAGATACTAGACGTATCTATTCAATATCACGTGTGATTTTTTGCAGCGGACCGCTTCACGTGCATGTTGCAAAGACATTAGGTTTGGTTACGCTTTTCCATTTGACTTTCCACGTGGAAATTGCGTTTTGTCATGAAAGAAGCTCACTCTGAACCTTTTGAGGTTATTGGGTTATCATAATCGCCCTCTTTCTCGTAAAGAGTTTTGTTTCACGTTTTATTAGATGTAATGTAAACAGGATACAAATAGAGCACGGCACGAAGTGACAGCTACGGGATGATATCAATGTTTACATACAAAGGGTTTCTCTTTGTAAATACGTACCAACATACAGTACATACAGACAGATTAGACAACTATTGTAGCATAGCATTCATCAAATTGTGCACTATTAACAACGACGAAGTTCTCGAAACTAAGAAACTTTTGCCTCTGAGTCACATTCACCCAATTAAATGTTGTAGTTAGGACTTATGTTGCTTCTATATTGTCTGACACATGCATTTCTAAACACAACGGTTTTCACCGGACAGTTGCTAATCTATTATATTTTCGGACAGTAGCTGTCCTTCACTGTTCTCCAGCTTCAAGGCCCAAGAAAACCATATAGACCAACAGTAAATGTCTCCTTGCTCTTCTCACGGAGCTAGTAACTGTCATTCACTGTCGCCAACTAAAAGTTCCGAACACTCGGCTGATAACAAGGCATTTTCTAGCCTAGAGTAGCCCATGCATTATCAAAAACAACTAGTCGACGAGGGACGAGCGGACAGCGAACTTTTCACTTGCTTGCTTAGGTAACGGTACGTGCTGTCAGTGACAGTGCGAAATCATTTTAAGAGTCTATGCTGTGATATTTACTTTATGAAAGTACCTCCCACATTTGAAGTCATTTAATTTTGATACAAATAGTAATAAATTACCTACATATATATCCGACACCCTACATATGATTACAAATATGAATAATTGGACTGTTTTACAAAAAACTTAAACCGACTTCAAAGTACACTAAGACGTCATCAAATCCTGATCAGATGGGACCAAACGGGAAGTGTACCCTTTCAGAGAAAAAAATAATTTTCCAAATCGGTTAATAAATGACGGAGATATGAGCTAACAAACATAAAGTCGTAACCAATGTTTACCTAGCTAGATATAGCATAGTTCTTAGGCAGATATAAGTATTCAATATCCACCTCCGGATAGTGAGCTGAATTAGAGTTGAGCTGGCTTTTCCGAGGTCCGTTGAACATTACGCCGTTTCTACACGAAGTGGTAAACTCTCCTTCACCCATCATATTTTGCATTTGAAACTCGGTCTACCTACTTTTATATTCTTACTTCTTTAGAACTGCTGCTACGTTTTACGATGATAGATAGAAGTTACTTTACGAAAAACATGGTTGCTTACAGTGTTGCGATCAGTTGCAATGAATTCGTTACAAATAAGATTATTACATATTACCTATGATTATTACATAATATTTATTTAAATAATATGATACTTTAATTTGTTCAACTAAAGGCCGATTTATTCATATCGACAGAAGCAATAATGTTCAGACTAATAATAATAACAACTAAAACAAAACTAAATAATAGATAAATAACAAAATAAAAATATATACAAATATTACAAGATGCCCTGTAGGTGGACTGAAGGTGCGACGGTGCCAGCGTATCAAATTAAATTAAATCAGTGTATTATTACTGTGAAAATGTCTCGTCTTTTGAGTTAGGTACAGGGAAACGATTTTCGAAGATTATCCTTGACAAGAGTTTTAATGACATAATTTTTATTTACAACAAATATGTTCAAAATACAATCTATAGGTATATACAAAATTTCCTCAAGCCTGCCGCTGCTTCCGATTAACGGCAAGGTTCCAAGAAGGCTGGCAGCTTTGGATAGCCAAGCTGACGCGTTGGCGGAAAAAGCACCCCGCCCGCTGGTCTCCGGAGGTCTCGATCAATTTTGATGACAAGGTGCGAGCAAAACGGCGAGCTTCGGACCCCCACGGTCCCATGGTCTCGACCGCAAAAGGCATAACAATATAATTGGGTCCAATTGATGCGTATTTTTTGAATTTTCCACACTGGCCGCAACTGAACAAGTCGCCGGTAAGTGAGCACACCAGCGACTTACCGACACTCCATCGGATCAAAGACATACCATCCGGTCTCTTGCCATCGCCCCGCGCAATACCGACTGGACTGGAAACAATACGGAAGGCACGTTAGCGACAACAAGAGCCCTGCGGATAATGTCATTAATAGCTGAGTGTCGTTATATTCGACCAGCACTTAGGGAGCATGAAAGCCCAGGTGGCCGAGCTCGTTGCCGAGATCTCCGCAGCGGCGGCGATGAGGTTGATTGGTCCTGCAACCAAGCAAAAGACAAATACACAGTCTTAATGTTATACGTTCTAACATTGTCCCGGTATTTGTGGATGGAATAGCTTGTAGCCAGTGACCTGAGTTACTCTGAGAGACAGCTAACAAGCGCGCGCGGTCTGTATCTATAGAAAAGTTAGAAAATAAATTTTGCCAAGTTTTTTCCCAAAGACCCTTGTCCCACGCTCTCTGAGTGTGTGAGAGTGACTCAAGGTCGGAATATTTGTGCCTGGACAAGATACCGGTGTCTCTAGCATCGGACAGGTAAGAAACCTCAACAGATCCAATAGAAGGGTCCAAAACAGATCTGACAAGGATGCCCACACTGTATACCGAGGATCGAAACGCCGGTACTGATATGCTTGAAATTTTCAAGATTTATGTTAACATTAAATAAAGCTGTCACAAAATCTACATTCATAGAAATATAATATTGCTCAAATTGTATGTTCCTATAAATTTTTCTCTGATATAATAAACCGTAATAATATATTCAGCGGTTGATTTGGGAGAGTTCTTTTATTAGAAAAGGTATGTAGAATCTAATCTAAGAAATTCCTAATCATGCTACAAAACTTATTATATTTCATTCATTCCACTATTAGTGTTACATGCCTTGAATGCTTATATCTTAGAGACACTAGGAAATAAAAGATTTTGTACTAGTAATAAGGTCTTCAATATGTGATACTACCACTATAGTTCTGGTCCATAAGAAACTAACTTCCTGTAGCGTTAGGTATGTCAATACCTAATGTGTATAAATTGTATATTGTTTATTTATACATATTACACATATGTAATCAATATACAACGTGTAACGATTAAGATGCTAAACCGTTAAACTGGTTGTTCAGAATCGTTTTCTGAATCGATTTAATTAAATAAATATCCTGGGTCATTCCTCACACACGGTCATCTGATCCCAAACTAAGCAGAGCTTGTACTATGGAAACCAGATAACTGATATAATACCATATACTACTTTTTGTTTGTAAATAATTACACCCAGACTCAGGACATACAGACATGTTCATGGCTTCATGCACACAAATGCTAACTAATAAATAACTATACAAAGGTACTTTATACTTTTGTAGCCCCACTCAATTTCTATAGCATTCAAGTTATATTCAAAATTGTATAGATTAAAGAGCTGTTTTTCTCTTTCAGGTAATTTTTGTTTTACGCAGTCGGGTTTAATAATTTAATTTATTTCAGACTTTTTAGTTTTATACAGAATGAGTTGTAAGTGTTAGTAAGTAAATGAGCGGTACGGTAAAGTAACGCTAACAACCATCGCAATTCGCAACTCTATGAGTTATTATAATAACGAAATTTTTGTTTCTAATACCCCCCCCCCCTCTTTTTTATTCGTAGACGCCATATAAAAATAATATACCCTATGACACTCCCACAGTTAAGACAAATCTAACGACACCTCATATACTTAAATCCATCAAGCCGTTTAGGTTGCAGAGCGTGCCAAAGAAATACACATACATACACTCGAAAAACATAATACACCCTCCTTCCGGGAGTTCCGGGTCAGTCGGGTAAAGGTAAAAGGTTGAAAGCTAACAAATCTCGATTTATACATTTTTCATCTCAGAAAATGAAATATGTTTTCGGAATTGTTGTTTCTTATCTGGAATTTCTTTTAGTCATTTGCTTAATAATCCGATCATGTCGCATTACTCATGAAACAATTTATTATGTTTTTCTTTTCCAAATTATATGAAAGGGAGGAATCAGTTCATTGTATCTTATTCGATTGTAAGCAATGGAGATTCGAAATTACGTTTAATGAAACCTGTAGCTTAATGAAGTTATTTCTTTTTATGTCAGACAGAAGGCTGTTAAGTAGGCCAACGGTCTATCTAATGGTAAGCCACCATTGCTTTAAGCATTACTGGATAGTGACCAATGAATTGCCATTATTGCCAACTTTTTTGCTTGCGTAGATGTAGCAGGCAACTTTTTGCTTGCAGCGGTGTCCTGTGACTGATCCTCTACCCTCCATATGACGATGGCTGCCACATGCGTCATACCTACTTGTGAACAGGTGCTGCTTGCGGGGGCTGGTCTCCTTATGTATACTATTTACTTATTAAATATCGATTTAGTCTATATTTGTAGTTTTGCCGCCGGGGCACCCAAATGTTTCCAGTGCGATTAGAATGTAAAAAGTATGTAATAAATCTAAGCTTGTTTTGAAAAGAGTAATTGATGAGTTTATTGCCGGCTCTTCTCAGCAAATGCAACCTTCCGAACTGGTATTAGAGTATTAAAGTCAGACTATTGCAACAGTCAGAGCGCACCAGCAGGAGCTTGGTGACAGACTTTCTACTGGACTCGACTGTCGTGTAGATAACAATCCAGGCGGGTATTACAAAGTACCCTACTACCGTCCTCCGGTTGCTACACGTTGTTTCCATCACCTAATGCTCGTTTATTAGGATTCGATCCATGACCTTCGTCAAAGCATTCGACGTTGTAGTGACGTCGAGCTATCGTCACATTAAGTAGTAAAGCTTCAAATCAGCATAATAGACTTATGAAAATGATGAGACAGCGTATTTATGACGGTCCAAATTAAACAAGTCGAGAATATGGTATTATTATAATACTATGTTCCCAAAGTTATATTTTGTAGCCGCAATTATATCTGTACATATGTTTGCCAGCAAAAAAATAAAAAAAATAGTTACATTGTCATCTTCTTGGTTTGAATTATTTAGGACCTTAACTCGTAGCACGCACAATTTATTATGTTTGTAATATTGTGATAATCGAAAAATACTTACGTAAAATTACCCTAGCCAATCTTATACATACATATATAGCTTGAACCCAGCAACTATGCCACTTGCAATGGCAAGTTGATAGCATCGAAATACTCTATACTTGTCTATTTTTATAAGAAATCCGGTCAATTTCATCAATCAATTTTACCGGTGACACTTCTTTGTTCTCTATCTAAAGGACGAACACCTGCTCGACCGTTCATCATCAATCGCGAAGAAAAATGGCAAATATTGGAACAGCTTTCCTTGTCTCATCGGCAGTTTGTAAAGAATCATTGATAGTTCTACATAACACGCTTACCTACGTCTTGTTTTCTACAAGGATTTCAAAAGACGGTAAAAACACGGTACATATTAGATATATTGGAGTGGTAAAAATGTCCAAACTTTTGGCAACAGTAGCATAACGTACTGCCTGTCACTTGTTTTAGGACATGTTTAACGGAATTATCTCATTGTTTGCAACTGCGAAGGATACACGCAAGAGCTTTCTTCCTTTTAGTTCATGCATTTCCCACTCTTGGAAATCTTTGCTACGTGCCGTGTGCGACTACTTAGTAAAACTTTTCAACTTTTAACTTGATAATAATTCTTCTTAGTTTTCTTTTAAATCTTAGTTCAAGATATTTAAACTAGAATAAACTCCATTTTCCCATATTGCTTCTTATTGGGCAAAAAGTGTTCTGTGAATTAAACAATCAGGATGTTTAAATATTTCGCTACTTGAAGCCTTAATGATGAATAATGGACGGACTTTCAACATTGTGTGAATATTCGGCGAAGCTTGTGTGTATAAACCTCAAACTGTAGCGTGGTTGCTCTGCATGGAATGTTAAATTGAAAGTGATGAAACTAGTGCATAGTTTCCATCGAGTAGAGTTTGATTGATAAGGGTGCGGGCGGCGGCGCGGCGCGTGGCGCGGCTTGAGGTCACGTGCGCGCGCTCCGACGCGCGTGATTCCGAGATACGTATATCTTCTTAAATCGTGCTCAGCTATTTCTCAACATCTGCTCCGCCTCCACACTGACATGAGTTCCGATCGAAAACTAGTGGCTCATACTTTAGCTTATGAGAAGTGTACATCTTATTTTTGTAGTTATAAATCGCTTCATTTAACCTAACGTGAACATACCTATAAGGGGATCACGATAGTCTTTTTTCAGCAGCTTATTTAAAAAAATTCTCGAATAATACTTAAATAAATATACAAGATCGAATCGATAAATTATACCTACAAGTTAAATATTAAGCTCATAAAGCTTGAAGGAATATAGCGATTGAAATAATGAACGTAAATTAAGCAAGTTTTGAATGGTGTTAAAAATTTTGTATTCATTTTTTTTTTATTGTTTACGAAGGAGTATTTATCAGTTGACTCGTAATTCCTAGAATTCTATTTTTTTATTTAGGTATAGCACGCGAGTCCTTTCCGCTAGCCAACCGGTCAATAATTTTATTTTATTTCGAATATTTTTGATACTGCATCGAAGGAATTTTATGTCAGAAAAATTCTGACGCCCGCCGGAAGGCACTTTGCTCATACATTTTGTTCTAGACCCCGCAATCCGCATACTCTTAGAAAATACTGACGTGTCTGACGTCGTAAAATGTATGAGAAAGCGGGAATCAGAAAGAAATTATCCGTCAGAAACTTATAGTATGCGGCCGGGTTAAAAATACTAGTCATGCTCGTAGACGTACTCGTACATGCAGCTGTTAGCAGTTTTCTTTATATTAAAATCTACAATCGTTTTAAAATAAAACCTTGTATACTTGTATAGTACAGCATATTGTATTGTATTGGTACAGCAGTTCCTCGATGACATGAAAAGAGTAAACTCATTGTTACCCGCTTAAAAAATCCACGGCCGCTGAAAGAGCAACAATCAAAGACAAAGAGTGAAAACCTTTTCAGTCAGGCCCTATTTTCGCTTATTATCAAAAGTTTCATTAAGGAAAAGTTGACGGATGCTTGGCGCTTTATTGTCCAATTCATTTGTGTAGAAGCGGGCATAAACCGCCACGGTAAATAATGGAAATGTTGGAGTCCAACGTCTCGTGTTGTGTTCGCACCACCACATTATTGTGCACTAAGTTTGTTGCTTCTCGTTACGCTCTAACTGAATACGAACAGCAAACTTTGTTATTACTGCACTGATACCGTAAAATATGTTGTACTCCTCTACGAAATTCATCTACCTTAAACAATTTGCATTTCATATTAAGAAATTAATATTTCATATTATTCATTATGTCGATATTATTATAACTAACAAATAATGCTTACTCATATGCAAATGATTTTTAACTGAACTTCAATTATTGAATAAAAAATAGATTGTAGAGAAATTGGAATAACATTACAATTGAGGGAATAATTAATGAAAATTGGCTATCACTGACTACTAGAGGCTGTCGCCGGCACCGATGAGATTTGTGGTCTGAAAATATTTTTTTATAAGAGAGGTAGAGCATAGCGTTTATTCTTAACTTATAACTGCTCGACTGGGGAAGTACCTCCACCTTACAGAATACCGCAGCCAAATATCTTTATGTTGTGTATACTTGTGTTCAGTGCGCGTGAATAAGGTTGCCAGAGCTCATAGAGTAGGGGGGAAAGTTCGGTAACGCGTGAGCGATGCTTCGTGTGTTGCAAGCGTCCATTTGGCTATGGTAACCGCTTACCATAAGGCGGGCCGTATGCTTGCTTGCTGACTTGGTCGTATAAAAAATAATATTAACTTATTATTGTGAAATCCAATTAATATTATAAATGCGATTGCGAAATGATAGCACCTACCCAAAACCAGGCTGATGATGCGTTAAAAATCACTAATGAGTCATCAACAGGCCTATCGGTAAATTAAAAGATAATCCACATTTTTAATTTACTGTCTGGAAGAGCGGTAAGCTTATTTAAATAAATTTAATGTAACAAATAATACATAGTCTATAAAATAATGAAACTATTGTTACATAACCGGAATATCGAATAGGTAACCGAGTTGATAAATCGAAATATGTAGAACATCACTTTCGATATGTACTATGGTTGCGTACTGTCACGTCATACATATCACATGTTATGTCAATATCCTTTTCTCCTTCTCCCTGTTTGAATTTTTGTATTTGTGTGAAAAAATCTATCTCAACAAGTCTAAGGTACTTAGTGAAATAGAAAGCAATAATCCTTTGTCGACTAATAATAAAACAATGAAATCGAACTCTGGAGCGGTAAATCGTGTCCATATACCAGGCACGGACGTATTTTATATGACCATGACATATACATGATACCACTATAAAGAATACAAACTATTACCCTATTACCTACTACGTAAAGAAGGGGCACTCACACCCCACCGCGAATTTATCTTCGTTCGCAACGTAATGGCGTGACAGTACTCCTGATAGTATTGCTCCACCCAGTCAAAGCGTAGGTAATGATTTGTTTTAATATTTTATCTTTGACGGGCCAGCTGGCTAAGATTCCACCTATCGTACCGCAGGTCATGGGTTCGATTCCCACACAGTACATGCATTTGCGTGCATCAACATATTGTCTGTGTGTCCTGAGTCTGGGTGTAATTATATTAAGTATGTATTTACAAACAAAAAGTATTATATCAGTTATCTGGTGTCCAATGTCCATAGTACAGCTCTGCTTAGTTTAAGATCAGATGACCGTGTGTGAGGAATGTCCCAAGATATTTATTTTATTTATTTATCTTTTCGATTGGTTCCTTGAATTTGAATCTCGGTAACGTGGTAAGAGAGATAGAGTATAGCGTATATTCACTCAATAAGCAGCTCGACTCCTCCACCTTACAGAATACCGCAGCCAAATAACTTTACGTTGTGTTCCTGCGTGTGAGTAAGGTCACCAGATCGCATTTGGGAGGGGGAAGGGTCGGTAACGCGTGAGTGATGCCCCGTGTGTTGCAAGCGCAATTCATATGGCTATGGTAACCGCTTACCATCAGGCGGGCCGTATGCTGATTTACCGACTTCGTCGTTTATAAAAGAAACTGCAGTGCAAAACTAGTATTTGTTGTTTTAATGTGATTGACGACAACTTTGGAATACATTTAAAACTTCGTCAAAATTATTGTTTGACATCAAATCACGCTTCTTGTTTATTAGTTTGCAAAAGTTTAAAGCACAGCTAATACGAAGGTAATATTTTCTATAGAGTGGCTGAACAAAGTTTTATGAAAATTTAAAGAATATTTGAATGAAATAATTTTTTTTCACCCGATTGCAAATTTTAACCGGATTAATTTGGATTTATTACCGCTTGCAGCGGTTATTATAATATCTCGTCTAGTCTGGTCCGGTCACTGCCCTCACTAACCTCAGGAAAATTTGAAATAATTGGTAGGATTTTAGTTACATGTTTAATAATCAGTCAATTTGCAACTCAATATTAAAACGACACTTTCTACTTTACGTGGATTTAAATGTAGCCTTGAGAAAGGTTTTTAAAAGAAGGAAAGATAACATTGTGATACCTAGATTTAGGCTAGATAGAGGTAAGCGAAGCGCAAGGGCACTACCTACCTTTTCTCGAAGCGCTTCGTCGTTTTTTTTAACCCTTCTAACTTGGGTTTGGATTATACCAGATACACAAAATTCTCGAGATATGATGCCAATAGTGAACTTATTAAACATATTGCACCTTATTACAAAACATGGTTTAAAGGAAAACCAGGTTTTAAAATAGCCTCGTCCTTTTTTATTATATGACGTTAGAAAGTGACCAAATGACAGTAAAACCTGGCTTTACTTTAAACCATGTTTTGTAATAAGGGGGATTAAGTTTCAATAACATAGCTTGTATACTTTAGATTTTATTGATATCTATAAAACCCCGATTTCATCACTGACTCACTGATGATCATCAAAAATCTTACCCCCTTATTAATAAATAAGGTGTAGTGTAATACCCAGGTATTAAGATAGCCCTAGCCCTTTTTGTTATATGACATTAGAAAGTGACGAATATGTTTAAAACCTAGGTATTACACCTTATTTATTTATAAGGGGGTTAGGGTACTTCCTGAAGTCCTAGAAAGCTGAAATTTGGTATGTAAGCTTTTGTATTATTGTATGTATTACTTAGTATACAAAAAAATATAATACTTGGAACTTTTACCCAAAAAAATTGGCATAAGCAAAGTAACAAAAAGAAGTGAAATTCCACCAAAAAAATGTTCATTTAAATGTTGCGAAGACGAGACCATATGGCTCGCCCTGTCAAAAAGTTATCAGATCTCATGTAAAGCCAAGCTTATAACTCTACTGTCTTAGTGTGAATTGTAAGATTATAAAACAGATGTCAATAAGGTGCATCATTAAGAAGAAGAATGATTATAAAGCACGGAAAAAGCATATGTAGTTTTAGGGACTAGAGTTCGGAGGTAAGAGAAACGCTTGATTGAAGTACTCAGAATGGAATAATTTTATTTACAGTATGGCCCTAATTTATATACAAATCTTACAGTCTAAAATAATAATACGTAGCGAGATGACCGACCAATGAGCGCGCTGAATGTCTCGCTCGCACGTTGGTTGCACGCACGGTCATGGCACGGTCGTGCGCGCATGCGCGGCCCGCGCGCTGTGCATAAAACTAGCGGCGCTAGCGGGGCCGCGTCCATTTTGTCGCAGTCGCCGAAGAGAACGGAAGTGTTGCTCGGAGCTTGCAGATATGAAGATGGTGATTTGATTTGAAGTGCTGGTGTCCAAGTCATGAAGATGAAGTGCAAGGCAGTGCAGTGATCCGGTGGAGTCGTCAAACACGTACTTGTTTCTGACACATTAATATTGCATGACTGTTTCTTTCGAAACATGCGTGCTCATTGTTTCTGTTTGTGCATGACGTCAAACACGGTGCTAAGGTTATGGTGAAATATACTGGGGTGACTATCTTGTGTTTTATTTTCCTGTCTTGAATATTAAATGTTGTTCCTTGTATTTTGTTTCATTGGTAATTGGTATATCCCGGTAATTGTGGTACGTTTTGAGGTAAAGGTAAGGTCAATGTTTCTATACGGTATGTGGCGCTACATGACTCCCCCCCTAGCGGAAGCGTACCGGCAGATTCACGTTGCGCCCATGACGTGTAGTTTTCAAAATCGGCTTCTGTGAGGTAACATGATGCGATGGTGATGCTGGTACGGTAAGGTTATTTGGTGTTGATGGTAAGGTATCTGAATTTTCTTCATCATCATTATCTTCATTAATTATGTAGGCTGGTTTCAATCTGTCAATTGAAATAGTAGCGGAGCGCCTCTCAGGCAATTGCAGAGTGAACTTCTTGCTATCTCGCTCTAGTACTTTGTAAGGACCGTCGTAAGGTGGCTGTAGAGGCTTCTTTACGGCGTCGTTTCTTACGAACACGTACTCGCAGGTTTGTAGGTCTTCATGTACAAATATTGGGCGTTTATTTCCGTGCCATGTAGTAGGTAGACTAGGTTTCAGTGCATTTATAGTGGCACGCAGCTGATTCACATAGTCGTAGTCCATGTCGTTGTTGCTAGGCGCGTTGATGAAAAAATCGCTAGGCAGGCGCAGACAATGACCGTATGTGAGTTCGGCGGCGCTGGTGCCGGTGTCGGTGCGCGTCGCGGCGCGAAGTCCCATGAGTACTGTTGGTAGCTCGTCGATCCACGTTGACCGTTCGGATAGGCGAGACTTCAATGCAGCCTTCAGTGATCTGTGCCAGCGTTCTATCATTCCGTTTGACTGTGGGTGGTATGGAGTAGTGCGTGTAGTCTTGATTCCCATGATAGTCATAAGCTTGGCGAATAGCTGGCTCTGGAACTGTCTTCCTTGGTCACTCGTAAGTACTGTAGGCACGCCAAAACGAGTTATCCAATTTTCATAGACAATCTTCGCGACGGCCTCGGCGGTGATGTTGTCGGTAGGTATTGCTTCCGGCCATCTCGATACTCTGTCGATCATTGTAACGAGATATCGATGACCTTGTGGTGAAGTAGGTAGCGGCCCGACGATATCTATGTGTACGTGATGAAATCTCTCTGTAGTTGTTGGAAATGAAGAAATGCTGCTCGTCGTGTGTCGTTGAACTTTGCATTGTTGACATCGAATGCAGTGTTTAGCCCAGTTTCCAACATCTGTGTTCATAGAAGGCCAGAAAAATCGCTGTGACATAAGTTTGCGTGTAGTTCGTATCCCTGGGTGGCTTATGTCATGTACGGCGTCGAAAGCGATTTTTCTATATTCTTCAGGTAGGTAAGGTCGGACGTGAGACGTAGAAGTTTCGCAGTAGATGGCTGTTTGAGATTGCGGTAGTGTAACTCGTTTCAGTGATAAGTTACTTTGGTTGTTGAGTTTTTGAAGTAAAGCGCTGTCTCTTTCTTGTGCTTTTGCGATTTCTTCATAGTCCAACGATGACGGGCAGGCGATGGACTCGATTGGAATGCGGCTGAGTGCGTCGGCTACTATGTTCTGTGAACCACTGATATGACGGATGTCGGTGGTGAATTCGCTGATAAAGATGAGTTGTCGTGCACGGCGTGGAGTTTCTGTCGCAGATGGTGGTTTTTGTAGAACGAAGGTAAGCGGTTTGTGGTCGGTGAACACGATGATTTCTCTGCCTTCGAATGTTTTTCTGAAGTGCTTGATTGCCATGTAGATAGCGAGTAATTCTCTGTCAAATGTACTGTAATTACGTTGTGCATCGGAAAACTTCTTTGAAAAATAGCCCAGTGGTTGCCATTTTTCGTTGACGTATTGTTGTAGGACGGCTCCCGCGCATTTGTCAGACGCGTCGCAGAAAATGGCTAGTGTTGCACTATGTGACGGGTGAGCGAGCAAAGTTGCGTTTTGAATTGCAACTTTACACGCCTCGAACGCCTTAGTTGATTCTTCGTCCCAATCTATTATTGTTTTGTCTCTCTTCTTTCCGTTGTGTAGGTATGCGTGGAGAGGTGCTTGAATAATGGCAGCGTTGGGTATGTGGTCACGGTAGAAATTAATCATGCCGAGGAAACGTCGGAGTTCTTCAATATTTTTCGGTTTCGGGTACTGGCTGATTGCTGTGACTTTTTCGGCAGGCGGTTTGATACCTTTGTGGGGATACCAATATGATTACTAAGTCCATCAATTTATTAATGTCTTTCAGCGGAGAGGAGCGTTAAATGTAAACACAACAATTTGGTACTAGCGTTTATTTGCGACTGACTCGTTGCACACACATAATGCCCATTCAGCACAAATCAGCGGGCGCAGCCGCTGCACTATATTTTATATAATAATATGTATGTGTCCCTACAGTAGCCCCCTTTTTAATAAAAAAAAACATTTTTTTTTTAAATTCTAGTTACTAGTTACAATTCACAGTTCAATTTAACATCGCAGACAAAACAAACAAACCATCACAAATTAACACTGGTTAGGAACAACTACACACAGCCGTTTCCTGTGGAACTAGGATTCCCAAGGTTGGAAACCTCTTTCCTGAGCCAACTCTTCGCGCGGCCTTTGCACTGGCGGCACGTGACATATATTATCAACATTATCAACAATACTGCGATGATTATCATTAATAAACTTTGTCGAGACATATGACTTTCGACACTTTCAATTTGACTTCCATTTTGGGCAATGACTACCTCCTCCTTGCTATAATATTTGCCCATTATTATGTTTGCTGTATTTACTACTAAAAACCAATAATGAATGGCACAACATTAAAAACAACATTATTAAATAGAACGCTTATATGCTTACTTTACATAATGTTTATTTCATTGCAAGTATTTCGCAATATCTGCATTGGTATGATTATCAACAAAAGTGTTGTAAAGAAAATGCTTATACTAAGTAAACTTGATTTTGCAATTGAGCTACTGTAGTGTTACGTCACATTATTCATATAAATGAAATTATTATATAAACTGAAAAAAATAATTAAATGTTTTGTATACCTAACGATATCATTTAGAAAATATTAAAACACTTTTCTACCTCAGTATATCCCAACTATAAATAATTAAATGCTGAATAGTATGTTATCAAGGTATGTTCACACTACCTTACTACAAAAAAATTACAATATGATAGTATGTTATCAAGGTATGTTCACACTACCTTAATACAAAAAAATTACAATATGATAGTATGAAAAAAAACTTTACTACAACTAACTACTGCGCCAAAAAAGCTATACTTATACCTTTTACTTAGTCATTGAACCTTATTGGTCGTTTAACAATTCGACCACTGCGTGTCATCCGCAGGTTAGGCTCAATATTATTATTTTTAACAGAATCATTCTTAATTTTACTAGTAATCACTACATCATTATCTATGTTTTGTGAAAGCGGAACATCATCAATTACGTAGGCCGGTTTTAACCTATCTATTGAAATGTTCACTTGTCTAGCGTGCATCTGCACCAAGAAATATTTATCTTTCCTGTCTAGGACTTTGTATGGTCCCTCATATGGAGGTTGCAACGATCTCCTAACTAAATCTACTCTAATAAAAACATGAGAACAAGTACGCAAATCAGAATGCACGAAGATGTTGCGCGAATTGCGTTGTTTCGCAGGTCTTGGAATAAGGCTCCTAATTGTTTGCCTGACCTGCTCTACATATTCATTTGAATCACTAACACGTACATTAGAATCAGTATAAAAATCTCCTGGCAATCTTAATTCTTTACCAAAAGCTAACTCAGCGGCACTGACGCCAGTGTCACTGCGTGGTGTTGCTCTCAACCCTAATAAAACAGTAGGTAATTCCTCGACCCATGTTCCATGGTTCCTACGAGCCATAAGTGCTGATTTCAAAACGCGATGAAATCTTTCTACGGCACCGTTGGCCTGTGGGTGATATGCCGTAGTCCTTAACCTATTAATACCTAGGCATTTCATCAACTCGTTGAAAAGACTGCTCTCGAACTGTCTACCTTGATCAGTTGTAATCCTAATCGGACAACCATAACGTGTAACCCAGCCCTCATAGAGTGTCTTGGCTACCGTTTGAGCGTAAATATCTTTTATCGCAAATGCTTCCGGCCAACCGGTCGCTCTATCGATAACTGTAAGACAGTACCTATAGCCTTCTTCTGACATAGGAAGCGGCCCTACTAGGTCAACATGTAAATGTTCAAACCTACCACTGGGTTCGAATTTCCCTAATTCAGATACCGTATGACGTATAACTTTCGATTTCTGACACTGTATACATGCCTTCGCCCAATTCCTAACATCTGTATTTAAACCTGGCCAAAAATATTTAGCTGAAACTAATTTTCTAGTTGTGCGAATTCCGGGATGAGATAAATCATGCACTGCATGGAATGCCAGTGTTCTGAATCCTAAAGGTAAGTATGGTCTGATTACATTAGTTGAAACCTCACACGTAACTTTATAACCTCCGTCCGGTGACACTATTCGCTTAAATTGCAATACTGCACTCGGTTTGTTGTTAAGTATACCTACCTGGCGTTCTGGGTTGGATTCCGCTAACAACTTTGACAACTCAGCGTCTGTTCGCTGTGCCTCTGCTAATTCTGCGAAATCGAGTGACGTCGGACACACTATAGTCTCGATTCGTGACAATGCGTCCGCGACTATATTATCGCTACCAGAAATATGTTGTATATCTGTTGAAAATTCACTGATAAACATGAGCTGCCTAATTCGCCTAGGTGTCTCTTTATCATTGGGTTTTTTAGAAAACGCATATACTAAAGGTTTATGGTCTGTAAAGATTGTAAACGACCTGCCTTCAACCATATACCTGAAATGTTGCACAGATAAATAAATCCCTAAAAGTTCCCTATCGTAGGTACTATATTTTAGTTGTACATCACTGAGCTTTTTAGAAAAGAACCCTAAAGGCCTCCAGTGTGTGTCGACCTTTACCTGTAAAACGCCGCCTACACAGTCATTGGATGCGTCCGTCATAATAGCAAGCTCTGCATTAGCCGTAGGGTAACACAACACCGTTGCTTGTTGCAAGTTTGTTTTACATTTCGCTAATGCAGCATCGGCTTCGTCCGTCCACTGAATGAGCGTTTTATCTTTCTTTTTGGCGTTTTTCAAATACGCGTTTAATACTGATTGATATTCCGCAGCCTTAGGTAAACTAGACCTATAGAAATTTACCATCCCTAAAAATCGTCTTAACTGTTCTACCGTTTTGGGTTTAGGGAAGTCAATAATGGCTTGTATTTTATCCGATAGTGGGCTTAAACCGTCTGGGGTAATTTCGTAACCCAAAAAATCTAATTTTGATTGTCCAAAACTACATTTCGAAAGATTTATTGTGATACCGAATTTATTTAAACGTTCAAAAATCGCTTTTAAGTGACGCTTATGAAATTCCGCTGTCTCACTAGCCACAATTACGTCATCTATGTAACAAAAATAGAAATTAGATTCGGATTCACTGTCTTGCCTAAATTCTTCTTCCAAACCCTGAAAAACCGAATTATTCATAAACCTCTGGAAAGTCTGAGCCGCATTTCTTAACCCAAAAGTCATACGCGGAAACTCATACAATCCAAACGGTGTGGTAATGGCGGTTTTATCAATATCCTCCGGCGCGACCAATATATTATGATAAGCCCTATTTATGTCGAGCCGAGAGAAAACTTTCTTGTTGCCTAATATGTATGTAAAATCATTAATCCGTGGTATGGGGTACCTATCAGGCTTAGTTATGTTATTTAAAGCTCTGTAATCGCCACAAGGACGCAGCTGACCATCCTTTTTAGGTACAACGTGTAGAGGACTTGCCCAAGGACTTTTCGACGGCCTGCAAATTCCTAATTCCTGCATTCGCCGAAACTCTTCCTTCACCTTGATGTACCTCTCCGGTGCTAAAGGTCTAGCCCGCGCGTAAACTGGTGGACCTTTGGTTTCGATATGATGGAATACCGCATAGGGAGGGTCCTCTATGAATGTTACAGGCTTAGTAATTTCTGGATATTGCGCTAATAAATCGGAATAAACATTGGTGCTATCTATCGTAGTTAACGATGGTCCGTTCCATATCACAATAGATCCTATAACACTTAAACTAGTACTTTGGTCTAAAAGCCGCCGTCCACTCAGATCTACCATTAGCTTATGCTGCGATAAAAAATCGGCACCGAGAATCGGTTGCTCTACTTCCGCGATAATGAAGTTCCAAGTGTACGAACGCCTCAAACCCAAATTTAAAGTTAAAGTTCTTAACCCATACGTTTTAATTACTGTCCCATTTGCAGCGTATAAATTAAAATTACTAGCACCACTATGTTTTTTACACCAACGATTTTTATTACACGGAATCACTGACACATTTGCTCCCGTATCAATTAAAAATCTCATACCTGAATTTTTGTCACTGACTGTAAGGCGATTGTGAGATGTGCAGGGGCCCGCCAACTGCTGCACGTCCGCTAGTTTCCCGCCGGCTCTTGCTGCACACCTCTCCAGTTACAGGGCTTCAAACACTTTGTAGCTTTTTCCCTGTAGCGGAAATGGTAAAAACACAACCAATCCTCAGATTTCCTCTTGCCAGCAGCGTTCCTATTCCTTGAAATAGACCTCGAGTTCCGCTCACCATCAAAGCGTTCCCTTGACCTGCCGCGTTCCAAGTTCCTGAGTCGAATGTTGATTCTGGCCAACTCCCCTCTGATCATGTTAATATCCGCATGTCCAGTAGGTGTAGTGGTCGTCTCGGCTGCCTTGACCTCTGCGATCTGCCCCGTCGATGTCCCGGTGCTTTCCTGGACCTTGTCTGCAATAACCGCAAGCACATCCAGATCCTTGGAGTCGGTCACCGTAAGTATAGCGCGAACCGATGTAGGTAAGTGTGATTGCCACATCAGCTTCAAGGTGTCGTCAGGTACCTTTCCAGTGGCCAACTCACGCATTCGTCGTAGTAGCTGCGACGGCCTCTGATCCCCTAACTGCATTTCCTCTATGAGTTTTTGCAGTTTTCTGGTTTCCGTTTCTTCAAAAACCTGGAGCAACCTCTCCTTCAGAGAGTCGTATTTATTAGTCTCCGGCGGCGCCAGTAAAAGATCACTAACCTGCTGAATAGCCGATTTATTAAGTTTTGTGACAACAAGGTTCTGTTTAGCACTATCACTTAGCTTTTGACTGCTCACTGCCGCCTCAAACTGGACAAACCAGAGTCGCGTTTGGTCTGCCCAGAACTCCGGTATTCTCGACGATACTGTGATGCTAGCAAGGGCTTTCTCATTAGAGTCCCCGCCAGCCTCCGGTTTTGGTTCCGTAGCACGAGGTTGCACATGCGTCATTTTAGTTTATAATTTCACTCTCCGTTAAAATTTTCACTCCCCGTTATTTTAAAATCCAAACAAAAAACAAAAGTTTATCGGGGTCACCACTGTGGGGATACCAATATGATTACTAAGTCCATCAATTTATTAATGTCTTTCAGCGGAGAGGAGCGTTAAATGTAAACACAACAATTTGGTACTAGCGTTTATTTGCGACTGACTCGTTGCACACACATAATGCCCATTCAGCACAAATCAGCGGGCGCAGCCGCTGCACTATATTTTATATAATAATATGTATGTGTCCCTACACCTTCTTTGTTGACTGTGAAACCCAAAAACTTGACTTCTTTTTGACCAAATCTGCATTTTGAGGGGTTTATTGTGATTCCATTTGCTTCTAATCTTGACAGAACTGTGCGGAGATGCTCTTTATGGCTAAATTCGTCACAACTAGCTACCAGGATGTCATCAACGAAGGAAAATGCGTAGTCGAGTCCGTGGAGTACTTCGTGTATAAATCGTTGAAAAGTCTGCCCGGCGTTCTTCAAACCTGGGCACATGCGTGGAAATTCGAATAGTCCCATCGGTGTTATGATTGCGGTCTTCTCTATGTCTGCGTTCCGAACGTTCACTTGTTGATAGGCTCTGTTGAGGTCTATGGTGCTGAAGATTTTTTTATCTGTGAGCTGTGATGTGAAGTCTTTGACTCTCGGGATTGGGTAGCGGTCGGGTTTTGTGACGGCATTCAGTCTTCTGTAGTCACCGCAGACTCGGAGATCGCCATTTTTCTTTGGTACAATGTGCAATGGTGATGACCACGGGCTTTTGCTTGGTCGGCATAGGCCTTGCTCGATCATATTTTCGAATTCCTTTTTCACCTGCTCATAGCGATGCGGTGCGATCGGTCGGGCACGGCAATGAATAGGCGGCCCAGTTGTTTCGATGAAGTGTTCTACAGCGAGTTTCGAACTTAAGTTCATTGAAGTCAATCGTGTAGTTCCCGGAAAATCCGCTAGGATGTCGTGGTAGGACTGTTGCACGTCGATACTTCGTATTGTTGGGATGTTCGTGGCCTTTACAAATGAACTTGATGTTAGGTTTGTTTTTCCGTCGATTAGTCTTCGATTTTTGATGTCGACGATGAGCTGGTGGTATTTCAGGAAATCTGCACCGATGATCGGTTTCGTGATATCTGCTACAATAAACTTCCATTTGAATGGCCGCCTAAGCTTCAAGTCCAGTTCTAGAGTTCGTTCGCCATATGTCGGAATTACAGTGTTATTTGCAGCGTAAAGTTGGAAGTCTAGGGGCTTGAGTGCTTGGCCTTTTCTTCGGGGAATGACTGAGATATTTGCACCAGTATCGATGAGGAAAGTAAGGCCAGTCTTCTGATCGGTAACAAACAGGCGGTATGAATATTCGCCCATGCCGGAATCCGCCTCGTCCAGCATAGCATCTAGTTTTCCGAATGTTGGTTTCTTCTGAATGAACACGGCGTTGTGCAGCGACTTGCGTTGGCGCCAAAACGACGGTGGTAGTAGCAGAAAGGTGGTGGTGTTACACTGCGCGTGCGGGTGTTTTCTCGGCTTGGGGATCGGTTTTGCTGGTATGGTGGACGTCTGTGATATGGCTGTGCATCATATCTTTGTGATTGCGGATTGGATGATTTGAGAGCAGCGACTTCTAGCGACAGTTTTTTTATCTCTTCCATCAATAACTGCGTGTCTGTAGGCGTAGGCGGTGCTGACGAGCATGATACTGCTGAAACTTGCTTGCTGGAACTTTCCATGATTTTGTCGGCGAGCAGTGCCAGTTCGTTGAGTGCAGCCTGTGATTTGAAAGTTTCGCTGACGGCGAGGACAGATCGGACGTGTGCTGGAAGGTGGCTGGTCCACATGAGGCGCAGCGTAGAGTCCGGGATTTTATCACGAGCAAGGCTTCGCATCCGTCGCAGCAGTTGTGATGGTTTCTGGTCACCGAGCTCTACGTCGTGGAGTAGTTTTTGGAACTGCTGGCTGTCAGACTCTTCATAGACGGAAATGAGACGTTCTTTTATGGTGTTGTACATGGTTTCGGTCGGATGGTAAAGTAGATCGCTGATTTGTTCGATGTCCATCTTGTCCAGTTGTGCGATTACCATCTGAGCTAGTTGTTTTTGACTCCGTTTTAACTCGTCGGTAGCGGCTTCGAAGCTAAAGAACCACAGGCTAGGCCTGTCACGCCAGAACTTTGGGATCCGCATGGAGAGGGCGATGCCAGCAAGTTCTTGATGTGGGGCAGCAGGAGCAGGAACCAGGAAACAGGCAGAAGGATTTGTCTTCCAAAATCTGGTTTCCTGGATCTGTCATCTTGATTTCTTCTTGTGTTCTTCTTTTCTTGTAGGGGTCACCACTTTAGGGACTAGAGTTCGGAGGTAAGAGAAACGCTTGATTGAAGTACTCAGAATGGAATAATTTTATTTACAGTATGGCCCTAATTTATATACAAATCTTACAGTCTAAAATAATAATACGTAGCGAGATGACCGACCAATGAGCGCGCTGAATGTCTCGCTCGCACGTTGGTTGCACGCACGGTCATGGCACGGTCGTGCGCGCATGCGCGGCCCGCGCGCTGTGCATAAAACCCGCGTCCATTTTGTCGCAGTCGCCGAAGAGAACGGAAGTGTTGCTCGGAGCTTGCAGATATGAAGATGGTGATTTGATTTGAAGTGCTGGTGTCCAAGTCATGAAGATGAAGTGCAAGGCAGTGCAGTGATCCGGTGGAGTCGTCAAACACGTACTTGTTTCTGACACATTAATATTGCATGACTGTTTCTTTCGAAACATGCGTGCTCATTGTTTCTGTTTGTGCATGACGTCAAACACGGTGCTAAGGTTATGGTGAAATATACTGGGGTGACTATCTTGTGTTTTATTTTCCTGTCTTGAATATTAAATGTTGTTCCTTGTATTTTGTTTCATTGGTAATTGGTATATCCCGGTAATTGTGGTACGTTTTGAGGTAAAGGTAAGGTCAATGTTTCTATACGGTATGTGGCGCTACATAGTGAAATCCTAAGTCTATGCTGGATAATGGATATGCTGGATGTGTAAGTGGATGCCTTTTGACAGGTTGCTATTCTATTGCTATCCCTATCTCATTTTTATAAGGAATTCTTTTCTATTTTCGATTTATAGGGTCCTGCAAACCAGTTCCTGAAAAGATTTTAGCACAAAATACTCTACATCATATGCTCCATATTACATTTATTCAGAAAACTAAGGAGTAGCATTGGCTAATATAATTGTTTATGTTATGAGAAAGCTTTCACCAGCTTCGACATGGAGTTCAATCAAAATTCTAACTCACCTGAGTAGAGTTCAAGAAGCTACGGCTTATCATTTAGTATGAAATAAAAAACTGCAAAGGCATATTCAATATCTAAGTAACCGATGGGAATAGGGTCCCGAGTGGCAGACAACTCCGTATTAGAAAATTTCAAGCGAGATGGCTGCCCAGCTGTTGACAATGCCAAAAGTCTGAAAAGTAGGCCGGCGCGGGCGTTTCACCTGATGGCAAGTGCCAAGGGGGCTGCCGACCTTTACAGAGCCTAGAAAGCAACTCTCAAGTGCAACTATCGGAACTCATTGGTAGAGACAGACAGATGTCGACGGATTTTTCAACTTGAGGGTTGTACCTAGCTAGCCAGATGACAGCTACAACATACCCAACTACCGTGCTATGATTTCCTAACGATTATTTTTTAACTGATAGCTCATAACCTCACCGTAGTATACGACTGTCGTCACGCCTTTCACGTCACTAACACTGAGCTATCATCTCGTTAAATTATATTTTACAAAGTGTCAAATTTTCCAATGGCCATAAGCGGTATCTGATTGTTTAAACGACTGTCCAACAATTGTATAGTTGGATCGTGGTCCCCAGGCCCAGCCTGACGGTAGATTTTTTTATTAAATATACATCTATCCACCTAACACCTCCATGGACTTATTAGAGGAATAGCCAATCACAATCTACACTTGTTAAACAGAGACGTCCAAGTCGGGTAAGTGACTGACTCGCCATCGCAGAGTCAAAACTACTAAAGTAAGAAACAAGAAACAGTAAGTGCCTTTCGTGACGTCTAAAGAATTTATGGAAATTCAGCCCCCAAGGGTGTGAAATAGGGTTTCAATGTTTGTGCGTTTCATTTTATGTTGATTTACTTAAAATTAGGTATAAATACTCTACAATATAATTAATGAATAAAGCATAAATTCAAACGTTTTTAAAAAATGTAATTAAATGGAGACTTTTTCTTCAGGTGAATTACGTGAAATAATGATTTCTTTTTTCAGTTTATCTTAAAATACTTCTACAAACTAGCAGATAATTCAAATTAAAACTCATTTATCTAGTTTAGACCCGATGACGCACTCATTACGTTGATTCTACAACCGAACTGACTAAAACAACTAAGTCGAAAGGCACTTTTAAGGGAAAGGAACTCAGCAAGGCATTTTTGTGGATCTTTCTTTTTAAACTATGGAATTATATTTTGTTTTTCAAAAATGTTGACCCGGTGAAGCCAGGGTCATATGCCACATTTAAAAAAGGAATTGCGTGGAGAAATCCTCATAAGATACCCGACCGCCCTGGGAGGAGCGGCCAGGTTATGCTGGACGTGTATCGGCTAAAACCCCACGGTGTTCGCCACCTGTAGCCCGATTCCCGTAATACGAAACGATCCAAGTGTCGCTAAGGTTTAGTAATCGTCCAACTTAACATTAGTTCCAATTTCGTATTCCCGTGCTACTTCAATCGAACCAAAATCGAACGATAACTCAATAGGATCGAAACCAAACGACAAGCCAGCGATTGCCTAACTTCACTCTTGTGGGAAAATAAATAATTGCCATAATAATCCTAATTGATTTACCAAGAAACCTTTATTTGAGAAAAATGTATAAAATCGTTACTTTTTTAATCAATATACATATAAAATTACAATAACTACTTATTGTCTACATGTTGATGATATAATTGTCTTAATTAGACGTAAAATAAGAAATAATAATAGGCTGTATGAATGTTTCCTTTGTCTATAAAACATACGTCGATAAAAAAAACTTGGTTATGTTGAGTTGTCAAATTAATAAACCTACAGAAATACTAATTTATTTTTACGAGAAAACAATCTCGATTTTATGAGCTGAAGAAAACAAACCACTTTGAGACAGCTGGAGCTTCTCACCGAATTCATAGAAATACACCATGATTTGGCATTGGGTTGGGTGCGATCCACAGAGGCTCGCGAATTGTCCAAAAATCTTTGGAAAAAGTGAGCGGAATTCTTCAATGCTGACGGTTCCACCATTTACAGCAGCCCAAACGATTGGATCAAGGTAAATATCAGCATTTAATAATCCACAAAGTCCATACAAATATCAATTTGTTAACCTATGTATTCAATAATTTGATTTTTTTTATTTTTTTACAGTTTTATAACGACTACCAAGTGTCGGCTAAAAGCAAGCGTGAAGAGTAGTAACATCACTGTTGGGGACCAGCAGAAATTAGTATATTGAGCCCCCTGGAAGATAGACTGTGCGCTGTGCTAAGCCCGGACAAATTTTATACCATTGTCGACGCAGCCAAATCCAGTCTTCCCATAAGAAGCTTTTCTTTTGTTTGGACTGACAAACATCTGTTCTTTTTTCCATTGGACTATAGCGTAGTACTATTATCTGACTGTATAATTCACAATATACAATCGCTTCAGTCCCATAACAGAATATTCTGTTATGGCAATAAGCTTTAAAATAATAATCTATGTAACTTGTGTGTAACTTTTTTCTTGTAATACTCATACTTTCACTTATGTAGTTCTTCGCAATAGGTTTATTGCAGGGTGAGGTTTGCATGGGTGGAGGTGTGAGTACAAAGTTAAAAGTATTTCAAAATTAATAATCAAAACTGTGAACTTGTAATTATTGCTCTCTTTGTAATTTACTAACAAATATGATAAGCCAGCCTTCTGTCTGTTTATACTATTACAGTTAATCTACTAAACAAACAATAGTTATGTAAACAATAGTTGACACTCTTAAGTCTTATAATTTGAAGATATATGTATGTAAAACTGTAAACTAAATGTCTATGTTGTCAGAATAAAATAAATAAATAATTAATAAATGTTTTAATAAATACTTCTTTGGGTATTTCAAAAGCATTGCAATGCAAAATTTTAAGGCTATGATAGCTCAGTGGTAGTGACGTTGGTCCAAGATGAAGGTCCCGGTTCGAATCCTACAATGAGCTAGAGCTTTTGGTGAAGGAAAACATTTTTAAGAAACCGTAGTTGGCTACCTTGAGGAAGTTGAAAATCTGTCCTCAAGAACCTATCAGTGTGTTCCGACAGCTAGGCTGCACTTGAGAGCCAGTTCCTTCTAGGATTTGTGTGCTTACCAACTTCGGCCACGTCATCACATACCTACCTTGGTGAGGTTGTGGCCAAAACACCGGCCTAGCTATACCTACACACATGAACATATAAAAAAATCAGGACGGAGCACCGACTTATAAGAAGTGAAGCACTATATTTCCTACGTATGTGTGAGTAAAATCAGTACTGGCCCAAGCACGCACAATTGATACTGACCCTTATTGTCACTGTCGACGTCTCAATGCGCAATGGCACCTACATGTGTGTGTAGTAAGGCTTACTTGGGGTGCTTCACTTCGCATAAGGCGACACTCCATGCCTACACAGTAAAAAAAGTGTTCTAAGTTCTATTATAGGTAATTCATTAATTATGTGGCCGACGCGCTCTAGACCCTTTCATTACTATTGGCCAAGCAGCCATGACAAGTAAACCTTAACTAATAAACTAATTTTCATCTCATTTCTTTGAAATTTAAAATTTTATAACAGGCAAAATCACAAAAATAGTAACCTATGCAAAACGATTCCAGAATCGTTCATTTTGACGTTTTGTCGCTGACAACCGATCGAACCAAACGTCAAATTGTTAGCGGAATACCAACCGAGCGACGATCTAATACATAACTACGCTTCAACGATACTTAAATCGAACTATAGTAGAATCGTTCTCCAACCGTGCAAAATGTGTTACGGGAATACGAAAAGCAGTTTCGATTGATAAGTCGCTCAGAAGTCGTTGACGTTTTGTTACGGGAATCGGGCTACTGCTCTACAGAGGGGGCAAGACCTCGTGCAGACCGCGTACCTGCATACTCCACCATGCGCCGCGCTTATAGAGAGCCCGTCCCGGGGGAAGTATTATATACCTCCCCCAGCACCCTCCCAGTGCTATCGTACGATGAGTCGTGTCCACAACGACCTATCGTCCTCCTCGGAGCCATTTCTGGGCGTTCAGGGCCCCAAGCCCGATTGTCCACGACCCCGAATGTCCCAGTTTAGCCCACTTTTACGAACACCGCGGCTGTGATACTTCTGAGCCATAGCTACAGGGCAGAGTAGTATGCCACATACCCTAACAAAACAATACATTCTAACAGTAGTAAGCGATCATAAGCTTTCGGGCAAAGTGCCATATATGACCACGAATATCATATGAACATAGCTATGAATATGTATTAAATATACTAAAATACGTATATATAAGTCGTTTATTTAACCTGTTGGTTCTCGCGAGGTACGCGCGTCCTAATATAAGAATTGAAGTCATTGTAATTTTTTTAACCACGAGCCAAAGTATATAGACGATGTATATTGAATAGTTTGAACACAACAGTTACAAATGAGAACATTTTCTTGTTTCATGCTTCATACTTTAGAAGGTGATTTTTCAGTAGTCGAGTTTTAGTTTTTTTTTTTAATTTTCATAGTGAATATCTGTCCGGGTGGGTGGAACCGCGGGCGAAATCTATTATAAAATCAAATTAGGTGGCTGTTTTTATGTTAAACCGGTTGTGTTTCTAAAGCTAATGTTTGATAATTTCAGATATTACGTATATTAGAAATGTTTCCTCCCGAAATCAAGGTTTTTTGTCAAACAGCATGTTATTTGTTAGTTAGCAAAACAAACATTAGGTACATATCTTGTTTGTTAATTTCGATTTTTTATTTGAAAATTTTGCGTCCAATTTTTATATACCAATAACTATTCTACAAATGCGTCGATATAAATATTTCAGTTCATCAATATAGCCAGTGTACCAAATAAATTTACCGTTAACATAAACCGTTGGCTATTGTTGGAGTTAAAATATTATTCTGACTTTATGTTATAATGGTCGTTTTCTGACGTAGTGCAGCTTTTTTCTTCGCCTATTGATTTAAAATATGTGCTTCAATATAGTAACAATTTAAATTCTATGCAAATCAGACATTGGAATGGTTTGTTGAGATTTTTTTCAGTGAATGAACATGATATTTTGCCTTGTTTCAGGGAATACGGTATGCGTCGTGTGTTTCGTTCAAAGTAACAAGCCTCGTGACATTTGCGTGACTACCCCTCTATCATCAGCTAACCACCATAATGTAACCGATGACAATCAATTATTAATAATAAACTGTACCTTCAGTGTGTTGTTGAAGTGTTCGAACTAAATAAAATATTCTTCTTGTTCTTGTTGTCTTAAACACTGTTTCTCAAATTTGTGTAGGTATCTACCTCGTAGAGTGTCAGTGCATTGTGTTTCAAAACATAAGCTTCGTGAATACTTTGAAGGCATATAACTTGAAGGTAAGTAAATTTTCCTAGAGTACCTAATATATTTTTAGTCGGATTACCTAAGTTATAAATAATTACAATGTCAATTCTATTTGTAACAGTATAGGGATTAAATTGCCTTTTGTTTAATTCGTTTCTTTATGGTGCCAACATTTATGAACAGTAGAGATCAGATTTGGAATAAAAAGGATTTTGTAGTCGCGGGAGACTTTGTCTCCTTATGTGTGTTCTACCGCTTGTACAGTGTTCTGTAGAGTTGTTTAAGATGATACCCACGGTTACCTTCCACCATCGCAACTGTCGCCATCGACATGAGTCCATCCTCACACATTGAAACCAGAATTGTTTCGAGCTGTGCGGTCTCAAAGGAGCTTCCTTCCGTGGACGCTCAGATTGTGGAATGAGCTCCCCGACGTGGCATGGGGTTCTTCAAAACGGGTGTGAAGTAGATATCTGCAGGGACGGCAACGCGCACGTAACACCCCTGGTGTTGCAAGCGTCCATAAGCTACGGTAACCGCTTACTATCACGCGGGCCGCATGCTTGTTTGCTACCTAAGTAGTATAAATATATATATAATGTATGTACTAAGGTACACATATATAAAACACACAAAAAAAAAAAAACCCAGAAAAAAAAAATTCTAGAAAGTAGGTAAATACTAAAGTACTATTTGTACGTAGTATATTATTTACTCTATGGTACTATTACATCTACTCTATTAATCTAACTTTACCATTCACTATGAAATTATTTCACTAACGTTATTCATTTAGAAAATATACTTAGGTAAGTAGGTTTTAGGGTTCCGTACCATAAGGGAAGCAGTTTTGTGTACGGAACGGGTCACTATTACTAAGTCCATGCGCGGTCCGTCTGTCTATCATAGAGTCAAATGCATTCTGATTCTACTTCTATAACATACCACTCTATAATCCAACAACAAATAATAAAATATACTATAATAGTCTGCCTACCTAAAAAATGCTATCAATATTTCCCAGTAAAGTTGAGTTACAGTACTAGAAAATTAATTCAGTTCTCATTATTGTACGGAATCTCCGTGCGCGAGTCCAGCTATTACTTGACCGGTTTATATATGTATGTATGTTTATATTGATCAATTGATTGATTGACAAGGATATTGAGTGACCAAAACATGAATATTATTGTATGTACTTGGCTCTTAGCTGAAACGACTTCGATAACACTATAACGTTCCTACAATAGAGTAAAGAAATCTATTAGTCCATGGTTCCTACTGTATTCAATTCATGTGACGATAACACTCATAGCGCTATAAATTATTATATTATACATGATTATACCTATAGGTTGCCAGGACTGCATAACATTAAATCAGGGCGCGGTTGGTGTTATCACCTCAATTTATTTCCGGGTAAATGTTGGTAATTTTTCTCCTCGCTCGCTGGTAAAACTTAATCTAAATTTATTTAAATCAAAGTTATCTTCCTTGGCGTGGTAGTAATAAGAAATACTTTCATCAAATTTATATGTTATATTTGTACGTAGTATATATCTACTCTGAGGTTATATTATTATACTTACGTAAAAATATTGTTTTTTTTTAAATACCAAAATTTTTGAGCATTAGTAAACCGAAACATTGAGTTCAGGTTAAAGTTAAAATTTTGGGTATTCCATGGAGACGAAATTTAATCAAATAATTTGTAAACATAGAAAAACATACCAAAAAACCCCAAAAACTCTGGTTTTTAATTACAATCCCATGCGCAGTACTTATGTTGGATACAAAAAAACATAAGCAATTCCTATTGCAATTATGTAAAAAGTTTACATTATTATATCGTTATTTAGTATCGCTGGTTTGGTTTTTCATAATTTCGTTATTCAACTGTATATCTGAGCACGTTAAGATGATTATCATAGCAGTAGGTAGCATCAGAGTTAGGTCCATTTCAGTTGGTCGCGACGCAACGTCCAATGGTATCTGGCTATAAGCCCACGCCAGGCTTAGGGCTAATGTAAACGTATGTGAGAAGTTCATTGACAGAGTTATGCTATCCTAGCAAGGGATCATGTTAGTATTCAAGATGTTTGATAAACGTGTACCTTTTACATTACCACAGTATTACTGGCCAACACACATACAAACATGAGGTTATTAATTAATAAGTATAAGCTGTCTGTTTGATTTCTATTTTATTTAACTAGCATGTTTTTGTTTTACATTTATTGTACCAACATATTGATTGAGAGAGCACTGACTCCCAAAATACAATTTTTATCTTAGTTTGGGTACAGTATTACCAAACTGAATAGCGCTCGTTGCATGATTAGCCGTTCTTAATCGATCGGCAAAGTTAAGCTATGTCTGTCGTGGTTGGTACCTGGATGGGTGACCGCCTAGTGGTATTTCAAATCGAGCGTGTCCGTGTTTCGGAAGGCACGTAAAGCCGTTAGTCCTGGTTATCACTTAGTCGTTAAGCTTGTTGGTTGCCTACTAGGCTGTATGAAAAATTCCAACAGTAGGTTGACCACTAGCCTACCTCCACCAATCCGCAGTGGGCACGCGTGGTGGAGTATCGCCCAGCCCCTTTCACCCTCATTAGTGAAAGGAGGCCTGTGCTAAGCAGTGCGACATTATAGGCTGATGATGATGATGATCACCAAACTGTGGTTTGGGTGTCAGAGGTTCACACACTTGATGTAAACTCTTATAAATCTAATAAAATCTTTAAATAAATTATTATTATTATTGGTTTTGGTTTTTTTTTTATAAACTATATAAGTGACTAATGTGCTAAGAGATTATGTTGCCTTTATTAGTATTTCCTAAAAAATGGCAAGAAGCACTCCGTAAGTTTAGTCATAATTTATATTTATATTACTCCATGGAATTCAACTCAGTTTTAGTTTATACTTATTAAAAAATCTTGGTTAAAACATATTTTTTTTGCACTCTGCTTTTATTTCGAACTCAGCTAAAATATGAAATAAAAACGCTGAAAATCGTGTTAATCTACTTTGCAACATGAACAAGAACAGAATTATACTAGGTGGAGATTTCGAGATGGCATATTTTCGAAACCTATGTTGGTTTAGTCATGCTGAACAACTTTTTCAATTTTACTAACCCAACATAGGTTTCGAATATATGCCATCTCGAAATTTCCAACTGCTATATAAATTGCTGATATACTACTAACCGTATTTTCGTAATATACTACCTACTACCTCAGACCAAGAAAAAATGAACTACCTACTACTTGTTCAAAGTAAATTTAGGTACTTTTGTGCAACAGCTCATAATAGTACAAGTGGTGAAGGCTTTATTCACTGCTCCGACACGCGGAACTGTTGGCTGCAAAATATAAATTGCACCCGCTTGAAATTACCTCTACGTTTTATGTATGACACAAACGGGAAAAAAAGTAATGCACCATCCGCGCCTCATCGCCCCATTTTCTACTACAGTTTTTAACAAATTCAAATACATAATACGTTTATTGTAACTTGTTTATAGTGTAATGGTGGAAATGGGTAGAGGGGGCTTAATTTATTAGCTCAATTTAAACAATCAACTCTCATACGTCTTCATTTTACAGGCACGCGACTTAGATACATAATTTATTCTAATAATAAGTCAATGATTCTAATAATATATTCCAGAATAATAAATATTACTCATAAAATTGTTGGCATCGTAACGGAATTATGCTAGGCGACATATACCTTACATAAAATCAAAAAGAATGATAGTGCGCTAAAAAGTTGTTTCGCGAAGGAGACTCCGCGAGCTCACTATCTGCCGTTTCACAAGGGGACTCCATCACAAAACTCATTTGGCATTCAGCCACCTACAATGGCTCGTGTGGATGCGAGGCGGTTTAAAATACCTGCTTTTTTCGCAAAACGTTTCGAGTCAACTTGCCATTGCCACGTCCAAATAAGTACAAACAGCACACGATAGATAAAAAAAGCTGAGCAAAATTAATTCTTATTACTTATATGAAAGCTAATGAAGTGGACATTTTCATTAGTTTATGTGTCGTCTGCCTAAATAACTGAAAATGTACCTACCTATTATGTTGCCGCGACGTGATTGTGTTGCTAAACGATTTTATAAGCCGATATTTAGACAAGGAAAAATGACCGTTATAAATGCCTAACGAATATTTTATTGCACGCAAAAAACTTCTAAATGGCAGGTATTAAAATTGTTCCTGTTTCGGAAAGAAGTATTTATTTCTTGTCAAAGGACAACTTGAAAAACTTTGATGATACTTTTTATCAATGTTTGCAATAATAAAAATAAATATAGGTACTTTACTGGAGTTATTTTTGTCAGAAAATGTTTTAACACGCCGTTTACATGCTACGCTGTTTTATTTTATCTAATTTGTGATGAAAGGAAGTTGTAAGTCGACTTAAAACCTTGTCTCTGTAATCTGTTTCCTGTGCGGAGTATCTTCTTACAAGTTGATGTATTAGGTATTTAGTAGAAGGTAAAAGTCTTATTTTAAAGGTGATATTTAATCAATTATGGATAAGACCTTTGTAGATGCTTTTACGAAGCGCTCGTGGTGTAGCAGGATAAGCCGTTCTTAATCGATCGGCAAAGTTAAGCTACCACCGGCGTGGTCGGTACCTGGCTGGGTGACCGCCTAGTGGTATTTCAAATCGAGGGTTTCCCTGCTTCGGCACGTAAAGCCGTTGGACCCTGTTATCATTTAATTGTGATAGTCGTTAAGCTAGTCGGAGGCCTAATAGGCGGTGAAAACTCCAACAGTAGGTTGACTACTAGCCTACCTCCACCGATCCGCAGTGGGCACGAGCAGATACTCCACGTATCTACCCTTTCTCTTTCACCCTAATTTGTGAAAGGACGCTCAGCAGTGGGAAATTATAGGCTGATGATGATGATGTTGATGATGCTTTTACAACCCTTTTATATGACTTTGATTCAGATTGTATTCAAAATCCAGAAGGACTATTTTATAATTGCCTCATCATGATTACCGCGTTTGGGATAAGCGATTTCACAAAGGCCGCAAGTGCCGATACGCAATATATGCGTTCGCGTGCTACATTTAGTCTATATGATAAAGCAAAACACATGATTGGGATAAATATATCGGTCGGATGGGTTGGTAGCGAATGGTTCGTTAGTTCATCGGCAGTGTTGAGCGGCGCAGTGCATCCGGCCGGCGGAAAAACTGGCGACGGCAAATACAAATCACGTTTCCTCTGTGTCGAAGGCTTCGTTCCCAGGCTCGTTCCCGCCCTGGATTGCCGAGAGCCTCCACACAACGCTCACGCTAGACTAACATTCACAATAGCAAGTATGTAATAGAAATGGTATTTGGTAAAACTATTTTTATATGGTGATGTTTAGTTTCGTCCAATTCCTATAGGTAATTTAATTTTATATTCGTTTCAGTCGGTAGCATAATCTTTAGTTTCCCTACTTATGTTCTCGAATATAATAAATTAAACCGGCCAAGTGCGAGTTAGACTCGCGCACCGAGGGTTCCGTACAAACCTGTAAGCATATAAGTAAAAGGTAGTATAGACCTGAGTATTTGATATGAATTTTAATCTATGACGTATTAAAAAAAATATACTTACTAGATCTCGTTCAAACCAATTTTGGGTGGAAGTTTGCATGGTAATGTACATCATATATTTTTTTAGTTTTATCATTCTCTTATTTTAGTAGTTACACACATTTTACCACTTTGGAAGTGTCTGTCGCGCAAACTATTCAGTTTATAAAAATGATATTAGACACCTCAATATCATTTTTGAAGACCTATCCATAGAGTTTCAGTTCTAAGTATGGGGAACCCCCATTTTTTTTTTCTATTTTTGTGTGAAATCCTTAATGCGGTTCACATAATACATCTACTTACCAAGTTTCAACATCTTCTTATAGTTTCGGAAAAAAGTGGCTGTGACATACGGACGGACAGACAGACAGACAGACATGATGAATCCATAAAGGTTCCGTTTTTTGCCATTTGGCTACGGAACCCTTTTGCCATTTGGCTACGGAACCCTTTTGCCATTTGGCTACGGAACCCTAAAAACATACCGAATAATGAATTTTTCTTCCGATTGATCTATCTATACCAATCGGAAGAAGTTTGCCGGTATCTATATCCCGGCAAACTTCTCGGCACAATTTTGGCGTGGGGAGTGGTTTGCGCAGGGACAGCAACATACATGATCCCCGCACCCCATCACCAAAGAGACCTATAATTTGGCTTCTGTGCTGTTTTCGTTTTGTGCCATAAAATTTGTCGGTTACTATAGTAATATCATGAATTCAAGTGAACAGCAATATTTTGGAATGTACCTACATTACTTCGATGTTACTTTTTTATAAAGCCTCACGCTTCATATTGTAAATTTATAAATTTTCCACTTTTTTCGCTCAATCCTGAATCTCATTTGCTGCCCCACTATAAGATAGAATTATTAATGTATGATTACAAATCGCGTTCTTTTCACCAAATGAAATAGCTACCCGCTGAATGAACAATGAGAAAATTTCGCGGTGGAAATATTTGTTGTCGAAAGATAAACTTTGATTTAATCCTAATAAAGGTACCAACACATCAATAGATATTTTATTTGCAAAATAATATTTATATTTTATTTTTACGGTACTTAATCATCTTAATCGGACGTAAAGTATCATTTTCATCCCGCATCTTTAGATACGTATACTTTCAGAGTACGAGAGATGAAAATACTATTATAGTATCTCAACGTATGCACATAATTTGTACATCTGAGTAAATTAACACGATCCACCAATCATTTTTACCATAGATCTGAGTTTTGAGAGCTAATTCACTGCCATGTGCCACTGCCATAATAATAATTGATGGGCTAGCTACTTAGATACTAAGTCATCCTGGTTTCGTGATATTCGCGACTTCATGGTCATACTCGTGTTTGACTTGTTTTTCTTGATCTACGGGTAAATTTTTATACCATATATATTATACATTGATATGCTTAGAAAGCTGCGACCTGTGATTTTTAATCGACTTCAAAAAAAGGAGGAGGACTCAATTCGGTTGTGTTTTTCTTATAATGTTTGTTACCTCAGAAATGCGTCATTTATTAACCGACAACTTTTTTGTTTGGAAGAGTATACTTCCCATTTGGTCAGAATTTGATTACATTTTGGTGTACTTTGAAGTCGGTTTAAGTTTTTTGTAAAACGGTTTTCAAATATACTTATAATATGTTCTCGTGACAAAGTTATATCCTGCCAATTTTATGATACTACTACTTATTTATTTTCTACTTAATTTACTTCATAATAAATATCTCTAATTAATTGCAAATGTTATATGCTTTAGTTTTGTTTCAGTATCGTTGCACGTTTCTGCTTCAATGGTTGCCATACGTGTAACATGTACCCATATCATTGTATGAGCATCGATAGTTCTGCATTATATTGCTCAGGATCATGCTATAATACTCAATCAATACCTCGTATCATACACGATACAATAATTACATCGGTAATTGTATTGAATAGACATGATAACAGTTATATTAAAATAGTATGTAGTTGTGTGTTTACAATACCTAAATCGCGGATCTAATTAACAAAAAGTTATTACACTAATTACTGTATGCATTTCCCGATTACTAATCATGAATTAAAGGCCTTAATATTATCGAAATAATACAACACTCCCTCTATGTAGGTAGTAGGTTATTTGGTTGTTTGTTTTTAACATAACATAATTTTCTAGTAAAAGGTATTATTTAACTGAAATTGCGCTACTATTCTACCATAATTGGTGTAATAGCTCCCACTAAAATGGTATAAGTAATGGTCCCAAAATAATGTGATGTTGCATTTGAACCTTTTCATTCCATTAAAACTTACCGTTATAAATGACTCATCATCATCATCATGAGCATATAATGTCCCACTGCTGAGCACAGGCCTCCTTTCACAAATTAAATTTTATGAAGAATGCGCAATGTTCCTATTTACTCAAATTTGAATATTCGCCTGATTGAAAAACAAATAAAGCGCGTGCGTGAGATTTCATTATGGTTTCTAAATGGAAAAACTGTGTACGGTTTGTGTCATCGCATATTCATGGGGCATTTTCGTGAATCGACCTCTCAAGATTTGCGCACAGACTGAGTAAACAAAGTCTAATGGAAGGATCTCAGGAGGTTACGTGACGTTTATAAACATTTGGTCGCCTGTAATTTAATAATGCATTACCTATCGAACGATGCGACACGTAGCGGTAACAAATTCACAGTATTTGCGATGTTATTTCCCTGCGTAGGTATACTTTAGATATAGCTATGTAATAATAATACATAAAAAGGTCGTTAAAAATTATTCTCCTGTGTTCAGTTGTGTATGCAAAGTACTGTCATAATTGTTAACATAAAGGTGAACTTATCAAAGTAAAGCGCTACATTTAGTTGCGAAGCGCGCGATAATTTTTCACGGAGGCGCTTGTGAAACTTTTATCAGAAGTTAAGTTCAACGGAGCGTCTCGCGTTAGCATTCAGAAGTCATGGCTTATTGCGAACTTTCCAGCTCAGGTAGTTGCAGAATAGGTATTTGTTGGTAAGTAGGTACTTACGGTGTGCAGGTAAGTAGATAGTAGAGGTAAAGAGGGGGCGTATCACCACTTGGCGCTGTTTCTGTAGCCCGGTCAACGACATTCTACACCTTTGCTATTTGTCATGAAAAGAAACCGAACGATAACGTAGCCGTTACGTCTGTGAGCCATATTTTATCCGGCCCATTTCGATCCTTCACGGAGTATTACTCGACTACGCAAGGGAAAGAAGAATCGACTGGGTTGGAATGTATGTTAAGAAGGGTCATGCCCCGATACAAGCCAGTTGAGAGTTAATATCTTTTACTAGTATTCTTTCTGGTGTGTTCACTTGGAGAGATATTTGGAATGTTTGTAAACTATTGCACTTATGAATAAACTACATCTTTTTAATTCATAATTTATACGAAAACTTGCGACCCACCCCGGCTGCGCACAGGTAACAGAGTAGATTTATCCGCGCGGCATCATTTTTACGACTTCTTCAATTTTACGTTATCCCGTTTTTGTTAATTTCGCTTAATGAACAATAACGGAATAAAGTTAAAGAATTTACGTGTAACTTATGTTTTTAGGTAGGTCGGTAGTTATTCATCTGTATATATAAAATTCAAAGTCCTGACTGACTGACTGACTGACTGACTGATATATCAACGCACAGCCTAAACCGCTGGTCCTAGAGACATGAAATTTGGAGGGTGTATTCTTTGTGAAGAGTAGGTATCCACTAAGAAAGGGTTTTTCGAAATTCTACCCCTGAGGGGGTAAAATAGGGGATGAAAGTTTGTATGAAAGTCCGTCAGTTTCGAAGTAAGGATCTTAAAATTTTGTGTTTAGGCTGCAGATTGAAAATTAATGTATAGGTGTCTGAGCGTTTGTTATAATTACACCCCCGTAGGGGGGAAAACAGAGATGAAGTTACTTATGCAAGTCCTTCATTTCCACATTAAACACCACTAAATATATTATTATACAGTGTAGGCATCCACTAACGAAGGATTTTTTGATATTACACTCCTAAGGGAGTAAAAAAGGGGATGAAAGTTTGTATGAAAGTCCGTCAGTTTCTAAGTTAGGATGATCAAAATTAGTGTTAAGGCTGACGATTGAAAATTAATTTATACCTGTCTCAGCGTTTTTGATAATTCCACCCTCGAAGGGATGAAAAGCGGGATGAAGTTGTGTATTGGATCTCACTGACTAATATATCAACGCACAGGCTAAACCGCTGGTGTACGTATCAAATATGAATGGGTTTTTCAAAATTCCACCCCTAAGTGGGTGAAACGGGGGTTGAATTTTCTGTGAAACATATTATTACACGTAAGTTCTTGGTTTTTACATGCTTTTTTATGATTGCGTATTTTGAAATAAAAAAAATGTTTTGAAAAAAAAATATAAATATCACAATATAAAATTCAAAGTCCTGACTGACTGACAGAATATCAACGCACAGCCTAAACCGCTGGTTTTAGATACATGAAATTTGGAGAGTGTATTCTTTGTGAAGAGTCGGTATCCACTAAGAAAGGGTTTTTTGAAATTCCACCCCAAAGGGGGTAAAATAGGGGATGAAAGTTTGTATGAAAGTCCGTTAGTATCTTCAAATTTTGTGTTTAGGCTGAAGACTGAAAATTAATTCATACGTGTCTTAGCGTTTTTGATAATCCACCCTCGAAGGGATGAAAAGCAGGATGAAGTTTTGTATGGGAAGAATATATCAATGCACAGTATTGCACAGCTTAAACCGCTGGTCTTAGAGACATGAAATTTGGAGGGTGTGTTCTTTGTGAAGTGTACGTATCAAATATGAAAGGGTTTTTCGAAATTCCTGTAAAACATATTATTACACACGTAACTTAAGTTCTTGGTTTTTTCATGCGTTTTTATGAATGTGTATTATTATTTTTATTTTGTAAATAATAAAAATTGGAAAAAAATAGCCAATATAGTCATCAGAATATAAAATCAAAGTCCTGACTGACTGACTGATATATCAATGCACAGTCTAAACCGCTGGTCCTAGAGACATGAAATTATGAGGGTGTGTTCTTTGTGAAGTGTAAGTATCCACTACGAAAGGTCACGTGTATCATAGTTTTATCGAAATGGGAGAGATGCCTAACAGAGTCAATAGGGCTTAAACAAGAAAAAAAAACAATTGAGAGGGAGTGAGAGCACTTATTATGTTTGTTTTTGAAGAAAAATATGTAATTTGTTTCCTGTAGGCCACGCGGGCGAAGCCGCGGGCAGAAGCTAGTCTATCATAATACTACCATATATGTATGTAAACTTTAATTAATTCCTTATGTGTTGTGTTGCTTCGTATTATGGAAATATCGGTTGCATTCATTCCATTTGCAAATTAAACTGATTTAACTTCGGCTCAATTCCGCTAAATAATCAATTAAACTGAATAGCTTAACTAGCTATATAGGTGGTTGGAAACAAAATTAGTACTTTTAAACTTTCGCGAACTAAATTAATTGATATATTAAAATATCGAGTCTATTCACGCATAGATTGTTATCGAAATATTATTTTGACTTACTTCGACCTTTTAAATATATACATACAATCCGGTTCAGTCGGGTATAAAAATTAAATTAACAAAAGAAACAAAAAACCCGACTGAGTACATCAATAATTAACTGAGAAGAGAAAAAAAACAAGCTTTTTAATCTACAGAATTGAATATTACTTGAATTTTATAAAGTACTAGCTGCCCGGCGCGACTTCGTTCGCGTGGTGCTACCCTACCCTATGGTGCTACCCTACCCTACCCTACCCTACCCTACCCTACCCTACCCTACCCTACCCTACCCTACCCTACCCTACCCTACCCTACCCTACCCTACCCTACCCTACCCTACCCTACCCTACCCTACCCTAAATACCCCACCCTACCCTACCCTACCCTACGCTACGCTACGCTACCCTACCCTACCCTACCCTACCCTACCCTTTTTTTTTTTTTTTTTTTTTTTTTGCGTGGGGAAATCCTCATAGGATACCCGACCGCCCTGGGTGGGAGCGGCCAGGTTATGCCGGACTTTTACCGGCTAAAACCCCACGGTGGTCGCCACCTGCGCTATAGAGAGGGGGGCGGGCTCTCGTGTTGAACGCGTACCTGCTCACCCCTCCAAGCGCGGCGCTTAGATAGCTCGTCCCGGGGGAAGTCTGACACCTCCCCCCAGCACCCTCGCTGTGCTATCGCACGATGAGTCGTGACCACATCGACTCATCGCCTCCTTGGGGTCGCTTCTGGGCAATCAGAGCCCCCGCTCTGATTGCCCGCCGTCGCCGCCGTCGCCTCACGTCCGATCCTATACAGATAATCACCGAAGCACCCATGCCCGGTGATTATCTGTGTAAGTCTGTAGGTGAGTCTACCACCTTCTCGCTGCATCCAGGCCTCGAAGACCGGCAGGACTGCTTCGACAACGCGTTTGCGCGCAAACCGCTCATCGTGAAGCCTTGCGCGCCACGTTGCGAATGCGATATGTCGCTCCTGCCGTCTGATCGCCTCTTCTGGATCGCCTCCACCACTTTGGCGGACGATGCGAATCCGGTCATAAACCCTCGCATCCATATCCGCCAGAATGTCAAGCGGTGGAAAGCGAGCCAGAACAGTTGCCGCCTCAAAGGATATTGTGCGGTATCCCCGTACGATCCGTAGGGCCATCTTACGCTGGACGCTGTATACTTTCGTTCTACAGCGTCGGACGGCCAGCCTCTTTGCCCATACAGGCGCCCCGTAAAGGGCTTCGGATCGTATGACCCCCGCATAGAGGCGGCGAACTTCCTCTCTCGGTCCCCCGAGATTGGGCAGCAGTCTGTGCATAGCACCCGCTACCCTCTCAATCCGGGGGACTAGGCGATCAAAGTGTTCTTCGAAGCCCCAGCGACTGTCCAGGGTAAGGCCCAGGTACTTCATGTACCGCCCCACCCTGACATCTGACTCACCCACTCGGACGCACGAGTCGGGTGGTTCCCTGCTCCTAGGCAGTTTGTGGAACCATAGCGCCTCGGTCTTATGAGGCGCTATTTCCAGACCCAACTCGCGAATTTTGGCGACGACTACTTCCACCCCAAGCTCGGCGAGCTGTTTGGTCCCCTCGAAGGTATCCCCACTGGCGACCACCAATGTGTCGTCCGCATAGCAAACGACTTTTACGCCAGCGGGGAGATTGACACGCAGAACCGCATCGTATGCGAGGTTCCACAGCAATGGGCCCAACACCGACCCCTGTGGAACCCCACACGTGATCTCCCTCCGGATTCTCCTACCGTCTTGGTCCATGTACAAAATGTACCTGTCGTGCAAGTAGTCCCTTACTATAGCTTGCAGGTAGGAGGGCACCTGATGGTATGCAAGAGCCCCCCTGATTGCGTCCCAAGGCAGAGAGTTAAAGGCGTTGACGATGTCAAGACTTATCGCCAACGCCACTCCACCCCGAGACACAGCCTGCTCCGACAGGGAGCGGACGCGCAAGACCGCGTCAACGGTTGAACGCCCCCGTAGGAAGCCGAACTGGCTATCAGCGAGGTCGGGACCGACGCACGACAGATGCCCGTTGAGACGAGCGGCAATTATTCGTTCGAATAGCTTGCCAACCTCGTTCAACAGGCATATGGGACGGTATGCAGAGGGAGAATCTGCGGGTCTGCCTTCCTTCTTCAAAAGGACCAAACTTGCCTCCTTCCAGGCCGTGGGGAACTTGGCACAAAAGAGGCAGCTGTTGAACAACTGCCTCAGCCTGTCCCCCAGGGCAGCCAGACTCAACACCCACACCCGACCCGGTACACCGTCGGGTCCTGGTGCAGTGTTTCGGGCTTTCAAGCGGCCAACGGCTCGATCTAGCTCCTGTACGGTCACCCCCATCTCGTCATGCCACTCCCACGAAGTTAGGGGGTGTACTGAGGGACTTGACCGGCCCACGGGGAAGAGAGTGTTTACCACTCGACCCAGCAGGTCCGGATCTAGGGTTTCCGTTAGGGGAGGCACCCATGGCCTGAGTTTACCCAGGACCATCTTATATGGGCGTCCCCACGGATCCTCGTTGAGTCCCTCCAGGAGCTCATCCCAGCACCGTTTTTTGGCGTCTGAGATGGCGATCTGCATCGCAACTGTAGCCGCTCGATATGCCCTATAGAGACTGGCTGTCTCCTCGGCAGGAGTTCGCCTTCGTCTCCGGGCTCTAGTGTACAGGCGGCGGCTCCGCAAGCAAACCGCGCGAATTTGCGCGATTTCTGCGGACCACCAGTACACCGCCCGGTGCTTGGGGCGACTGGACCGCGGCATTGATGCATCACAGATTTGTGTCATCGTGCCGCGGAACCAGTTTGCTTCTCTTTCCGGATCGGACGGAATCTCTTCGGCATTTTCTGGCCAGGCCGCGACATTGGCGGCGGCTTCGAGAATGTCTCGATCTAGCCGCTTGAGACACCAACGTCGCGGAGGGCTGCCTTCGTGGTGTATCATTCTGGTGTTGGGACGGCGGAATGCCACATCCATGAGGATGTGGCGGTGGTCAGATAGAGTGACCACCTCCTCTGCAACTCGCCATCCCGACAGCATGCGCATGGCAGCAGGAGTCGCCCATGTAAGGTCCACGATCGACTCTCCCTGCCAGCGCACGCATGTGCTCGTGGACCCCCATCGGTCGATCGGAGGTCCAGACCAGCCGCCCACACCTGTACTGCTTCTCCCCTTGGACTGTCCCTGGGGCTGCCCCACGCTCTTGCGTGGGCATTGAAGTCCCCCAGGACAATCAGTGGACGAGACGGGCATCTGCGGACGCAGTCAGCCACCTCGTCCAGGTACGCCTCATAGTCGGTGAGGGACCTATTAGGGGAGAAGTAGCAACCCACTATGGCCAGGGTGCTCCATTGCACTGCAACGAAGCCCTGCCCTCTACTCAAAAGAGCGCAGGGTGGAACACCCTCTCCGCCCCCCCAGTAAATCGCAACGGAGCCCAAATCGTCACCGAACCAGCGAGGATGGTCGGGGACGCTATGGGGCTCTGCTACTACTCCCAGAGCAATCTGCCGCTCCACAATGGTCTGCATAAGCAGATGCTGAGCATTGCGGCAGTGGTTAAGATTGCCCTACCCTACCCTACCCTACCCTACCCTACCCTACCCTACCCTACCCTACCCTACCCTACCCTACCCTACCCTACCCTACCATACCCTACCCTACCCTACCCTATCCTACCCTGCCCTACCCTGCCCTACCCTACCCTACCCTACCCTACCCTACCCTACCCTACCCTACCATACCCTACCATACCCTACCCTACCCTACCCTACCCTACGCTTCCCTACCCTACCCTCCCCTTCCCTACCCTACTTTCTTTGCTTTAAACCTCACGGAGCCCGAGACCTTTCCAACGAATGCAAAACCGTGGAAATCGGTTCGTGCGTTCTGGAGTTATAGCGTCAGGAAGGAAAACCTGACTTATTTTTATATAGTAAGAAGATTGCAGTCGGGGATAAACAAATATTACAAAAAAATACATACTTAGGTTATTATAGATATACAGACGGAATAGGCTATATAATCAATTCAAATATATCTTAGAAAATAATTTATAAACAAATTATTGGACAAAGTCTCTCGCTCTAGAACCCAAAATATTATGTTTCAATTGTGAAAATCATGCGTCGCAAATGTCAGATTCGATAAATCTCATGCGATTGAGTTCGAATGCATTGTCCGTACCTACTGGAAAGCAATTCCTATCAACTCCAATGTTCGGGGTGGTTCGGGCAGAGTATAGACGGAAAGGCGAAAATGCCGGTGCTTTTTTTTCTACCTGGTTCGCATACCCAAAAGAATTTAAATCTTTATTTAGCCGATGGAAGGTTTCAATGCGAAACGTGTCTCGTTAAAATTCTAGCACTGACCAAGCTAAATTATTTCTGTTCTCAAAACGAAAGGTAAATAAATATTATATGCAATTGAAAACTCGTACAGTGGGTTGATCTCTTTTTAGGTAAGCTATCACAACTTGTGGTAGCATAAATGCGGCATTCTTCTCTGTTCCCTTTTAATATTTTCATTACACACCTATCCCGCAGATCTGTTATGCGGAATAAACTAAGATATTACACCACTTCAATCAAAAGAATCCGGACAAAGCTGCAGGATAATGCTAGTAATTAAATGAATACGAAATTAATTTCTTAAAAACTCTGTCATTCTTTTGGCTATAAATAATATCTTGAAGTGCTTGAAGGTGAGGTTCAAGTTAATTTGGAAAAAGTTTCAATTTTAATAATGCCTCTGAATGGAGGTGCCCATTTCTTCATTGAAGTTAGATTAAGTAATGAATAAGTTCATTGTTTCAGCACATTTTTTGAGATGTCGAATATTTTCATTTTAATTTTTATTTCATGTTCATTGTTACAATTTTTTGGTAGCTGAAGTCAAATAAAATAGGCAGTATGTTACCTGTTATCTGTTGTACGAGTATTTACTAAATGGTGCCGATTCTGTTGTTAATCGCACTAAACTAATTTTGGTCACATCTCATCTCTTACGTACGAACATTATGGAAAAAGGATAGAACATATTTAAAGCTGTCAAATAATCTTTGCCGTCTTATTTCGCGTGTATTTAGGCGTAACCGCGATAGATGTCGACTAAATTTATATTGAAACAAGCATTATACTAATTTGACAGGACTCAAATTCTTGCATCCTTTTCCTAAGTTATTTGTTAGAAAGAGATATAGTGAGATTAAAATTAGTTGAGTTGTAAACAACAGAGTCAGGGCCAATGTCTGTTGCTATATCCAATTTTGTATGCCAATTTTATCCTGTCTGTTATAGAAAACTCGTGGCTCTGCATTGGCGACATATATGAACAGCTGACAAATGATGATAACCCATATTTACAGCTGACAATAAATCGAGATTGATCTAAAATAGTATGCTTATGTCATAAAATTATTAAATGAGCCAGCCTAACTATTGCTAATACCAAACTAATAGGAACGCAACGATTCAGTTTTGATTATTTTCATATGAGTGCTCAGTTACAGACTTTTACGACTGTATATGTCTTCTGAGAGCGATAACTTAGTCATTTTATGTTCACCCCTTCTGCTTCGGTATAGGTACTTACTCCGGGAGTTCAACGAGTGGGTCCCTGTGGAGCGTCATAAACACGCATATCCTTTTCCATCTTCCATTTGAATACGTTTTTCTCTTCCCAAAGTATCTCACTTATAAGTGGAACCTTCGATCGCGTTTCATTAAGAAACCTGCTTTGCTTTTCCTTTAAGAATCACTTTCTATTTGAGGTTTTATTCTGTAATAAAAATCAAAGTGCGAAATAAAATGTAAGACTAAACCACGACTAAACGTAAGGTGAAAACAAAAGGCAAGTAGGGTTGGGTCGCTTGTGAGTCGTAGGGGTGGGTGAATCGGTCGCTCGCGACACTTTATAGTTTTAATATCGTGGGTCTGAGGTCGCCGGAGTTATGGCGGGAACACGCTTTTACTACAAATGCGTGTTCTTACTGGTTGGTTTGGTTACACTGAAACATGTGTACAAAACGAACGGAAACCTTACGAGTTAATGTACTAATGTACGCTGGCTTCGGTCCACTTGGTCGACTGAGTTCTATTCTAATACTATCCTGCTCACAACAGATGTATCAAACAGAGTGGCAAGATATGGAATACAGCGTATGATTCTGTAAGCTGTAGAGGTTTCAGTGTTGGAAATATTGGTATTTGTATTGCACGAATGGTAGTAATTAAAGCTTCCGTAATAATATATAGAATTTATTTGCGTATCGATACTGTTTCTGTTATTTTTTTAATATAGTTTTTTCTTTCTCTGAAAACATCCATTAATGTTATTTGCTTTACAATTTTTTGAAGTTTAATTTCATGGGGTTTTTTAATATTTCAGGGGTTTATTAATATTTCACGTTTCAGTCAGGTAATCTTTTTAGTTTGAATAGGCTTGTGTCAGACAAAAATATTACCAAATTAAGTGAAGTTCTATCAAACAAAGCTTAAAAGGGAACTTGTTATCTTATGTTACTGGCTGAAAATACCAATAAGTAGGTGCTTGAGGGTAGTAGCCAGTCGACTGGCTACTCAAAGTACCTACTGCTTTTTAACCGACTTCAAAAAAAGGAGGTTCTCAATTCGGTTGTATTTTTTTTACCTCATAACTCCGTCATTTATTAACCGATTTGAAAAAACCCTTTTTTTTCCTGGAAGGGTATACTTCCCGTTTGGTTCCATTGTCATCAGATCAGGATTTGATTACTTTTGAGTGTACTTTGAAGTCGGTTTAAGTTTTTTGTAAAACTGTCCAATTATTTTCAGCGACAATGAACAAACTTGATGACCAAAACAATGTTACGCTGCTAATATCGAGCATTTTTTATATAATCATTTATTTGCAGCCTTTCCGTATAAATGTAAAAAAACTGGCACACGGCTTAGGTAGGCGTAAGTTATTTTCGTTTTATATTTTCCTCAAGTCACCTGGGGCGACCTCTCTCGGGGCAGATAATTTCGTACAGGCTACGTGCTGCGTCCCTCGCTGTCGGGGCCAGTTGACCTGGAGTGCCTTCTAAACCTCAAAGCAAGAAAAGCGAATTAGTTCAACCAGTTAAGATAATCCACTCCGTACTGGTTAAATGTAGCGTGTCATTTGGTTTTTGTAACTTAAATTAGGTATTTCATTTTCATTCAGGGACGTTAATAAACCTCCTGTCTATTTTAATACATTAAACTTCTGCCACCCAATTATTAACAACCTCCTGTTTATATATTTAAACGGGCTTACCTTCGTCGAGGTACTATGGTGATAATAGTCTAAAAATCTGTGATTAGGGGCTGACAATTTTGGCGAAGCTGCCTTTTATGTTTACGAGTTTACGTGTCCTGAAAGTTAGTGGAGTTTCTATAGGGACAAATTCTCTTTGACATCGTTTGAAAATAAATTGAAGGAATATTTTATTTGTATAAAACATACTTGAAAAGGTATTTACATAACTTGAAAGGTGCTAAAGTTACCTTTTAAGGTCATAATGCTGTCAAAAGTAATAAGTTTAATAGTCCGATGCTCTATCATAACAAACCTGATGGTTAAAGGGTTGAATATCAACAAACTATTATTGAATTAATCGATATATTTACATACATACGGTCTGAGGAATAACAATATCCTGGGACATTCCTCACACACGGTCATCTGATCCCAAACTAAGCAGAGCTTGTACTGTGGAAACCAGATAACTGATATAATACATATACTACTTTTTGTTTGTAAATACATACTTAATATACATAATTACACCCAGACTCAGGACATACAGACATGTTCATGCACACAAATGTATGTCCTGTGTGGGAATCGAACCCACGACCTGCGGCGCTATAGGTTAAGACTCCACGTCTTAACCAACTGCGCCAACTGGCCCGTCAAAAAATAAATAAATTGCAATTTGTAATTTTTCTTTAAGAAGAATAAACTCTATAGTAACGTCATTTAATCTATTTGTTATTTTGTATTACTTTAGAGAATATTAATTTAATGAAAGTACCTATAGCACTTAACTAACCTATATAAAGCAACACTTCTCTGGCTATTACAAGATTATCCATTTGTATCACAACCCGAACAAAAACCTTACGAAAAGATTTCTTGGGATTAATAAAAAAAAAACAATTAAGTACGTACAGTTCGTAAAAAATCGACAGACTACCTTTTACCGCTACTGACATACAACCGAAAGACAGACAGGAATCGTAGTCTAAGTACCTAATACAAACATAAGCTTTTTTTTCTAATGTAAATGAAGTAGGAATAGGATAGGAAAGATAGTAGGGTTATAGGAGCGTTACGACGACCTTATCTGAAAATATTTTTAAACCAATAACAACATAGACTTGTCAGTACGTTATTCCCAAAATTAACTTAACGGGAAAATATAACAGGAACAATATCATCATCTTGTATATTAATAACCTACAAATTCTATGTATTTTTATTATCTTCCTTGGCTTCATCTAATTAAATACCGTGCATATATCCTAAGAGACAAAGTCTTTATTTTATATGTCAGACAGCTGGTTTTGGGGTTTTTGTAATATTTAAAGAGAACATATAATAAAAAATTAAAAACCTAGACCATTTTCTGATCGAGTTAAATAATAAATAATCTTACTCAAGCCTGACCAAGTAAATATTATTTTTTGATTTTTATATTTTAGAACACTCAAAAAATCTTTTTGTTACAACATAAAACTCATTATTTATTTAAAAACTAAATAGAAGCGATAAAATTTTACAAGTGGCCAGCTAAATGCAGAGAAGAAACACAGTGGTTCAGGGACACATATCTATAAAGTAGGGTTGAAGTGGTGGGATGTTAGCGACGATCGGGCCGCGTCCTAGATCCGGCCTTTTTATGGCAGGACGCTATCGGACTTCTTATCTATTCGAGACCTTAGATAGTGGATCACGCACGTATGAACGGCTCCTATACAAAAACCTGACCTACTTTGGTGACATCGAGTACAACTACGAATTGGCTATCGTATATTTGACTTACGGAGTCAGATGTATGTACAAAGTTACGTATAAAGAATAAGGGTGGAAATGAATTTCTGAAGGTAAGTCATAGTAAGATAGCCACTTGAATTTTATTCATACTTATGATGTTTTTATTTGGATCATTTCACGTATAAGTGGGCTATGATAACTCTATAAGACAATAGTGAATTCCTAAAAAAAACACGTCGTGTAGAACGAAAAAAAATCAGTTCAATCAGAAAAGTTATCAGGCGTAAACCGTGTTGATTGTAAGCAATATAAGAAATTCCTTTTCACTTTTTGGTACCTATACAGTGTATTTTAAAATATTCACACACCAAACCACTTGGAATCAATTAAATATTATAAAGTTACCATGATATTAACGACAAAATTAATAATGCCTAGCAATAAATCACTTGTATGTATTTTGTAATCATTACATGTCGGATAACACCGCACGTATGTAAAACCGATGGTACGACAACATTAATTTCGCTGGCTTATACCTATGTATGTATATTGATAGCGATACATCAAATAAGATATCTTTGTTTACGGTCAAAGTGAACAAAACAAATAAGTATTTGGAAGGCAGTTGGGAATCTATAACTCAATGCCAAGTTTTGCGAAGTTACAAAACTCGTAGAGAAGTACTTCGCCCAAGGCAAACAGGCTACGAGTCGGTACCTCCATTTTGTTGTTTCTAAAGTTACCTGAAAACAAAAACAATTTCTATCGTGTATAAAAATAATGCGAGTAATAATGTAGACAATATTTATCGAAGCCAAAAGTTATATCGGAAATGACCTTTGAATATAAATGAATGAATAATAAAAAGATACTGTATTTCACCCCGAGTCTGTAATATAGATGAAATATAAGTATGACATACGCGAGATATATAGTCTAGACTTTTATCTCAAAATAACAGGTAGTAACTTCACATTTTATAGGTATTAACAAATAGATTACAACAGTGTCAAGAGCATTTTGCAATTCGGTCGTGGTGAACTTTTATGTCGGCAGCTTTACGTGAGCTGAAACGTGAGCAATAAGATTAAAAATAAATTATGTGCCGTGTAAGGGCAGTCATAAAGAGCGGAAGAGAGCGTGTGAGTTCGCAAAGACCTCGATCTAGTAGACGAGAAGTAAAAATATGCTGGTAATTCACCAACGTCTTTATTATGGATTATTACTTGAGATTATCCCAAAGAAATGTTATATGATTGATAGCGTTCATAGAGCTTTCGGTTTTTTTTCTGTATAAAATTTTGCGAACTACGTCCGAGTCTCATGTTACTTTGAGCTAGGTAGGTACTTATAACTTATAGTTTAATACATAATGTAGGGAAATACTTGTATAAGAATTTGGCAAGATTGAAGTTTACTTTGGTTGGCAACTTTCATTATTATGGGCACAGATTATGGAAAGTTATTTGGTGAAATGTTAGTATGGATAACACCTCTGCGTTATCGATTCCATGTTGACTGTTATCTGTATCGTAGTAGTATTTTTAAGTCAATAAAGAAGCGGTTACCTGCTAGTATTAATGTTGATTTAACAGATACATTTATTTTATATAACTAATAGATATATTGAGCAAATTTTATACTGCACTTTTTTATTTCTTCGGTACCTTTACTTTACTAACTGGTTTTTATGAATAAAACTATTTGTAAAACCTTTATATGCTTAGTATAGTCAGTAGTTTTCCGAATGAAGTTCAAATTATTAACGATACATACTTTAAAATTAAATGCGATCACGGTGACAGCATAACTTTTTTCTCGAAGTAAGCTTAACTCGAAGCTGTGAACAACTGAGCTCCTGCGGCTTTCTCGACCTGAATAGTTTAGTGAAATTCACCGAACACTCCGCTGGCCTCGTGCCGAATGTTGCAGTTAAATAATTTGTGATAACCGCTTTCATTTATTCAACATTTAACTGGGATTTCCATAAGTAATTTGACAGTTTTAGCTTTAAATGTTTGCATCATTACTAAATCAGAGTATTTGTGTTTTTTGCTCTTAATTGTATATAGACGGAGAGGTGGCTGAAAGATATTTTATTGTGAGAACTTTTTACTGCTCACAGCTGTTTCCCTTTAGTAATTTGTTGGAAGCCGCAGTAAAAAACGTAGCAAACTTTACGAGTGTTAACCGTTCAGTACAACGATGCGACGTTTGGCATTTTGATATCGTAGGCGTACCGGCTTTCGATATCGCATCAAGTTGATCGTTTTTATATCTTTACGATTTATGTACCTAAATGCCCTCTAATTGATTAAAAATAAAAACGATCGCGATGGACAAACAATGTACCTATTTTTGTTTTTTGTAATGTACCGACATTTTACCTATTTTTTTTTACTCAATTGGAATAGGAACAAAGGGTTAACGTATAACAAATTTTATTCGCTTTAATGAATCGTTGCATTCATTGTAATCGCTTTGTTTCAGTTTGAGTTTGAAGAATCCTTTGCATTTTAAAATGCACATTTTCAAACTCATGTCCGTTTCGATTATTGTACATATAAGCACTTAGTTTTTCCAGAGACATCCGTGCCGTATAAAATGTGCAAGCTAATCTATCACGACGGGCTGTCCGTCGACGTGTATTAATGGAGTGTGAATAAATTTGTAGACAACAGACGCAAGTACTGTTACAACTTTTCCTTACAACTGTAGAAATTTCATCCGATCAGAACAATGTACTTACCTACATCACTTTTCCGTTCGTGTTAAATATAGTCGTAATGAAGTTTGGTGATATTGAAAAATCCGTACCATTTGTCTCTTTAAAACAGGGTAAATTCAATTTACGCTGTGTTTTTAAGAGCGCCTACATGATCATGGGGCTTTTCTCGCGTTTCCTCACAATTATGAGGCTTTCAGCTTTCTCAGATGAGACTGCGAAATTCATTACTTACGTAGAAAGCCTACGCTTTTATCTCCAAAGATGTGCTTTTGTAATCACATTACGCAAATGAGAGCTCGAGAATTCACGGTTGGTTCGAGATAGGGTCGTGATCCCAACAAATGTCTCTTACACTTCTCGACAGCTAAATCTTCGCCGGAATGTTTATCGATGGTAATCAAATATTCTTTGTGCATTGGCAACACTTATGTACTTTCATATAATAGCACTTTCATGGTTCACAAAATGAATATTTAGTAAGACTGATACGATTGATTATCAGTATGATCATTACTTTTTCGTGTTGTATGGAAAAACTGCCGTTAAATGAAATAAATTGCACTCATTATCATTTAGCTGGTTTGGCAGAAGTCCTGCGCTCGCTAGGAGAGTAAGTCCATTTCCTGCTACGTGCTACGGTTGCTACGTCGTAGCATCAAGTGCCTTCCATTTCGAATAATTGCTATTACTTTTTATCTTGATTTTTTGCGGATGAATTAGGTACCTAGGTATGTTTGGAGAATTTATTGGACAATTATTATATCTAGGAAACCGATGTTTAAAAATCCCTTTCTACTAAGGGTGAACTCGTGTCCTATAGTGCCGAAAAATATGTAAATAATAATAAATAAAAATACCGTTCATGCTATTTACTAAATGATTTATTAATTAATAATGTATTCCAAATCAGACAAAGATATAGCAGCTACATCAGCAAATACAAGTTACGTACATGAAAATCTATATACTACTAGTATAATAAAGCGGAAGAGTTTTTTGTTTGTTTAAATGGGCTAATCTCTGGAACTACCAGTCGGATTCGAAAAATTCTTTCACCAGTAGGAAGCTACATTATCCGCGGGTATTATAGTCTATATACTTTTTAATCCGCGTGGAACAGCTAGTTACTAATAAATAATAGAATGAAATACAAAATATTGTACAATTTTCACATTCTTAAAATCATCCTTAGTATAATTTTATTTTCGAATGTGACTTATATTTCGGATATATTTATAAAAGAAACTTATTTTTTATACTAAAAATAAAAATATGTTAAGACATTAGTTTCAATATATTGTTTTATTGGACTCCTGACGTAGGTCGCATGTAAAATGTAATATCCAAAGGTGTAATACAATAATACATATAAATTGCCTCTACCAATGGTAATAGACACGCTCAGTTCATAACAGAGGGGCCTCCTTAAAAGGCCTCTATTATTTCTTTTGGAAACAAATGATTAACGATCAATAACATTTCATTATTTATGGCATTATTTAATGAAATGAGCGAGAAACGCGGAGGCGGGGGTGGCGTGGTGTTCCGGTGTTGTAGCCGTGGTGGCAGCAGCGGCGATGGTGGCGGCAGGCAGCGGTTGTGGCCGGTACAAAAATGACGGTATCAATTAAAAGTAGGCTGCGCAACGGCCGCGGCAGTCGGCTGTCATTAGAGGTGTGTAACTCAGCTCTGAACCAGCTCAATGAATCAGATCACTCGGGTTTGAGCCGCTGAGCTACAGCTCAACAACATAATGACTAGCTCACGGCTCAATCCAACTCCTATTGTATCTGCGACTCCCTCCATAGATTATATTCTTGTAATTCTAATCTACGAATTATTATTTCGTTCTAAAACATTTAAATAATAATTACATTCAATAATTAAATACCTATGTAATGTAAAAAAAAAAAAACTACTCTAAAGTATGAAAAGAGTCGCTCGGCGGAGTCGAATGAATCGCGGCGGCTCAGTCGGCTCAATTCGACGCGCGGTACGCAGTGAGCGTGCGCGCGTATCGTGGACTATAGGTACATTGAGCTGATCTGCGAGCTGATTCATTGAACCGGCTCACACACCTGAGCCGTGAGCTGTTCTGCAGCTCGCGTATTTTTGATGAGTTACACACCTCTAGCTGTCATCCATCACGCTGCCGCTGGGGCGGGCGCCTGACGCGGACAAATGAAGTGCGATTTGATCCGACACCCGCGGTCGCCGCTGATTCCACATTCATTCACAACTTATGCAGTCACTAAGAAAATAAAGGATCCCGAAGCTCATTAGGACGGCTAAAAAGTCTTATGTTTTATTCAGTTTATGGTTGAGGAAACGACTACCAAGTAATTTAACTTTTAAAACTAGTGACAATTTGTTAGATTCAGAACATTTTAAATAATAGGAGATGTCAGTTTTGAAAGCTATTAGTGGCGGTTTGCTCGAAAATGGTTTGAAAAAATCGAATCCTATCCTACTAATATTATTAATGCGGTAGTTTGTGTGTGTGCCTATTACCACACACAGTAACGGCTGAACGGATTTGGACAAAACTTGGCACATAGATAGACTAGCTGTCCCTCGCGGTTTCACCCACGTTCACGGGATAAAATGTAGCCTATGTCCTTCTCCATACATATGGAGAAGGACATAGGCTCATAGACTATCTGCATGCCAAATTTCATGGTGATCCGTTGAGTGGTTGAGGCGTGAAGACTTTCGCATTTATAATATTAGTTAGGATCGTAATCCTAACTAATATTATAAATGCGAAAGTGAGTTTGTTTGTTTGGTAATCCTAATTAGGATAACATAGGTACATGATGCTTATGATTTTGAAAAGATGAGATTCCTCAGGAACGCAGATATAACTACGGGGTGGAATATAGTAAAAACAAAAAAACAGGGTTTATAATTTTTGCCTCACATTCGAGTTCTTAGTACAAAATTACACGATTAACTAACATTATTCCAAAGTAAATAAAGTACCTACCGAAACTTTTAGTATTCAACATAGCAATTGAAAAAATTTACCTAGGTAAGAATGTGAAAAAAAGTTGTAAATACCAGGGTCGTACAAATTACTAAAGGTATTTAATGAATAAATGCTCAACGTAAAGGTTTTAAAAGTGTAAAAGGATTCTAGCAAAATTACGTTATTAAGTGAAATTAATCGTGAGAACTTTTTATTATAACAATAAAATTTTAGTACTAAGATGTCCACATTCGTAGAACCTACCTTTTGTGTCGTTGGCTTTTATTGTTCCCATTTTTTTCATAGCGAGTATTTTGCTTAGGGTTTACAACTTTACATTCCAATATACTTAGGAAAGTTTACATTCTCTAATGAAATTGTTCAGCATTCGCAATGGGTGTCGTAAAAATGTTGTGTTGTCTATCAAAGTTAGTAGAGCGAATACTAGCCACCGTGAAAAATGCCAACAGAAACAGGGTGTTCATTATCATCTCGCCTTAATATGATGAGAGTTGGCAGACTTCCCAGACTACTACTGCGGATAATTCTGTTTTCGACTACGTGCCACGAATTGCTAGCAGTCACTCCATGCTGTCCACTAATCCTCGCAACTTCTTTATCGACGACTCGGACGTCTACTCGTGAATATCATTTAAATGCAATCAAAATATTATGTGGTGTCAAAAGTGATGTTGGTCCTAGTTATTATCTAGCTACATTTATTCTTGCTCGTAATATGTTATAATATGACTTTTCGTTATTTTAGGCTAAATTTACATTGTCGCAGAATGGAATGGAAGCAATGAATTTGCAAATAGCATAACTTTATGTCAATTGTATAACATAGCATAAACTCTTGAGAATGTGCGATGAAAACCCGAAAGACGCGTGACCTCTTTTTAGGCCCGTTTTTAGTTTGTATGTTATTCAATAGACATAAAGTTCATTATGCTATGTACAATTTCATACGCTTCCATTCCGTGGCAATGTAAATTGAGCCTTACATTAAAGTCTAATCTTTATAAGATATATTTTTGCACATAAAGTAAAGGAGATAATATTTGGAGACAAGCACAGCTTTGGTTTCATCGGTTAGCTGGTTTTGCAATTGACATACAGAATACTAAAAATGGCTGAATTATGTATTACAGAATCACAAAACCTTTTACTTTGATCGATTCGTCTAGACATTTTTGTAATTCAAATGCATTTATTATAAAAGACTCACAAGCTCTTGAAACTTCGATATTTTCATTAATATCATTATGTTCCTTTGCTTATATATGAAGCTGTTCATGTATTCCTAAAATATATTCAGTAACCTTTAAACTAATAAAATAAATCGCCTGAACGCTATTCAAAGGTTTAGTTACGTCAAACACAGTTCACGTACAATGTGTATGCGTACCCGCACCCACTAAAGGTACTAAACTAATAGATTAGGAAATAAATTCCCTTCGGCTTAATGGCTCTGTCCTAATTTATTTAACGTCAAGAGGATCGGGTGACGCTAATTTAATTGTAAGTGAATTAAGGCCACCTTCGAGAATATTGTGACTCTATCCTTAGGTGGAGTAAGTAATAAATACATCATGTTAACGTACACGTCGCAACCGTTTCCATGTAATATATTACACGCAACTTGAGTGAAATGTGCTACAATATAACCATATTTATGATGGTGCGATTCTCTGATAGTCATGTTTAAGTATAATTTTAAGCAGTTTTGTAGGCTAAAGAAAGAAACACGTTTAATTTAAAAATGTCGTTGTAAGGTAGCTATGTTAAAAGTTTTGTAATGGATATGTTAGGTACTGTAAAAGCCCGCTTACCGGTTGATCCTAGGTTTTACGAGTACATCTTAAGATTTACCAACATGAGCTGGTAAATGTTAGGTCTGAAATAAAATGAACGATTTTTCCTTTACAGTTGGTACAAGCTAGGTTTTACCTCAGAGTATATAAATACTACGTACAAGTTTTACCAATAATGCTTAGTAAATGTTGGTTTTGGGAATAAAAAAATGTTATATGATTAAAAATTTGTTATTATACATAGCATAGCATATTATGAGTCCAGCTACCTATATAAATTAAAAATACTTTTACAAAAGTAAAATAAATTAATTAAAATGTTCACACGTAGATATTATTTGTGTACGTAGTATTTATCTACTCTGAGATATCTGTAACTTTTGCTTCTTTCGCCTCGTAGTCTTGCCCTTTTCATTGGCTATATGCTACGGTAACCGCAGGAGTTCGATAAAATGCCAAGTTACCATGTCTCTGAAGTAAAACCAAAGATTTACTGAGTAAGGGCTAGTAAATGTCCGAAATTAACGATCATCACAGAAAAGTACGCACTTCTGCCTTTCGACTTGATAAATCTTAGGTTTTACAGGTAAATCTTAGGATATACCGAGGTTCGAGCTTTTACAGAATACATCGATTTAATTTCTTGGGAGAATAAACTAACAGTTCAAGTACCTTCAAAATAAAATGCGTATTCTTGGAATAGATACCAAAATAGTTGATTTTGAAAAGGTGAAGGTACATAACGTCTCAGTCATTAGTTGGTGGAGTCGCGTTCTTACCCTTTTCAAAGCAGTGGGCGCGCTTGTCGGCAAGCGGTTGAATTATTTAGTACCCACGCGCCGGTGACCGCTACCTATGAGTTTTATCACGGGACTTTTTTATATTTTATTTTGTTCATATCACTTAGGTGGTAAACAAGCATACGGCCCGCCTGATGGTAAGCAGTTACCGTAGCCTATGGACGCTTGCAAAACCAGGGGTAACACTCGCGCGTTGCCGAGCCTGAAGAAACCGCTTCATACACTTTTTGAAGAATCCCATGCTGTACTCCATTGGGAAAACCACGGCGGGGAGCTCATTCCACAGTCCGAGCGTCCGCGGAAGAAAATACTTACTTAGGTACTTGACTTACTTGTTATTTCACCAATTACTAATCCACAGTTACAAAAATACAATTATCTTATTAAATACATCTTATATAATAATATTATTATTATTATAACAGGTATTATACCTTTTCTTTTAATTAAAGTCAGGAAGAGACCAGTATATGTCCGATGACCAGAGTATTAACATACAGAGTATTATGCAGAGGATAACAGTTTTGTTTGCTTATAATAAGAAACTTACTTTTCATTGGATTCACGAAGACGATAAAGTTTTGACCAACTTTTGAAATTTTTGAACAAATAACTCGGAAACGAAATATTACGAGATTAATGTTAATATCAATTCGTGTTAAGACAAGTAAAACGAAAAGAACAACTGGATTTAATAATAATCTCTTACCTCTCTTATTAATAAATAAGGTGTAAGTCAAGTATAATTCCTAGGTTTTAAATTTATCCGTCACTTTCTAATGTCATATAAACAAAAAGGGCTGGGGTGTTACAAGACTGACTTAAACCTTATTCAGAGGGTTAGAGGTTTATAAAACGGTACACCTGTCCCGTTACTTTTTCCGTGCCTACTTACAAATTAATAACTTAATTTTGTTATTCTATTAGTATGTGGTAAATTAAACATTTCCAAACCAATCGATTCTCTTTTTGAAATGTCAGATTACCATCAGAAAAAGAAAATTGTTGTATGAAGGTTTTCCTGCCGCCGTATTACTTACGCGTACCTGACATATAACGTAGTACGTGTGACATGTATTGCGTACCTATGATACCGCGCCGCGGCGCGTCTTCGTCCGTAGACCTTGCGAGTGGCGGCACGCGAGCCCATCGAACGTGCTCCGCTCCGGCGTATTCACTAACTAATTTTGTATGTTTGCTCTCATTCAACATGCGAATTACGTTCACAGAACACGCCGAGAAGTTTACAAGACAAATAGTATATTTACTGTGAAATGGAAAAATAGGGATTTTGTGACCTTCACGTTGTTTTTTTGCGTTGATTTTATTTAACATTGCCCTGAAAGTTTTAACTGTATTTTCACAAAGATGATTGGGTTAAATGAAATAATGTTTCAGTTTTTCGTTTTGTAAGGTTATTATCTATCTATACATATATAATTACTAGTCCTGACTGACTGACTGATTCATCAACGCAGAGCCTAAGCCGCTGGGGCTACAAGCTAGAAATTTTGCACAGAGGTTCCTTTTATAACCTAGGCCAGTGGCGTGCATTGGTTTTTGGACTAGGTAGGCAGAAGAAATCATGGCCATACACGCCTAAATATGCCTCTTAGATAGATCATGTTTTTTTACCAGGGGGCCTACCACAAGCTCTTAAAACAAGGTTAAAATAACCTTATTTGTCTTTTGTCCCTCTTTGACATCCGGCGTCAAAACAAGACAAAACACAAATAAGGTTATTTTAACCTTGTTTTAAGAGCTTGTGGTAGGCCCCCTGATTCGTAAAATTATTTAGGTCAGCGTATCATTCCACACACATTTGGTATGATTCATTAGCAAACAAAATACATAATAACAGAATAACAGATTCGAATAACAGCACCCAGATAGCCAGGTGTTTAATAAACATAATATTCTGTCTAATATAATGTCTAAGATTTTTACCTTTGTTTTAAATCCATTAATGTTTTGGAGTTGGTCTACAGCAAGTTACCTACTATTTTCAACAAACGAAAACTGACTAAAGGACTAATTTATCGATACATTTTGCATCTTCACCACAAAATTTCTTCATTTCACACAGATACACTTCGCAAAATCGCAATAGAATAAAAGTAAGCGGCAAAGTTTGAAATTTCGTATTGAATGTTAGGTTAGAATTTTTATTTAAAATGATTACCTATATAGTTTAATTGAATCAAAATATTATTTTATTGAATCTTATGAGGTAGGCATTGCTTATTTGCCTATATGGAGTGCACGCCACTGACTTAGGCATCCACTAACCACTAAGACGGGGTTTTTAGAAATTCAACCTTTAAGGGGGTGAAAACGGGGATTTTGTTTGTATGAAAAATCCTATTCCTTGGGTTTAAAAATTTGAAATATAGCTAAATTACTTACCTAAATAGATAGTTAAGTTTCTCATTATAAGTTTTTGGTGTTACAGTTTGTATGGAAGAAACCTACAGTGCGGTCCGTCCTTGAAACTCAGTATTAATACTTAGGATAGAAAATGAAGAAACACGTGTTTCAGGGGGGTCAAGGGACGGAAAGGGATATTATTGTTTTAAGGATTTACTGGAGGAGGATTTTACTGATGTTGATTGTACTGATGATGAGTTTCTCATTATTCGTTTTTCAAAACTACCCCCAAAGGGGTTTTACGGGGTGTTAAAGTTTATATGGAAGAAACATAACGCGTGGTCGGATTACATTGAATCTCGTTATTCATAGTTTGAAATGCTCGTGGTGTAGCATGATTAGCCGTTATTTATCGATCGGCAAAGTTAAGCTAACACGGTCGTGATCGGTACCTGGAAGGGTGACTGCCTAGTGGTATTTCAAATCGAGCGTTTCCGAGCTTCGGAAGGCACATAAAGCCATTGGTCCCGGTTATCACTTAATTGTGATAAGCGTGAAGCTAGTTGGAAGCCTTCTAGGCGGCTTGAAAACTCCAACAGTAGGTTCACAACTAGCCTACCTCCACCGATCCGCAGTGGGCACGCGTGGTGGAGTATCTGCCCATTCCATTTCACCCTAATTTGTGAAATGAGGTCTGTGCTCAGCAGCTATACAAACACGGAATTTTAAGATTCTCAAAAATCGTCCCCTACCGTGGCAACTTAGTTTTAAGGGGAGGATTTTAGTGCATGGCTTTATTAACTCCAAAGATGGTATTTCGGATCCTTTCAAGACGTTGGCATCCACTAAGAAAGGATTTTAGAAATTCTGCTCCTAAGAGGATAAAATAGGGGGCCGCGGGTGAAACCGCGGGCGGGAAGCTTGTTATGTACATTTTTGTCCATGAAATACTTATATTTATTTTGTACAATTTTGTTGCAGTCCGTGTTGTTTTTTTGTAATTCCATGGTAATAGCATAGAGGAAAGAATTTATTCGTCCGCATGGTAAAAGCAGTATGTATATACTCTGAGGTAATAGGTATCAAAGAGTAATTAAGGTCTATTTGATCTTTGATCTAAAATTAGCTCTCAATTTTAACAAACCCTGGTGCTTACTTAAGTATTATCTTGTGGTAAACCTGTTCGTATTATACAGCAAAATTTGCAAATCAGTTAACGTATCAATCAACCCCATTCTATTTAACATTACATCTAAGAAAACGTCTTATAGATTTCCGATTACTCGGAATGTTATTTTCGGAAATGTTACTTAAGAAAAACATCTATCAATTTTGTAAGACGATTGATGTATCCTTCTTCAAACGGGGACATTTATTGACACCTAAACCATATATTTACGTTTTCAGGGCGATTGCTGCGTGAATGTATGTCTATACAACTGACAACGGACATTAACGTAGGTGTGGAATACAGTAAGGTCATTCGGTTTATTTTGTTATTCAAATGGTTCGAAATCAATTAGGTATATTAAAAAATCGGCCAAGTGCGTATCGGACTCGCACACGAAGGGTTCCGTAAAGATATTTCTTAAATTTAATAACATTTTTAGGGTTCCGTACCCAAAGGGTGCCAACGGGACCCTATTACTAAGCTTCCACTGTCCGTCCATCCTCCTGTCCCAATGTCTGTCCATATGTCTGTCAGTGGGCTGTATCTCATGAACCGTAATAGGTAGACAAGCCCCCTGAAAACTACTTTTAGATTTCCTGGCCAAAGCCACCAACCTTCTCCGTCATAAAGTAATAGGTTGACAGTTGCCGCTACAACAGGACAGCATGTAAATAATGTAAATGATAAAAATGTAGAGTCCAAATGACATTGATTTGTGGAAAACTTTGATTTCGCTAAAAGGTAGGTAGGTAAGTTAGATTAGCAATAGTTATCGACCAAGGCATAAATCATGTGCCAGGAGTATTACGTACAATTTTACAACTTTGTTGAGACATCTTTGATTATCGTCCGTACCTATATTTTTCTATTTTTTCAGTTTGATTCTGAAGAAACATGACATTTTTTTTTTCCAATTTGTACCTACATATTATATATCTATTAGTATTGTTCATCAAGTAGAATAAAGATACAAACCCCAGTCAACATATAAAAAGAGTGTCACCTTAGCTAGAGAACCTTACCTGTTTTTTTGTTGATAAAAATAGCAGAGCACCTTAAGTTTTCCCTACAGTATAGGTGCTTACCAGACCGCAAAAAGCTAACGGACGAGGTAGCATGGAAGGCTTTTATTTTCAAAGGTGTGCTGTTACAATGGCGGAATTACGCAAACGAGAGCTCAAGAATTTACTGTATACTCTAGACCGTGGTCTCGGGAATATAATGAAATGCGATAACACATATTACTGTATAGTAAGTAAACGTGTCTTTTACCCCGATATTTTGAAAATACTCTTAAGAACAAAAGCTTAAATTTCAAATAATAAATTAAGAGAAATATCTATGTGTTGTAATGTAAGAAATGTGATACAGCTAGGGATGGGCAGGGAAAGAAAAATATTGGGAAGAAAAGAAAAATACGGGAAAATACGGAAAAGAATGGAAAAATACGGGAAAATTCCCAAACGGCGGGAAAATACTCAAATGGCTTTATGTTCCTCAAAAAACATATTTGTTGATGCTTTTGATTGTTATTTTAATCATACTCGCTGTTGTATGTACCTACATCACCTACGCGCGGACCTACGCGGACCTTGGAGGAAGTTATCACACATTTTTTTTATACTACCTAGGTAGCAAACAAGCATACGGCCCGCCTGTTGGTAAGCGGTTACCGTATCCTATGGACGCTTGCAACACCTCCCTCGGGACCCGGGACGGGCTATATAAGCGTCGTACATGTGCACGTGCTCTTTCTGCACGAGACCGTCTGTCCGACTGTCCACCGACTGCCCACCACAACCCTTACACCCCAAAACGTCGCTTTTTGTAAAAACAAAGCAAAAAAATATTTTTATTGTTTTTTTATTGTCTGATATGAGTATGACCCTAATAGAAATCATGTTAAATGTTATTCAAAAGATTTGGTAAAGGTATTTCTCGCTATATACGCAAAATCTACTAAATATGACCATTTGAGTATTTTCCCACCCAATGGGAAAATTCCCGGGTTCTTTCCCACTAAATTGGAAATTTACTCGAAGTTGGGTTTATTCCCGGGAAGAAACCCAACCCTAGATACAGCCTTAGGCAGTAATAAAGGTACCTACGGTAATACTGAAACGGAGATTGTAATGTCTGTGAAATATAGTCAAGTAGATAATTGTGTTTGTAGTCACTATCGAGTGGTATACTGTGAGATTTCTATAAATTCTATTTCGGCTACGTCATTGAAATTAACGTTTATCGTATATAGGAACATAGTTTTTATTGTATAGTGTACGTATTGTATAGGAACATAGTGTTTATTGCATAGTGTATAGTGTTATTAATTTTTTGAGTACCTAAGTACCTACAAACTATTTTGGTAACGACAATGAACAGAGCCTGAAAAAGTGGATTTTTAAAAGAAATTATTAATTTGTTTAGGTATTGTGGGTGCTTTAATCTGATTTATATAAGTATTTAATTTAGGTTTGATGTTATTTTCAGATGTTAGAAATATTTATTGAAAACTGGTTGCGCCCAGCGGTTTTACACGCCTACCCGAGGATCCTATCCTACCCTAAAGTTTTCTTAATTTTTCTAATTTTCTACGAAGTTTTTTTGAGTTTTTGTTCCGTAAGAACCTTCTCCAGAGTATTAGAAACCTTAAAAAAAAACCGCCCAAGTGCGAGTCAGACTCGCGCACCGAGGGTTCCGTACAAACCTCTAGGTATATAAGTAAATGGTAGTATAGAACTGAGTATTTGATATGATTTTCAATTTATGACGTATTCAAAAAAAAGACTTGAGAGATGAGCCAGGAGACTCATCGGAGATGAGTCTTTAATTAAGGCGAAACTCACGAGCCTCGACCATCGAAGAAAGGTTGCTTGCTTATCGGTTTTCTACAGGATATATTTTGGAGAGTGTGCGCAGGAATTGTTCAACCTAATTCCACCATCCCCATTTTTACACCGAACCACAAGACGCCGGGAAAATTTTCACCCGTACGTTGTTGACATACCGAAAATACGGACACAGCGTTTTGCATCCCCATTTATAATGCGGACAGCAAGGGAGTGGAACTTGCTTCCGGCGTCTGTGTTTCCTGACGCCTACAATCTAGGAACTTTCAAGGCCAGAGTGAATAGGTTTCTTCTGGGTAAGCGTGTTTCATCTTAGGCTTCGTCATCGCCCCTTATGGGCGGGTCAGTGGCCAAACGCAAGCCCATTTAATTAAAAAAAAAAAAAAAAAAAAAGACTTACTAGATCTCGTTCAAACCAATTTTCGGTGGAAGTTTGCATGGTAATGTACATCATATATTTTTTTTAGTTTTATCATTCTCTTATTTAAGAAGTTAAAGGGGGGGGGGGACACACATTTTACCACTTTGGAAGTGTCTCTCGCGCAAACTATTCAGTTTAGAAAAAAATGATATTAGAAACTTCAATATCATTTTTGCAGACCTATCCATAGACACCACACACGTTTTATTAAAAATAAAAAAATTTAGTTTCAGTATAAGTATGGGGAACCATCAAAATTTATCGTTTTTTTTCTATTTTAGTGTGAAAATCTTAATGTGGTTCATAGAATACATCTACTTACCAAGTTTCAACATTATAGTTCATATAGTTTCGGAAAAAAGTGGCTGTGACATACGGACGGACAGACAGACATGACGAATCTATAAGGGTTCCGTTTTTTGCCATTTGGCTACGGAACCCTAATATGGTTGAAATCGGTAAAGTTGTTCTCAAGTTATGGCGTGACCAAGGGAAATGGGGATTCATTTGCAATATTGTATTAAAGCAAAGATATAGATGATATGAATATAATAAGGATAGATAGAATATAATAATAGTTCAAACTGGGCTATTTGCGAGTTCGAATTACCCGAACGCTAATTGCGGTTATACCGTGAAACCTGACATTAATTTCGCAAATAACAATTTGAGTAATTTGCATCGAACAACACAGGCATTTGACTACCAGAATAATTAATCAGAAACAAGTGACCTGTCATTTTATAACGTGGGTTGATCTCTCCAACAACGATATTCTCTCACGTATTTGAGTAGAAAATTCAATTAATAGTAAGTGTAGGTAAGCGGAGGTCCAACGTAATCAATATTTTAATTAGAAATTAAAGCGATATAATAGCTATATATAATTCGCCTATCTAAATAGCATATATAAAACCTTATCTAGTAACCACTTGAAGGCACATATGAATAATACTTTAACAAAACTATTGCATTTTGCATTGCACTTTTACTAACATTTAATTTGCTGCCTTTTGCTAATATTGTTTTTTTTAAAGGATATGGCAGGGGCTAAAGCTTGGGTTTCCTAAGATAGCGCCAAGATGTCCACCAACGATTTCTAGGAAACCACGCCATCTTGTTTACATGCATGACGTTTAAGTGACGTCTTTTACCACTTTTGTACGGCCGGTAAGTGGCGGTGCCGCAAAATAAGGAAACCCAAGGTTTAGGAAAAAGATATTAAAGAAAACTTCAAACTTTTTTTTTATGCCACTAAGGTGGCAACCAAGCTTACGGCCCGCCTGATGGTAAGCAGTTACCGTAGCCTATGGACGCTTGCAACACCAGGGGTAACACTCGCGCGTTGCCGACCCTGAAGAAACCGCTTCATACCCTTTTTGAAGAACCCCATGCTGTACCTACTCCAGGGGTATAACTTCACTTGACTTAACTTCTTTTGTTTTGTACATGACGAGCATTGTCACAAGAAACAAAAGTTGTTATTCGTTAAATATATAAAGTACCTATGTACAGTGGCGGAACGATAAGGTTCGTCAGTTTTTAACTTGATTCATTCAACGTATCACGAGCACATATTACCTTTTGAAACTGAATAGACAGAATACACTGAATTAGAGAAAATAATGATTTAACCGCTCGTTATCAAAGTTCAAAAATATTCAGATCAAAGTTGTTCGACTGTTTATGTTGTCAACAAGATTGTTTTTTTTTATTTTTTGATAAACTAAAACCTTCTTGTTGGTTTAACCTGCTATTGTTATTTATGTCAAATTAAAATTGAAAATATGGCAATTTCATCAATGAACAAAATAATACTTATATTTTATTCCGCCATAGAAAAAATTGTATTCCGCAAAAGCCATTAATTGTGTTTCACGTGTTGTGATGTAAAAACAAAACCTTATTCGATAGCAAACGTCAAATTTATGTAAATGTTAACAGCACTGTTTCTTCCTGTTAGGAACCTCACTGGTAATATGTTGGTACATATAATAAAATTGATTCTTGCAATCTGGTGCAAGTGAAAACCAACTCTAAGGTGACGAACCCACGACGAACCGATTCCGCGACTGTACATACATACTATTTGTTCATTGATAAATAAAACATAGCTGATAGCTGTAACGATTTTGACATATTATGACAATGATGAGAGCAGTTCTTCAGTTAAGGTTGTATGTTGGTTGCATGTATCAGGTAACTCAGGAAGTTTTAGTGTTTCAGTCTTGTAAATGTCAGAATGATGACATTATATTCTAGTTGTTAGAAATCTAAACTCTAGCTAGATCCTTTAATTGTCGGCTGTAGTGCTATAGAATTTATTTAGAAGAGAAGGCGAAACTATTATTGTCAAAATAATCTAATCAAAATCAAAAAGTCAATTATTCAGTTACCACCGGTTCGGAATACACTTACACCGAGAGGACTCCGGCAAGAAACTCAGCAAGGCTTTTTTTTGTGGAATATCTAATAATTTCTCCAAGAAAAAAAAGCAAGATTTATAACGAATAAGTTTGCTAAAGATAAACTAAAAGAAATAAGTAAAAGCAAATGAAGAATAACTTGGAAGTAGACGTCGCCTATAACACAAAGTTAGGTCATTACATATTTTTATTGCTTCCTATAAAGCTGTGTTTTCATTCCGGCTTTGACCGGGAGACCGACTTGTTAATGTGCGTACATATATCATAAGGATGTATAAAGAAATACGTTTATTTTGAAGATACACACATAAAATATAAATCAAAACTTCAGAGTCCATTACACAGTCTAGTGTCGTGTGACATCAAAATTGTTTAGCGAATCCGTAAAACGCTGACATCTCGAAACCGGGAAGCAGCACAGATTTAAAGTCACTGCTGTTCGTGACGACGAAACGAATAGAAGACAGAAAGAAGATCAGCATATAATAAATATGGAAGACGTAGATGTATAGGACTATTTTCTTTACCTTTAACTCATATTTGATTTATTGGCCTGTTACGTATAGCCAAAAATCCATGGTTGTAACTGAATTTCATAAAAAATTAGGTGACTAGCTCGCAGCTCCGCAGTTAATTTTCTTTTCAACTAACCATTTCATATTTTATAGATAGTACCTATTTAAAATAACAATTCACATTTAAAATAGTATGAACGTTTGTTTTAAGTGTCTGGTGCGAGTGGCCGGTTTCCCATGGGTTCGGTTAACGCTTAATGTATTATACATGGCTAAAGTAATGGAAGCAAGGCTTAACATTTTATTTAATTTACGATTCTGTGCTATTTATAATGTAATACCGTCCGCCCGGGTCTAATTAATTCTCGCAAATTATAAACTATTATTACCGTAAATGAAATAGCCTGTTTTCTGTTATATAGCATTATTATTAATTACAAATTAAGATTTAAAAAAAAACACGTATTGAACGTAAACATATACATGTAAACTGTCCTCAAAAGCTTACTTACATTAATTTATATCTATGTGGTTTCTGACATAGTTTTAATTTAGAATTATGTGTAGCAAATCACCACTATGTCCCCTTTGAGAAGACCACGTCCAGTTAGGAGACACCCTGTGTAGAAGGTATTTGGGTTGTTTTGCGGGCAGTAGAGCGTCGGCGTCGCCTCTGCAACTCTCTCAAACTCTAAATAACAAAGTGGGGTGAACCATCCTTCGCTGAAAACAAATAGCCGACCTTTTGCCTTCTTTATGAGACCCTTGTTAACTTGTCCTTAATAAATTATTTATTTTGCGCTGCGCGACGGTGTTATAAGAACATTTAGCTAATTTTATTTATTACAATTTTCTAATAAGTTTTCACGGGCTTGCCATTTGCAAAAGTTATTTTTTTTAAGAAGTATCGTTAAGTTTGCGTCATTTTAAAAGCACTGTGCTCGCAGCTTTGCTTCTCCTATTTCTACTTATATTAATGATTGTGTATGTATTATTTTTACTACTTAGTGCCGTAGCAGTTGAACGGATGATGAATTTTTACATTAAGACTACCCTGGAATTGTCAAGAACAAAAACCACGGGTGGAGGCTAGTTATATAATATGGTTATAATAGGTGTGTATAGATTTTTGTTATTATGTTTTATCAATCAGAGAAAATCCACAAAGGGACAACGCGCAACGGTTGCACGGCTATTTTAAACAAACCAACATCGTAACAAAGAGAGAAAATTAACAAGCTAATTAAAATTTACAGCTTTCGTCATTGTTTTCACAAAAGAGAGATTACATCAATATGCTCCACGGGGTGTACACAAATCGGTAACATTATGGCCACGGCGGCGGAAAACCGCAAATTAAATAAGAGGACTAGTCCGATATTATACAACAAAATAAAATGTAAAGAACCGAGTGATGGTGATTAATGCGCACATTTTTCTAAGATCACAAAACACGGCCTTAATTCGAGGAGGGATAAAAATGCGGTCATTAAACAAATTCAAAAACGTTTTCGTTTATTAATTTTCATAATTCGGCGCAGAAAAAAGTATGTCAAGGGAGCAGTAGGTACATTCACCCGTGCAGCTATAACAAAGAAGGATAAATAACGGTGTCGTCGGTGCTATATTTGCCGGAAAGATTTTCCGTTTCAGTCACACGAAGAAAATGTGTTTGATTTATCAGCACTTGAGGCCGGACCTTCCGCTCTCTATAAATTTTATTGTGTTATGATTTAGGGACGTGTATGCGATTTTATGGTAAACACTTTGCTCTTTGTGTTTGTTGCGTGATTTATATGGCGATGGGTGTAGGCTCTGCGTGCGCGTCAATGCTCACTGAATGAAAATCTGATTTGTGCTTTTATCTTTCCACCTTTTGGTTGCGTTACTCTGTTTAAATTATGACTTAATTCTGTATTTGGTTAAAAAAGGATTTATTTTAGGCTTTGTAACAAACTATAAATATTTTTATATAAGTAATTATTCCGTTATTTGATATACCTAAAATAAAAATATGTTAAAAATATTTGAAAACAATATTTTGCACACATCATTTACCTGAATTGTCAGTATATCATAAATAAATAAACTAATTGAACTCAATGCTTATTTATTGTATAATTATTTTAGGGAATAATAAATAAACGGGTTAATATATTTTATCATATGGCGGTGGCGGGCAGAACATTGCACACGGGGAGAAAATGGCAAATTTTGCTGACAGTAAATTTTATTTCTGTGCATATAGGGCTTGAATAGAGGCAACTTCAATAAATATTTGATTTAAGAAAAATAAGTATAACTGCAGTAATACATTTTTGAATTTACTGTGTGGCGTATCAGTGAGACGCCCTGTAGAGATTAAAAGTTGACCCCATTAATTTATCATAATAAATTAAAAGATAAGCCGAAACAAAAATATTTTTCTTCCATTGTTTTTCTGCTGCCAAAATAAAATAAAGTAGATCATTTTTAGATTAGGAACTGTAAATTGAAGGTCAATGCACATACAATGTTTAATTTAGCTGAGTAATAAAGATCTTTATTACCTATTCAGATAAAGCAGTAATAGCCCGTCTAATTATTATAATTATTCTCATGACTTTGCAAAGTTAGAAGTGAAATTTGCCATAAATAAAGCGTTTCCAAAACAGGAATTAACACTGAAGTCATTAAAAGTTTTAACTTCCAAATTCTTTAAGGAAACTGTTTTAGTACCTAAGTAACGTTTGTATTTGTAATATGGCAGCTTCATGTGTAAAAAATATATATTTGGATCAAGAAGATCATTTCATGTTCTGCAGTTTGGATCATTACCTATTGTATAAGTGCCTCATCATCATCATCATATCAGCCTAGGGATGTCCGTCCACTGCTGAACATAAGTCTCCCCAATTGATTTCCACTTCAAACGCTTTTGGGCCGCTTAAATCCAGCGGCGACCGGCGACCCTCGGTCCACCTGGTGAGAGTTCGTCCCGCTCAGCGCTTTGGAAAGCGCTGACCACGTACTGGACTACGTGGTCGCCACTCGAGAACCTTTCTTCCCCATCGGTTATCGGCTCTTCGAGCGATGTGGCCTGCCCATTGCCACTTCAGCTTACTAACCCTAGGAATTTCCTCATTTCGGAGATGTAACGTACCTGTCACGTAGAGATAATGAGTATTAAGTTCCTCACCATGGCCTAAACTGTATAAATGACTTTTTGACTTCCTATCCCAGTTTTCCTTAAGCCTATTAATATTATACCTATATGCGAAAGTTTGTGTCTGTGTGTGTATGAGTGTTACTACCGTAGAGATAGAATATTAATAGAGCGACTATACTAGAGTATGTGCCGTGGGAACGTGTATGTGCAACGCTGCCTTGAAAGGAACTTCGCTTTCATAGTTTGAACAGCTAAATACATATAATTAATGCCTATTTCTCGTTTTTTATCTATACTTTTACCGAGAAAAAATTACAAGGAACTTACATCGTTTCTTTTTCTGATACCTCAATCATTAGTGTACGATATATCTATGAATGCCAATGAATGTATCTATATGCAAACTGCTCACGCTTCGCACAAGGTAATATTATTAACGCAATCAATCTATTAATATTCTATCTCTACGGTAACTACTCAGCTTCGTAACTGCTTAACGGATTTGTTTGAAACTTGGCATATAGATAGATTATAATCTGGAATAAAATATAAAACTTTTTATCGCAGGAAAACAAAAGATACCTCAGGATCAATCTCGAGCTATCTATCTAAGTATAAGTTTGTATAATATCGATTGTTTAACAGTTTAGGAACTCCTGAAATTAAAGAGTACACCTTTATGATGTGCACATAAATAACTAGCTACAGTGAACTATAAAAGCTTTAATCTGTCGCAGAAAGCATTACTGGCATAGCTTGTTAATCCACTGATCCCGATAGCAACGATACCTAATGCCCTTGCTTTTATTAGAATATATAGCACTGATAATTTCGTACCGAATATTCTAATGCGGCTTATTTCGTAAGTAATAATTACGTTGTCTTGTAAATATGTTTCATTTTCGTAGTAACATATGAAAATGTCTGTTTACTCTAATAGGTAGGTATGCGTGATTTTATCTTGTGTGAAATTACAATCTGTACATTTGTTAAATTTGGTCTGTGGAAGATATTAAGGTGAGATACAATTTATTAATGTTATTTTATTACTTGTATGCGCCGGTTTTAGCCACTTACCCGAGGGATAAAATAATTATATATTTTATTCCACAACTATCTTTGGTCAAATTTCAGGTCCATTGACAGGGTCCGAAATGAGGACATTCGTAGGACAACAAAAACGACGGACATAGCTCGTAGAGTTAGTAAGCTGAAGTTGCAATCGGCAGGCCACATCGCTCGAAGAGCCGATAACCGATGAGGAAGAAAGGTTCTCGAGTGGCGACCACGTACTGGAAAGCGCCGAGCGGGACGACCTCCCACCAGGTGGACCGACGACCTGGTCAGAGTCACTGGGCGCCGCTGCACTCACTGGATGCAAACGGCCCAGAACCGTTCGATCGAAGTGGAATTCAATGGGGGATGCCTATGTTCAGAAGTGGACATCCATGGGCTGATATGATGATGATGATGAAGTTCGGTGACACATGATATTTTAATAGATTTCTCAATGGTTATTGATCGTTTCGCTATAATAAAGGAATACTATGATAGAGCGAGATTTATTGAAATATTTTGAGTAATATTTCAGGGTAATCAAATGGAATTTCACTAGATATTGGTAACTCATCCTATGTGAAATTGAGTATAGATGGTTGTGTTTCGAAGATTGTATTTTTCTTCTTAAATCTGAGATTTATTAAATTAATTGACACATAATTTGTTCAGGACAATATGTTTTGGGTAACTCTTACAAAATTGGTGCAATTTACTTTATTTCAACTGACTCGTACTCTTGTTAGCATTGAGATTATATGACCTTTTCTTTGGTTTCTCTTTGTTATCATATTTCATAGAAAGCAACTTGTAAGCCGAGCCTCAGAGTATATAAATACTACGTACAAGCCGAACCGATATAATTTTATAAAATACTATGTTTTGGCTGCAACTTCGTTCGCAAAGCATGTAGTTTTTGATTTTGAAGTCGCCTAGTGCAATGGCCACTCAAGGCTGGGATTAGTGTAGCACTTGAAATTGGAACTAACCTTATATTTCCTTAGGTTCCTTGTTGTGAATATATGAGATTAAATAGCGAGAAAAAATAAGGAGCTATCAGATTTCTTAAAAACTTATCTAATCAACAACCGTTTCATCCAAATTGGTCCAATAGATTTTGCGTGATGCCCGAACAAATAAAAAATTTTAGTCTTAAAAAAAAAAATTGTGACCGTTTTTTGGAAATATCTTCCATGAAGACACACTTCTATTACAGTTTTATAAAAGTATAGATGGTTTAATATTATAGTAGAGTAACTAAGAAATCACTATAATAAATTACGATTAATAAGTGTGTTATTTTACTGTTATCTCAGCCAATTATTTCTCAGCGTACACAATCCATATCAGAGGCACTGTTTACAAACTAGGATTTAAAAGGTGAAGCAAAGGCATCGGATGTCTTGCCCGAACGCAGTCTGTTATTTTCGTTTGTAGCAGTTAGTAATTACTCGCTTGCCTATTTGCTGCTGACAGATCCAATTACATTAAAGGGATCGAACCCCATTCCATTAGGCGGTACACAGTTACTTCAACTGAGTATTGTTTTCAGTTCACCGTTGTTATTACCATTACAAACTTTACATGTATGTTTTTGGCTTTATAACGTATCGTATACTCCAAACTTAGGAGGTTTGATCAAAATATTAATATAGAAATCTTGTATAATTGATTTCATTCAAACTATGATATTAATAATTTTTAAAGGCTTTTTTATACTTATGTATGTATGTAACAACTTTTACAACTTGGCCACACGTCACGCAAAGTTAACAAGTTAGCCTATAAGATTTTAGCCCTCATTTGTTATATTACTTCAAATATTAAATTATTTTTATATTTATTTAGAAATTGTGTATAAATGTATCAAAGGAAATCATAAAATTTGGGCCTTTTCCGAAAGTGCGAAAGAATTAACAATATCTTCTGGCCGGTACTTTTTGGTACGGTTGGCAGTTGGCAGTTGGGTTCGATTCTCGCATAGGACATGCATTTGTGTACATGAACATGTCTGTATGTCCTGAGTCTGGGTATAATTATGTATATTAAGGATGTATTTACAATCAATAAAACCGGTCAAGTGCGAGTCAGACTCGCGCGCCGAGGGTTCCGTACAAACCTGTAGGTAATCAGTAAATGGTAATATAGACCTGAGTATTTGATATGAATTTCAATTTATGACGTATTAAAAAAAACTACTAAGTTTGCATCGTAATGTACATCATATATTTTTTATAGATTTATCATTCTCTTATTTTAGAAGTTACAGGGGTTATCCCCCCCGGATACACAATTTACCACTTTGGAAGTGTCTCTCGCGCAAACTATTCAGTTTAGAAAAAAAATGATATTAGAAACCTCAATATCATTTTTGAAGACCTATTCATAGACACCCCACACTTGGGTTTTATTAAAAAAAAAAATGAGTTTCAGGTCTAAGTATGGGGAACCTCCAAAATTTATTGTTTTTTTTTCTTTTTGTGTGAAAATCTTAATGCGGTTCACAGAATACATCTACTTACCAAGTTTCAACATTATAGTTCTTATAGTTTCGGAAAAAAGTGGCTGTGACATACGGACGGACAGACAGACAGACATGACGAATCTATAAGGGTTCCGTTTTTTGCCATTTGGCTACGGAACCCTGAAAAGTACTATATGTATTATATCAGTTATCTAGTTTCCATATATTTATTTATTTATGTAATTATTATCAGGATATTCTCTGCGGCTGAATTGACTCTCCTTTCAATACATTCTTAAATTGAAGTTGCTTAGGAAAACAGTCGTGACATACAGAATAACGAGTTCTCACTATAAGGGTACTTCTTTACCATGTTGGTACGTACGGAAACCAAACAATAAATTCAAAAAGTGTCTAAAACAAAGTCTATGTGCAAATAAGATTAAAGATTTCAATACAGTGTGATTTTTAAAACTATGAAATCATAGGTGTTGGTAATAATTCAGAAGGATCTTATTCATCTGCAATTACCTACACGCCTATAAATTATCTGCTGCAACATTATGTTAATTAGTACTTAGTTGAGGTTATAGCATAATTTATAGCAGGTCTCTGGTATCAATTATAAAATGTTGAACATAATCAACGTTATAATTTTATCAAGAGTCACCAATGACATAGGTTTTATGATCCATTTTGGTAATGTGACTTTTCAGTAACAAAAATATAACGTTTATTCCACATTTAAGTTTCTTTATTTTGGAAATAAATTTTTTCTTTATACTTGTTGAATAGATAGATGACACTTTAAATATAATATATGTACATTTAAAATAATAAAGAAAGTGTAACCCTTATCACTAAATGTGATCTTTATCGGTAACTTTTGAATGGAGTATGTACCTGTCAGTATGCATTTGACCACAATCTGACAATAGTCAGTGCAGATGTGGCCGAAGGTGGTAAGCATACAAAGCCTAGCAGGAAAATACCTATTGCAAATTAATAAAAAAACCGGCCAAGTGCGAGTCAGACTCGTGCACCGAGGGTTCCGTACAAACCTGTAGGTATATAAGTAAATGGTAGTATAGACCTGAGTATTTGATATTAATTTCAATTTATGACCTATTAAAAAAAACTACTTACTAGATCTCGTTCAAACCAATTTTCAGTGGAAGTTTGCACCGTAATGTACATCATATATTTTTTATAGATTTATCATTCTCTTATTTTAGAAGTTACAGGGGGGGGGACACACATTTTACCACTTTGGAAGTGTCTCTCGCGCAAACTATTCAGTTTAGAAAAAAATGATATTAGAAACCTCAATATCATTTTTGAAGACCTATCCATAGACACCCCACACTTATGGGTTTGATGAAAAAAAAAAATTTGAGTTTCAGTTCTAAGTATGGGGAACCCCCAAAAATTATTGTTTTTTTTCTATTTTTGTGTAAAAATCTTAATGCGGTTCACAGAATACATCTACTTACCAAGTTTCAACATTATAGTTCTTATAGTTTCGGAAATAAATGGCTGTGACATACACGGACAGACAGACATGACGAATCTATAAGGGTTCCGTTTTTTGCCATTTGGCTACGGAACCCTAAAAACTAAATTCCATCCCGCGGTTCGCGAGGGATGTAATGGTTTGAGTAATATAGTTTTATTCCTGAGTTTAATTTATGTATGTGCCAAAACACATCTAAATATGCCGTAATTGAGTATCAAACATGTATAGTATCTCTAAATAGTATAAAACAAAGTCAATCACGGCTTCTGTCTGTCTGTCTTTTTATCCGCTAACTCCTCCTGAACATGTATTAATTTTTTGCCCTTTCATTGCTAAGGCTGACTGTCTGACTAAACTTAATCCCCTTATTAATTAATAAGGTGTAAGTTAAGTATAGTAAAACCGTAAAACCTAGGCTTTAAATATATCCATCACTTTCTTATGTCATCTAAACAAAAACTGACTGACTAAATCCTTATTTATTAATAAGGGGGGTACGATACATCAAAATGATGTCCTACGGATTTGTGTATCTCTAAAAATATCTACAAAAAAGTCCGCGATGGTATTTATGTCTATAGTTCTATACCCTATGGATAACCCACAGTAACCATTTTTATGCGATTGAGATTTAATTTTGTGGGTTACCAATACTACGTAGTATTTATATACTCTGAGCCAATACAATATTCGCGATACCGTTCCCGGGCGGGCGGGGTTCGGCGCCAATGCAATGGCACTACATTAGTAGGTACCTACATTGCACCCGCTAGTTAGTATTATACCTACTTAATTTTTAGTTCACAAAGAATACATAGTAAGTACCTAAAAAAATTCTTACACATTTGGCAGCTAGTTACAATGATCGAGTCTTTTTCATAAGAGGCAAAAACTGATCAGTTTAATCAAGACGGGTGCGGAGGGCGTCAATCAGCCACCTCGTTACCTAAACGACCTGTAATTTTCTTTCCCTGACCGAGCGAGATTTCAAACTATCTTCCGATCAGCCTCACTATTGATTAGCCGTTTCCATACCCTCGTTCCGTATTCACTAAATTTTTGAGGATACTAATTAATTATTAAAGGTGTCTTGTACTTTACTCGTGGCGGTAGATTAATTAATTTCATGTTATTAAATTAAACACTTCTCTGGAATAAGTTATTTTGCTGCTAGATTAAATAATTACCTTCTGTTTTTGTTGGGTCATAGATAGGTAATATATACTAGTAAAAAAAACAAGAAACTTAGGTTTGCTATACTATGGGCGTTCTTATCGCTAAAAAGCGATCTCTTCGTGCATGCTGTATTTTTTTCATATTTTTTTGCAAGGGATTGATCTGAATAGAATGAAACTAGAAAAAAAAACTTGGCTTGCTTACACGCTGGTCCTTACCATTATAATATTATGCAATTTCTCACTATACTGTGTCAAGAGAGTATCTTGTGTTTAATTTGAAGCTCGTTCAGGGAGTCTAAAAAGCCCACTCGAACAATATTGCTGAATGGAATTAATTCCTGGAATTCACAGTTGAACCAATGCGGCTATATGCGGCTTTTCAATGAATACCATATTGCAGAAACAGACTAGTTTTCTCAGTATCCAAACCGAAGTATATATAGGTACTATAGTAGAATCGATCTCATGAGTTGTATGCAATTCTATTATTTTGTGAAAAAAATTATTAAAACCGCCAACAACATTTAAATAAAATGTTGCCAAGATGAGACCATATGGCTCGGCTCGCACTGTCAAAAAATTATCAGACCTCATGTAGAGGCAAGCTAATAACTCTACACGCCCCTAACTCTACAAGTACTACTACTACGGAAATGTAATTTAATAAATTGTGAAGTTAGTTCTAAGTTAGTTCTACACTACTGTATTAGGGTATCCCTGTAAAAGTAGATGTAAGTAAGTAAATAAATAAATAAATAAATAAGTAATTGCCTTCAAACTTCCTTCCTTACTAACTTCCAACCCCTAATTTAAAGGGTGGGGGGGTGATTTACTAAAAAACCTGAAATATGTATTTTATTATTTATAACAAGGATTCCCTATATAAATTTTAAGTCCTAGGATCGAAATTTGGGGAGTCTCATACAAACTTCCATCCTCTAGTTTAAGGGGTTGGAGGGTAAAAATTCCAAGTTTTAGAATGTTTTTGTTCTTTGTGTGCAAATACTAGCTTACATACCAAATTTCAGCTTTCTAGTACTTCAGTATGTACCCTAAGAATTTTGATGATCATCAGTGAGTGAGTCAGTGACGAAATCGGGGTTTATTAGATATCAATAAAATCTAAAATATAAGAGGTATGCAATTGAATCTTTATATGTTTAATAAATTTACTATTGGCATCATATCCCGAGAATTTTGTTTATCTGGTATAATCGAAACCCAAGTTATGAGGGTTACAAAAATCGATGAAGCGTTTCGAGAAATGGTAGGTATAATGGTATTTTGATATTATGAGTACATTTTCATATTAAAATTATGTTTGAAGTATCGATGCTATCTCTGGTATTTACTAAAAGTTTTATAATTGGGAAAGTTTGAGCCACATGTGATTTTTAATTAAAGATGATATAAAATATGTCACATTAATGACTGTTATCGTTGGTATTAAGAATATCCAGTAGGATGATGAGTGTCTGTTATTTATGACGTAATACCACACAAATTCACGTATATATCTTGCTTAATGTTCAACTTAGCGACAATAATAATTGTGTAGTTCAAACGTTGCGTTGGGTGGGCCATTATTTTCTGTTAGTTCACATACTCACCGCTCATATATTATTCCGTTAGGTACGTTATTGTGTTGTGTATTCTGACGCCGTTCTATAATAATTGATAACATGACACCCGTGCCTACATACCTATTTCCGTAGATATGACAGGGATCACCAAAGTTTATGGAAGAACATTTATGCATACTACGAGATCGTAAATAGATCCATCTATTATTGATAGATACAAGTCGATACATAATTTCATAAGTCCCAAATACCGTCGAGTATTATAGGATCCATTAAACTTATAAATTATGAGACAGAAGTACAATAATAGTATAGCAAACCATCCGTACATTTATTAGCTTCAGATACAAGATTGTATCCGGACCGGCTCCGGTGCGATAATTAGAAAATACCATGCATATTGGAAGTTTTGGCACACTGGAAAGGTAAATAAGATGCAGTTTTCAGCGACATCTGTGAGCGTGATTACCTAGTATTGCGCCGAGGCCCGGGCTATAATGATAGCTATAATTTGACCGTAATCGGCCGCATGCCGCTTTGTAGTCGCCTTGGGATCCAAGTACGATTTTAAGCCAGCTCTATTTTGCGCATCAGCGGACAACTATCTAAATCAACCTGGATAATTGCCACCGTGCGTCGTTAGCTTAATAGAGAGCCAGCGATAAAGTTTCCGCTCCTGAAAGCATTTTATTTTTGTTCAACATCAACAGTAGGTACCTATAACGTGATTTTCCCAAATTGCACTGTTGCACTAATATTGTTTGTTGTGAGCAAATGTAATGTTTGCGTTAAGTATTTGGTCTGTCAACCATGTTTCGGTTCTAGCGCTTATTTTTATGCATGACTGTTATTTTTTTTATCTTATTGATATAACTTGTTAGGTAACGCGTAATGGTTTGTACTTCAATTATTTTAGTTATTACCTACTGAGCTTTGAAGAAAAGTCTACGTCTAAGACTGATAGTTTATCAAGACTCGTTTAGCTTCATGATTAACTCATAACAGTGATTAAAATAATTTGGTGAGACAAGCGTGCGAGCGTTAGTACTGACGCGCATGATTTAGTGACCTTGTTAATGGTGTAACTTCGTCAAACTTAGGCCCGACTCGCACTGGGACCCCCTGTTAACTCGCCGCGGGTTACACTAACGGTGTTTTGATATTATATTATTTAGGAAACGTGAATCTACACTACACGTTAAGACACGGTTGGTGAACTTTACGTAAAGTAGAAATTGCAGGTTTTAAATGATGGGTTCGAGTTTCTACGTTAGGGAATTCAAAAGTGGCGACGAAGAAATATGTGAGTAGGAATAGCAGGCAATTAATAAAGTTGGGTTATGAAAAGACAAAGTATTAAAATTTGTCGAAGATTAAAGGTCTTGTCTCTGCACTAGAAAACTTAAATGTTGGATCACACAGGGTCTATGGTCTATCTATGTCTTTAATTTATGTTATTATTTCATATATTATGTCATACATATTATTCGTTCATTACTTCTAACGTAAATAAAAGGAATCGTATCCTGTAAACAGCACACTTAGATATTATTATCATTCGTTTCGTAGGTAAACATTTTCATGTGTTCTGTAAACGGTTTTCGGGATACATTGCGGATAGCGTTGGAAAGGATTTCTTATATAAAACCCATTGACCCAGTGCGGGTGTAACTCACGCGGTGAGCGCGCGGGACCCGCGGACAATAATGGCGGCCATAATTTGCCTGTAATGGGCCTTACACTATCGCACTGTCAGCCCTACCAAAAATAAGTTTCTTTCTCCTAAATCTTCCTCGCGACACTCAGATGAAGCTCTTTGTAATACTATTTTACTACGCGCGTGCTAAATCTCTACAAATCTAACAAGAATTTTGCGCGAATCTTTCAGCAATAACATGATGCGCTTAGTAAGTACCTAGGATTTATTAACTTCCAGAAAGGCGTATATAAGTTGTCTATGATTTCAATCATATATGATTGACAAGTGTTGTTATAACAACACTTGTTACTTTAAAAATGTTATGTGCTACGAAAGCTACGATCACTTATAGCAGAATCAATCACTTTTTTTTCTCAGTTCCTTACTCTTAAAAAAGATAAACAAAGATCATAGCAGAATATTTGAAGTTATAAGTAGGTAATATAGTTCCTAAGAAATGTATAACTTACCAACACTTATGAGTATAAGTGGCCCCAAAAGTTGAACCATAACAATACATGTGAGAAAATCGTCAGGTGGCAGACAGTCATCACAATAAGTGTCAGAAATAACAAAAATAATTGCCCCAATAAAACTAGTAATGGGATGAGGCACACTGAAAAGTAATGTAGGACCTACATTCCTCCTATAGTATATTTGAGAAAATATTTGGGGAACCCTGGATATCGGCGAGTAAAGTAGGAGGCGTGGTCAGTGAAAATGTTCTGAGCTCTACGAGCCTCTATCTTAATTAATCTCGAGCCGGCCGCAGTCTTTATTACAACCTTCACGCTTGGTTTAGCAGCTTTTGGAAATCAGTCAATTTGAAACATCTGCTCCAATAAATTCTCTGTAGATACTCCTGTGATAAATTCTGATAAGTAAGTACTTTTACCTAATATAATCCCATTTAATTAAATTAGACTTTTGTTAGAAATCCCTCAATTTTGTTGTTGCGGTTTTTTCATACTCATCTTGAGTATTTTGAGCGATTTTACACCTAAGTATGAAAGCGCTTTTTACCATTAAAATTTTGAATGCACAAGGTTTATTAAATTTGTTTACGAAATTAGTGGTTCGTTTAGGGGTTGTATCTGAGTTTTAGTTCTTGTATTGCGGTATAGAGGGCGTTTCGCTTCGAGTACCTAATAGCAGAGGGCGCTGGTAAAACATAAGCCTATATCGGAGTTCGTGGAAATGTTATTAGATGGCGCTGTTCCGAAACATTACGTTTTCAACTGGTTTTTAGATTATGCTGGCCGCTTTTTCTTATCATGAAATATGGTGTTACGGAAGCTCAGCGAACTTATATTGTAGGATTTCAAAATATACTATTTGTAGTTAGGACTGATTAATACTACTTTTACTAACTACAAAACAAAATAAATAAGTAACAAGTATGGCTCATTCCCAATCTCCACCACGACTAAATCCCGATCTCATACACGAAAAAAATACCCTAAAATTATTTAATAAATTAAGTTTCATTTTACTCAATGAGAAAACAAAATTGTTCTCAAACAACTCCACAGTAATAGCTTCGAAAATTTTTAAAGCCGTACATTAATTCCCAATATCCTCCACGCATTTATTATTTAGGTAGGTACATTTATATATTTCTTATAACCTATAACGTCGCTTAAGTTCAACCACTGAAGTATTTTATTGCGGTTTTTACATTTTGATGCTGTTTGCTAGAGAATCGGAAGACACGTTGTTTCAGCCAATCACAAACAAGCAATGTCTTATATAAACTCACTAGCTTTCCGCCGCGGTTTCACCCGCTTTCCCTGGATAAAAGTAGCCTATGTCCTTCTCCATACCATAGGCTATCTGCCAAATTTCATGATGATCCATTGAGTAGTTGAGGCGTGAAGGCGTAGCAAACAAACAAACAAACAAACTCACTTTCGCTTTTATAATATTAGTTAGGAAGTAGGATAAATAAAGTAAAAAGTAACAACAGTCCACTAATCAGTGTCAATCAGTACAACTTATTCACTCTGCTGTAAATTTCTTATTTTTAACCGACTTCAAAAAAAGGAGGAGGTTCTCAATTCGGTTGTATGTTTTTTTTTTTTTTTTTATATTTGTTACCTCATAACTCCGTCATTTATTAACCTATTTGGAAAAAAAAAATCTGGAAGGGTACACTTCCCGTTTGGTCCCATTGTCATCAGAACAGGATTTGATTACTTCTTAGTGTACTTTGAAGTCGGTTTAAGTTTTTTGTAAAACAGTCCAATTATTGATTTACGAAGTCAAGTGTTTAAATATATAATTTTATTTATCAGTAGGTAACAAAAGCACATATTACGAAAAATGTTACCTGGAAACCTTGGTATTAAATCCCACGTGTGGTAATTTCCTTAATAAACATTGTACAATTGTACATACCAGCGTGCAGGCGCACAGCACAACGGTTGTCTTGGGATTCGGGACAGTCTTAATTTAAAAAAAGTTAATCCAAGTCGTTCCCCTTCGTTCCGTTGCGTATAATGAATCATGGGCGTAGTTATCCCGTATTTGGCACACAATCACAAAGCCTCCTTCTTCATTACAAACCACTTTTTTGTCGATCTTTTTCTTTCCTTTATTTCTTGCTGGAAAGCCGTTTATCTACTTTTACAGTAAGGCAGTGGTGCTAATGTGAGCGAGTGGATCAACATTTGTAACTTGCGTTTTAGGAAACCTACTATTCTTCATTAAAAGTTATTTTTATTATATGTTCCAAAGGACAGCCAAATTATCAGAAATTATTTTAGTCTTCATTATGAACAACAACGTTTAGTGTAGGATAAACTCTGAAATTGCATTGTATTATAACTATTTATAACTAATCTTATTTTCCTTTGATACTAAGCCAATCAGATATATATTCAAAAGGTAGTCACAGACATATTTTTTTATTACTAATAGCAGTTACCGTAGCCTGTTGTTTGATCAACACATCACTAACACACAGCCTAAAAGGGGACTAAACTGGATCTTAGTGGAAATTCCCGAACACACCTGTACGTGCTTCTCGACAGATTTTCAATCAGGCTACCCTGTCCTATGGTCTTCTAACAAAATTTTCCTACATCGAAAGCTCAAGCTCATTGATGGATCACATACACACGTTCTTATTTAATTTGAAAGAAGTCATATAAGTACTTACGTATATCTTATTTTATACATAATTTAGCTACCGATGTAAGTATGTATGACCTGCTTTTATTTTACAGAGCATCGAATAATAAAGTCAGTCGCCGCGGTAGCTAATATTGTGTTGAAGCTATTTGTGACACACGATATGCTTATGGTGTTAAGTCAGTGAAGTTGATTTGTAGGACTCGAATGGCCTACTGGTGAGTGGCCCTCTGACACTGGCTGTCAATATCGAGCCCTTGTTGAGAAACTTTTCAAAATTGGAATTCCGAAGTCGAGAGAGACGTGCCGGCTCGCGCGCGACCGGCGCACGCTCCATCTCTCAAAGGAAATTCGGTAACGGGCCATGTATTTACGCTGAAATTGAATTATCTACTGTGGCGTAGATTATTGCATTTACTGAGCGTGAAATTGCTAAATACCGAAAACGAAAAACATTCAATTATTCCTTGCCAGCTACCGAGTATGTATCTGCGAAAGGTCCCGAGACATTTTAGGCACTAGAGACAAATATGCTCTCTCCTTTGTTATAAAACAGTGATATATATAGAAAATAATATATATAGAATATAAATATAAAATAGTAATATATAGTATAATCATTAAAATATAAGTACATCTTGGAGTTGATTTTGATGTCTTGTTAAAAATGGTATAAAATAAAGATAGCTAAAGAACCAAAGACTAATATTATTAAAACCTCACTCACCGTCACCATGCTACTACCTGCTCAATCTACTTAAATTGCAAGAGGAAGTAATCCATGAAGTTGATATAAATTGTGTGCAGCTTTATTGGACAGCGGAAATGAGTCTAAAGTTGCATTGTGGGGATTAAACGCAACCCAATTAAACTGGCGTGGAGTCCGTGCCTGCCTCGGCTCGATATCAGATTAGCTCCTCACTGGATTACATTAATGGACGTCATAATCTCGCCGCCATATATTATGTATGTATATACCATGCCTGCCATTCAATAGTCATGCAGATTAGATTTGTCAACATATTAACCGTATACCTACGACTAAGCAGACATTATTAACCAGATGTGTGGATCCTGAATGCGCAATTGTAAACGTAATATGTCAATTAATTATAGAATATTGAATGGCAATTTAAAAAGTTTAAAAGAAAAATATGTTTTTCGATCTAAAACGGTTTAACAAACTAATAAAGATTGAGGAAGAATCGTCAATTAAATAATTATTTGTCAATAAGATAATTCCTGTAATATTTACATCAATGTCTATCTACTGTAATTATTTCAGATTATTGGCTTTGCGAACTGTTTTAGATAAGGAGGAATGTTTTTTTTTTACAGTTTCTATTTTAAGCCAAAAACTAAGTATTATAAAAGAAAATAATAACCTTTTTTGGAATTTGCAAATGAAGACTTTTTATTCATAAATTTGTAGGTCCACTTTGAAATATCCGTCGCCTATTTCGGCCCCATTTGCAAAGAAACTAAAAATATTCGTTTAAAATTTTCATTTGTTATAAGATTGGGCAAGCAATATTTATAATTATTCCAAATTTCAAATCATTAGCATCAGTGTTTGCATTAACCACTGTAACAGACAGACGGACACGGACGGAGTGGCACCATAAGGATTCCTTCTTACCTTTTTGGTTAGGAACGCTAAAAACTAATTCTATATTGCTTGCGAAATAAAGTGAAAACAATTACTTGAAAATATTAAGCAAAGGAAATATGGTGGTGCTAACTTCAGTAAATGTGACATTCATAACTGCCCTTATGGGGCTAAATTGAATGAATGACTTTGACTTAATAATTTTAAAACTACGATAAAGTTTTTTTTATTCATACAAAAATACAGTAGACATTTTAATTTTATACATACCATGTCTTCATCCAAAATCATTAAAAAGTTTTGGTCAAAGTGATTATATTTATTGTGGAAGGTGTTGAATATTAATAGTCCTAAAGGGCTACGTACGACACTCATTGGATTGTGTTAATCTCCATTAAAGTCCTGGTGACTAGACGATTATTAAATACATTATTAGACTCTGCTTTGACTACGTTGTTAGTAAACTACTTTGCAATGAACTTGTCTGTGCTATGTGAAATGAACTTGAATAGAAAATAGGACGAAAACAAAACAAAAGGTAAAGCGATGCTGAAATCATGCTTATTTCAATGAAATTGTATCAGCCAGTTGCATCAAGCTTCATTCACTTTTTACTTTATACTATAAGGTGCCGATCCAACAGTGAGCGGGTCGCAAGTTCTGCGGTCAGTTCTCTTTGTCCGCCGCGTTCTCTGTGTGCAATGATGATGTGGCAAAATTATCAAGAGCGCCGCATAGATTAGAGTGAACGCGGAACGCAGAACTTTGACCGCAGAGCTCTAGACCGCTCGCTGTGGGATCGGCGCCTAAAATTATACGCAAACTTTATAATCAATATATTACGAATTCACATACAAAATGACTTGAGAATGTCAAATATTTTTTTAACGGAACTGTTTTTTGGAGCAACTGGCTGTTAATAAATAAAAACCGGCCAAGTGCTCCAGCCGTTAGTTAACTCTGCGTTAGGGTTAGGTAGGTAGTATCCATGGTATATTTAATAAAAAAAAAACCGGCCAAGTGCGAGTCAGACTCGCGCACCGAGGGTTCCGTACAAACCTGTAGGTATATAAGTAAATGTTAGTATAGACCTGAGTATTTGATATGAATTTCAATTAATGACGTATTTACTTACTAGATCTCGTTCAAACCAATTTTCAGTGGAAGTTTGCATGGTAATTTACATCATTTTTTTTTTTTAGTTTTATCATTCTCTTATTTTAGAAGTTACAGGGGGGGGGACACACTTTTTACCACTTTGGAAGTGTCTCTCGCGCAATGATATTAGAAACCTCAATATCATTTTTGAAGACCTATCCATAGACCCCAAACTTATGGGTTTTATGAAGAAAAATTTTTTTTGAGTTTCAGTTCCAGTTCTAAGTATGGGGAACCCCCAAAATTTATTGTGTTTTTTCTATTTTTCTGTGAAAATCTTAATGCGGTTCACAGAATACATCTACTTACCAAGTTTCAACATTATAGTTCTTATAGTTTCGGAAAAAAGTGACATACGGACGGACAGACAGACAGACAGACATGACGAATCTATAAAGGTTCCTTTTTTTGTCATTTGGCTACGGAACCCTAAAAACTTTGTATGTATGAATTATCGATTGCAATACTGTATCATAACATATCATGTTAATTTACCAGCAACACACAATGCAGTGCTATGTTGAGTTGTGCTATGTTATTGGACATCTAATTATAGGTGCGTAATAAATTAATTAACTGGTAATACTGTATCGGCGTCCATCTGTCTCTGCCGATACAATACGCGTCACGTAGGCAACAGTAGTGCCTAGTTAATTCGTGTATGCAGTCGGGCATGAAGCCTCACATGATTTACATAGGGAGAATAGCATTGTGATTAGATATTGATGTTAATTAGTAAACTTATCTGAAGATCAAAAACAATGTAATAAATCGGAGTCAGCGCAATATGCAAGATTTATTTTCAGTCATACCTCTTAGCCGCCAAGTTCACTCTTTTCGTATATCATCTATCACAAGATCCGTACTGTTCTATTATTGTCTTTCTTTTCCCATATATCCATTCACTTTCATGTTTATAATTCTTTTAGTCACATGGTTTTCATGCCTCCTCATTACATGTCCATACCACCTTCTCAACATACTTTCCTTTATACCCAGTCTTTTGATATTTCGTTCATTATTCAAACATATTGCTAGACAGAGTTACTAGTGATCATTTACTTGTAAGGACTATCGCAAATCAATAACCGCTTAGTCACTAGGTAACAACGCCCAAACTATTACAACTATATTTCATGACGGAGCTAGACATTCTAGCCGGTTCATCAGAATATAATCAATCATTTTAATTTTAGGTCCATAATACACGAGGCGGGTGGCGTAGTCCTGCCTTAGACAGGTACCGAATTTACTTGTCCGTTTAATATTTGTTGGTCTAAAGTGGTAACATATAAGGTTACTCTGTATTATCTTTTCATAGACGAGATCTTGAAACGATGATAGCTCAGTGGTGTCGAATACTGTGACGAAGGCCGAGACGGGGTCGAATCTGACAATGACCTTGAGCTTTCGGTGAAGGAAAACATCAAACCATAGCAAACTTTTCGACTAGCATCTACTGGTGTGTGGTAATTGCACTTGAGAGCCAGTTTGATTCCTAAGCTTTATAAAGGTTGGTAACATAATGGTTATCCCCTAGTACTAGGTATCGTATCTAGGTATAGCTAATATTTATAGGCATAGTTCAAAAATTCAAATATAGTAGTCGGCTAATATATGGTAGCTACTTACATAAATTTATTACAATTATTATTAAATAAGTAAATTATTATAGGTTTTAAAGGTATTGGTTCCTAGGTTCCTACACCTTTTTAATTCGTCAAAATTTACACGTAAAAGTAATTTCTATCTGAACGATCTTGCGAGCAGTGGTCAGTAGAATTTTGTGTAAAAATCAGCGTTTGCAACGATTGCAGTGGATTCAGCACACGTGGTCGGCCGCGGCCTGATGGCTGTCCGACCTATTCCATACGTGATGGGACTCACAGATTCAAACAGAAACTGTTCTAAGCGATCTAGGTTTTTGATCACGTTCTCAAATAAATTGTGTTTTCTGACAAAACTTCATCGATGTAAGTGTTTCTCTAAAAGTTGTTTGACTTTTCATCCATCTTCACTTTAATTATCGATGAGTGTATTCAGTGTACTTGGTGTAGTTTATTCATGCATTTGAGGGTTCATAATTAAGAATTAGAGAAGATAATAAAAAAAATATAGTTTAATTGTGTTTAGCTTCTCACTCACACGAACTGGAGGTTGCAAGCTGGCCAATTTAATATTCAGGATATTCTGCCAATGTATCTGCTAATTGGTCAATTTGTTGTAGTATTTTTTTGTTATACAATACAGTTTATTGTATCTTTTGCTATCACACCAGGAAGGTAACAGAAACCCGTTCAATCAAGGAGCGATGTATTCTTTATGCAGTAGAAATTACGCAGAAGCTATTCAGGCAGATTTATAACTTAGTCCATGTCTTTGTATATGTAAAGTAGATGTCTTGAACAAGGTCAGGGCATGAGTGTGAGATGCAGTTTTAATACAGCCTCGTTGCGCGCGTGCTGCTCATAATTCACATGCTTGTCTTGCTCCCCATTGGCTTGACGCTTATTTTATACGTGACGCGGAGCCGCAATCCTTGTTGCAACACTATATTTGATATACATTATAACATATGTGAAACGTGCTGTAGTTGAGTTGTAACCGCATTCATTCATTGAAATCTATTACCATCATCAATCATTGATGTAACTTTTTAGGTCTGTCAAATTCTAATTTGCATGCTCATTTGCTAAATGCAATTCAACCGTACAAAAAAGTACACCGGTTTTTGTAAAGAACAAGGCAAATTCTGTGACAAACATTAAAGTTTTTTCCGTTGATACATCGATATTGAGCACAGAATTGGAAAAACAAAGAAATTCATGATAAAGCTACGACGTGGTATACATATTTGACAATAGATTAAGAAACGTAGCTCGGTAAGCTTTCAGGTAGTTGACCGGTGATTTAATTTGAATTCTTTTCTAAGTTTAAACAGCTCTCAGCTTTTATTTCTGTAGTATTTATGAGATGGATTTTATTGGTACAATGCTGTCTCACAGGCTCAAGTAATCTCATCTGTAAGTCAATAATATTGATATAATGATAGTGCCAACTGAAATCATTCATCATCGTAAACAACTCATAACCACTCCATGCAATAATGGTACGTGCCTCCCCTTGCAGCGAGAAGTAATACCTACCTAGCCGGTGCAGTCCGGATATCACATGCTTTTGAATGTTTCATGTCTGGAATGCAGGTTTCCTCACGAAGTTTGGTTCACTGCAAAATCACTAGTAGGTATATCCTCTATCCTTTCTATTACATCGACTAAAACTTAGAGGTACGAGGCCGAGAATCGAACGTACACTCTCAGTATGGGGAGTGTGTTTGGCACCGATTTAAAGTCACCTATATAGTATGTGTACCTATTTAACTTATTTAATATAACTCTCTACACTCTTCATCAGCCTATAATGTCCTCCTGCTGAGCACAGGCCTCCTTTCACAAATCAGGGTGAAAGGGAATGGGCAGATACGTCACCACGCGTGCCCACTGCGGATCGGTGGAGGTAGGCTAGTGGTCAACCTATACTGTTGGAGTTTTCAAGCTACCTGGAAGGCCTCCAACTAGCTTAACGTCTATCACAATTAAGTGATAACCGGGACCAACGTCTTTACGTGCCTTCCGAAGCACGGAAACGCTCGATTTGAAATACCACTAGGCGGTCACCTATCCAGGTTAACCTACCACCGACCACGACTGTGGTAGCTTAACATGCCGATCGATTAAGAACGGCTTATCATGCTACACCACGAGAGCTTCAATATAACGCGATTTAATATAACAATATACGTTAAATAAATAGAATAACAAACAAAAAAATTAATTAACATCAGTGACGATAATGGAAATACAAGAACTTTAATAAAGCGTTTGAATCGTATATAATGAATGTAAATAATGAGTAAAAACGGAAACAGACTGGAGGCTGTAAAGGAAGCGGTGTATTTATTAACGCTGCGACACAGACGGGTAAACAGGGAATCTACTTTATATTAAACCGAGCGGTCCATCAGACGCGCTATTAGCCTGCGCCGACTAACACCACTTACAAACAACTTTGTTGTAGACACGACGCTCGATAATTATATTTAGTCCTGAATAACACTACAAAGTGATTTGGCTACGATAGGGAAGAAATTTAGATATTTAGTGAATAGATTGATGTAGAGTGTCTGGTATTTAATTTATCTATACTTTATACTGGTTTGGTTTTTATTTCGAGTCGATTTGTATACGAAATCCGACATCGTAGTGCATAACCACATAACTAATTATTATTATTAAATAAAACCAAAATTACCTTAGAGAGCCTACTCGTACAAATTACAGTAATATTTAAGTATAATAAATGATAAAATAATTACCATTCTGGTCGTTACAGCAGTTTTAAGTTTTCCATCGTGATGGTCGTTAGGTACACATGTTTATATCGATATAGTACCTATTATATCTCATAGTTTATGATCTTGTTTGAACGGTGGTCTGAATGTTGTTATAAAAATAAATGTGCTAGATGTCTACACATTTTATGTTTCTATGGTATGTCGGCGAATCTCTAATGAAACCGCCTCTGTTTATTCTGCCGATACGAAATGAGAAATGAGTGCAGTAAACCTTAACAATTGCTGCCAGTATAGAAATTTACATTATTAAAAAAGAAAAATCAACGCGTACCTATAGGTATTTTTTTTTTATATGGACTAAATCATTTTAAATTTAATAGTTCAGACGAGTTAAAGATTAATAGAATGTATAGTACCTTAGAGCATATGTTACTTATTTTTTAGACAAGACAAATGGAAGCCTCTTAAAAAACATTCTCAAATAAAAGTTTGTACATTGCACATACTAAGTCAATAAGAGAAATAACATTGGTCGGGTTGTTGGCAGACCGCGAGACGCGGGCGGTGTCGCGGCACAATCCACTGGATTAGGCCTCCAACACGCACCGCCTCCCGCAGCAACTTCCTATTTATGTTCGGTCGCTATCCAAACGACTTGTAGGCTCTTTATTACAGTTGTTCTTTTCCGCTCACAATGTTGTTACCGCTTTGATAAAATATCGTGTTGATTCTTTTTGTTTGAGCAACAAATTAAGCTTACATCTCTGCCGTCAGTTTTGTTTGAAGTAAGAAATAACAATAATCTCTGAAAAATATTTTTCATTTACAAAGAAAATCGGTGTAATATTAAAAATAATAATTAAATGTTAACTTTTCAAAAATATATGGTGCATTGAATGCTTGCCATATTTAATATTTATTATTTATGAAAACTGTTTTCGTATAAAACGAATAAAAAGTCCAACCACGTAGAATTTGTACAGACCTTCATTAATAGTAATATCTACTAATATACGAATCTAGACGAATTAATAGTGGAAAATTACTGGGTGGATTCGGTTAACTATATATATTACCATGCCTATTTAAAAGATAAACCTCCCAGAAAGGGTTTCTTTCCCAAAGGTTTATACGGAGTTAAACTAAAAGTACAAACTCATCATCCATACTAATATTATAAATGCGAAAGTCTGTCTGTCTGTTTTTTGACTGAAATTTGGCACGCAAATAGCTTATAGTATGGAGAATAAAAACATAATTATATCGACTATCAAATCTATAATTTTAAGGTCAATTTAATATAAATATCATACTTTTTGTTATTCACAGATGCGCTGACAGGATGGAATGAACGGCTTGAGTATGGAGCGTCCGGGCAGACGCGTGAAGGCCGGCTCGCTGAGCGGCTTGTCGGGAGGGCTGCCGAGCGGCGTGCCGAGCGTGGCTCCCAGCGTGCGTCGCCAACGCTCGCTGGAGTGGGGTGGGGACCGGTACAGCAGCAGTGACGACGACCGCCCTCCGCAGCCACCGCCGCTTGCTGATAGAGTGTTCGCTTCGCTTCTTGCTCAGGCCACGCAACAGTTTGATGGTGAGCTCCGTGGCTAATATAATATAAGCTAATTAGCTTCCGACCAGTGGTTTGGTGGTGGTGGGTTTCAAGGCGATGATAGCTCAGTATCCGTTCAAATGAAAAAATAGGCCCTAATAAGGTACTTACGCAAGTTTAAACAGAGAAGACTCCCGGCAAGGAACTCAGCTAGGCTTTTTTTTTAAATAACTAGCAAAACTTTACTGAAAATTCGCGATCTCATAGTGAAACAGCAAACTACGAGACGCTTGTTGCATTGCATGGCAACCTAATGACTTGTTATATTTGAGTGAGCACTACGGTACTACGGTACTACGGTGCTACGGGCTACGGCGTAGCGGGATCAGCTTAGAATTTGTTATTCACCCTGTGACACGGTCGAAGGTCCACGCTGAGCCCTAACAAGTGGGATCATTAGTGGAGTTGTTCGGGGGTGAGACGGGGGGGTAGTGGGGGGAAGGGGGTCGACGGCAATTGATAGGGGAGCGCCCTGTGGTGAGCTTATGAGGAAAACTTTACACGTAAACCCTACGCAGCCTTCGCCTTCTGTGATGCCAACTAGAGTTGATGAAGTCATATAGAACGTTGCATAATCAGTTTAAGGGATTTTGGATTTATATCTTTCTCCTTGAACTAGCTGTCTCGCGCGGTTTTATTTTTTATTTTTATTTTATTTATTAGTTCACCAACGGCTATTAACATTTTTACAATCAAATAAATCTTAAAGCTAAACACGTCCTAATACTTAATGTATAACCAATTAAAGGTAAACATAACATGTACAGAAAATAAATTTCACCCGCGTTCCCGTGATAAAAAGCCTATAATACTCGGGAATAATGTAGCTTCCTAATAGTGAAAGAATATTTTTCGAATCCGACTGGAAGTTCCATTGATTAGCCCGTTTAAACAAACAAACAAAAAAACTCTTCCGCTTAATTATATTAGTATTAGTATAGATGTGATTATAGCCATCTGAGATGGGTGCTATATTGGTTCATATGAATAATATTATCCAGTTCATCTTTGTTTATTGAAGTACAGACAATTGATCCTCTACGAAATTTGAGAAAATGAATTCAACTTAAAGAGTCCTGATAAAGTCGATTCCACCAAAAACATTTTCATGTAAAATGTTGCCAAGACGAGATCATATGGCTCGTACTGTCAAAAAGTTATCAGATCTCATGAAGAGCCAAGCTTATAACTCTACACGCCCTTACTCTACAAGCCCTAACTTCACCAACTGTAAACTTCTTTCCTATGAAGTTTTCATATTCAAAACAAATGAGATATTACAGTAGAGTCAATGTATACAAACACATGTTGGATATTTGTAAAGCTTGGTTGCAAGTGGATGGATAAATAAAACAATTTCTCATTGTGCAGACAAACATACACTCAAGAGGCCAACAATATGAGCAAACACAAGAAATAAATACATTTTAACAAACAAGGCATAGACAGCAATAGAATGGACAAGATAAACTAAGCTTTATTCATGATAATAACCCCTTTTTCTACAAGATACGTAAGTTCAATTCTTAGTATTGTATAAATAGAGTACATTTTTGAAAGACTGCGAACAACGATAGGTTTATTTCGAGTTTATGACGAAAATTCGTATGTCGTAGAGAACAAATGCTGGTCGTTGGGCACAGTTCAGACGTACCTGTATTGATTTGAATGTTGTACAACGAGGTATAAACTACAATACACACATAGGTACGTAGGTTTAATACGTTTTTTCTTGCTTAATTTAATGATAACATGAGGATGACTTTTGTTATTTTTGTCGTTGAAATAATCAGTGTTGATCTTACTATATAGTCAAACAAAAATGTGTGCATACACTCTGTCAGTATTCGAATCATCTTATATAATTAATAACATAATAATGAATAAAAAATTAGAATTCAAAGTATAGTATTCCAAACCGTCTTGGTGCTTACAAGAATGTGTTTATAACTAACGGGACTTAAAAATGATTTTTAAAATTTTGCTGGATCTATACCTACACGAAACTGTCAACCCTAAGTAAAAGGTAAACATGTATTATGCCCAAGTACTTGAGCGCAGTTTCATACATATTTCTGCGGTGCGCTAGAGTATATTTACCTAGCATGAAACGAGGAGGTGTAACATAATCATAAAGGTTCATGTTATTGCGGCTCAGATATTGCGCGTTTAGTCTTCTTTACCTAACTCCATATAATAACGACAACAATAGCGTTATCTTTTTGGCCTTTGAAACCATTCTGAAGCCATCCTAATAGACGTAGCTGGCTAATATCGTGTAGGCTGCTTTGCTTATTTCGAACATTATCCGCTTCCGCACCGAGTAGTTTGAACTCAATCGTCATGTGTTCAATATTTGAATGTACTCGTATATACGAACTTCTATCTGTATTACTTCAAAACAGTGTCAGATTCCTACGTCTTTATTTTATACGTTTTATTGTAAACCCTTTTTGAAGGCAGTTTAACTTTTTTGTTAAAAGGTTTTTTGATTATAGTACTCTAATTTATCTAACAATAAGATTATATAGATATATCGTAAGATTCCGCGGGGCGGAAAGCTAGTAAAATACTAATTTCCGCCCCGCGGTTTCATCCGCGATCCCCTATTTCACCCCCTAAGGGATTTAGTTCCGCAAAATTCTTTCTTAGCGGATGCATCCCATAAAAGACCTACCTGCCAAATTTCTATTTGTAGGGTTTATAGTTGGTGAGATTGCGTGATTAATCAGAGATTGAAATAGATTTATGTGGACACACATAGTTGCGCTAAAAACTCCGTTTTGGAAAACTTTGATTACATCTAAGTTGATTGTTATGTCCATATAGACAGTTTATTTCTTTTAAATAGTTATATACTGTTAATATGTCGGTGGGTTCTTCACTTCTTCATAGACAACCTTGTACGAGTTTTACCAATTTTTTTTATAGCCGAAGAGCTTTGTAGCAATATGCATAAACAATAAATATTACGCTAAATTCCATTACCAATGAGACAATTAATTGATAAATATCGCTACATTGGGTTCGTGACAGGCCCCATGCTGTAATGTTAATATGTTCTTATAATAATACGTTTTCTTATGAAAGCTCGTATGGTATATTGACCGCAAATATGAAGTTAATTGGATGATACCGTAAAACAGTAGTGAGTGGGTACGTGTATTTCGTACGCCATATTAGTTTCTGTAATTACCGGGATGCGGAGTACGGCTTGTTTGTGGCCATTTGACATAACTCACTGGAATCTCGCCAGGAAATCATTTGCAATAAAGTAATAAGAAATGAATAAATACATAATACTATATATTCTAGTATCCTACTATTCGATTGTGTGTTTCTTACCTCACAGCTCCGTAACAGCTTCATGGTTTTGGGTTATACCCAGTTTATTATAGAGATAATATACCTGGAATAACATTAAGAAAAAAATTACAGGAAAACATTTGTGTATTGTATATGTAAATGTATTTTAAGTAATTAATATAATAATTATTTAATTAAAAAGTATTTGGCTAGTATATTATTTTTTTATTACTAAATGAGATTTCATCTTCGTTCAATGAATACAATCTTCCTAATTTATGAAAACAATTATTTCATACATTGGCCACATAACTGGATACCATTATTTGCGACTTGCGAGTGAATATATTGTGAGTTAATGTCATAATGGTAGCAAAACGGTTTCGCTGTTCATTCGAATGTACCAATAGTTCGTATGAGCTGAGCTTGTTCATTTGTTAAGTTAACTGACATGCAAGTATATTGCACTTTGGCGTAGGCATCTATAGTTTTTAATTAATATTCATACATAAGTATGACAATTGAAATCCTTGAAGTGTGAAACAAATACTCGTTACGATAAATGTCTTCTCTAACTGATTTCTAATAGTCAAAGAATGTCCTTTCTATCATCTCTTAATAAATGTATAGTAAAACTCATAAAAATACGAAGCTCGTATCTGATTAATGTATACCTAATATTTCTATAGGTATACCTAGGCAAAAGTTCATCCAAAGAGATTGAATAATTTACTAGGATGCATGTAGGTACGCTGGCTGTTTCTGAGGTCCGCTCTGACATGCAAATGGCGGCTTTTTAGGTTGTTACCAGCATTACCTCTGGCGATGGGCACTAATGTGATTAGTCTCGCCATGCGATAGTATTTGCCGAGCTTTAATGCACGACTACGTCATACCATAAATGTGTTTTCAGATTTAGATGATCGATGCGTCTGGCGCTAACCGTTGCATGCTCGTTACGAGATAACTAGGTAAAGCTTTGGCACGCTTTATTAAGTAACATGATACGATTGAGTTCGCTTGGAGTGGGGAGCCGTTCAGATTTTGTTATTGTTTTTGTGCATTCACTTTATTTGAGATATGAACAGTTATTTTGAAGATACAAAATCATCATCATCATCAGCCTATAATGTCCCACTGCTGAGCACAGGCCCCCTTTCGCAAATCAGGGTGAAAGGGAATTGGCAGATACGTGTGCCCATTGGGGATCGGTGGAGGTAGGCTAGTGGTAAATCCTACTGTTGGAATTTTCAAACCGCTTAGACAGCTTCCAACTCGATTTGAAATACCACTAAGCGGTCACCCATCCAGGTACCGACCATGACGTGGCTTAACTTGTCTTACAAGATACAAAATACATCAAACTAATTATGGATTTCACTCAATATCTAATAGTAGCGACAAATAGCGGTTGCATCCTCCTAACATCAAGAATGCAGGTTTAAATAGGCCCCATACCTCTTGTTTTCATACTGTTACTAATGAGGAAACATGGTAGTATGTCAATGTTAATTCAACAAATAATACAGTTCTACTGAAAGCGATGATAGCAATGGAAGTAATGTCGAATGTTGTGACGAAGCTAGCTGGATCGAATACTAAAAGAGCTTGAGCTTTCAGGTAGAGCTTAGACGAGGACACGATACACAATAAAAAGCATAGTTGTGTCAATATAAAGTTTCTGGCATGTTATTATTTGATATAATGCTTGCCTGAAAGGTCCAATTCAAAGGCATGGCAAGTTAACCAATTTGCATCGGGACCATGTGATTAGCTTCGCACTTAGTCCCCAGCGTCAATCATGGCAGTGGTGCATTGCATTACGTAACATACACTTCTGATAGTAGGATCATCAAAGTCAATATACAAGTGAACGGTTGAGTTTATAAGGATTCCATGTTTTTTAACGAAACTCGCAAATACAATTTTATCTAAAAGTATAAACCAAAATACTTGAGTTATGTTGATGACATGCTGGCAAATCGTTTGAGTCAAACAATTTGTCCAATATTAATTAAATTTGTTGGTAGAGTTACATTACTGTTAAGAGCAACCGAGATCGGTGCTTCAAAGTTACGTACGACTTACGAACGAGTAAGTTTATGCGGTATAAATTCGCCAAAAGTCCCGCTCTTCGTGATCTACGTTAGCTTACGTTTGCTATGGAGGCAGTAAACCAACACGAAGATATGAAATTATTGTTAAGTTTTAGCTATAATGGGTATGGAGCCAGAATTCTTTTGGTTTTAACTTAGATACTTTAGGACAGTAAAGAATCAATATAAATAGATATCCTATAGTAGTAGTAGTCCTGTAGATAGTAATGACTGACGTATTCAACGCACAGCTCAAATCGTTTCATGAGTTTTGAAATTCGATCCCTAAGGGGGTGAAATAGGGGATCGCGGGTGATACCGCAGGGTGGAAAGCTATATAATATATTATTTTATATATTAGCAATACATAATGTGTAGTAGCGGCATTTCATATAATTCAGGTGGTGTCTACCATCACGCTCAGCTATGTTATTAAAGCGTGTGCCATTACCATTTTATGATTAAATTCATGATATTATCATAAAATTGAATAACAATATTACGTACATTATGAACATATCAGTCATGTTATCTAGCTTCTGATATGTGCTATTTTATTATATGTAACGGTATACCCAAAGATATAGTGAAGCGTTAATTAACTAAAATAACTATTTAAATGGTTACTATTTCTCAACAAATTCTCCTCATGAATAATGTGATGTGAGTACCTCGTGATATATTTGATTGATCCATTAAATGTATTTATCTATTATATTAATTATTATAAATTAGCTGATGAGTTTGTCTTATGTTTGTATAACACTTTCAGAAGGTACCAGTCCGTTTTTTACATGTATAGCCCGATATAAAGGAAGGTTATATAGATATATAACATCATATAATTCAAATATAATGTAAGTGAAAGCTTGAAGTATGCCAGTAATATATTACTAAGTCAGCCAATAAATAAATATATAGACATTTCTTCTAAGTCGATATCCAATTCTACGATTATTTAAACCGATGTTACCTATAATAATATTTGTTCTGTAGCAATATCTATGTTTGAGCCGAGAAATTGGAAAAGCCATAACCAACCCACTGTATAATGAAGTGCCATTGAGAGTTGGCGGTATTACGACATTAGGTTGTATTTTGATTGGAGGTATTCTCAGATCTCAGCGGATATGAATATTGAAGTAGGAAATAAGCTCGTAGGTGTATTGTTAGTCGAGATTGGAAACCATAAGGCAGCGAGTAGTTTCCATTTCATTTCGTATTTTTCTTCTTACACAAACGGTATCGGCAGTGTTATTAGAGGCAAGCCCAGTAAGTACGCAATATCTCCGGCCGCGCTCCGCAAGAATCCTCACCGATGCTATGCCCCGTTATTGCATGGAAATTCTTCGGCGTGCAACTTCATTGAGCGGCTCTCTTTTGTATAAAGGTTTCCGCGCAATGTTCCCGGGTTATTGTTTTTCAAAAGCGGGGGAGGCACCTGATATTACCTTTTCTGAATTACAATCAGTTAGGTTTATTCAATTAAGCCGTGTACGCGGACCTTTGTGCGGTAAGAAAGTGCGAAAAAAGCTTGTCAATTGTGAGCTTGTTCATGCCACCCGTAACGCCGTGGGCGTCCAATAAATTTCCGTTGAATCCCTTTTTTACGTTCTCGTCGTATATGACTTCAAAACCACATGTGATAAAACTTAAATATAACTTAAATAATGTCATAAATCTAAATGTAGTGATAAAGATAAAATATAATGGGATATGGATATTGTTAAATACAGCGGGCACCTTTTTATGTCTCTTGCAGGGAAATTCGGTAAAATGATGATGAATGTTTTCTTCGTGACAGGTGGTTTTGTGCCAAGGCGAGGTGAGACGCTCGCTTTGCAAACATCATTGACATATTATTGAGTCGTGTCGGTTCTGCGGAAGTATCCATAAATATACCTTTTAATAACAGAATATTACGGACGATTATTTTTCATAAGTGAATTGTAAAGAATAAGCAAATTGGGATTTCTTTGTGGCAGTATTGTAAAAAAACCTTTATTTTTAAGTCACGACTCTTTGACTCTAAACGTAGAGGTAGAGCATAGCTCTTTTTTACTGAGAGCAGCTCTACTAGGGAAGTACCTTACATAATACCGCATACAAATAACAATGTTGTGTTCCTGCGTGTGACTACGGTTGCCATAGCTTATTGCAGAGGAGAGGAGGGTTGGTGACGAGTGAGTGATATTGGGTGTTGCAAGCATCCCTTGTAATGCAACAACGGTCCGTGACACAAGCATCCATAGAGCTACGGTAACCATAGGCTGCCCGTATGCTTGTTTACCGCCGACTTAGCCGTAAAAAATAACACGTATCTACAATTTTATAGTTCTAAAGTATCAACAGAGTTTACACTACTGTTAATAATACGTGTAATCAGAAACAGCTGTCATGCGGGCCGTTATCGTTACCAGTCTACCGCACCCGTAGATAAGCTGTCGACCTTCCACTTATATAATTGAATGACATTTGCTGGAAAATGTACTTCTTTGACAGCATTGAAGTGTCCTCTACTGGCGTTTGCATTAGAGATTACCTAAGTTTAAGTGTCACCCACATTATTAGATACTATCTTATTTAAACGGTTATAAAAATATATTTTTTTACATAAATACAGCTGTTCAATACTGAATAACAATGTTAATTACTTACTCAAATTCATCATATTTTTTTTATAGAATAGACTAATAAAACTATGGCAAAATCGTCCGTAGCGTTAAGAAAAAGCACTAGAGAATATGCGTCTAGTGGAATCCTATAAATCTCGTAGAGTTCAATTGCAGGGTAAATACTTTCTTTATTGTTGAAAGCGCACTCGAAACTATCGATTATGAATACGTTATATTGTAAGCAGTATGATATAGTTCACAATATATCGGGGAGATTATAATCTCGCTAGGTAGATTATTAACTAACGGTTTTCACAAAAATACGGTGACATATATACTGATGACAACAAACGTGGTATCTTTTAAAATCATTTATATAACTACAATAAATATAACTCTTATTTAAATCATGCCCTTTAATGCAAATGTCATCTAAATAGTTTATTCAAGAACACAAAGGAAATTTCTTCCGAATAACTCGACTTCTAAGTGTATAAATATCCAAAATTATTCCCTTTATCATTCAAAAATAATTCATCTACTTAACTTTTTTCTTTTATGCTAAAATTCTTTGAAGTCGAGGAAAGCTCCCAAAAAGTAATTTTATTAATTACGAGTCAGGAATTCAACAAAGTTCCAAGCCGGAGAGGTCCTTTTCTTTCCCGGAGCGATCCATTATCTTATGAAGATTTAGAAATTCCTGCGGTGTGCGTCTCGTTTCACCGCGTCTCGGTGCCGCACCGCACCCGCACCGCGCCCGCACTACGCCCGCACACCGAGACGCACCTTCCGCGCCCGCCCTACACACATATGTATAGCGGATGAACATTCCTAAACTTTATGACGCTATCATTTTCATACCTCGCATTTTACTACACAGATTTTTCAATAAATAAATACATACTCATTTAATAGGCAGGAATATGCAGGGATACCTGCTTGAAAAAAATATATTTTAATGTCAGAGAAACGATTGAAAGATAATGAGCATGTCTTGATATTTAAATTATTATAACAATAAATCGCTTTGAATTTCGTCGAAACACAGAAGGTTAAACAAGTTCGGCACGAGGGGCGCTCTGGTGGCTGTGTAAGAAAACAAAGGGTAGAGGGTCGGCCCGCTGCCCTACGGCCATTTTCTCTATAAATGTTGCCGTAGTTCTCTTTGTCGTTTTGTCCGGTGGGAGGTCACGAGAGGGCGCCATAGACAACCTCATTTGCCCTCTTTACCAGAGAGCAGTTGACTCTGCAAAACCACAAGCGCGGCGGTAACAGGTAAGTAACTTTAACGGGTCATTAACATTGTATTCTGTTTTATTTGCTAAATCCAATTCTCATTTAAATTAATGAGTTTCAAACAACTCTAATACTGTAACCGTATAAAGTTTCCGTGATTTCTCGTATGTGACAAATTGTAGAAGTTTGGTGTAATTTGTATAAAATGTCCGCTATTATTTTATTAACAATAATGTTTAGCCTACTGTATTATCCTAAATTCATGAAGATATTATTTATTCAATTTTATTTATAATAATCAAAATGTAGATCAAGTATTTTATTTACTATGAATATACCTGGTGTTTGACCATAGTCTCCCCTGATATGTCATTATATGAGGTGGTAAGCAGACAATACGTAGGAACACATCTGTATCTAGATGCTTAGACAAATCAATCTACTGGAAGGTGTTAGCTAGTCAAGTATTCTACCACCACCCTGTATGCTTTTCTCGCGATGTATTCCTTGAACGGAAGCGTAGGATTCGAATCCACGGCTTTTGACTTCAGTACAGACAACAAAACATTTTTGTCTGTTTATTTGTTCAAGGATCACTCAAAACCTAATGGACTAATCGCAATGAAATTCGGCAAGTAATTAGCCTACATATGAACATAGGCTACTTTTTATCGCGAGAACGCGGGTAAAACCGCTCGGGACAGCTAGTTAAAAATATAATAATTCATTACAGGGTTACAGATTATCTGAAAATAATCCATAAATAAATTGACTATTTAAAATATAATTTGTATCTATCTTTTTTTATCCTACTGATATTACAAAAACAAATTATGAATTGCGTTACATAAAATAACACGCATTTTTATTTTTCATTTGATTAAAAATAGTAATGTGAGTAATTAAATAGCGATTTCTAGTGAATACTGACATGTATTTGACGTTACTGATATAATAATAATTTACCGTTGATATCTATTAAGTAATGAATATTGCGAGCAGAGTACCTAATTGGTTATTCTGTTTAGTTACCCAATAGAGTTGATTTAATATTTTAGAAGATTGCCTGGGGCACAGGCGCCGGGATTTGGTAAGGTACATATTTAATTATCACTCTTATGATATTGCAGCCAACTCGCAGTAATTCCAGCTAAAATATTTTGGAAAGCGACAACTTTGGGTCATTGTTTAGGTACCTGTTTAATTATTATTTACTATTTCATCTTATGAAGGGACCATTATGCTATAATGCACCATAAATATTAGTCTAGATAAGTTAAAGTGATTTATATGACATGTATAATCATTATATTATATTTTCGTAGGAGATGGGATGAGCAACAAAATAAACAATAAATCACGATGTTCAGATGGGTAACATTATAAGATAAGAATAATTAAATTACAAATTTAAAAATACCCCAACACAAAAAAGCTGTAAGTAATTTCATTTCAATTTAATAATGTTGATTTAATTTCATTAAGGCTCCTTCCCATGAAAAATTTTACTAGCTAGGGAGTAGGCAAAAGATTTTAAAATCCAGGTTTATAATTATCATAATCATCAGAAATCAAGGACATGACATTCTTTTAAAATATAAATACAGTCAAAAACGTATGTAACGACATCGCTTAAAACGACGTACGAGATATTACGACGAAATTTTGAGGTCCCGCATTTATTTTACTGTAAATAGTTGTTGGTTATAATGACTGGAACCGATTGTCCCTTCGAAGTCGTTATAAACGGTTTTGACTGTATACGCAACATTAGACACTTAAATATTCGAGTTAAATATATTATCACATTGACAGTCTAGCTAGAGCTTCACATGAGCAATAATTAAATTGGCAATCTTTTTTGGTAAATTGTGAGCGCAATATATTTTGTTTTTTCTTCGTTGAGTATTAGCTTATTATGTTTGTCATAATTATTAGTTTAATACATTTTTTAATTTTAAATAAACGTAGCCATTATAATAAGAATACCGTAACAGAAAAATATTATATAAAATCGGTTCGTCGACCGCATCAACATCAGTCTTGTTTGGGTAGGGCTGCTCCATCGCCGAAGCCAAATAAGTCTGCTATTGGCTTAAATCTATGTCTCGTGCCGCGAATACACATACTAGTTAGCTTATTATTGTGTAGACACTCGTGTCTTCTATCGAAGGCAGGCTGATCAGCATTGAAACCTTGCTCCAAGAGCCAGCTACAAAAAAGAACAGTACCTATCATCTACATTAGACATAATCAGAGGTTGAGGAAACTCTAAGAGAGTAATTTGATCTATGTGCATGAGCTTTTTTTAATGAAATGATAGATGGTGTTACTGAAGGTGCACTTGGAGTCTTGTCACCCTTACTTGGACAATATGGTGAGCAAGCTCTCAACCGGTTCATGTGCATGAACAAAGCGATAGCCGTAAAATACTACCCTGAGAGACTCTATGGGCTACTAGGCAGGACCGTGCATACAGATGAGCATAAGAAACTCTAGATCGTAAAAAAAAGCTGAGTCCGTCTTATTATTTTCAAGCTTGTTTAATAGTTTGGAGACAGAAACCGTAACAAAAGCCTTGGCTAAGCTCCATTGTCCATATTTCAAGAAACAAATTTAATCATAGAATCAAATATACAATTTATGGATTTAGCACTACGAAATCTAATTTGATTGTCCGACAGTAGTTTATTATTTTCGTCTTAGGTGTATTATTTTTAAATAAAAAAAATACAGTGGATATATGATTGCTGTTAGCCTACTTAGTTGTTAGTTTATAAAACTCTCCCCCTTTTATGCCAAGGATTCATAAATGACTTTTACAAAGATTTTGGGTTTTTTTTAAATATGAAACTTATTGAGGAATAAAGATAGTTTTTGTATCTTTTAGCAATCAGTGATGAGATGACCTCTATCTTCCCCTAGTTGTCTATTATTTTCTAAATCTCATTAATGGCATAGTTGCATAATATGTGAGGGTATATAGAAAGGTATGCATGTGAAGAAAATTTCAATAATCCCCATAGGCTTGCGATGAGCGGTACGCACGTGCCCCGGATTACCCGTAATTGATGGGGCCCGTGTCTAATCTCTGCACTTTGCTCTGCGAGCCCTGTTGCGTAACGTCTCTACTATCTACATTTTATATGAGCTTTTTTGATTACAAAGCAAATATACTACGTGGAATAATATTTTTGTAAATCATAATAATAAACGCAAATAATCCTTGATTTAAAATTAAAGTATACCAGCCATCCCCACACTTAATTTTGTCATTTGGCAATACCAATTTTAATAGTTTATAAAAATATCTAAAACCGAGCAACAGATTGTTCTTTCCTAAGAACATTTTTGTGTGCAAATTATGCACTTATTTAAGTGTCACGAGAAAAAAATCTGGGAAAATATCTTTCCCAGCATTTATTCGTTAAGAGCGTAATTTAGCCGAGCCCCGTCGTTGCGGCGGGCGGCGCGGCGCTCGGCGGGCGGCGTACTATTCGCGTGCGCTCCTTATCTACAGATATTTAAATTCCTGCCTGAGTCTCAAAATAGTTCAAATTAAATGGAGCTTGTAAATTAAGTGTTGCTATCACGCAATCCCTGGGAAATAGCTCTAAGTGGTTTTCTCTTTGATGTACCTACTATTTTATCTGACTTGACGTAATTGGTGTTGCTTCATGAAAGTAACTAAAACAGATGTTCCACCTTGTCGGTAGGTACTCCTTGATATTAAAGATTGGTATATTATTATCTATATACACAGAAATTCAACCTTCAAGGTTTTGAAAAAAGGGATTTTGTTTGTATGACAAATCTTATTACTTGGCTTTATAAACTTATGAAACTTGCACGATTACTTACCTAATTAAATAATAAAAGTTCTCATTATTAGTTTTTCAAAACTACTTCAATAGGACGCTTAGGGGATGTTAGAGTTTGTATGGAAAAAACCTAACGCACGGATTAACTTTAAACTCGTTATTAAATACTTTGTGGAGAAAATTAAGAAACACGACTTTTTGGTTTCTCGAAAATTTACGCCTAACGGGACAATAAAGGCTTTAAAAATGTTAATTTACTGCGTATCTCGATTTACTCATAAGAAAGGATTTTCGGAAATTCTATTCCTAAGGTGGATAAGAAGGCGTTGCGGAAAGCTGACTACTTAGTACATAATTTAGTCAAGTATTCTATCACATTTTGATATATGCAAGAAGCATTGTTAAACACTCAAAAATTGTGAAATTTCTTTAGATCAGATACAACAGAGGGTTATAAGGCTTGCAGGTACTTGAACAAAAGTTACGGGTTTTCCCTTTTCATAAATATGTAATTCATTGCGTCCATCTGCCGTTATTTGGCGAAAACAATAATAGATAGGTATGATGATGGAAAGGCAGACAGCTGAGGCGGGCGCGGAGCGGGAGCGGGAGGTACTGCGGCGGAGATCGGCGGCGGTGGCGGGTTGCGATCGTTCTCAGGGGTAAACAACCGACGATTGAATGTGAAAATTTAATTCAGGTCATTTTCATCGTGGAGCAAAGGAATCTATTATTTTTCCCCAAAGAAACTTATTATCCGACGAATATATTTTTATTTGAATTTTCATAGACGTGCCAGCTCCGATTCAACTTATTTATGCAATTCACGTCGAGCACGGCTTCTTCCGTATCGCCCTCGACAACGATTAGTAGTTGTTAATATTATGATAACTCATTGTTATTATGCGCAAAGAGTTGAAAGTTTTTCCTTCGAGTCGGACTATCTTTGTGAACAAGCACTTGTCGTACCTTTTGCATTTTTAAAGTTTACGTTATCTTGTCTTTGAATAAGGCGTTTAGTTGTGTAAGTATACTTAGGTTTTCTATGGAAATGCTACCAGGTTCAAGCTTGGGGCACAAAAGACTTTGAAAAATGCAAATTTCGTGGAGGGCGCCGACCAGGAACCACACCCCGCGACTCTGCGTGGAATTTAAATGCAACTAGTAAGTTTGGTGCTTTGCAATAAATGCTAGGTCTCAGCGTAAATTATTCCTAATTTATACCTACCTTTGTCCTATGTTTTTCGTTATAAGTGTAAGTTTTTTTTTTACATGGATAGTGTAATGGTTTAAGGTGGTTAGCACATTAGGCAAGAAAGGGAACCGGCTATCAAGAACGTTTGCCCATAAGGTGATTCGCTGCAGATTGAACGTGAAAACAGACAAACGATTGCTTATAAACATACTTGTACAAATATTTCACGAAAGTTACGATAATTTGAGAAGGTTTCCATATTTACCGTTTTATTATCGACCTACATCCACACAAGATATCTTTAATAACTCAGCCGACGACGGGTACACGGTATCTCTCTTCGATTAAATTAGTCGATTAAATTTTCATATTCAATCTTGAGTTGTTTACTAAAGGGAAGCATCGCGCCGGTGGACTAGATAGCTCGACGTTGCATTTTGATCCTTATTTTCTGTGGTGTTAAGTCTGATTTAGATAGTGCTTCGTTGAGTAAAGAGTAAAATATTCATGCTATCTATGATAAGAAAAAACAGTTGAATTTTGCCAAATATTGCTTTTTGTGACCCAATCCTGCCGAAACGGTACAGTTGTGAATTTTAGTGACTGACCTTTTTTAGCAGTTATACTAAAATTAGATACGGTTATTTGATAAAAGCTTAGATATTAACATTTATTGATTAAAACTTGGCTATAGCCAATTGCAAAAGAACAAAACTTGGGCTAGGTAGTTACTTGATATTATTTATTCTATATTCATTGGCAAAAATTGGGTTTATCCTCAATGTTCTGTAGATTATGTCTGAACGGTCTACTTGCACTTTCATTGGATATTTTAGTGAATTATAATTGAATAATTATTTGAAAATCGAGTAAAGTTATATATATTAGCAGGCTCATTTTAAAAATGCCGTGGTTTATTCACTGACCAAATACAACTTGAGTCAATACATTATGTACGAACCAAGTTTATGCATAATGTAGCAACCGTGAGTGGAGGCACAAGCAAAAACTCTTGATAAATAAATAACCCTTTAGTAAATAATATTTCATAAATTTATTTAACGTGAAGCGGATACCGTAATAAATTGACCGAGGATTTCAAAATGAATCTCGGTAAATTGTTTCGACTAGTTCTCTATTAAAACATTATTTCATTGTAAAGCTTTCTGGCGAGGACCCTACTCCCGTCGTGGAAGGTTATGAGCGGTATAATAAAAATAATCTATGTTTAAAATAATTATTGTCATTTAAATTCCTTTGTTTATTTCAGTATAAATCCTAGCTTTAAAGATATGTAGAGCGGGTATGTATAATACTGTTTTTCAATGAAAAATATAATTACTCAATATCATTGAGTTATTATATTTTTAGAGAGTGAGATTTGAGATTTGATAATTCACTATTGGTCCCATAGTAAAAGTTGTTCAGAACGATTAACCCAACATAGGTTTCGAAAATATGCCATCTCGAAATCTCCACCTGTTATAATCTAAACTGAAAGTGAAACAGTGCAAAGGGCTTGAAGGCTGAACGGATTCTCAGTTTACCCAATGCCGTTTTAACCAAACTGACTTTCAGAAGTTGTAATGCTAATTGAGTTTGCAGAATCGTTGAGTAAACTACAACAAGGTGTTTAGTTTCATACAGCCACCGGCTACATAACAAACCGAACAAACTTTACTTTCATTAAATGTTACATCCCTTTAATATTATTTCAGTTGGGAAATTTGTAATTGCAAAATTTTATTTGTTTATTTTAGTCATACTAGAAACGTTAATCAGAAGCTCATTTGGAATGCATAAAGTCAGAAACAGAATCACTTGTCCCAAAGAGCACTTTAGGAGCTCTAAGGGAAATAAATACCTAATAATAATTTTTGTTCTGAATAAATTGAATCTGTATAATTGAATAAATATAAATTGAAAACATAGTCAGATTGTCAAAAAAAATTAAAAAAACTTGCTGAGTTTCTTGCCCGTTCTTCTAAGTAGAAGGCCGACTTCCGAACTGGTGGTAACTTCAATAGCTTTGACCTTCATAAATGCCCTACTTGAATAAATGGCTTTTAACATTTTCCCATTTGAGCACCAAGCCGGTGTTCTAATGGCAATACCATTGGTGCTCTAAAATCGGTATTTGAAATACTTATTTTGGCGCGCTATTCAATATACCGACCTACATAAATTATTACTACATAAAATTTTAAATTTAAATTTTAAAACTGTCATCTGATCCCAAACTAAGCAGAGCTTGTACTATGGAAACCAGATAACTGATTTAATACATATACTACTTTTTGTTTGTAAAATACTTACTTAATATACATAATTACACCCAGACTCAGGACATACAGATATGTTCAATTGTTCATGCACACAAATGCAGTTCCCGTGTGGGAATCGAACCCACGACCTGCGGCGCGATAGATGGAGTCTTAACCAACTGCGCCAACTGGCCCGTCGTAATATAATCCTTAACACCTTTTATTATATGAAATATTAGGATATAGGTAAAATTTATATTAAATTTACCTACTGAAGATTTCTATCCAAGATTGAATTGAAGATACCAATTAATACAATACTTTCTCGAAGGCAGGTACAACTTACGTAAACATGCAAATTACGAACATTTCGTCACTTTCTTTTTCATAAACTTTTTTTTATAAAGATATTGTGAAGTAAATATACCTGAAGTTATAAATGACTACCTTTCCCTTCTTATTTTGAATTTATTCACGTTTCGTTTCGGAGAGCTGTGTTAACGTTGCCAACAAATTTTCAAAGTATTGCGAAACTTATCAATCTGAACGAGGTTTTTTAAATTCATTTTGTTCCGCTTACAAAGTTCCAAACTGTTTTATACCCATGCGAAACAAAATATGTTCGTCATTTGAAAACTTAGAAACCTGGTTGAGAGTTTACTGCGGTTAGTCGATCTACTTCTCAGTTCTTATTTATTAACGTTTTTGGTCTATAGTGCTAGGTATTTACAAGTTGATGTTGAACAAGGTAATTGAATGATTCATTCCTTCCGAACCGTGTCTTAGAGTCTGACTTTTCATAAGTGCCTGTGAAGACACAAATGAAAAGTTTTTTTTTCTTTTACTAGATAGATAGATAGATAATACTTTATTGTTACACCAAAAAACAAAAAGAAACAATTAACATAAAAAACATAAAAATAATAAAGTGTTACAATGGGCGGCCTTATCACTAAAAGTGATCTCTACCAGGCAACCTTTGGATGGAGAGGAGTTAAAACAAACTGTAAAGACGGGTTTACTGTGTAGGTATAGGCCTTTTAACTACAATCTTACTATGGTAAGTGATGATTTGGTTGAAGGTGTTAAGCACACAAAACCTAATAGGAACTGGCACTCAAGTGTAGCTGTCGAAACACACCGATAGATATTATTTTCATGACAATATTGTAGGTTGTTTTGTTTATAAGTACACATGAGCCGATTGATAAGTTGGACGGTGTCATAGGCATGACACAGTCGCTATGCTGTGGTCAGTCACCTTAGTTATAAAACAGATGTGTATAAAACCTACTAGTTGTACAGTGACAACATTTAGTTACGGGAAATTGTTTTTCGCGACTCGCCTTCGTTTGTACAGTATGTTTGTCGAAGTAGTGAGGCGCGGTGGGCGGCGCGGCGACGGGAGCGCCCCCGGCCTCACTACTTGTGCTCGTCTCCTATTCACGGTCTTCAAATTTCCCTACCCAGTTCAAATTTTGTTTGTTATTGTTTAGAATTACCTATCCAAACAAACCGCCTCATAAATTCTAAACATTTTACCCCCAACTTTTATACTGACCTATTTGTGTAAAGTGGTGAAAATTATTACGGGCTCATAATGTAACACCGGCTTCATAAGAAACAATGTTTTTTCAACATTATTTTGAGTTAAAATGTGGTAACAGCACTTTTACTTTAACTTATGACATATTGGTGTTGAAATAATTTAGAGCTTTTGAAATATACGAAAGACATCTTCTGAATGACTGATGAAAATAACATATGTAATATAAAAACATGGACGATGCCGATGAAAACATTAATAAAAGAACAAAATAGTATATACAAATAGACACAAAAAACAAATATACTCGTATTTGTGTGTTATCAAAAGCAATTAAAACCAAGCTTACTTTTGACATTTATATAGGACATAAAAATATTCTTCCACTTATACCGAATTTACCTACTACCTAAATAATTTTACACCGATAACTTGCCCGTACATAAGTAATAAACTTTAATTAGACACACAAAACCTTGCGGTGCAGATGAACAGCGTCGCATCTACGGGTCGGAGTGCGGCGAAGACCTCCCCCGCTACGTCAGCAGCCCTCAACGCCAGGCGTCACCCTTCCCACTCGAGAGTACCAACCGAAGATATTACAGAAGGAATAGGAACTCTAAAGGTGTGTATTACTTTAATGTAGGTATACTTAGCAAACTAATTTCTGGAATTTGGTTATACATTCAATAGCGTACTCTACTTAGTGATAACCCTCTTCTTAAAAAAATGTTATTGGTGTTATATTCGGTTTAGGTTAGTATTTAAGTATATATATGGGGTTTGACTCATTGATTCAGATTCAGACATGAAAAATTACGAAATAAAGAAAGTACTTATCTTATTATTAAATCCATATGTGAATCATTACTAATCTCTGTTCATAATTTGAAAACGTTTCGATCTTACTTTATTTAAGTTATATCTCTTTGTTATATGATATACTACGCATAAGAATAAGTAGGTAGGTACATACTGTAAGTAGGTACCATTATAATAAATTTCATATTATTGCCTTTTCGTTACAAATAAGGGCTGAATATGAAATACAGGCTACAATAAAGGCTATTTAGGATCACTTCTAGGTGTTTGTTTTCCATTGTGATGACTGAGACTGTCATAAAAAATGAATTTCCAAAATATAAATCTTGATTAGCAGCAAAAGTTGTTCTATGGAATAATGCGCATTGTAAAAGTTCAATGTTTATGTCGTGTATATCATATAAGCTAAATTATTACCATCATAAGCTATAATATTGATGAAGGTATCTAGCCAGTTGGACCTATTTATCGTATTGATAGTTCGATCAGTGAGGTTAAGCTTAAGTCGTAGGCTTCTGTAACTAGATGACGGTAGACGGTAGTCAGGGCCAGGCTCAAAGCGTGCAAGGCGCCTAGATAGCGTTAATTTATTGGGTTTGATTGATAATGTCTTGCCGAATTCTAGTCGGTGATGCAATTTATACTGTTAGGTGTTGATTTATCACCTATGGCTGAAATTGTATGTGTAGGTACTTGGGTAGGGTAAAGAACTTCACGCGAGTATAGATAGCAAAAATCGCAGTCTTTGAAAAATTTATTCAGGCGTGCGGTTTAATAAAAAGGAATAAAATTGAATTTAGAAGGCAGGTATCATTAAAATTTAATTCTAAGTGTTGAGTTTTTGTCAGGTGAAGAGATATTCAGCGCCGAGCCTGGCGGCACGCTCTCACGTCGGCGACGTGCGGACGACTTCACGTTGGATAACAACGCGCGTAACGCCCGCCTCTGCCATAATAATGGTAAGATATCCAAGATCGTTTTATATTCATTTTCATAACCAACAGGGGTAATAAAAACTTGACAAATCTTCATAAAAAACTTTTTAATATGGAACCAATGCTATTATCGTATTGTATAGTGTAGTTTTGTCAATTTTATAAATTACTTTATGACTGCTTCACTGTTTGTTTAGAGTTCCGTAGAATAAGGAACACTTATAGTTTCCCAATGTCCGTCCGACACAGATTGTGCAGTTAAATAAATCAGCAGATAAATCTTATCTCCTAGGTGCTTTATCTCTACATTTTGAAGGAAATTATAACGTAAATAATACTTAACAACTCTTTTTAGGATTCTGTGTCTTTTAGTTTCGTCTGTCTGTCTTTCCACAATATAAATCATTGACTCTTAGTAATAAAAAGCTGTAATTTGGCATGTAATTACATATCAATCCATCAAAGTGTAAGTGTAAGCGATGTACTTATCGCTTAAAAAACAACTGGATTCGTTCGTCCACTACTCTTATTGGGGATATTTTTTTTTTCGTCTATCCCATTCGAAAAATATTACAGATGTGTGATTTTTCGATTCAGGGATCCGTTTGTAATATATTAAGCTTTAAAGCAAATGTTTGTTAGAGTCTTAGTGTTCCTGCCGAATAAATGTTGTATTTGAGATTTGCATATGTAAAAAAAAACACGACGATATTATACATACCGAAGTCTTAGCAGGCTTTACAAGTTAACGACTACTAGTCGACTAACTTATAAAATGATCTTGGAGAGGTAAAAAGGAAAATTTCATGCAAATTCCATTGAAATACTTAGATGATGTTGCTAGTTATATATTCGGGCTCAATGTTATGTACATATGACATCTATGCTGTGGCTGTCACGTCACGTCACGTAAATCTCTTTTTTGGTAAGATCTTTTGAAAGTCATACTTTTATTTACATTATTTAAATAATTTGTTCATATCTTATATTTAATTACTACCGAAGTCTTTCTTTTTCAAATACAAACTTTTAGATAAGGTGTCTGTAGATATATACAAGGTCAATACTTTGAGATGGCATCTCATGAAACGTTGAAAAATATGTCTTCTTGCTTGATCAAAAGTTTTGTTTCGTGATTTCTGAGTTCTTTCCATACTGTATTTAGTAAACCTCTCGATTTGTTGAGCATGAAGAAACTTACGTAGGATTCGAAAGATATCACAATCACAAAGTACCTATCTGCTTAGTATAACATAGATATATTATAACATTTTTATGTCACTAGTCGAGTAATTATGTAATTATGTTAGGTATTCATTAACTCGACAGCCATTATTAATCCTGTGCCATTCTGAAATGTAAGGAATGAATGAGGTATTACACATATTCAACAGGCTCGGATTCCAGTTTAGTTATTGTAGTTAGGCATGTTGTTGTATAGCTTCGGGTAATATAAGCGTAATTCTAAGGTGGGGGTTGGTGCATGCCTTTGATGAGGATGCCTCGCATAGTTCCGCTGACGCACGTGACTGGCACGACCTGTATGTATATACCCTACTCGAGTGTGAGGATTCGTGTTTGTTATCAGCTGCCTACTTATATACAGGTGTTATAAATATGCTTCTGTTGTTATTTTCAAATATATCAAATACCTACATTAAAATAAAAACATAAGTATTTAATTTCAGCCTGCTCTATACTCATTCGAGCTAAATTAATACCTATTGTTGATTAATAATTTTACAATAAAGATTACGCGAAGTGTTTATGTGTGTCTCACATAGATTTAACTACCTTCAAATTTTACTTACTTTAAAATCTCAGTAATTATTATGATTCAAAGAGATCATCTGTGGAACAAGAAGATTTGCCCTCCCGGAATCTCCAGTACAATATAATCAAAGCTCAGATTGTAGTATTTGAAAGATAAATAAATATACTGGGACATTCCTCACACATGGTCAGCTGATCCTAAACTAAGCAGAGTGTGTACTATGTAAACCAGATAACTGATATACTACATAATACTTTTTGTTTTTAAATGCATAGGTACATAATATACATAGGTTACACCCAGACTCAGTACATACAGACATTGGAAATCGAACCAACGTAAGATGTCTTACTTTACTATTATAATTGACGAAATGACTCACGAGGATACAAGTACCTTATATAACTTAAACTAAATACCTCGTTATTACAGGCCCAACAAACAATGGCGGTCAAAACAGCGAGCGAGAGTGTGAGTCACCCCCGGAGCCAGCGCCTCCTGAAGTACCACCGCGTGGACCCTCACTGCACGTCACTTTACGGCATAGACCCTGCGACCAGACAGCTGAGCCTGATCGACTGTACTTGTCTGAAGGTAAACCTTACATTAGTTTATTTATCTTTAGTTTAAGTTGTTGGGATGATGTATGATTCATTGTTTCATACTAGCTGTGCCTCTTGATTTTTTCCGTGATGCTTTTACAGCCTAACCTTCCTGAACGAACGGGTTTAATAACGTAAAAAATCTAATAGTGCAGGTAGTTCCTGAGTTAAGCACGTCCAAACATATAATATATTACTAGATAGGATTTAAGAACAATTGTATCGCATAACATGATTGTCTTATCCAATATCACACACTCCCACATACTGCCTACCAGACTAAGCTGCCTGGTAAAGATTTTCAATGTCGTTTTTATAATAGGCATCAAGAGGTGAGAAAAGGGCAGACGGCCATTACAATGTTAAGTAATACTTACATTTTATTTTTAAATCTGTTTTTGTTGTTGACACCTACACTACAGACAGATTAAACAAGACTTATCAAAATATGGCTATTTAGAAAAGCAACATTAATAAATCCTTTATAAAGCAATGATTCGTTACCAACTTTTACTTTGGTGAATAAACAACGATGTAGTTCTTACTTATGTAAATGTATGTCGGCTGATTTTTAACCGCACTCGGTTAGAAAACAAACTTGTTGAACAAAGTTTCATTTAATCTAAGTTTGAAGATAAGGGTTCTACAAAATGTGGTAAAATTTAATAGTGGAACGATTTCGTTGTCCGCGCTATAGCAACCCTTGTTTTGAACAAAACAGCTTTGAAGATTTCCCAATTTCGCGATAACGGTTAAATCATAATAAAATTCTCTAGTTTTCAACCTCGAACTAGTTAAGTTCGGCCCCAACAAGAGTTTGCTTTTTGTTTCGATTTTAGGATACAAAATAGTTTAATTAATGCAAGTAACAAGAACATAATAGAAACTAAAGAGAATATATAAACGCTATTGATCCTCATGTATTTGAAATTAATGAATCTGAGATAGCGAATAGAAAAAGGATGGTCGCAATCAGTCGCACATGCGGGCGGGCCCACTCCCTTGATGAGTTAGCTAATTAAATTTCCGCCGTAAATGTACAGCAGAGTTAAGTAGTAGGCCCGTTCTTATGTCCGTACTCCGTACAAGTTTAATCGAATCGCATCGCCCGTGCTGGTCCGCGGCGCGGTACTAAGTTTACTTGGGCTGACAAATTAGCCACTTGATCTCGCCATGCCCGAGGCGCGTAAACATAAAGAAGTCAGACTTTAATTCCTTTTGCATTTCTCTTTGACGTTTTTTCTTTGTGTACTCTTCGTGTTTTCATTAGCCTCAAAGCGTTCACGCTACATCATAATGAATTTCTGAGTCCTTTTTTATTATGTCGCAATTTTTTATTGAGACAGGTGTGCAACATCCACGGGTCAGATACTCAGCCGCGTTCCGAATCCGTAACGAAAGAAGAAAGCTGCTAAATTTGAATGGGCGCGAGCCCGACGCAGGATGAGTTGCTTTGATGTGGTTGCTCTGGCCCCCGAGCCCGCTCTCGCACCCGCGCCCGCGCCCGCGCTCGCACCCCGTTCAAATGGCGCGCACTTACAGAGGAACTCTTACCGTAATTTAATTTTTATGATAGCGCATTGTAAGCACCCCGGAGAGACTTTCATTTGGATTTGTTCTCTACTTGAGAGGTTCACTGACGCTAAGAAATAACGTTTTAATGTAATAATTGTAAATGACTTAAATAAATTAATACATAGTGACTGCTAAATCTTTTTAGACAATATTATTTCAACAACTGAATTACGGTAATAACAACGATGTATTTACAGATCTCCTAAAGCATCTGGTATGGAAATGAATTAGGCAAATCTTGATTCAAACAAGAAAATAGCTTCAAAAGGTCTTGAAAGTTTAATGGAATCGAACAGGGCCCGGCCGAAGTAGTCGGAAGTTTGCGCGGGTGACAAATTGGGCACTTGACCCGCGCGCCGAGCGAGCCTCCGAGTGCTTGTTTCTCGAGGACCGTAATAAGTTTAACTTAAAGTAAACTATATTCCATTCCCTCTAATTTGCCCTCCTGCTTCACTGCTATGGTATTTTTACAGTTTTAAATTAACATTGCTTATTTACGAAGGTACCTACTATTTCAAACTTAAATTTATGGATATCATTCCATATGTAAAAATATTTTAATACAAATACGGGAAATGCTGCTACTTCTAATCCATGTTATTATTAAGTATACCTAAGTATTAAAAAGTACGCGAAGGAAGTCAAAGGCACGGTAGGTGCTTGTGGATGCAATATTATTTTGCAACAGGGGGCCTACCACAAGCTCTTAAAACAAGGTTAAAATAACCTTATTTTGCGTTTTCGTACCATGACATCCTTAAAAATAAGCTTATTATAGGCATAAAACAATATTGTTTTGTTAGCAGGTTTGATGACGTCACCTCTAATCGTTCATTCAAATCGTACCATGATGTGTCTTTTGACAACTAGCATTATGGTTTTTATGTCAATTGCATATATCAATCAAAATATAACATTATATACGCGACGAATTATCCAAATTTATGATAAAAATATCTATTATTATAGTGATATAAAGTCAGTAGATCGTATTTATTTAACTTATCGAATTAATTGTGTATCTCTAGCCTTCTAGCTTTTGCCATCTAGCATTTCAAGATGGCAAATGAATATGAACTATTTGTGTTTTTGGAAGCAAATACCAAAGAAGCCAATAATAGATACACGAAAGCGACGTGGTATGCATCTATGCTACGTGAGGAATCAACACTTTCGCATGCAATGGACCAAAATGCCATTTGCTATCGAAACCATACGACCGTATGGGTTTGAAGCTCACCGAGTGGCTCGCATATTGTCACCAAAATAATCGAGGCCTCGGGCGGGGAGCTTTTTCGCGCATTAGCTTGGCTAGCCTGTTGGGAACCTTGCCGATAATCTACGGAAGCCTAGAGGAAAATTTATATACGAGTGCTAGATTGTATTTCATTTATTTGTTGTAAATATTTAATATCGTATAGATTAAGCTTTACTGTGATTGTACTGTATTCATAAACGTTTATATACCTAAATACACAATCATAATGTTTCATTGTATGACCTGCAACTACAGTAGCATTCCTGACAAAAGGTAATAAATAAAAATATGTGTTGATTCCTGTGGTAAATTCTTTATTTATATAATTTAAAGACAATAGGTACCTGCCTAGACTATAGGTATTAAGACTGAAGTGCCATACATAAATATAAACCTACCTAGGTATATATTTATGTATGAACTTTGTCTCAGTTTTTGTAATGACCAAGAAGTGCTCCATTGCTTTGCTAGTTGAGGATTAGGTACCTATTTCTCTCCAGCACATTTCTTAGAGTAGTTACTTTGAATTCCGGCGAATTCTTCACTGCAAAATGAATAAAATAATACTTGAATTACTTCTGTTTGTAACCATGCCATATTAAATTTCATTCACTGAATATCACTATTGAACGGCGGCCCCTTGCCTTGTTTTCATATTGACCTAAGTAATATTAATTCAAGTAATATAAAAGTCGATATACATAAAATAAATATTTGTATTATTTCAAAATATGTAGTGCAACAGGGCACATTGAGTTTCAAAATTCGTGCGTCACAATTGACAAGTTTTGTCCCGTTCTATCCTATAGGGCCATCATCTTTTCTCACAAAATAACCTTATTGCCAGACTGTTTTGTTTTCACCTTATAATAATATTACTTTGATTCGTACCATGAGCTCAATCGTTCAACATTGATATAACATTGCTAAGTGCCGAGAAAGAATGAATGATTTGTAAGAATTTGTCTATGGCTTGCTACAACCTGATAAAAGATAAAAAGAAATAACGATATATTAACTGTATAGTGCCATTTCTTTCACACGTTGGACCGAAATGATTTGAGGTTCTTCATCTTTTAGCAAAGTATTAAATTAAACTAATTGTAAAGTATAAGTAACTAAAAGAATAAAATATTTTCGAGTAATTTCTATAAAATGCATACAAATATTTTAAAATGTTATTATGAAGAGTAAGGAAATTAATTGAAAAAATATATAGACTGCCGACTCTAGATTATCAAATGAAATGAATCGGAACAAAATATTTACCTGTCATTCTTGTCATACTCAAATGTCTTATAAAGATATCCAAGATATTTAGTTATTATTTTATTAATACATTTGTTTATGTAATTTAATAACAAACAAAGTGCAATCAATATGGAAACATCTTAATAGTATATTCGACAGTAATATTCAGTGCATGAAATTTAAGATGTCATGGTTATAAACATTTGTAAGTTGCACAAATGTTGCAATTCATTTTGTAGAGTTGTAGCCGAAGAGTTCGCCAGAGATCCAGTCAGCAGGTAGAAATGGTTAAATACAAACAGACCAAAAATACCGCCTTCAATCGATATCTTCAAGCGAAGGAGTACTCTCAAAAAAGTGTACGTAGATATGGAGAGGCTGGTCTAAAGTGAAGTCTAAGAACCTATAAACGCTGAAATAAAGTTTGAATCTGTATCTGCAAGATTGTTTAATGCCATACTTATATTGTGTATAATTATCTTACTCTCATTAAACTTATGTGAATAAAGAATGTAGGTACATAATACTTTCGTGTTTTTATTCATTGTGTTATTGACGGGAATCCTACTGTAGTTGCAGGTCTTGGAATTAAACATATTATGTGTATGTAGGTATATAAATATTTGCCGCTGTTGTCGATCATCGACAAGGTTCCAGGTTCAAGCTCGTTATTGGCAGTGTTTCCTCTTTGGATAGCCAAGCTAATGCGTTGTCACAAAAAGCTCCCCACCAACCGGTTTGCCGAGGTTTTGATGATAATGTGTGAGCAAATCAGCGAGCTTCAGACCCCCACGGTTCTATCCACAGCCACAAAGGCTACAGAAAGTTAGGTCCAATGGATGTGTATTTTAGAATTTCCCGCACGGTTACATCTGCTCTGCAACAGTATAGCAGATTGTTGTGAGTTGAGTTTTCAATACAAATATATAATACTTAATTAATATTTTACTACATTAGATGGTTAAAATGATTATCTTTATAGATTATTATAAGTCTGTCGTCTGTCCGTCTGTTGACAATAATATATTCCATCCAGGCTAATGTAGGTTACGACCAATTTTAGAAAATTTGCCAGAGAATCTAGTTAGTTTGGATTCCAGGAACACAGGGACTACTCTGTGTACTAACACTGCAGGAAAGTTAACTTTATGGATTAATCTGGGGTTATTCGATGTACGTTAGCGATGGGTAACTAGCCGAAATTTCAATAGCTTAGCTAGCCAGCTATATGTGGTCTAAAAGCCAGCTAGCTAGTCAGCTATTTTGGCTATTTGGCTATTAGGCTTGAGCGGCGGCGCAGCTTGATGAATAACGTTCAACTGCGATCTGAGTTCGATCCTCGCCGCTGCAACAAGTCTAGTCTAGATGATAATGTAATAAATTAATGTAATGATTTTTTCATTTACTTTTTATTTTGTTGTATACTTTTTGAAAATAAATGACTTTCCCTCATAGGTCGTACGTATTACTAAAAAAAACATCGAAAATCAACAATAACGTCATCTCTATTTATGGATATGAACTAAAAGCTTTCACAGTACATCAACTCAGTCATTAGTTGTAGGCAAGTAAACCATAGATGTCGCGCTACTTCAGATGATTTTAACGATTTATTTAATAAATAATAATATTACAGAATAATTTAATTTAATTAAAAAACAATATGTTTAAATTCGTATAATTAGTACCTTTCAAATTCGAAATAATAATAACGAAATGCACTCGAATTTCACTCTTTCGGAATTTACACAACTCAGTTTCGCAGTGAACGCACGCACACACAGCTATCGGCTACGCGGCTACGCGGTTACGCGGCTACGCGGCTACGCGGCTACTCGGCTACTCGGCTAGAATGGCTTTGGCTAGCCGGCCAGCTACCGGCTAGTGGCGGCTACAGTGGCTATTAACCTTTGGCGGCTAGGCGGCTACCCGCTGTGTGTGACGTTAACTTCTCGTAATGAGGAGGATTGTTTATGTTACAAAAGGTTAAAATACCTGAAAATCGTGCACTTAAGGTTCAAATTGGTTCGAATTATCAATTGTTACACAGGTATTTTCAGCATAGAGGTATCTTAAGAAAACTCCTCATTTTAGCTAGCCATAGCCAGTAGCCATTCAGTAGCCAGTAGCCATCCAGTAGCCAGTAGCCATCCAGTAGCCAGTAGCTAATTATCGTGTTGACAGATAACGTAGCCGTGGCTATTTTGTGTATAGCCGTTTTTTGGCTAGTTATATGAATAGCTACCCATCTCTAATGTACGTTGGTTATAATGAAAACAGGATATTAATAGTGGGTGGTACCTAAATGAAAAGTCACTAAATATATAAACACGCTATTTAAAGCTCCGCTTTATCTAAATAAATCTTAAGGCTAAGGGTCGAGGGATCGATATTACTAACGTAGATGCATAGTTGTGTAGTGAACGACAAGTGCAATTAAAAACTTTATAAACAATCGGTTATATTATTTTGGGATGATACCTAATCTCGCAATCCCGATATATTCATTCTATAAGTAAATAAATTCGATATAATTACTTTATATGACACTATAATAGATTTTTATAACATAAATTTGGAAAACAATGTTATTTTCAGCTTGTAAATACAACGTATATAAGATTGCTAAATTTGACATTAAAACAATAATGTTAATTGTCAAAAGCTTATAAAAAATAGCTCATGGTACGAATTGAATGAACCATTATGGTAAATAAACAAGGTTGTTTTCATGCATAAAATAAGCTTGTTTTAGGGACATCATGGTACGAAAAGAAGAATAAGGTTATTTGAAAGAGCGAGAGAGTATGGATGAGTGACAGAGATGAGAATTGTTAAGAGAGAGAAAGTTGCTTAGGCCCATAGCGTTATTTCTTTTCATCTTTAATGAGCCCATAGACAAATTCTCAAAAATCATTCGTTCTTAGCAGGAATATAACAATCATATAACAATAGTGTTTGGTAGAGGTCATGGTACGAATATAAATAAGGTTATTATATGCTGGAAACAAAACAGTATTGCAATAAGGTTGTTTTGTAAAAGATGGGGGTAGGCCCCCAGGACTCGACGTCTCAACTCCAGCCTCTTGCTTGAAAATGAAAACCTCCCCAGAGATTCGCTGTAATTTAATTTTTACGATGCCGTATTGTCAGAGCTTCCAGAAGCGCTACTTGCAGTTAAAACTCAAAACACAGAGACTCTTTGACTGTTATTATATGTGATGGTCTCATTTGAATTAAACAATCAACAAACCTACTTACCTGAATACGACGCGAAGGAGATAACGATTCGCCCAATTAACCCAATACAGTGTCAGTCGATTATCCATTTATTTGGGTGATCTAATTTGAGTTGTTTGTCAATGCATATATAGCTACTGAGTCTAACTAACATTAATTAAGTTTTAAAAGTATCATAATGTACCTTTAGGTTTATTTATGGCGTAGTTATACCTGAACTGTATATTTGGAAGCATAGTAAGTGTTAATAATGCAATTACTTTCTGTAGATGTTTACTTTATGTTTCTGAAATCTCGTTATAACTTGACGGCCCTATTGTACACTTTCCCATGTTTATTTCTTTCTCTTGATGGAGAAATAAAAATGTTATTACTTCGTTTAACATCGCGGTAAAATTGATATAACTCGGAGTATTCTTTGTCGGCACTCTTCTATTTCATTTGACGGACTCTTAAGAAGAATTTTGCCACGTTTTCATTCCATAATATATTTTATGACAATATTACAGCTTTTTTACGTTTTTTTGCTTACTATATAAATTGGACGACGTATGTTAAACTCCAAATACCTCCGTCTTCCTATTATATTATATTGCTAAGCTTAGAAATTCGTTTAGATTATAATTTTTTAGGGTTCCGCCCCAAAAAGGTAAAAAGGAACCCATATGGTGCCACTTCGTCGATCTGTTCGTCTGTCTGTCACTGCGGTATATAAGGTCCTAATAAATTAGTGAACTTCCTCTTGAGGGATGAATGTATAGGTAATTAGTAATCAAAAAATAATATTAGAAAAACAATCCGAGGAAAAAAAACCTTCGCGCGGCTTCTTTGATTTGCATAGAGACAGTATAGGATTTTTTATTTTTTTTCCCTCGGATTATTTTTCTAATATTATTTTTTGATTACTAATGACCTATACATTCATCCCTCAAGAGGAAGTTCACTAATTTATTAGGACCTTATATTTAAGCAACCACTTATGCTATAGATTTGCTTATAGCAAATATATAATAATAGTATATACTTTTTTTTTATTTATTTTTTATACCACTTAGGTGGCAAACAAGCATACGGCCCGCCTGATGGTAAGCAGTTACCGTAGCCTATGGACGCTTGCAACACCAGGGGTATCACTCGCGCGTTGCCGATCCTAAAAACTATAATACTTTTACTTATACTTTTTATATTTTTATTTTCCGACCGAAATTTCAAAGTACCTACTTATAAGTTTAAGAGGGGTATCTAAGACTCGCACTTGGCCGGTTTTTATTGTTTGTTGTATATACTTATCTTTAATACTGAGATCTTAATCGTTTAATTAAAACGATAATTTTACCGAAATCCAAAGTATAAACTATTTACTTTATCTACCGGGTAGAATTAAAATGAATGAAGCTGTAAGTTATAGGGTAGATTCAACTGCACTTTCGCTTGCTGCTTCATTAATTTTACATTGCAATTTCATCTCAATTGAAAACGGAAAACCATAGAGGTTTTCAGATATCTACATAAAAACTGCAATTTCCCGGACATTGTGTCAGTATTCATAAAGTTTTAACCGCTCATAAAAGTATCGTGGGTCGCGATCAAATCCGACAATGTCATGTTTTGAGTGGAACCTACTCGATCCTGCTGCGATACTCGCGGGAGAAGAGTTTTAAACATCCCCCGTCCGGAAGCCACTTAAGTGCTCATAAAACACTCATAGGAATATCCACATATATTTGATTCTTCTTTTGTGTAATTTAAAGTTCTGTGGGTGACTTTATGGGGATTTATTATAAAATTTATTTTGAAAATAAGTTGACGAGGTAAATTTTCTGTCCTGTTATTTTTTTGCATGGTTCATGTTTGTGTTTTGAGAAAATAACATGCCGCATGATCTTTAGTCTTATCACTTTGAAGATACCTTTTTATTTACATATTATACACTTACTACACTACACGTGTCATACAATTCTCTCTATGGTCGTTCCCTCATGTCTGAGGATCGTGGTCAGCATCGGGTTTGCTTCTAGAGCGGATGACCTGCCTCCACCGGTTTCTGTCCAACGCGTCCCTTACGACCGTGTAAAATTTGGAGGACGATGAGTCTTTTACTTGATCGGACCATCTAGTTGGCGAACGACCACGTAGTCGTTTTCCTCATACAATTATTGAATGATTAATTAATGGAATGGAACTACTAATGCAGTGTTGGAGTGGTATTCATAGTGTATGTAATAAAACTAGTTAGAGGAACATTATTCAAGTAGAACGAGCGAATGAGCGAGTATGCGATACGTCACAGTAAGTTGGAACACTTTAAAGTTTTTCCGCGTAGCACGGTGGTACGGAACCATCCGTGGACGGAGAGAGCGGGATAAATGATTGATGGCGGCCCTCCAAGTATAAACTCGATTATCCGTTGAGACGCGAACAACTTACAAGTTTTATGTAACGATGGATCAGGATTATTCGAAACTTTTCTCGGGGAAAAAAATCGACTCATGACAATCATGTTTGAGTTGAATATCAATGACGGAGACCTTTTAAAAAGTTGCTGTTTTATATATGTACGTTTTATTTCATTTTCTGTTTATAAACTCTCATATTTTTTATGTCATGCTTCGATCTTGCACACCTAATGTCAAGACTTGTTTAAAACAATATTTATTTTTACATTAATGTTATATAAGCATTCTAAAAAGCCTTAAATATAATTTACTTCGTATAAAGGAACAGTAAACTGATCTTTCACGTTTCATCAACCTTTATTTGTGAAATGAAAATATTAAAAAATGATTGGTAATCAAAATCTAAATATTGAATTCATATTTTCTTCTGAAGATTTGAAAATAGCCTAGAAGATAAGTAAGGCGATGTTCGCTAATGACGGTCATGATGGACTAGAGGTTAATGAAGTTGAATTTATTATAATTTGTAATTTCCAATTAAATTTGATGTTCATAATACACTTTTAGTACATTGTGATTTCAGGGTGTTAATTAGGTAATAAGAAATGTTATTACACATTTTTTTTATATTACCTACTGAGGTGGGAAGCAAGTATACCACTCGCCTAAAGCATTTACCGTACCCTATAGAGTTGCAACACCACAGATATCAGTCACGTTTCTGACTCTGCAAAAATCTGCTCTCACGCGGGGTGGTCATTCCACAACCTGAACATCCGCGGTAGAAAGTTTCTTTGATAACGCACAGTGCGAGAATTATGTGTGTAGATCAGGCTAGTCTTGGCCCTTGTGTGAAGTTCTGTTACGCTGTATTGAGTACACCGTGCTTGCTTAACCTTGCCTTCCAACTGGAACTGTACGTCGCAACAAATGGCAACGCCAAGAATCTCTTCGTGACTTGAGGTTCTGTAATAGTAAAGCTACATCAATAGGGGTTTCTAAACGTTGAACGCGCAGGCTTGTGTCTTCGTGGGACTGAAAAGAACTAGGTATAGGTACCTCAATTGGAGTAGGTAAGTGAACTAGTTAATGTACTCTTGACACAAATCGTTCGCGGCTTTCTTCACTATGGAACGATGATAGTTTGCAAACTATGTATCCATATAAATAGCGACCCCAGTACTGTTGTGTGCATAACCAGAAATGCCGTCAATAGACAGCATATCATTGATATGTTGCAGGCTCAGAGTTGGGGACAGCACAGAGCCTTACGGGACGCCGGATTTTTATACCAAGCTATTGGAAAAACTACCATCATTGACGGCTTCTCCTGGATCTTATAAATCTGCTAGATAGACCCGCATTTCTCGGGAAACCCGAATACTTGCAAATTCGCTTGCTACCGCGGTGCCAGACCTGATCGAATGCCTTCGCCACATCTAGGCTACACAACATGAGATACACTGGTTAGAAGATAGATAAATAGATATTATCTATTATTGCACCAAAAATAATTGCAAACAAAACATAACCTTTGAATCCTCTCCATTCTCTCAAAATAAAATGAAAAGAAGAAAGAAAGTAGAAGGTTACCAGTCGAGGGACAGCATCCTACTGCTATGACTACTTGACTTTGAGTGACATAATAATATAAGGCTTATGTTTAACGAGCCACCAGATGTAGTAAAATGTTACGGTAATAAATCACTGTATATTGCCAAAAATAGTAAATGATCACCAAATTAAAGTAAGGAAATTGTTGCGGTATTTCTACCTAAATACATAGTTTGATTGCCATAAAATGTTGCTATATTACCAAACATGGTACATATGTAAGTGTGTTTATTCCACCCAGAACCGACTCGGGCACTCCATTTGGTGATAATTTACTAAATTTGGTGTCAAAGTACAATTTAAGGTACGGTAGGTAAGGTAAGGTAGGTTATTGGTCACAAAATTATTTTTGGTGATCATCATATTTATCCCCATAATATAATGAGTAATAATAAAAATATGTTCTACTTGTTCTACTCAATAGCAACGCAATAAATTCAACATACTGTAGTTATTTACTTCGTAGGCTCGAGTAATCATACGAGATAAGGAAACTCTCCATCTGCATACTTCAATATTAGTTTGCGCCGGAGACGAATGCTTGGCGAAGCGCAACGAAGTAAAATTGTTTCGCCGTCTATTATTCGAGTTTTAATCAAGAAAGAAAGTCGCGTTGGGAAAGACGAGACGTCTGGAAAATGTCCGCGATGTCGCCACTGTGATCCGCCCCGTCCACATTAATCGTGTGTAAAATATCCTGCAAAAAGCTCATTACGAGCTTTCCCATTTCTCTTTTGCTATACTGGACTGTGTTAACGCTAAAGTTAGTGGTAGTTCTCAACTTAGTATGGACTGTGGCGAAAGGATGACATTAAATATTACCAGAATACAGATCATAAAGCGAACATAACTGGGTTAATTATATAATTATAGTAATGGAATATTTGTTATTGGTTCTCATAAAAAAATACTAGGTTGGAATGTTTACTAGGTTGGAATTATAACAAAGCAATTTAGTGTAAATTTTACAGGTACACACTGTATATATGTTTCCATATTCTGATAGTAAATGATGTAAAAATACAATTGCAATATTTTCGTTCGGAGTGTAGATAAAATGTAGCACAAGGGTGTGTACAAATCGTTTACTTTGATAGAGTGTGCGAGTCTCGCTACTCGGTTGGAAAAACTCGAATCGTTTGCGCACTCGTCCCGTGTTCGTCTCGACCCCCACCTTTACCTCTTTCACCCTTCTGCTGTCGCTCTCAAATACGATTTAGCCAGGCTACTTTGCGAGGCGACTCTGTTTATTATTTAGTTATGTGTTTCGTCTAAGCTAACTAATTCACTGCGCTGCGGGGTGCACAAATATTTTTATATACTGAAACTGTAATATTTGAAGCATTCGCTATATTTATTTTATACGAGCTTTCAAAATTACCATAATTTTGTTATCATATGAACAAATTACAAATAAATACTGAAACTTTCATTTATCAAATTTTTGTGACACATTATGCTGCATAAAATATGAATAGTGCCCAATAAAATATCTATTTCCGTCTACTAATTCAGTCGTATCGAATAAGAACGCTATCAAGCGTCTGCGTAGCTCTCATTTATACTTAATCCTATTTGATATATTAGTCCATAACGAGCGGTGTCCCAGATTGCTACTTGCCGAGATTGTAAGAAAATGCCGAGTTACGACCGCCGTATACCCTTATTGATGGACACTCATGTTTTATTGACACTGTTAGTACTAGAAGCGGAACAACATCCTATTGGTACGTAGCGTACTCAATGTAATAATTTCAATTCCAGCTGCTACGATAGAACAACGAAGGGTGTTTTTGTTAGTGAAACATAAAGAATATTCACATAAATTGGGTACAGACGTGTAATATTGATTGATAACCCAATTTATGTTGCTCCCGAACTGGCGCGCTGGCGCGCCTCTTTATGGAGTATCGCTTTTAAATGACGGTTCATCATACGTTGTACTTTTGGGGGTCGTTTAGCGGAACTTGGACAAATTGGTTCGCACTCACTGGAGATACGATACATATCACAGTTAAGTGCATGGTAGTGTGAATGAAATGCGCGCTACAAGTATTCGATATCACTAGCTCCGTACTAGAAAGCTGTTAGCATTATATTACTCTAACAGGAAATTGTACTGGAGATGACGATGCAATAAAACAGATATTAACTCAATTTATTTTAACATAAAAAACATTTTACGTTAACAATCCAATACATGCCTTTCATGATCCGATATCAATTTATTTTGTTTGCAGGCTAGGGCGGAGAAGGGGAGCTTTTAAAAGTCGGTTTTAAACGTGATACATTATCAATGTGGCGTTGCTTTAGAGCTTTCCTCGGTATCGCTGAAGCGACTCGCGGATAAATGATTGATGGCTACGGGGTGTCACCATGCGCTATCACGCGCGACTTTCACTTAGGTACATCGAAAATATTTTACACATACCATGGCGAACGTTCACATGAAAAAGCGTGCGACAATGACGCGGAAATCAAAACGTCGTCCTCATATATAATTCTGACGATATTTAAAGACAACAATATAAAACATCAGTCCCTAAACATATATGAAAAAATATGCATATTGGATAGATAAAATCTATCCAATATGCATATTTTTATGTAATTACATAATTTCGCTCGACAATGATAAGTATGACATAAGGGCTTAAGTACTATGCAAAGTTTTGTCTAAAATGCCTACTGCATGTTGTAGGTTATTTAAGAGCAGTTAATTTATTTATTTATTTATATAATTAAGGGAAACTAACAGCTTTATTAAATATAGTTATTCTTTTTATGAAATTAAAAATATGTTAAAGCTACTAATAAGTTTCCGCAACTGGAAATTAGTACTTATAGTCTTTTGGCGGACGGCCTTTTTAGTTGATTTTCAATAAATACATTAGAATAGTTTCAATTCGAGTAAAATCCGCCATACTTTTCATACAAAAGCTCTGTACTGATGATGGCATTATTAAACATTTTTCGTTAGATGTTTTAAACAAATTGATATCTTGTACACTATATCTAGCCGTGTCATCTAGGCAAAAATAAAAAAAAGTGTGAAACAAATTCAGTAAAAGCTTCCGAAAAACAGCATTTTTGCAGAAATTTTACGTGAATTTTGGCCATATCTAATGAACCTATAAATTGAAAAAGTTAAGAAAACATCTAAATACCAGGCTTGAAAATGTGTTTGAGATTCTAAATAATAAACTTTTTTTTCACAAACTTGTAAGATTTTTTCACAAGAAGTATACTCCTGAAACAAGTTTTATGATGTGCGAAATCATGAATGACAACCTAGCGAAGGAGCCGCGAGTGACCAGCGGAATTTACCGACTGATAACCGACGGCTCTGATGCTGTCTCTCTTTTTTCGCAGTGAAATATTACGTTGGATGAAAGTACAAGTTATTAGGCTATGCTTGCGTTTAAGTTGCATTGGCCATGAAGGGCTCCCTTAAAAACTTATCTCCATGGACATAATACCGGCTGCCATCTGTCTGTTACTCCAAACTCATATCTTCATAAATGGGGTTCGATGGAAAACTTTCCCAACATGAATCTGTGCTGTTTGTATATCATTTCCTTATTTCAAGATAATCAAATGCGGTATAGAAGAAGTCTCTGCAAGGAGGTACATATATCACGCGGTACAGTTGGCTCTGAGTAAAACTTTAAAGAGCCGCAAAGGTTCATTTGAATGGAACTTGGCGTATAATTTGCATACTTATTTACATTATCTCTGCAGCACACAAGTGGGGCCCTTTCATTATCAAATTCGCAACACAGGGGAGGACTGAGGAGCGCACGCCATCGGAATACAAACTTCGAGTTGAAAGCGATTATCACCAAATTCTATGCAAAAAATATCACCCGATTAACAAAGTAATAAAACTAAGGGTGGACTTCGTTTTGTTGCCGTTTGGAATACTAGGTATACATTTTCATGTTATATGTATTTAAGTGCCGGCAGTATTATTATTTACAAAATAACAATTTCGTGATCACAATAAATTATGAATTACTCAATATAAATATCAGATTTTTATAAAAAAACCTTATTAACTTTTCAGTAGCTCAAGGCGTTGTAACTATTTTATAAGAAAAAATGCTTGTTTTAAAGAGAATAGTCTTATTATAGGATATCAAATAGCAATTTGCAATAACGATTGCAAGGGTCTACGAACTCGCGTAGCGGTGCTACGAGTTGTCTGCAGCGTATTATAAAGTCAGAATAATGAGAGCCTGAAGGTTAACGAAGCTTTTTCTCAAATTGAGATGCAATTTCATCCATTTTTTGCGAGTTTTAGTTGAGGGTCGTTGACGCAGAGATAATTAAATTCAACCCTTTACTCTCCCGAGCAAAGGCAAGTCTCGTAAATTAGAAAACTAAACTGCGGATCTCACCCCGGGATTCAATTAGCTGCTAATCATATCTAGAGGGTGTGAGTAGATCGATCGCGTGCTACCCCTCCGTACCTCTTTCCTGGTGTTTACAATCACCCACTACTCAAATTAAGAAATTATTATGACTAGTCGTTTTTTATTTTCTCACTAGGGATAAGTATAGGCTGTCTCAGCGCCATGCAGTAAGGCTATTAAATTATTATTTTATGATCTATTTCCAAAAATATCCCAGCGAAAAATAGCTGAAAGTTTCGCTTTGATATGTCCAATCACGTCGTACTTTCTATCAAATAAACGTACATACATTGGATCGTCGCGAAATACGTCTTTGTTGCTGCAAGTACATCCGGAAACGACACCAATAGCGAATGCACTTCACCGGGCGTGCACTTTTCAGATCCCTTTTCTACCACCTCTCGCTTGCAGGGCGACTTTCAGGTATCTATCGCTGGCTCACTGAATTTTTTTGCCAAGTCATTCAACTGTAAACTCGTGCATCGCACTGATACCTACTTCAATATTGTATACGTTATTGGTATCGATACGACTGTTGAGTGCGACTTCATAATATTTGTACGTAGTATATTATTATCTCTCTGATAATATGTCTAACTGTATTCAACGCGTTATTACACGTTGATGTTACTTTGTCAATTGCCTCTGATCTGATGCCATTAGGTTAATTATGATTATTCGCTCTGTATTAATGGTAGACGCCAATATCATACAATATTTTATAACAAATTTAGAGAATTCGATAATGTTTTCACTATGATCACATAATTACTATTTGCTCTGGAATATTTTGTTTGCAATTAAATTTAGTATATTATTTTATCTTAAATATCTAAAGCAGTATATACCTATAATCAATATACTCGTACAGCAATGACTTATATCCTTCCCGCGGTTTCGCGTGCATTCCCGAGGGATATATTTTTTTTCCCGGGATAAAAAGTATTCTTCTTCTTATGCGTTGCACTCTTGACAGAGTGGTCGTGGTCGTCGCGACGTGTCGTTTGTGGCGCGCTTCAAATGCCTAGGTACCGCCTATTGCGGCCTTAATTTGGTCGGTCCATCGCATAGGTGATCTTCCACGGGCTTTGGTGCCCTCCACTTTACCCTGCACGGTGGTGTAGGTAAGTCCTCTATCGGGACATCTCAACGCGGCGACACGTGTCCGAAGAAATTTAGGATGCGAGCCTGTACATAAAAGCTAAACTGTATTATATGTGTAAAATTCAGAACATATTCTATCTGTGTTCCAAATTTTATCCAAATCCATTCAGTAGTTTTATCGTGGCTTCTTCACATCCATAAAATTTTTCACAGTTATAAATGTAGTAAAAAGATAGTAGAATTCATAGGATAGCATTCACTTATACATTTGGACACAAACTACTGATGAAAATTTTAGTAAAAATTCAAAATTCAAAATTCAAAATCATTTATTCAAATAGACCTTCGCAGGCACTTATGAAAAGTCTGACTCTAATACTCTAATACCGGTTCGGAAGGTTGCATTTGCTGAGAAGAGCCGGCAATAAACTCAGCAATTACTCTTTTCAAAACAGGCTTAGATTCATTACATAATATTTACATTCTAATCGCACTGAAAACAATTGCGTGCCCCGTCGCGGCGGCAAAATTACAAAGTAGACTGAATAAATATTTAATAAGTAAATCAATAGCAAACTTAAGCAGACCAGCCCCCACAAGCAGCACCTGTTCACAAGTATGACGCGTGTGGCAGCCATCGCCCTCCTCGCCATATTGGAGGGAAGTGAGCGACCCGTCACACGACGCCGCCGCAAGCAAAGGCCTTAAAGTGAGCATGACTTACTTAAGTCTGCCTTAAAAATAAAAAATTACTAAAGGGAAACACTAAACACACAATTTGTTATCACTGTGACTATTGACAAGTTTAGACTAAATATCACAAAATAAAAATAAAAATATAACAATTAGACAGACATAATATATCGATGCATTTATATCAAAATAAATAAATGAAGAACATTGAATTGTATTAATTTAATTACAATAAGTAATATAATCTGTAACCTAAAAACATAACTTATAATAATAATAGCATACTTTGAATTAAAATGGACCTTGAACTAGCTGCTCAGTGAGGCAAGTGCAGAGAGAAGCTACTTCCATACATTCTTGTCGTCAATATAATGAGACACTTTATAATAAGCCCTACTCAACAGCCGCTTTTTAATATGTTCCTTAAATTTAAAAAAGGACATACTGGTCACGCTATGAGGAATTTTATTGTAAAACTAGCTTTAGCCCGCGACTTCGTCCGCGTAATTTTTTTTTCTAGATATGATTCATTGTAACAACTTTGTTCATGGCTATTGCCCGCCACTACGTGTGATATTTGACATAAGTTCAGGTAGATTGAGAGCTGATTGCGAGCATGCCACATACAACTGAAACAGTCCTGTCGCAAATAAACTCTAGCAAATATCAGAGTTTTTCCCTGTGATTTATTAATAGCCATCGCGAAACAAACCTTCATAAGGAACTGTACACTTTTAAATTAAACGAAGGATTTGGGATCAATGGTATACGCGGCACGAAGACTGTTTCTCCTTTAGCAGGATCAGTTAATATTTTGGCCTCAATAACATTGCGGCGGAGAGCTGTTACTTGAAGTCTAGTTCCACAGCACAATTTTGGAGGTCGTATATTTCTAATCATTAAGACAGGAGCACCTTCATATGGATTAACCGGCAGATTAAGATCTAGTTTAAAAATTGAACAGGATAATTTACCGACTCATCCATATCGACCATGTTGGCAACAACCTTCAAATGAATAAATCAACATTTCATTTATCGCAGCGGGTTGGTCATTTTTGGGAGTCATAATGGCTCTTTCGCGCATAGCTACTCTATCGGTTTGTGTTCATTGTAACATCAGTATACATTTTATTTATACCTAAGTTGGTATTTGTATCAACCCATCTATTTGTGGAAAATTTACGTTCCCGATTTGAAGAAGATCTGAAAATCTACCGTCAGGAATATGCACCGTGTATGTATGGGAAGGTGAAATATGTTTTTTTTTGGGAGGTGTCGAGATCGGGATTATTTATCTAAAATTGCGCTATGAGACCTATTTCCTCAACCATTTCATGACAGCTGAGATACAGACAGACGAATACACCGGACCTATATCCACCAGTTTCTCAATAATTTACAGACAGCTGAGATGTTTCTGTCTATCTGTCAGTCTGAGGAGAGACTGCATCCTTATGTGTGTATCGCTTGTACAACGGACAGTTCTCTGAAGAATTGTTTGATCTGATTCCCACGGGCTACCTTCTACCATCGCAACTTTCGCCATCGACGGGGAGTCCATACTCATATATTGGAACCGTAATGGTTTCTACTGTGCGATTTCAAAGGAGTTTTCTACCGCGTACACTCAGGCTGTGGAATGAGCTCCCCGCCGTGGCTTTCCCAAAAGAGTATAGCCAGGGGGTCTTAAAAAAGGGTGTGAAGATATTTCTGTAGGGTCGGCAACGCACGAGTGATACCTACGGTGACCGCTTACCATCAGGCGGGCCATATGCTTGTGTGACACCTTAGTATTAACCTACACCGTATAATAATACATTTCATGAAGTTTACTTTGAAATAAAAGGCCTTGCATACCCAACTTCATCCCCCTTTTCCTCCCTTCGGGGGTGGAATTATCACAAACGCTGAGATAACTATACATTAATTTTCAATCGTCAGCCTAAACACAAAATTTGAAGATCCTAACTTCAAAACTGACGGACTTGCATACAATCTTTCATCCCTTATTTTAACCCCTTAGGGGTGGAATTTCCAAAAATCCTTCCATTGTGGATGCCGACACCGTATAATAATACATTTCATGAAGTTTACTTTGAAATAAAAGGCCTTGCATACCCAACTTCATCCCCTTTTCCTCCCTTCGGGGGTGGAATTATCACAAACTTTGAGATAACTATACATTAATTTTCAATCGTCAGCCTAAACACAAAATTTGAAGATCCTAATTTCAAAACTGACGGACTTGCATACAAACTTTCATCCCCAATTTTACCCTCTTAGGGGTGGAATTTCCAAAAATCCTTCCTTAGTGGCTGCTTCCACTGTATAAGGTATCTGTTTGCAACATTTCAAATCTCTAGGTCCAGCGGTTTAGGCAGTGCGTTGATATATCAACAATCAGTTTATCATCTTAACTTCATCCCTCTCTTTCCCCCTTAGGGGGTTGAATTATCATAAACGCTGAGATAACTTTACATTAATTTTCAATCGTCAGCCTAAACACAAAATTTGAAGATCCTAACTGCAAAACTAACGGACTTGCATACAAACTTTCATCCCCTATTTTACCCGCATAGGGGTGGAATTTCCAAAAATCCTTCCTGACTGGATACCTACACTGTATAATAATAAATTTAGTGAAGTTATTGTGGAATTGAAGGACTTGCATACCCAACTTCATCCCCCTTTTTCCCTCTTAGGGTTGGATTTATCACAAACGCTGAGACAACTTTACATTCATTTTCATTCGTCAGCCTATACACAAAATTTGAAGATCCTAACTTCAAAACTGACGGACTTGCATACAAACTTTCATCCCCTGTTTTACCCTCTTAGGGGTGGAATTTCCAAAAATCCTTCCTTAATGGATGCCTCCACTGTACAATCATAAAGTTTGTGAAGTTTATCGTGGAATTGAAGGCCTTGCATACCCAACTTAATCTCCCTTTTTCTCTCTTCGGGGCTGGAATTATCACAAACGCTGAGACAACTTTACATTCATTTTCATTCGTTAGCCTATACACAAAATTTAAAGATCCTAACTTCAAAACTGACGGACTTGCATACAAACTTTCATCCCCAATTTTACCCTCTTAGGGGTGGAATTTCCAAAAATCCTTCCTTAGTGGATGCCTCCACTGTATAAGGTATCTGTTTGCAACATTTCAAATCTCTAGGTCCAGCGGTTTGGGCAGTGCGTTGATATATCAACAATCAGTTTATCATCTTAACTTCATCCCCCTCTTATCCCCTTCGGAGGTTGAATTATCATAAACGCTGAGATAACTTTACATTAATTTTCAATCGTCAGCCTAAACACAAAATTTGAAGATCCTAACTGCAAAACTAACGGACTTGCATACAAACTTTCATCCCCTATTTTACCCGCTTAGGGGTGGAATTTCCAAAAATCCTTCCTTACTGGATACCTACACTGTATAATAATAAATTTAGTGAAGTTATTGCGGAATTGAAGGCCTTGCATACCCAACTTCATCTCCCTTTTTCTCTCTTCGGGGCTGGAATTATCACAATCGCTGAGACAACTTTACATTCATTTTCATTCGTCAGCCTATACACAAAATATGAAGATCCTAACTTCAAAACTGACGGACTTGCATACAAACTTTCATCCCCTATTTTACCCTCTTAGGGGTGGAATTTCCAAAAATCCTTCCTTAGTGGATGCCTCCACTGTATAAGGTATCTGTTTGCAACATTTCAAATCTCTAGGTCCAGCGGTTTGGGCAGTGCGTTGATATATCAACAATCAGTTTATCATCTTAACTTCATCCACCTTTTTCCCCTTTCGGGGGTTGAATTTATCACAAACGCTGAGATAACTATACATTAATTTTCAATCGTCAGCCTAAACACAAAATTTGAAGATCCTGACTTCAAAACTAACGGACTTGCATACAAACTTTCATCCCCTATTTTACCCTCTTAGGGGTGGAATTTCCAAAAATCCTTCCTTAAAGGATACCTCCACTGTATAATCATAAAATTAGTGAAGTTTATCGTGGAATTGAAGGCCTTGCATACCCAACTTCATCTCCCTTTTTCTCTCTTCGGGGCTGGAATTATCACAATCGCTGAGACAACTTTACATTCATTTTCATTCGTCAGCCTATACACAAAATATGAAGATCCTAACTTCAAAACTGACGGACTTGCATACAAACTTTCATCCCCTATTTTACCCTCTTAGGGGTGGAATTTCCAAAAATCCTTCCTTAGTGGATGCCTCCACTGTATAAGGTATCTGTTTGCACAATTTCAAATCTCTAGGTCCAGCGGTTTGGGCTGTGCGCTGATATATCAACAATCAGTTTATCATTTTATATATTAAGATTGGATACAATTCCCAAGAAAGGACTTATTTACTTTAGCTAATCTAAATCTAGGTACAGTTATTTTGTCTTTGTTTCTAGTGTTTCTATCATGATGGTCACTATTGACTGGAAACAAATTAATGTTCTTGCGGACATACATAATATTTTCAAAAATGTACTGAGAGGGCAAAGTTAATATATTAATATCCGGAAATACATTTCGTAGAGATTCGCGAGAACTCAAACAGTAGATGGCGCGAATTGCCCTTTTTTGTAATACAAAAATTGATTCCAAGTCTGCGGCAGAGCCCCACAGCAAAAGGCCGTAAGACATAAGACTATGAAAATATGCAAAATAAATTAATCTGGCTGTATTAATGTCCGTCAGTTGCCTTATTTTGCTGACTGCAAAAGCAGCGGTGCTCAGTTTACCACCTAAGGCTTCCAGGTGAGCACCCCACTGCAATCTACAGTCTATAGTCAGACCAAGAAAAACAGTCTTATCTACTACATTAAGTTTATTACCATCCACAATAACACTGGTATCAACTTTTGGTACATTTGGTAATGAAAATCTTATACATTTTGTTTTTTTAGAGTTTAACATAAGATTGTTGGCAGCAAACCATTGAGACACAGTCTTCAGAGCATAGTTAACTTTTAAAAGATCTTTGTCTTTTCTATCTACTTTAAATATCAGAGACGTATCATCTGCAAACAAAACGACATCTGATAGTTCTTTCACCATATAAGGTAGGTCATTTATATAAACTAGAAACAGAAATGGGCCTAAAATCGAGCCTTGAGGTACGCCTAATTTGACTAAGGAGCCCGATGACACACTACCATTGATTCCTACTTTTTGTTGGCGCCCTGAAAGATAGGAAACCAAAAGATCGAGAGCCACTCCGCGAATTCCGTATAACTTAAGTTTAAGAGCTAGCGTTTGGTGATCTACGCAATCAAATGCCTTGGAGAGATCACAAAAGATACCAATAGCATCGTGTGAGCACTCCCAGGCCTGAAAAATATGCTTAATAAGTTTAGCTCCCGCATCCGTAGTGGACTTACCTCTCGTAAAACCGAACTGATCATCATGGAGTATCTTGTGGTTATTAAAATGCCTTAACATTTGGTTTAGCACAATCTTTTCAAAAATCTTACTTAATGCAGGAAGTACTGAGACCGGTCTGTAATCTGAGGGATTGTTTTTACATCCCGATTTAAAGATCGGAACAATTTTGCTGTATTTCATTAAATCAGGAAAGTTGCCCTGTTCGAGACATTGGTTAAAAATTAGGGCTAAAATAGGGGCAATATTAAAAATAATTGACTGTATAACTTTAACTGACAAACCCCATAAGTCTTCTGTATTTTTCATATTTAGTGACTTGAAAGCCGTGATAATGTCATAGTCACTAACCTGGGTGAATGCGAAGTCTGGAATGTTTCGTTGAAAAGTCTTCTGTAAAATCGATTCTGCTAACGTGGAAGACGAAGCAAGATTTTTAGTAGCCTCCATAGGTATATTTGAGAAAAAAGTTTCAAAAGCAGATGCTACTTCTAATTTATCTGATATTAGTTTATCATTAATTTTAAGACAAAAAGTATTATCTTTGATTTTATTTTTACCAGTCTCTGTATTAATAATCTGCCACACTGTTTTAATTTTATTATTAGAATTATTTACCCTATTGCCTATGTAGATGGCCTTAGCTCGAATGCATACCTGTTTAAATAACTTGGAATAGTTCCTAACATATGTATGAAAGTTTTCATTACTATTGTAAGATCTCTGATGGTAAAGATCATACATGTTATCCCTACTCTTCCTGATTCCTTTAGTTGCCCAGTTACAGAATTGAAGTTTATTATTTACCTTTTTAGTTTTGATTGGACAAGATACATTAAATTCGTTGCAAATATCTCTAAATATTTTTTTATAGTTTACATTTGGATCATCAGAAATATACATAGTGTTACTAATTTTATAATCCATATTAACGCTGAAATTATTTAATCTTGTTTCATTAACTGACCTAAATGTTTTCGTTATGGATGACCTAAGTTTTTTACACGGTAATTTTACTAATTGTGCCAAATGATCCGAACGGACGCCACCTATTATGGACTTCTCTAAAACGTTACCGTTAGTAATTATGTTATCAATACAAGACGAACTAGTAGCCGTTACTCTCGTGGGCTCATTAAATAGAAGAGACATATTAAATGATTTAAATAAAGTAATAAAATTATTTCTATCTAATGAGGGTATCAGGATGTCAATATTAAAGTCACCACAAATAATTACTGACTTATTACACCTAGATAATTTACTAAGTATTTGTTCCATTATAGAACAAAACAACGAAAAATTAGACGCGGGAGGTCTATACACACATATAATGATGGAGCTTTCAATCTCTGCACAAGCCACCTCGCATACGCGTTCCACAGAGTGACAAGTAATATCAGTACGATTCTTAAATTTAATATTATTATTTAGCAAAATGAGGGTGCCGCCACCCTGAGCAGTCACTCTGTTGAACGCGCTGGCAACAGTAAAGTTATTAACATTAAAAAGCATTGTATCTGGTTTGAGCCATGTTTCCGTAAAACATAATATATCAATTATCATTTCATCACATAATAATTCAACGTCAAGTATCTTGCCAGAGAAGCGATTTATATTCTGGTGTAGTATAGTTATGCTATTAGTGTGCTTCTCTGTTGTCGGAGTTATAAGTTTAAACAACTAATCACAGTATTGTTAGTACTACTAGACGATACCGCTCTGTCACTTAAGCTACTGGCAGTTATATTAGCTATAACCATGTTAATATTATAAGCTATCAGTGTAGCAATCAAGGTTTTACATTTTTTGGGCATAAACAATGAGTCCCCAGTAAATTTTAGTCCACTAACAAATTTATTAGTGTCGAAATAAGAAAAAACGTCACTATGACGACATGTCAATCTATATATAAAATTGTTCAAAAACAATATATATCTATTTTGTTTGTCCGTATAGTTGACGGAGTATGGCAAAGCACATAGAAAAACATTCATCACCTAATAGTTTGAGGAATGTTTCAAAACTATTAATTAATTCTTTAAATTTCACGTTCAAACCATTTCCTATAAGTAGCACAACTGTGGTTTGTTTGTCAAGCTTAGTACTTACAATTTTATTCATTATGTCTGTATAAGAAGCTCCCGACATACAATAATTAATAACTGGCTGATCCATACGATTATTTAATATTGGTCCAAAATTGACCCCAATTTGGTCAGAAAAAACAACAGTTTTCATTATTGATCCCTCAGAGCTCCCCACAGAAATATTGACACTGACATGTGGCTCAGTGCTCGGAGCACTCGGAGGGCCCGGAGCACCCGGAGCGTCCGGAGCACCCAGAGCAGCCGAAGTACTCGGAGCGCCCGGAGCAGCCGAAGTACTCGGAGCGCCCGGAGCACCCAGAGCAGCCGAAGTACTCGGAGCGCCCGGAGCACCCAGAGCAGCCGAAGTACTCGGAGCGCCCGGAGCACCCAGAGCAGCCGAAGTACTCGGAGCGCCCGGAGCACCCAGAGCAGCCGAAGTACTCGGAGCGCCCGGAGCACCCAGAGCAGCCGAAGTACTCGGAGCGCCCGGAGCACCCAGAGCAGCCGAAGTACTCGGAGCGCCCGGAGCACCCGGAGCGCCCGGAGCACCCGGAGCGCCCGGAGCACCCGAAGCGCCAGGAGCACCCGAAGCACTCGGAGCGCCCGGTGCACTCGGAGCGCCCGGAGAAGAGACATCAACACAAGGATCAACATTAGTTATATTATGACAATGGCATATCTTTTTCAACGTTAGGGAATCAAACCGTTCTTCATGATTTTTGCACATGTCCACCAGGTTTGTGACTGCGACTATGTGCTCGCTGATCTCCTTCTTAGCACTGTTATATCTGCATGCTAAACCATTAATTAAGTCCTCCTTGTGCTTCAGATCTGCTTGTAACTGCAGCATATCAGTGTCATATAATAACCTCATATTTTGCAAACTACTATTACATGTTTTAATTGAGTAATTAGTCCTACACGTTCTTTCCTAAGTTTTACATTTTTAGAGAAACTTTGTTTACATTTTATGAGTTTCCTGGTTTTGGTAATGATTTTATTTATTTTGATGTACTTTTTAATTCTATTATGACTATTCATCAAAATCGGTTCATTAGTACTTGATACATCTTTTGTCAAGTCAATGGTCTCAATAAGCCTAGAAGTAGGTAAATGACCAGGACAACTCACAACAAGTTCGTCAAACAGGCTAAGTGTGCTTTTTTCCTGAATACAACTTTTTTCAATTTCATACTTAGATATAATGCCATTGGCCTGGCTCAAGCTGAGTTCAAGTTCAGAAATGCGAGTCAAGGCCATTTCATGGTTGTCACTACATTCATGGAACTGTAACAATAGCTCCTGCAATTTGTTTTGCCGATCATTAGCCTCCGTACAATGTTGGTGAAGTTCAGCCATTTCACTTTTCAACTGACTATTTTTGTCTATAATTTTCTTTATTTCCTCCTCACTTTCCTCTCGCTCCTGCAGCAACTTAGTGCAGTCATCCTGGGAGACCTTGAGTTCTTGTAAGGCCTTCTTAAGTTTTTCCTCCATATCACGAGCGGTGGCTCTGCGAGTCGTCATCTTAATTGGAGTGGACCTGGAATACACACAGGATGGTTAAGCAAGTGGGAAGATAAGGATTAATATTTGAAAACCTATACCACAGCCTATACAATATAAATTGAATTGTAATTAAGATAATTATTCACAAATAATACAAGATGAGGCAGTAGATTGTGTAAATATCTAATTATTAGTATTACTTGTGTTCTTGTGAACTGTTGGTATATCTATATAATAAATTATAATGATTATTTTAGTGTTTCTCTTACAAGATTACTGTAGGTAATAAGTACTTGGGATTGGTTTCTAATGGAATATCACAAGTGTTAAACATTAAAAGTTGAAAGTGAGGGGATTGCCAAAATATTGAGTTTATATATCATCAAGGTTACTGCAGTGTTCAGTATGTTAAGTTTTAACTCTTAACACAATTTGGCAAACAAAATAAGTTGTGAAAATCCCTGCTGGTGCATTTGCCTGAACAACTGTATGATATTACTCAAATTGACAAGGAATCATAAATATATGATTAGGGTTCGAACGTTTTAGCTACTATTGATAGTATAAGTATAAATTAAGACTTATTATCACAATACTCCCCAGGTTTATTGATGGTTTTCAAATTCCTTCCGTTGGCTGTCACTTCGCCGGTGAAAATCACAGCTGATCTTCGTTATTTTTCGGTTAGACACTTTATGTTTTTATTTTTCAGGAACAAAGATCATAAATACTATTTAATTACAATGAAATATAATGTATTTTACTAGAATTAGAATTATAAATTAGTTAAAATTACAGGAGACAAACTTTTGACAAGTTCACTACAGTGTTCTGTCTATTAATAAATATATTTTTTTAAATTTGTTCATAAGTGATGTAGTTTGAGAAAGTCAAACTATGTGTAGTTACGGCAAATACATAGTTGAAGAGGAACGTATTGTTATCGCACGTCGCGTCGTTGCTCAAGAATGCGAGTGTAGAAAGTTCTCCGTCGATGTCGATGGCACCGCGCAAACTACCACAGAGCACCAAACTATTGACCTGAGCCTCCACATAGACAGCTTTTAATATCATGAAATTGCCCCTACATCATTTAGTCGCAGCAAATATTACTTTAATCCCAGAGCAATAAAGTTTAAGCGTCTGAGCTTGCTGGGAATGCAATAAAACCTTCAGAAATTATAGACGTGAGGTAGAAATCCTAGTCGTTTCTCTCTAACCAAGGTCAAATGGCGTAAAAGTAAAGGTGTTGTCTCTGTCTTGAGGTTGTCGCGTTTATATTGCAAACGCGGCTGCAAGACGACGGCGATGAAAATTCTTGGTACCTTAGTGTTATCTTATGAGTCAGCTTTACGTTTAATATTATGTTATCATGTCAGAAATAAAATTATTAAGTTTAGCTTGAATGTAATACAGCTTGTGAACTTTGAATGTTAATAGAGCTTTTTCAAGTTGATAGAGATAAAGGGCTATCAAAACTTTTGTGAGTAGTTTTGAAATGTTATTACATGTTATGTTACATATCTACATATCGACAGATGATCGCTGTCGGTATGGAATTATCCGTCGTTATCGTTGTTCATTGTTATACCTTTTATAAAGACAGATCAAAGATTACAAATTAAAATAAAAATGCTAGATTTTAGATTTTGAGGAAATATTCAATGCGCACTAAAGAAGGGTTTTACAAAATGTTACCCATAAGGAATTCAATATGGGATCTAGTCTAGTATAGTGTCTAGTAGTAGAAGCTAGTCTAGTGTAAATATATTATAATGCATCACATTAAATAAATAAACCAGCAGCAGATATTTTACGATGCAAACCAGATAACTGATACGTCACAACAAAAGGACGAAGTTTCAGTACAAGGCACCTCAATCAATCCTGTTTTTTTGATTATTCTTCGGTCTCTCCAGATCTTTCTACTGTAGATCTTGTGATTGCACGTCGTCTTCCGATCTCATCTTCACAGCCTCCTGTATTGGAAATGGTAGAGCAGCTGGACTCAGAATATACAGACGTTTTTGTGCAAAGAAATGTACCTATAACTTAGTTGGAAATCTAGCTTAATCCCTCATGTGCCGTTAGAATGTCTAACCTCTACACCACCTCAATTTCATTGTTCTTTCTAGATCTGGCATTCGGTATGTCAACTACTGAACGGCCTTTCCCATTTTTACAAGAAAATGGTATTGAATGTTCAGATGAAAGCATAAAATAAAATTAATTAATAATATGTAAGTACTGTAAATAATATTTCAGCAAAGGAATTAAGTCATCCAATTAATTAAAAAGTAAAAGTTATTTTCCTGATAACGCAGCAAAAAATACGATAAGTTTTATTGTTAGCGGAAATAAGGATTTCTTTTTTACGTGCCATACAATAACGGCCACACACAATTTTTGTTTAGTAAATACGGTCTATTTTGTCACGACATCTACGAGTTATGGCACTATTTTCGACCTTTAGGTAAGTTGATAAAAACCTGTAATGTGGAAAGTCCCTTGCAGACGAGCAGTTTTTTATGGCGGGATACTATACCGTGTATGTCCTCACGCATATAGGGGCGGGGTTGGTGCCCCTGTAAAAGCAGGTTTATGACAGACACGTGCCGACCCGGGAAGACGCTTGTAGACGGCCTACGGTATTGATCACACTGAGAACTCACTAAAGGCAAAATCAGTTGATATAAATCAGTTTTTATTGCGTTTGTATTTAGCCCTATAATTTATTTTACTCAAAGATTTACAGTAACGTGTTGAAGGCAAACTTATATAACATACTTTCGCGTATCCTCAGGAAGTTATAAAATAGATTTCTTATCAATCAATCACTTATAAAATTACGTATGGAAGAAAAAGCTCTGGTGATTTTATTTTCGAACGTGTCAATTTGTATAAAGTTTGTAGTTTGACACTTTGTTCTTAATCCCTACTCGTCTAAAGTAAAAAATATTCTCAAAGGTAAAACAGGATACCAAGTAAAAGATTGATCATACTTACAAGAACGAGAATATCAATACATTATAATAAGAAATTCGATAAGGGACAGGTACCGTGACTTTTTATGAATTAACTGAATAGGCTAGAAGAAATGCCTGCCAGGCCTGAAAAAATCTTGAATAAAAAAAATGAATAAAAACGAAAATATCGTGTGTTGAAGTTCCGCGTGACGTAACGTTATGGTACACTTTTGAGTAAAAAGTGACGTCACGAGCCCCCACTCGAACTTTGGCACTTTATCTTTGTAAATTTTTAATGATTTGGTAAGGCAAAAAAATATGTTTCCAATCTTTTTTGGTAATCTAACTGACGGACTAATTATAATTATATTTTTTCCCCGGAAACATACCTATTGCTGTTATAAATTACATGTAAGTACGTACCTAAATAATAATAGTGTAGGAAGTTATGACTTTATACTTTTATTGCAATAATATAAAGCTCTGTACGGGTTTATATTTGTCAACGGTCGAATGTGATGGATGGCGTATAATTTATTTCAACGAATAGCAACCGCGCCCGTTTTACAAGCAACGTCAGCAAAATTGGCTCCTTGGGGACTTTTTCTCCAATTATCGGTGAACATCGGGGTCGGTATTGTTGATCGGTATAAAATACGATATGAAAACCTGTCTTTATGCCGCTACCGTAGGTATATTAAAGCGATAAGGGTAAACAAATTGCAATACTTGCGGGCCTTATTACCCGTCACATCAATCATAGAACCCCAAAAGTGTACGATTACCTCTGAAGCATCTCAATTGTAGCGGGAACCTATTTCGTGTTAAGCTGTGTGATTTATTTTAGTGCCTAATACTGATGAATTATTTTGAAGAATGTACATCATTGATGAAAACCACATACACGTTTTTATAGTCGTTTCATGAAATATCTATTATTGTAATTATTTATTCCATCAATGCCTTACTGTCAATGTTTAAGTAATGATATCGCGTGAAGGTATTACGTATGCTTTATGAGCCTCGTAATTGATGCTTAGGTATAAATAAGAAGTTTAAAGAAAACTCTTTTATTATCTCGTTTCATCATGGACGCCCCGTCACAACAAAAAGTGAAGTAGAGTAGACTTTATAAGCGGCTGTTTACGATGAAAATAATAATAAAAAAAGTAGTAATCGACGGTGTGACGTCACAGGCCAGTGAGCCGGAGCGAACGGCGGGCGGGCGAGCGCCCACAATGCTTCGCAAATACGAGAGATAGCCTCGTCCGGAAATTCAATCAAGCTCGCACGGAGATTCGATCAAGATTGGGGTAATTAAAATACCTAACTTTTTACCTAAACACACCCAATATAGGCACCTTTACTTTATTTTAAACTCCAAACATAATCAGAATGGCGATATCAGTTTAACATTTCGCAATATTTTAGTCCGATGCGCGCAATAAAAACATCATTCATATAAATATTCAGTGGATATATGGAGAATGGAGACAGGTGGATATGACTTTTTAATTATGCCCTAGCCCATACGTCTGTGATAACAGGAAAAGTGAGACCGAGTTGGTTCTCAACTTATTTACCTACATTGTCCACTACAGAAATCCAATATGGTATTGAACAGACGACGCGGTAGAAGGTAATTAAAAATACGTCACTCGCAGCCGACCTTTCAATTCGAGCATATGTCGAAATTCGGAATGAATCATTTCCCGTTTATATTTGTACGTTACCGTCGAACCTCTGAATCCTATTTGTTGTCGTTCATTGATTCGGCATACTCCGTAGTTTTTGTTGGTCAATGTTACTAACAAGGCCCATGTATACCTACATAATATAACATGTTATTATGTGAAATAAAGTTTCTGTAAAAATGCATATTGAAATATTATTTGCAGAATCTTATTATGACTATAATTGGCATAGTCTATGCAATTTCAATATTGTTGAATGTCGAGTCCCTTTAGATATAATGTCTTTGTTCAGTTATCTTGATCTTCCAGACCAGACGATGTGAATTTAGTGTAATATCTGTCATATTGATTATTATATTGTTAGCAAAGGCGGGCCCGTCGGCACGTGATTTCGTCACTAGAGAGATGTCTTATTATTCACTGAGTGAGAACGTCTCTGTTTTGGTTTACTAAATTAACTTTAGGGTACACCCTAAAGGGATATTTCCTTACCCTGCAAGGGGGCGACGTGCAGATTAATGGTATTAATAAAACACATCCGTAAATTGTAGGCAATTACTAAGTAGACCCTGTGTACTTATTGCGTATTAAACCGTGAATGCATGCTATTTGATTGTTAATGTTAAATGATGTGACAGTTTCAAAATCAAGTAAAGTGCATTACAGTCATTCAATAAGCTTCAGGGTATAAATATATATTTATCAGTAGTTTTTACAAAGTCATAGTTATGTTACACTTTTTATTAAGATGAATTTTATTCCTTCGCTATTCTATTATTGAAAAAGGTCACTACATATTTAAGTGCTTTTGCAGATAGGTCCTTCACTTAGTTGTAGCATAAATGAATAATAATTTATTTAGGTATTTTTTAATTTTATTTGTTGTTATATGAAGTTATCTAAGTAGAAATATACTAGGTTACTAAATACTAGAATATAATAATATTTGTACGATATAAGTTATCACAGCTAAAACATGGAGGCTGGTTGCGGCTCGACTTGTCTGTTTTTTAAGTCTGACAATAAAAAAAATGTCCAACATTTAACAGGTAAGGTTATAAATAATGAGCTATCCAGATTCGTAAAGCCTAGGTAGAGATGAGCTGAAAGAACTGAATGACCTCAGTAATAGATTACTTGGGGAGGCACATCTGGTCATCCCCAAACGAGTGCTGCGACCTGATTTATTTAACTTATCCATCACTCGGCTCTGCCTAGCTGAGATGTCTTGTCTCCCCTCTCTAGTTTTTGGTATAACCGATAAAATGTTTTGTCCATTAACTATTTTGCAATGCTGTTGCACTTTAACTGTAAAAAAATATAAATAAATGTTATAGAAAAAGTATTTTGTAATTACCGAAATGAAATATCGGATTTAAACAGTTTTGAAACCAAAGTATTTAATTTTATATGTACTTCTAAAACGAGAATTAAGTTGCGGAAGAAACATAGAGCCACTATGAGAGGTTAAACGATATAAATATATATCTCATCTCTATCTAATCATACCGGAAAATGTTAATTATACCCACAATTTTATATAATCTTTCCAAAGAAAATCTGTCTATTATTCATAGAATTCTCAGATATAATTTTCTTTAATGAATAACAATTGCACATAGATTGGATTTGATGATTATAATGAAAGTTACTGCACGTATTTACCTAACTTTCGATATATTTACTCGACGTTTCACTTTTTTTTTCAACTTTCAGTTTTCAGTAGAACAAAATGCAATTTTATTTTAGTCGATATGACATCGTACAGTCGAGGACATAAATATGTATACACTTTTTGAAATTCTAAAGCGATTTTCTCGCATGTTTAACATTTAAATGTTAAACTATTACACAAATCATAATAGTATATGTTAGAAGATTCTCCTTTATAATATCTCATAATTTCAATCAGTAGTTTAAGAGGAGACCGTTGTTGAATTTTACTAAGTGTATACATATTTATGTCCTCGACTGTACTTGTTACAAGAGTACTTACATACCTATTTGAATAATAAATGCAAAAGCTCACTGACCATTTGAGTGCACTTGGGAGGCCTGTTCCAGTGCCCTTCTAGGCTTTATAGCACACCATCACTTAACATTTTGAGATTATGGTCAAACATAAAGTCAAAGTCAAAGCCATTTATTCAATTTAGGCCCCAGAAGGGCACTTATGAAGGTCACATTTACTGAAGTTACCACCGGTTCGGAACTCATAAAATATACGTATAAAATAAACATAAGTCTATACTTACTAAATATTTATTTTAGAGATTCTATCAGTTATTATGACTTTATTTATAGATGCATTTTCGAAATAAACTGAAAGAATCACATTTCTCAACTTTTCCCAAATTCATGTTTACCGCTATAGTGGTGAGTTTTCCAACATTATGACAAAAATATAATTTAATTCGCCATTCCGACAGATGGTACATATATGAGTGAGAGTGTTGGCTCGTACCTATATGAAATAGACACAATAGCGAAATGAATAAATGCATGCGCTTCGTAGATTCACCTGTCCGATTAAATTCCCGACGGCTGGCGCCCCAGTCTAATTTAGCGTTAGTGGCACAAATTCGTTTAACATTTAAATTATATTCTAGCCACCGATTCAAACAACTGTGTCCTGAATTAATAATGTCGAAAATATTTAGCGGCACACAATTTTGCTAGATTTTCAGATTGCAATTTGCATGTTAAACGTCAATCCGGCGGCGATGCGTTGAGCCCTATCACTGAATATTAATGCGACGACGAGATTTTGTTTTACTTTGTGGAAATTCGATTATAATGCAAAGTAGCTGACGGTGTAGTGACACAGACGTGTGAACCATCCGCCTTATAGTCTAGCCCTTTCAGTTGCTATCATAGAAGATCATAACCGTTATCTAGTGGTTCAAAATAGCACCGTACCATACTGTGCAATGATAACTACTCTACAATATGAACTCAACTCGAATCTGGACGCGCATTAAACACTTTTTTAATTGTGATATCTCAATTAATGTTCAATTACTTCACATTTTTTCATTATATCTTATGAGTTGCTTAGAAAATTACGAAAAGGTTTTAATGCTCTCTAGAACATCCACTGTACCTATTTTGTTCGAAATATACTTACTAATGTCACGTTTGTTATGAAAATTCACGTATTGAAAACTGAAATAAGAACAAACGACGTCGACGAGTGAAACATCGAATTCACCCAAACCTTTTTCTTAATGGTATATTTATGGAATATAATTATTTTAGTGTGTTGTTGTGTTCCTGTGGTGAGCCTCCTGATGGAGGTCGCCAGAACTACTATACTGTGCTGGCAGTGTGGGGGGAATAGCGCTGCACCTAAGTAGAAGTCATTTACCTACCATAATTATTTTGTTTATTTGTACCAATATCATTCATACTTTTAACGACGTAATATGAACATAATATTTTAGAAAAGGAAAGAAAATACATTTTAGACTTTACATTTATTTAAAAATTATTATTACATTTCAATAAGACCTTATTTATATATATTTTATTTATATTTTGAATATCGTATGAGTTCTGCGGTATTTGAGAGAGTGATTTTTTTCTCGCCCCTAAACTACCCGTAATGGTGTTTGCTTCTCGGAGGGAGAGGTCAACTACTATTTAATCTAGCGTGAATTTATTGACGTTTTGAAATACTGTAATTTTTAGTTACCTTCACTTTTTTTATTAAATAATCTTTACCTTCGACACTTTTAAACATTTTGAGATACTCAAATATTTTACAGATGCTTACATTTGCGTTTTTTATTACAATATTTAAATTATGCTCTTCTTATATTTCGTAAAAGTTTACTAAAATAATTAATAAAATTTATGACTAAACAAGGTGGTTTCCTACCGCAGCTTTGTAAAAGGTTGTTGATCAAAATATACGTCTCTCTTAATGAAATTACCTAAAATTTTAACCACCTGTACCGAGAGGGATGAGCCGAGTCTCGGGTACATGGGGTGCGGGGACACTGGCGGTGGCTCTTGCCCAAATTTACCTACTTGCTTTAATTAGCCTCGTGTAGGCTTACGGGCGGACATTTTTCTTGTTTAGCCGTAATTGATAAAGGGCGCGAGCCAGCACCCCCGACCATATCAAATACGCTGCATCCGAGATTCGTGCGTGTGTTTATTCTCGTGCTTATAACCCACATAATAACAATTTTATTATTATTTATTGGTAATATCAACTATTATTATAACTCTATAACTGCACATCATAATATTTTCAATACTTTCAAATAGTCTTTTCAATCTATCTAAAGCATTCAATGATATCGCGCGCTCAGAGGCATATCATACTATGTATACAATTTACATACAACCATGCTTTTAAGTGGATTGAATGAAAATATTAACAAGTTGGCCTGCAGCTGGATTAAACAGTAAATTCTCATATCCTCGTATTAATGTTTCCCCTTCAGTGAAGGGTGACTGGCCTTCCGGCCCTGCGAAGGGGATGCAACCTCAGCAATTGCGTTAAATCAGCAGCACTATTGGATTAATACCATATCATATGTGGATATCGTAGGTTGCATTTTAAATTAAAGCACTCGAAGCAAACATACATACTTATTTGTATTGATACGCAAATAAATTTAGTTGTAAGTTTTCTCCGAGTGATCGATAAGGTCGAGTGATTTGATTTGGTCGTCGCAGGCCCGAGTCGAGGAGTTTCTTTTTGAGGGAGGCGGCCGTGCCTACAGAACTGTCGCAAGACCAATATTGCCAAGGAAATTAGTTTATGTAAAATGTAGAACAGGAACGAAAAATATCTAAGGAAAAGTGTAGAGGGAATATTGTAATCAAATCAGTTCTTCTGCTGGGTAGATGCTGGGTAATTGCATCATCTTTCTGAAATGAAACTACAATGAGTGATATAAATAAACTGATTATTATCGAAAAATTAAAACATATAGGTACCTATTAATTAAAATATTGCAATTTTGCATTGAAAATATATAATCTATCAATCAGTATAAATAATATAATCATTCTGGTGAACCTGCAAAAGGTAGGTTCATATTTTTTAGAGAGGTAGAGTTGTCAGTTTATAAGCTCGTATGGCGAAGTTGGAACCTTACAGAATACCACAGCCAAATAACCTCAAATTGTGTTCCTGCGAGTGAGTAAGGTCGCCAGTGCTCATTGGGGAGGGGGAAAGTTTCGGTAACGCGTAAATGATGCCCCGCGTGTTGCAAGCGCCCATATGGCTGCGTGCACCGCTTACCACTAGGCGGCACCGCACGCTGGTTTACTGAAATCGTATAAAAAATATATTTGTTGGACATATAAAATGTGTTTCAATGAGTTTATGTTATAGGTTTTTTTATAGGTAGGTAATTTTACGTATAGAACCGATCTATTAATATATTTGTATACAAAAGTACTCTATTGGAGTTTTAAATAAATAACCAATGCTAATATTATAAAGAATATCGATGATTGTATGAGTGATTTTGCAATATTTTATTCGAACAATAATTTTCCGCTCACGAATAATCTAGTAGTTTAAATGACAACCGGATGCTGTCTGATCGGTTAATGCTACTGGACATGACTGAATAATTTTATGAAGTGATGAACTTTATATACGTTTTTTTTATACCTACAATATGGTTGGATTTAGATTATATTATTATAACTGTAATCACATAAAGTGCATTTTATAGTTACTTGTAACATAGTAACTTGAAAAATAGTAGGCACTAAGATGGTATAAAAAAACACAATATGTATTATCCAAATTGTACGTAGTATTTATATACTCTGGGATCCAAATAATTTAAAAATATTTTTTATTAGGTATATGTAATGTATTCACAAGTTTCAGCGTAGGTATGATTCGTAAGTATTAGTAATAGTTGAGTAAAAAGTTAATATTGTACATATAAATAACTGTGACATTCCAATAAAATATATATTAGTCGTATATTAAATTATGCAAAGTAATGGCATAGAGCCAAGACTCAATGTTGCATTCAGATGCAGCCGCTCTGTGCATATAATTATATCTCAACCCTAAAATATGAAATGATGTGCCTCGAATATGAATTAGCTAAATAAATCAATGAGCATCTTCAATAACAGCAATTTTCAACATGTAGAAAGATTTTGGCATTCCGCCATTTTGTTTTTTTTTTTCAAAATGGTGTTCACTGATAACTTTTAAAGGCAACTAAAGTTTTACTCTCGAAAAATAAAAATATTATATTTTAATGCAAAAATAAAAACTATACCCAATAAATTATTGTTAAAAAAAACTAAAAAATACGCATTAAAAAGCCCTGCACAAAAAGTTTTAAATAATAATTAGAGTAAGGGATTTTTGTAATTAAATGTAATTTTTTTATTAAAAAAATAAGCTTTTTAAAGCATGTTTTTTAGTTTTTTTTAACTATAATTTATTGGGTATAGTAATTAATTTTGCATTAAAAATATTATATTTAAATTTTTCTTACCAGTGAAACTTTAGTTGCTTATATCTTCGAAACGTGACACTTTACGAGGTTTTGTCACAGAATATTCCTTGATTGTATTGATGTCAGCTATCGATTTTTATATAAGTTGTCCGTGGACGCCATTTTGACATAAAATCAAAATGGTGGAGTGATAGATATACCAGGATCCATACTAAAATCTTCAAACCCCTTTTACGTAGCAAAGATAAATTATTCAGGTAACAGATTAATTATTTAGAAATTCTACAAAGTAAAAAACAAGTACCATTATCATTTTTGAAATGCGACATTGATAGGTATTTTTGATATTGGACAACATTGTACAAACTCTTATACAGGACATAAACTAAAGAAAGTGTCCAAGTTGTCAAATATAAATTTTACAAGGCTTGCGTTTCATAACATAGGTAAGTTTAGTGTCTGGATTGCCTTCAAGTGCTATTAGGTTCGGTCGTAGCAAACTTCGATGAGGAAACTTCAGTGGTGTCCATTACAGGACTCATTATAGCTACATGTCTCTAGTCCTACCGCTGCATGAGTCTATCTGAAGCTCATAGTATCATATTGAAACTTCGGCTAATGGCTCAGTTCATTCTAAGAACAATATGTCAGTAATGCAGGTAATGCTGTATACTTGTAGCATAATGATACAAGAATTAATTGTTTGTTATCATTGTTACAAAAAAAAAGAATATTTAGTACATACCTATTTATTTAATTTCAATTTCATTTATTCATTGCTTCATTTTACATTTTAAGATGTTACAGTGTTAAATTAGTCCACAACATGAGTGCAATACAACATTAATTAGTAAATTAAAAGGTTAGTTGGTACATAATTTATTTAAATTCTAAATTTAAGTTGATTATTAGATATTTACATTATTTATTTATGTTGTAGCATCACATCCCTACACCACCGGTACATCACTAGGTCGGCCATGACACTACCGGAACTTAACCTCACATCATACTAAGTCTTTCATCTATATGGTTCGCGCGTGAGTAAAAAAAAATCTTTTTAAAGTGTTTTCGATAATTAGACCAGCGAATAAGACATCCAATCTTACAGCGTGAACAATTTATAATTATATTTCGTCGCTTCATTCTCGATATAAGTATATTCACAAGGTAGTACTTCCAACATACAAGGTAGACTCGCACAGTTTTAAAAGTCAAATCGATTGTTTAATCGATTTTGTAACTTTATTAATGGCAACACCACAGTGCTGTGTCGTTCCCATTTCCTCATTCTTTTTTCGTGCGAGGTAGCGTGCACACGTATAACATCTAATTCCAAGTCGTTGTTATACCTACCCACATTCTGTTTGAGAAAATGTCGAAACGACGTTCAGATTGTAATTTAATTCGTCACGATGAAAAAATACGCAGGCGAGAAGATAAAAAAGTGGCTCAACACCGTCGAAGGATTATTTCATTATCAGATTCATCTGATTCCGAAGATAACAACGGTAAGAATTAATTTCATATTTTCAAATCCAATAAATGAGTGCTAAAGTGAAATGGATAATAGTAAACCTGGCGGTTGGTCGAGAATCAACACGAAGGTGCCCTTTACCATATTTTACATGGTTGTTAGAGTATCAAATTACCTGGGGGTTGGTCGAGAATCAACACGAAGGTTAATTATACTTTAAAATCTATTATTCTTTATCCAAACTAACGTATGCTTATATCATGCTTATATGGAAAGTGTTATATGCCTGGGGGTTGGTCGAGAATCAACACGAAGGTTGTTATACACTTAAGGTTCATTGTGAATTGTCCAAATTTAACATACGTAAAATAAAATATGCCTGGGGGTTGGTCGAGAATCAACACGAAGGTTATTATACATTCACATTTATTGTGAATTGTCCATATTTAACATACGTAAAATAAAATATGCCTGGGGGTTGGTCGCGAATCAACACGAACGGCAAAATTGATCTAAATATGATTCAAATACGCGTTTGCAACGATCGAGAATCGCCGCAACCGTTATTTTAAATAATCATAAGTATTCATTCGAATAAAAATGTCTTTACACTTTGGTAGTAATATACACGGTTTAACACGTGGTTTATATATAGATATTTGTGTGGGTGGACATCAATGTTCCATTTCTTGTTCTTAGATGAGGAAACACCCGAGGTTGTCGCAGACCAGCTTCCGACAGTCGAAGTATCGGCGGAAGCGTCTACATCAGAGACACAAATTGATGCACCTCTTCTGGAAATTGTGGATTCATCCCAAGTCCCAGAAGTTATCGAGGAGTTAAATTCGGACATTCTTACAGCTCTTGGCACAAGCACTAATGAGGGGCCGGATTATGGGGAAAACATCCATGATAAATTAGCCCAACTTTGGCTTCCTTTATTGAGAAAGGGGTTGCCTAAAGAAGACAAGGAAAAGCTCCTTAAGGATCACCTTGTTCCACAAAACTGTAAATTGTTACAAGCTCCGAAATTAAACCCAGAAATTTCTGCAGCTCTTACTGATAGTACCCGAACCCGGGATAAGAAACTTGTTATTACACAACAACAGCTAGGTGCAGGCGTGACTGCTATAAACAGAGCAATGGATTTACTCTTAAATAAGGAATATGATAAGCTAAAGGTTATCAAATACCTTAGCGACTCGTGTCAGGTGCAGGCGTGACTGCTATAAACAGAGCAATGGATTTACTCTTAAATAAGGAATATGATAAGCTAAAGGTTATCAAATACCTTAGCGACTCGTGTCGCCTACTGAGTGATTTACACCACCGAAAAAGTCAGGCTAGAATTAAATTAATTACACCAAGCCTAGACAAAAGTTTCAATAATATTATCCAGGAAACTTGTAGGGATGAAACGCTTTTTGGACTAAAATTATCTGAAAAAATTAAAGCATCGAAGACTATAGAGAAACAGGGTCTTCAGATTAAAAAGGTCTTCACAAGCAATCCTGTTCCTTCGTCATCTACAGCCTCACGACCCCCTCAGCCTCGGGGAAACTGGGGACCCCCTCCTCGCTATCCATCCAACCGTGGCAGCCGGGGAGGGGCCAGGAAGCCAGCGTCAGCGCCAGCGATGACGCGCAAAACGCCAGCAGTTCCATCGGCGAAGTATTCCACCAAGCCCCAAACTCGGTCCCAGACACAGCCTTAATGCAGGTACCTCATGCTGGCCGAGTCCAATATTTCTTTAATTACTGGAAAAACATTACTACAAACTCAGTAGTTTTAAAGTGGATTCGTGACGGCTTTGATATTCCATTTGAAAAGTGCGTGACACAGCAAACGATTCCTCATACTTCTTGTCCTCAAAACGAGAAGTATGACATGTCTTTAGCAATTCAAAATTTGTTAAATTTAGGTGCTATTACGGCTTGTTCTCCAGTACCTGATCAATTTATTTCAAAGATTTTTCTTACACCTAAACCAAATGGAGGTAAAAGATTTATTTTAAATCTCAAACCACTCAACAAATTTATAAAGACTGATCATTTTAAAATGGAAGATCATAGGACTGCTTCAAAATTAATTCCGAAAAATGGATTTTTGGCCACAATAGATTTGAAAGAGGCATACTTTTTAATACCTATTGATCCAAAACATCGAAAGTACTTGCGATTCTTGTTCGAAGACAAAAACTCACAATTAATTTTATACGAATTTCAGGCGTTACCTTATGGTCTTTCTGTAGCGCCTCGAGTATTTAGTAAAATTATGAAAGAAGTAATAACTTCCCTAAGATCTCGTGGCTTCAAATCCGTTCAATACTTGGATGACATTTTGTGTATAGGCAGTGACTATTTAGAATGTTTAAGTAATGTTAAAGAAACTGTTAATCTTCTTCATTGCTTGGGTTTCGTAATTAACTATGAAAAAAGTAGTTTACAACCCCAAAGAGTACATAAATTTCTCGGCTTCGTATTTGATACAGTAAATTTAACTTTATCTTTGCCTGCAGAAAAGCGCAACAATATTGCTCAATTAGTTAAAAAGTTTTCTTGCCTACCCCGATGCTCAATCAGAGAATTAGCACAATTCATAGGAGTAATTGTTGCGGCATGTCCAGCTGTAAAGTACGGCTGGTTATATACTAAGATAATTGAACGAGAAAAATATCTACTTTTACAAAAGCACAATGATAATTACGAAGCAAAAGTTTTCCTATCAAAGAAGATCTTAGATGATGTTGTCTGGTGGTCACAAAACATATACACGGCCTCAAATAGTATGAGACCACTAAGCCACTCTAAAGAAGTTTTTACAGACGCTTCAATGACGGGCTGGGGTGCCTACTGTGAAGGAAAACGTGTTAATGGAAGTTGGAGTATCAGTGAAAGAAACTTTCACATTAATTATTTAGAGATCTTTGCAATATTTCTTGGACTCAAAAGTTTAATTGACGATAAAGATAATAATTGCACAATATTGTTACGCGTAGACAATACTACGGCCATCAGCTATATAAACCGAATGGGCGGGATACAATACCCCCATTTAAATGATATTGCGAGACAAACTTGGCAATGGTGTGAGAAGCGAAATATCTGGCTTTTCGCATCTTATATAAATACTAAAGACAATAAGGAAGCTGACGAAGAATCTCGAAAAATAAATCCCGAAATAGAGTGGGAACTTTCTGATTCAGTCTACCAAAACATAGTAAAATCTTTTGGTCTTCCTCAGATAGATTTATTCGCTTCTCGTACCAATGCCAAGTGTGAGTTGTTCACATCTTGGAAACAAGATCCGGATGCTTTGGCCGTAGATGCGTTTACATTAAATTGGAATAATTATTATTTTTACGCGTTTCCTCCATTCACATTGTTACTCAAATGTATAAGAAAAATAGTTGATGATAAAGCAAATGGAATACTAGTATTTCCATACTGGCCGTCCCAACCATGGTATCCCATGTTAAGTAGATTATTAGTCTCTGAAATAATGTTTTTCGGACCTAATAAATATTTGTTAATATCTCCCTTCAGAGAACATCACTCTCTCCACAAACAACTTATCCTGGGTGTCGCGAAGCTCTGCGGGCAGCGTTCATTCAACGAGGATCTCCAGCAATAGCCTTAGAGTTGATGCTTGCATCACTTTCCGATAACACTATCAAACAGTATAATACATCGCTTAAGCTGTGGTGGTACTTTTGTACAAATATAAATATTGATCCTCTTAAAAGTTCAATTGAAACCGTCATGTCATTCATTGCCGAACAGTTTAACAATGGGGCTAGCTATGGTACGTTGAACAATCATCGCTCGGCTATATCACTATTTCTGAATAGTAATATAGGAGCAGATGACAGAATTAAACGCTTACTGAAAGGCGCTTATAAATTAAAGCCTTCAGTGCCTAGATATAGTTCAACATGGGATCCACAGTTAGTGCTTAGTCATATTGCAAAATGGGTACCACATAATGAAATTTCGATTTCTCAACTAACAAAAAAATTAGTTATGTTACTAGCCCTGTGTACGGCTCACAGAGTTCAGACGTTATCTCTTATAAAATCAGAACAAATCGATATTTCTTCAAATGGTATTAAAATAGTTATCACAAATTTAATAAAAACCTCAGCTCCTGGGCGAGAGCAACCTATCTTATTTCTACCTTATTTTAGACAAAATCTTAATATCTGTCCAGCCACAACATTGGAAGATTATATATTTATAACTAGGAATACGAGAAATCAAAACAGTAACCTGCTTTTGACCTGTAAACGCCCTTTTAAGAATGCTAGTGCTCAGACTATAAGCAAGTGGATAAAAGGAGTGTTGTTGGAGAGTGGTGTAGACACATCTCGTTTTAGGGCACACAGCACCCGCCACGCTTCGACATCAGCAGCAAGCGTGGCCGGCGTCTCAATAGATACCATACGGAAGACGGCTGGATGGTCTAGTTCGTCAAATACTTTTGCGATATTTTATAACAGGCCTATAGTTGATGACTGTGAATTCGCTAGATCCGTTTTATTGCCAAGAAGTGATTGATTAAATTTAATTAGCATTATTTGATTATGATTTATATTGATTAAATTCATACTTTTGTAATAACGCTTACTTTATTTCAAAATATATGAATTTTGCACGTATTTATATGGGTTTCAAAACTTTCTGCTCTAAACATCTACCTTGTGAATATACTTATATCGAGAATGAAGCGACGAAATATAATATAGTGATCAAACGAACTTCTTAAGTGAAGTTCGATCGATATTATATGAGTCGCTTCATTCGAAGATATAAGAACCCACCCTCCCAACGGACCCAAGAGAAAGTTTTGCTGTAACCTACCTTATCTTTATATACAATGAGGAAATGGGAACGACACAGCACTGTGGTGTTGCCATTAATAAAGTTACAAAATCGATTAAACAATCGATTTGACTTTTAAAACTGTGCGAGTCTACCTTGTATGTTGGAAGTACTACCTTGTGAATATACTTATATCTTCGAATGAAGCGACTCATATAATATCGATCGAACTTCACTTAAGAAGTTCGTTTGATCACTATATAATATTAGTTTAGGTTAGATATTTTAGACATAATTTTTAACATTTATTCATTTTAATGGGTTCAATTCTATGTCAAGACAAACATTCTAGTACATCCATATTTTTTTTGTTACTTAGGTATATTTATACGTATCAGTTGTTTGACTTCCATTGTAAGCTATACTTAGTTTTTAATTAGGAGGTTGTGTTGTGTTTCAGGCAAAAATGTTTCAGGATATTAGAATTTGTTAGATAAAAGCAAGAAATGATAAATGATAGCAATTTTATTCTCCCTAATTCATATTGAATCAATACATAGTTTAAATTTAAGTTTTATGATTCGTTGGTTTATGAAGAAAAAAAGTAAATAAGAGTAAGTTAATACAAAGAATAATCGGTATTCAAAATATAAATTACTTGAACTATAAATTAATTTTATATGCCTAAATAAATTTCCAAGTACGCTAAAATGTTTGATAAAATTCTAAAACAAAGCTGATTTAGCCGTTGTCGTAAAGTTTGTTTTTAGGTGCTACTTAACTACATAATAATATTTGAAGAATGTCTCAAAACTTATATTTTGTAAACACAATTTTTGGCTCCTTGGTTTTACTGGCGAATTTTACAAACTTACTACTTAATAATTTGGACACAAATCTTCTCCTCACACATTTGATATAAACAGGTATTGACGGTTCTAGGGGCTATTTTGGTCGCTGTATTTGTATCTCAAATCCACACCATTGATTGCGGCTAGTCTGAACTCGTCGCACAATGGACACCCCATCGACTAGTATGGTGCTCACCTCATCATGGAAATGCGGCTGCACTGTTTGGTTACATTCAACCTATTCATAGTTAAACAAGTTTTCTGCTCTGCGGTTTCACCCGCAATCCTTTATTTTACCTCCTTAGGGGTCGAGTATTTTTTTTAAAACCCTTCTTTTGTGGTTCGCTCTGTTGTATAAGGAGCCTGTGTACATAATTCAAGTCTTAGGACCCTTATTCATTTTGATTTACTATTTACGTTCTTATTTACTTACTCGATAATAAAAGTAGATGTGAGGTTTACTTCAAAATAGGTACTCTCCTGTTTAAAATACCACCTTATATATTTTTTTATATTTAATAGTTTGCATTCTTTAAGCAATAAATATTTGTCCAAACTTATTCATAAAAAAGAGGACTTTAGTGAGTAAAGGCCCACGCTTGTCTAATGGAGCACTGGCCTTCCGGTGGGGACCAAGAGGCATTTAATCTCATGTTGAATTATGTGTTGATGTCGGAAGCCCGGAAAACGCTCCCTGCATTCGCCCCAGTAATTTCACATTATGTAATGCCCCTTTAAGTTATTTTTAATCATTAGTTTACATCTGACATGTTTTATTTTTGTTTTATTATAGTACAGAAGTAATTATGTTCCTTAAGTATGCATAGTCGAATGTGTATCACTAGGTAGGTAGCTGTTTCAGAACGGTTAAAAACAAGAGCGTCGGTACCCGGCCGTGGTAGAGCCGTATTCCCTGATGTAATTACTGCGAGCTCGCCTGAGAGAATCCACTAACACAATGACCGATGCTCGATAAACGCGATTCCGCTCTCGCTTTAGCCACCTACGCAGTACACCCGCCCTCACAGCCGCTCCCGCTACCTCTCATACTCTTGCTCTCGCTAAGCAAGTTGTTACGCTCTCATACACGAGTTACAAACTACGTTCACGTCAGCATATAACGTTATAAGTGAATCAAAACGACCTAAAATATCCTTCACTTTATTTAAAGTGAATAAAGTTAGCAATAAATAATATTTACCTAAAATAGCTGTTGTTCTGTTTAAACAAGTCATAATAACCCCTATTCTTAGTTGCTAAATCATCCCAGTACTACTTAAACTAACTAAAATTATACGTAATTATTGATTTTGTTATTTCATGGGGTGACATAATCGTCTATACGATTAAACCATTAAATAAAGAAAAGAAAAAAAAAACAAGGATTATATTAAAAATCAGGATGCATAAAGTTATTCCGGTGGATATAATAACAATATACATATATGACGGGCTGGTTGATGTTGGAAAGATTGGCTCTTTTTTTATTTATTTTTCAACTTAGTCGGTAAACAAGCATACGGCCCACCTGATGGTAAGCGGTTACCGTAGCCATATGGATGCTTGCAACACAAGAAGCATCGCTCACGCGTTACCGACCTTTCCCCCCTCCCCTATGAGCTCTGGCGACCTTACTGACGCGCAGGAACACAACTTGACGAGTCTGAGTGTAACTAAAATACTTAAAAAGTACACCCATGTACCTTTATTAGTTATTTGGTGTTCATAGTACAAGCTCTGCTTAGTTTTGGGATCAGATAGCCGTGGGTGAAGAACGTACCAGGAATCCTTATTAATATTAGATTTAGAGATCTAGAGATTATAAGTATTAGAAATGTCTAATAACATTTTTATAATAGAAGTGATTATTCTAAAATAAAAATCTAGGACAGTAGCTCTATGGCCCCAAGCGCTGTTCTGCGGTAATTCAATAACGCTTGCAGGCAAACGCAGTTACGGCCAATTAAAAGTATGCCACTCTCTCACCGGTAGATGGCGAATCGAGTTACCGCCCGCCCCTACAGGAGTAAACCTTGAGACGAGCCCAAACAAATAACCAAGAATTCTAGGTAATTAAAGTACTTTTCTAAAGTATTTTCATTTGCTAGGGGAGATAAGAGACCAACCTTTGTTTTACAATCAAAATCAATGCCGTGTAAAATAAATGCTCGCGGTATTGAGGTCACAATAGACATCCAGTAGGTCGTTTACTTATGTACGTTCTAAACAGGTGTCTGAGACATGAATGAGCAGTGAAACAGATTTTCATAACGTTACCTAATTAAACTTGAAATGAGGTTGTTGAGCATGAACACAGGACTTCTTCTCGCGTGCCCCTGAATGAGACAGTGTCATTAAATTAAAGTTTCATTTGTCTTCATTTGCTAAACAATAGCAATTATACAAAGCCCCACAGCGGGCGAGTAATCAAGCGTCCCTTTAATTAAGTACAGAAACAGTGCCAAGTAATTGGATCTGAACAACTGAGTAAACAAATCGAAATGGAAGGTAATAAATCTAGCAAACACCTCTTTTGGCGTCACTGAGCATTGGCAATGTTCTATCAAAAGTAACGCTTGACTAATCACAACTAAAACAATTTATTGAGCTCCGGCCGTAATGACAACTTGCCAACTTGGATTAGTTGAATTACCGGGAAAGTTGTCCGCCCGAGAGGAAAAGGTGAAAAACACGCATTATCTTCTTTAAGAAACGTTCATTGAGTGCTAGTTTTTTAGGGTTCCTTTCACAAAGGGTGCCGTACAAACCGGACCCTATTCATAAGACTCCGCTGTCCGTCCATCCGTCCGTCCGTCCGTCCGTCCGTCTGTCTGTCAGTGGGCTGTATCTCATGAACCGTAATAGGTATAGCGCTATAACACCAAATAATAAAAGTGACATAAAATTTAAAATTAAATGGGGCCCCCATTCAAGAAACGTCTTCTTTTGGTGTTTTTTTTTTTCGCCTACTATTCATTTCACAGTCAATTTGAGTAAGGTAACATTATTATTATTATTGTACGGAACTATTGTGCAATATATTAATAACAAAAATATAGATATTGATGATTGTGCAATGGGAGGAACGTAAGTGGCCCTATTTTGTGTCACAGTGAAGTAACAATTATGATAGAGCTATCAGCCTGTACGGTTTCATACCTAATTCTAGAGATATATATTTTATATTATTCAAACATACCCACTTTTTTAAAGGCCTAGTAATGGCCAACGGCTACGTTATTCCATTTTCATATATATACCTATAACAAGCTTAATATAGTTTTCTCAATAGACAGATTCCTTAGATCTTTCCAATAGGGTCATACAACCCTAACATACCTGGGATTGATTTGTGTATTTGCTGAAATCCACATGCTTGAGTAGCATTGTAGGTAAAAGCTAATTTGATGGTTAGATAGATGTGAAATCGTATAATCTTTAGAAGTCCTACATGTACCAAACTCATCGAGGAAATATCCCTTTAGAGTAGTAATACTGAACAATCAAATTCCGCAACTAGTCAGTGATATGTTACTGATTTTCAACAGTAAGGACCAATCACTACATCTTGTGTTTTTGACTTGGCCAATCAGAGTGCTTGTGTCCTTGACTTAGCCAATCAGAGCGCATTGTCCAAAGAGCCAAAATCTAGTATTGACGGATGATCTCCAAATTATTGCTCATGAATGCTCTTTTGATAATCCAAACTGCCAGTGTAGATCATTAAAACGTGTTAACTCAATTAGATATCTTGGTGTTATAATTGATAATAATTTAAACTTCAGAGAACATATTGATGTCTTATGTGGAAGAATACGCAAACTCATTTTTGTATTTAAAAATCTCAGACATGTCGCCGAGCCAAAAATACTTAAAAATATATACCTAGCACTTTGCCAATCTTTAATTACTTATTGCATTTCTACATGGGGAGGAGCCCCAAAAACAACATTAAAAAAATTAGAGATTGCTCAACGAACAGTGTTGAAAGTTGCTAATTTTCACTCCTTTTTATATCCTACCGAGCAATTATATAGGGAATGTGAGGTCCTTTCTGTTCGCAAACTTTTCATTTTGAAAACAGTTATGAATCAGCACAGACATATGGCATATGACCCATCAGTTCTTAAAAAACGTAGAAAGTATGCTGTTTGTAAAATAATGCAGGAAAACAATACAGCATTCATACAAAAATTCTTTTCATTTTTGGGACCCTTTATATACAATAAAATTAATAAAACACTTAATATTTACAGTCTTAATACAACAGTTTGTAAAAAGAAAATTACATCTTACCTGGAAAACATTTCATACAATGAAACTGAGAATCTACTTAAAATTTTACAATAAAATGCTTTATCATATCCTAAGCAAAAAATCATTAGCATCAAAATCATCCCCTCTCACTCACAGACATACACAACACACACACTCCGTCAGACACACAGAACTCATACAAAGTGAGAGTAAATCTTGGTAGGTACACTATACACAATAACACTAGGCATAATATTTTATTTCAAAATTAAAAACTTTTAGTATTTTCCAATTTGTCATACTTAATATATGTTTTAAGATTTTATAAAGATAGGCTAGCAACTTATTTTATAAATTCTGAGGGGATTTGGCACTGTTTGTCGAAATACAGGAATTTTATTCTTAGTTCGGCAACAGATGCTTCTTTATCTAGTAATCCATGTATCTAGCCTTACTTATCAATAAGAAAATTGTGAACTAATTTCTTTAAATAAACAATTATTATTATTATTTCGTTTATTTATAATTTTTACATATTTAATTCATTTTTAAATATTTTTATAAAAATAATAAAATAAAAACATTTAAAAATATAAAAAATAGAAAAGTTTTCCGCCGGTGTCGGGAACAAGGTCCAAGCTACCGGTGGTTAGGGCTGCAGAGACAGGAACCTCCTCACAATACGAGCCGTGTCGAGGAGTACTGCCTTCTGAATCAGGCTCTTGATCCAACCGCCTAACGAGAGCCTCGAGAGATGTTGGTCGAGGCTTTCGGCCATCAGGCCATTGGCCGTTACGACAATCGGCACAATGATAGCCGAGCTCACATTCCACATGTCGACAACCTCGTGTGCTAAGTCGAGATACTTTATTTGTTTCTCTTTCTCAGCTTTCACGAGGTTCTCGTCATGCGGAATGGTAACATCGACTATCATTGCGCGGCTTGCTAATCGGTCTATCACTACTATGTCAGGCTTATTGGCAACAATAGTCCTGTCAGTAATGATAGACCGATCCCAGTACAACGTGACATGGTCATTTTCGAGAACTGGGTCGGGCACATACTTGTAATACGGTACCTCAGCATCCACAAGGTTATATTTCAAAGCAAGTTGCTGGTGAATAATCCTGGCCACTTGGTTATGTCTGTGCAAGTATTCGCCGTTAGCCAGACGAGAACAACCAGAGATAATATGTCTAATGGACTCACCCGGACGGTGGCATGCCCGACACACGTCAACCGTCCCGTCCTTCATGATATGTCTCCGGTAGTTATTCGTCAAGATAACTTCGTCCATAATTGCACAGACAAAACCTTCCGTTTCCCCGAAGAGGTCACCAAAACGTAGCCAGGATACGGACGCTAAGAAATCTACACCGGGCTCGTGAAGAGCCCGATAGAAGCGTCCGTGAAGCTCCTTGCTTTGCCATATCTCCCTGCGGTTATCCGTGGTAAGTATCACAGGTTTGCGCCAGTTCTCTTTAGCCATGGAGAGCGGGGTAAGCCCCTTGTCCACTGCCACCACATCACGGTGCATACCCACTTCGGCTTTGAAAAAATATTCCCTGAGGCTGCACACCTCGCGGTTGTGAAGGGTCTTAGCATTTAAAAAGCCTCGACCCCCGCACTTCCGCGGGATGTACAATCTCATCACCGATGATCGTGGGTGATGCATCCGATTAGCGGTCAGCAGTGTACGGACCCTTCTATCCAGGGCGTCAAGTTCAGTCTGAGTCCATTTGAGTATGCCGAAAGAGTACATCAAAACCGGCATGACCCAACCGTTGAAGGCGCGCACCTTGTTTCCGCCTGAAAGAAGACTAATTAATACCTTCCTCAGGCGACCAAAGAAGCGCTCCTTCAACGATTGCTTCATGTCAGCAACGTTGATGCCTAACGCTTTCGACATACCCAAATACTTGTAGCTTTCGGATGAGGAGAGGGATCTAAGTTGTATGGAATCCGAGAGTTGAGTTCCCTCGGATTCCATAATCTCCCCTCGCTTTACATGCATAACTGCACATTTGTCCACACCAAATTCCATCCTGATGGCGCTACTGAATGTTTCAGTTACCTTCAGTAGCTCCATCAGTTGTAATTTCTTGGGGGCAAAGAGTTTCAGGTCATCCATGTAGAGGAGGTGAGATATGACTTGACCACCTCTCCTCAACCGATAGCCTAGACCTGAATCCTCTAGCAGTGTGCTTAGAGGATTCAGGGCCAAGCAGAACCAAAGTGGACTCAAACTGTCGCCCTGGAATATTCCCCGTTTAATCCATACAGGTTCATCATTCCCCTGGATCTGTCGACATCCCGGATAGCGAAGGACCGTCCTCCATTGTCCCATACATGACTCAAGGAAGGTGCGTAGAGTTGCATCAATCTTGTACAACTCCAGCACCCTCATGAGCCATGTATGTGGCACTGAGTCGTAGGCCTTCTTATAATCTATCCAGCATGTAGACAGATCCTTGCGGGATCGACGAACCTGTTGGCTTATGGCCATGTCAATGAGGAGTAGCTCCTTAGTACCGCGGGACCCATTCCTACATCCATTTTGAGAGGCAGATACAATTGAATTATTTTCAATGTGAGTGTTAATTTTTGCTCTCAAAATGGATGTAAGAAGTTTATAAACCGTCGACAAACATGTGATCGGTCTATAATTCTTGGGTTCCGCGGGACTACCTGACTTATAGAGCAGGTGGGTAACGCCTGTTGTTAGAAACTGGGGTAGCGCCCCAGACTCTAAGGATGACTGGAACTGAGATGCCAGGCAAGTGTGTGAACTACTTAGCCATTTGAGCCAAAAGTTGTGCAGTCCGTCCGGTCCCGGTGATTTCCAATTCGGTAACGGACGGACTGCTCTAACTACGTCTAATGGTGTAATTTCTACTTTTTCCATTTCTGGTATAGTTTCACACACTCGCCTGACATCCCGTATCCAGCCAGCCTCAGTGCAGTTATTATTATTATTATTATTATTATTGTCGGCGGTGGGAAATTGGCGGAATGTATTTCAACCAAAATGAACGTCATTGCTATAAATATTTTATTAGATATGTAGGTTATACGGAAATTCAAATTACATTACGTACAAATCCAAGCACTTAATCTCTATAATATTGATTTAAGTTAAATTGTTGTGGTGTCAAATAAGACGCGGTCATAAAAAAAAAAAAAACTATTGACTATATATTCGTTGATATCTTGTAGGAGCTGCATTTCCTGTATTTTTGCCGGTTGTCCGGATGTCTCGGCATTCGTTTGGGACACATACACGGAATACATATTATATACATAGATGGTACAAACGTATATTGCGCAGGGGTGTATTCATTTCCGGCTTCTTGCATTTTTATAACCTATATAACGTTGCTATTTTCCCCTGTAGGCTTGTAGGGCTGTCACTCTTACTTTTGCCGAGGTGAAAAATGAAAATCAAACGTTATTTATTCTTGAGTTGTTAATTCGACAGGTACCTATACCTATTACATAAATATTCCGATAAAATGATTACAAATTGCGTGGTAGTTACCGAAGCTTCGTAGGTACTGTACAATCTTATGTTGATATCGTATAATAAAATTGTTGTGAGGCGTTAAATCGGTATGATCGGGATGCAACCCTGTAATACAGTTAAGCGACATCGGTCCACATCCGTACATATTTATATTCATGGTCTGAGAACCTTTTTATCCGGGTACGAAATAGTTCCTCAGCTATTTTCATGTATGTTCCCTGAGATAGCAACAAACAACCTTACTTTTTTCGCTGTTCGCGATTTGATTGCTCGGATTTACTTTTATGGTCAGATTTATAGACAGTTTCAGCAAGATTCGTCGCTCGGCACAGTTTTATACATCAGGGGACGTTTATTTAAAACGACGTGAATAAAACAAATATGTTGAACTGCCATATTCTGGGTCAATTTAACATTTAAGGACCCAATACAATCTGTTTTATTGTTGTTTGTTTTTTTAATACGGATATATTTTACCCGAAACTCTTTTTTATAATATTGTTTTTTTTTTTAATATTGATAAATTCTTTCGACCGAATAAATGGATTTGTATTTTTTTTAATCCGTCTCATTTTATAGAATGGATGTTATTCTATAGGAATTCAATATTTAATTGTTTGGTAAATGATCAGCTTCATGACTGGTTTAGCGGTATTGGTCCCTCTTTCAACAAATGATAGTAATTTCCACGCGGAAATGCATCGAAATGGCAAAATGGCCTGCTAAGCGGCACCCATTTGCTGGGATTGCTTCTCGTGTTCCAATTTTATATATATCAGTACATTTAATAACGTTTTCATGAAAAGTTTTAGTGAAATATTGACCAATTGAATTATTTGATTTAAACGAAGCTTTAATGTTTCAAACTAAATTTAGTTAAGGATTATTTGAACTAATACTTCATAGTTATGGTTACTTATAAAATCCTTATTCCAAATTAAGAACTAAGCAAAGTACCTTCATTACTAAATAAGTAATAATGTAAACAATTGGTAAAGAGAAATTAAAAATCTGCTTCATCGGTCAACATTTACCATAAATCAACTGAGCTGACGCTGAAGCGCTCGTGGTGTAGCATGATTAGCCGTTCTTAATCGATCGGCAAAGTTAAGCTACGTCTGTCGTGGTCAGTACCTGGATGGGTGACCGCCTAGTGGTATTTCAAATCGAGCGTTTCCGTGCTTCGGAAGGCACGTAAAGCCGTTGGTCCCGGTTATCACTTAATTGTGATAGTCGTTAAGCTAGATGGATGCCTCCTAGGCGGCTTGAAAAATTCCAACAGTAGGTTGACCACTAGCCTACCTCCACCAATCCGCAGTGGGCACGCGTGGTGGAGTATCGCCCAGTCCCTTTCACCCTCATTTGTGAAAGGAGGCCTGTGCTCAGCAGTGGGACATTATAGGCTGATGATGATGATGATGACATGCAGTGCGACGTCACGACGCACTGCATGTGCATGATGAAAAGTCTGTCCGTCTCTCTCGCGCACGCTCAATCTTATGTGTATGAAGGAGACAGTAATTGTTTTGCTATTGCTAATGCTCATATATATAGAGTGGTATATTTTCGCATACGTCCATTAGAATTGACTGACTGATTAGAAGCATCAGCATTAATTATTTGTAATAAAACATACTGTATCATGAAATTGCATATGTGTAAGTACTTTGAAGGTGCCAGATTTCGTAACCGATCTGTAATAAATCGGTTAACAATTGATCATACCTTATTGTGATTTATCGATACAATAGAAGTACCTCCTATAGGTATAATGTCATTGTCAAGAGTGTGTTGAAATATTTTCTTTTTAGTAGTACGTATTTGATAAACTCAATACGTCAAATAAAAATGCAAAGAATATTATGGTGCGGCCATGCTACGCGAACCGAGTACAAGCCGAGCCACAAACGAACAGAACGCGTTGCTCGCGATGTCAATTGTGGACGTTACAACTAGGCTACAATGAGTGCGATGCGAATCCCTGTGTTCGTGAAAAAACTGACAATGTCTCAGAGGTTTCAATGTTTATATCTGGTTCCGCTTAATTAATATCAAAAACAAACACTTGGATAAAAATGTTTAAGAAATAATTATATATATTATTCTTATTATATTTAATTAAAATCATTTTCCTTTAAACTATCTTCTTATAGGAAGGTACTTGCAGAACGAAAGACCAAACACAAAGCAGTGAGATTCAAGCGATAAATTTTGTATTTTCACTTACTACATAATCCAAAATAACACTGGCTGATTTGCAAAGACATCCCTTAATGAATCCTCTCACAACGCTCCGTAAGCCACTAATCTGCACAATGCAATGCAGGGCTTCAAACTATTAGACCCCCTATTATTCTCGACACAACGTATTGATATTTGAAATGTTTTGAACTGCCTTACTAAACAGTACAGTTAATAAATATATGTACTTTACACATAAATAAAAGGGTCAATTAAATACGTATGTCGTAGAAATTTAATTAAAATGAATCACCATGTAATAACAGAAATTGAAAAACATTGTTTGAATACCTTTTACTATTGGAAATGATTGAGATTTTCAAATTATATATTAATATATACTTAAAGAGAGTATATTAATATATACTTTTTTCTATATTAAGTTTTGTTAAGCGGTCCAAGAGTCAATAGATCAATATGTTGGCACAGACACTGAGTCCAGACCGCCCGCTGCCTATGGTGGAGGCGCGGAGTTACGAACCTACGTACAAATAGGGCCAATTTACAGTGATGATGCAATATAAATTGAGGGACTGGCCGACCTGGCTACAGACTTGAGCATTAATTGAATAGATACGTCTGCTGCTCGCCTCAATTCAACCTTAATCACACTTGAAAAGGCCCAGATAGTATCCAGCTTCTCGCAACAAGCAACTAATATTGTACAGCGTATCGCACTTTGCGCTTAATCTTGTTAGGAACTGTGAACATAAGTGCGCACGTCCATCTTTAATAAAACGGGAAATATTACTTATTGTTATGTATTGTTTTTCTTAAATAATTGTATGAACGGAAGATTTTGAATCTACTATTTATTTTTCAATCAATTCAATAAACTCCACCGTTTAAAATCTAGAACAAATTAATACTTACTTAGAGTGTATATAGATTTTATGACTAAGCCGCTTAAAATATGTTTCAGGGACAAATATCAATCTGTGGCTCACACAATTTATAGAAGAGTAAAATTAATTTTGGTTTCGCTAATTCTATACAGCGAAGTAAAATCAAACAGCAAACTCGACGGTATCTCGTATCAGTGAAAGCAATTACATTTGCCATAAGTGTTCGTTCACATTTGCAATTAGCGAGTGGTCCAAAAACGTGCAAATCGTTAACCGCCGCCGCCGAGCGCCGTGTCTTTGCATATTCATAGCCTGCTTAAAATATTTTAATACGGGTCGTCCACACGCCCATATCTACGCTTTCTACTAATGTTGAATTCAGCGTGCTACGATAAAAAATTGGACATGAACCTTATTTCTCCGAATTTATTCAGTTCACGTTGGAAACAATACATTGCACTCCTGCATGCAATTCACATTGCATTATCGTGCGAGTAAAAATATAAGTGCTTGCATACAAAGATTTTATTTGTGTCAATGCTCGAGCTTTTCAGTACCTTTTCATTTGTATTTATGCTGGGTTAAAAAGGTAAACGCAAAAATATTGAGTTCTCTTACTACATTATCACAAATTCCATCTGGATTTGTTTTATGTAAAAAAATACTTTTATCAGTAAGCTTATATCCGCTACTAATATTATATTACTTTCGTATATTTTCATAGAAGTTGAATACAATTTAGTTGGATATTAAACTTTCACAATGCAAAACTTATTTAAACTGTTATCAGGATAATTTCTCGGATATATTTTTGTTGGTACCAATTATCTCAATAATAAACATTTCCAAAAATATTGCGTTAACAGATGACTTGAAAAATTATGTACTCATATTACAATATCTATCGTTCATAATCATAATATTATCCACTCAAGGAGCCGTCTGGGTGCTAACGTTTTATAATTTTCCACTCTTTACTCGCTGTTATCGAGAATTTCTTCCGCTCGCACCCTCTTCCTTCCGTAGAACCACTTGAAAGGGTATTTTAGTATAAGGGATCCTTAATTGGTACAAGGAATTTATTTAACTACGAGTTTTCTACCCAAATTGCCTGCCTACTGATATAAAGTAATCTTTTGTACAGAAGTTAATTTCAATTCTTTCCTAAAGACAGCGATAACAACTCGTGGTAGATATGATTCTGTATTTTTTTATTTAGCTTAGTTTCGTGGTTGTCCAGGATTTGCTAAAAAGGAAAATTACAATTATATTCAATACATAGTTAGGATTAATTTTGAACGGCGTATTTTCTTGTCGATGGAGATTTAAATGAAGCTGACGAGAATTTTCAATTAGCGAGGACACTGAGCGATGGCTGACAATTGTCTACGGCGCGGGCGGCGGCGGCGAGGACAACCTCATCCATCTACATTTGAGTAACCAAGTGAAAAAGCAATGAGCCGCGCTATTACCTCTCTTTACGCATAAATCCTTGAGCAGATTCAATTCGCTTTTGTTTTAATGAATTCATAGCTTACATAATTGCAGAATTTCTCACAATTGTGCCATTTTTAAACAAGGAATTAAAAGATCATCTGTTTTTTTAGTTTTCCTTTATTATTATAGTTGGATGATCAAAATCAGGTCAAACGAAGAGGCAATTTGGTGATGGCATGAAAGGGTAAATTAAATATCTATATAAGTAAAAAAAACAACAACGAATATTTATGGCATCAAAGACACTCGAGTAGCGTTCGACTGATTATAACTATAGTAATAAATAAGCAAACTATGCGAAAATTTATGTTATATTGTCTTTTTTTTAAAGATATGTTATATAAACCCACTTGTTGCTATAACGTTTTTGAACTATTAAAATATTACGATCAAATATAACAGTAGCAGTAAAATTATATGTTTATCTACATAGCTCCCTCAGATCATTATCATTGAGTTTATGACTTCATGGTAATAAGTAAGAAAGAATGTAAGAAATTATTTATTTGCAATACTAAAGAAATCAAATTTACCTAAAGTATTTTGTTAGCGTTTGTTTATAAAAAATTAACATATACCGCGTCGTAGTAACACAAATATTCGAAAATTTTCCGAGGTTTTCCGGGTTAAATGTTTGTATTTGTCCATGGATTCACTTAGTAATAATAAAGTCACTTCATCCCTATTCTCATTTTAATTTCAACCACTATATCATGTTGCCTGAGGTCTTTTTGAATTTTTTTTTATACGTCTATTTCTTCTTTTTCGGTTTCTATAAACAAACACGAATCGTTTTGCTTACCAATGGTAGGTTTTTTTATTGCCAAACTTTGGGCATATAGATAATTTCGTAAGCTTATTTTACCTGTGATAGCTACTTCTATATGGGAGGGTATGCTATTGCTATGCAAAGCTTTGAGGTCTTTGCTTCATTATGACTAAAGATATAAGATCTTTAATAAATCTTAACCGATAACGGTCCGTAAATTATAGGAATCGGCCATTAGTCGGTAAACAAGCTTACGGCCCACTTGATGGTAAGCGGTTACCGAAGCTATATTGGCGCTTGCAACACACAAAGCATCGCTCACGCGTTACCGACCTTTCCCCCCTCCCCTATGAGCTCTGGCGACCTTACTCACGCGCAGGAACACAACTTTACACAACATAAAGTTATTTGACTGTGGTATTCTGTAAGATTTCCCAATCGAGCTGCTCTTAGAACGAATAAACGCTACGTTTAAAACCAACTTTTCTTTGTTTGTCCCAAAGTTGGAAAATTTTCAATAAATACCATTTTATTCTGGAAAAGTCAATGATATGGAAAAGTAAATTATGTTACCTTAACGCTGTTTTAAATTGCTTGTTTCCACTGGTATGCCCATAGGTCTGTTGTTTTAGATGCGTTTGCATACACTATTGGTTTACGCAAACATTCGCCCTCGTGCTCGGACTTCATTGTCACATGTCGGGGCACGTCACACCATATTCACGCCATTACCATACGCCGCGCCGCACAAAGTGAACCTAGCCGGAAGGATCCCCCTTTACAACTCATAAATAGGCGACATGACATTCTCGGGCGTGGTCACTGTTTGATTAAAATGTAACTTTGAATTGCGCCAAGCGCCCTCTTTTGCAGAAGCCTTTAATACTGTTCGTTGGCTATGATGTTGACGTGACTTTAATTACTTTTGCTCGGTTATGCATATGTGACTTTATTAAATAACACCGCGGTTACAAAGCCATTGTATTGCGAAGACTTTAAAGATTTTATTAAGGATTCCATTAATAACCGAGCATCCTGTAGCTATAATTACATAAAACACATAAGTACTTAGTACCACGATACATTTTACAAGCGTAGCACTGAGTCTAAGTAAAGTAAATAAGTTAATTTATTTCAATTTATTACTAAAACTTAGTTGTCTTATATTATGTCGTGTACTTGTATGAACAAAAATAAATTAGTGTGCTCTTGACATTTTAAAAGACTTCACCTCAACTCAAAGCAACTTTACCTTTTAAAGAGCAATTAATGCTTTTGACTTCATTTGAACCGTGCGGAGACGTACGCATAAGAAATCATAAGAATATCGTTTGCTAAGGTTTGCTATAACATAGGCTACCTGTTGCTAACATGACGACCAACAACGCCATCAGAAAATTGCCTACGACGCCAACATGTTTGCAGGGTGTATTATATCGCGTATTATTAACCATGGCAACCGACCTCCCTCGCCCTCTACAACTTTTTTTCAAAACATCACGATTTTGCCGACGTCTGATCACCTATAGAGCACAGTCTATAATCTTCTGTTCCTGCCGTTTGTTGTTACTCACTGCCATAACTGAATGAGTCTCCCCAAAATTTGCAAGTCGCGAGCGGCAGGGGTGCGCCACACGCCAAATAGATGACGGGATTATTTTTGTGTTTGACATAATCGTAGTGACAAATGTATCTTTTAGGGTTGTCACATTTGACATGTTCTTTCATATTTTGCTCTACAGTTATGACGTGAGAGGATTATACGCGAGTATTGACACGTTTGCTTCAGAACTGTAAACACATACATACAGTCTTCGATTAAGATCTCAGACCTTCATTGCTTTTTACTTGTAAGTACCTAAGGGCAATGTTGTTTCTCATGTTCAGAACCCGTCCTACTTAACAGATGGTTAATATGAAGTAAAGCATAGTTTATATGTCACAAAATTATATCAAAAGCGGGATGAGTGTAGCCTCAGGCTTAGTTCATTGAATGACGAGTGAATGGTATTACGCGTGACCGCTCCTCCCCTGAACAGGGGTCGTGAGGAGAGATTATAACCCAAACCCGCCTTTCATTGCTTATGACATTCAACTTATGAATTTTGCAAAAAAATACGACATAAAAACACTAAACTTATAAAGTAACTAAATTGCCAATCCGCACACACAGAGAGAGAATCAAAGCTTGTTCCGCTATCAAATTTATATAATCTGACGTCGCGTCGATCAAAGTTCGAAATTGGAAATGGTACCTACCTACGACCTACCTGTCCTACCGTCATATCGCTGACAGCCAAATGCCTACAAAATCTCGTCACCACAAACGCAAAAGTTGCTCTGTTTGCTTGCGATCAAAAGTTAATTTGAGGAACATGACAGGCAGGTACATATCGCTAACCTCTCGGCACGAAAATTGCAAAATTATCTCTCGTCTTTATCTTCAAAGAGATGTCGTCCCCATCTGCGTGGCTGGGCCAGTTTCAAAGTTGTTTGCGGCACCGCTGGAGATCGTTCTTATTATAAACATGCTGATGTTTATCCCTCTATATACCTCACTCGGAATAATAAAATGAGAAATACGAGTTTCAATAGGTTTGATAGAGTACTTAATGCTGCTATATTTAGGTTAATTTTATGCATAGAATTGTAGAAAATACAACAACATATTATGCATATTGACTACGAATATTGAAATGCAGTTTGATGCAAGGGAAACTTACTAATGTAAACGTTATTCTAATATAAAATGTTCTGTATTGGGTCGTCACTAGTATTTGTTTACTTAGTTTTGATTGTAATACACTTCGTACGAAGCAATGCGAAATATGAGTCCTGCTGTTTATACCATCCTCGTCGCCAGTTATAATTTATGAAATGAAACTTTTTTTAAATTATTTATAGGCCTGTGTATGACCACAATTTCACCATGGTAAGTGATGATGTGGCCGAAGCACACAAAGCCTAGAAGGAACTATGGCCTCAAGTGCTGCTTTCGGAACACACCGATAGGTGATTGGCGACAGATTTTCAACTTGAGGGTGGTAGCCAGCTAGATGGGACCACCGTGATATGGTTTCCTCACGATGTTTTTCCTTCACCGAAAGCTCAAGCTCATTGTAGGATTCGAACTCGGGACCTTCGTCTATCAATCTCCGACTATCTGACGTCACTACCACTGTGCTATCATCGACTTAAAAAGTCATGGACGGTTAAGACTGGTTTATTTACCAAAAGAAGGTGAATATAAAAAAAACTATTTTATAGAATGCTTACATCCACATGTAGGCAACGTCCACACGTTTGCACCCAATCTTGTCGTAATAACTGAACTGATTTGGATGAAATTTGCTACATAGATACATCAAAACCTGAAATAATTTTATAAGATACTTTTTATTCTGGGAAATCATTAGATCCCTCGGGAACTCAGATAAAACCGCTGGGCAGAAGCTAGTTTATTCTTGTAAATATTGCACTATACTTAGTGCCTATCGGTATACATATCGAGTTAGGAAGCTGTTGAGCTTTTGGAGTGAAGTTGTTTGGAGATTATAGGTGCTAAAGTTTTTGGCACTGGACATACAAAGCACGTCCCCTTGCACTCTGCACACTGCAGCAGTGTCACAAACAGCGGCGATCAAAAATTTCCGCTCAAAGGGGCGATACCGGCGGAACTGAAATTTGATTTTATTTCTAAGCTGATATTCTGCCACAAATATTTTTAACATTATGGTTTGTATTCAGCTGAAGATTATTTAATTATGAAATAACCGTATAAATAATTACCGTTAAAATTGTCCATATACTATTTAAGGAAACATTATAATACGAAATTAAATGAAAGTCCGTTTAGCCGATAAGGAGCTGATTGGTAACAATCAAACATACATAAAAACTTTCTCATTATTAATACACTAGTATTACTAGGATACAATTTATCATACTATTTAGATCCTTGGCCCACTTTTTGTCACTTAGGAAACTGTATTTCATTATGATTTATTTTCCTAAGCAGGAAACATAATTCAAACAAATATTAATTCAGAAACTAACCTACTTATTAGTATATCACCACAGCAGCGGGCCAAACTACCGGCATCAAAAACTACTTTGTTGGAGACAGGTCAGAGTTTTGTAAATTAATTCGGTGGTTCCGTGCTATTACATAAACTGTCAGCGCAGGTGCCGCGCACTTACTTCAACATGCACAGGATTTGCATTCGAAAATACTCATACTAATTTAACTTTACTGTTAGTAAGTCACACAGATCCTTGCTGAGGAGATTCGGACCTATTCGTTGCTACGTAAGCTTTTCACTGTCATATTTAGAGCGGGCTGTATAAACACATTTTCATTATAAGTATAATACTTATTTTCATCGCATGGTAGCGTTAACTTAAAATCGCAGTTGACATGACGTACCTTCGCAGCAATTTCAGGTTTCATTTGCGTACGCACACAGGCATAGACCAAATTAAAGCCATTGTGTTAGACGGATTATGGAGCGACGTCCATTTATATGTAAAATAGTGACGCGTACGATCGAAGTCAGCCAGCCGTGCACGTGCCAGCCTCACACCGTGCTTGCCGACATCCTCTGATAATTTGTGTACGTACCTATGAATTTTCATCAAGGGATAAGCGACAATAATTTCTTGAATGAATATATCAAATTGTAAGAAACTCTCATTTCCTTTTTTTTAATATTCCAGTTTTCTAATAAGGGTATGGTAATAAGATTATACTTCTCTTGTAAAACCTTATACCTAATTATTTACTATGTAACCTAAAGTTACTCCGTTATATACAACATGCTATGTTTTGTTTCTAAGTTCTTATTAATTTTCGTATATAAAGTTTACAACAATTATTTTCACCCTAATAATGTAGCTTGGAATAATTTGAACAATATTTGTACCTAAATTGCCAAATATTATTGCAAACCAAAACAGAGCATCGAAACAATTTAGAATTTATTCACAGAGTTGAGGATTATTTGTGACTAGGATTGGCGGTGTGAGTTTTCTGTATGTAATAATGCCCGGGAATTGTGTTCGAGTTGACAGACAGGACGGTGTTGACGTGAATAAAGTTTTCACAAACAGGATCTGGGCGCGGCGCGGGCGCGGTGAAATATCGCCACTTGCAGTCGTCGCAAATACCAACTCTCTACATGGAGCTACTAACGAACGGGTTGCATACGTGAACACTTTCAAATACGTGTTTTCTTTTCCCTACCTTTTTTTTACGACAACCTTCCGTATTTTTTTTACTTTGTTGACTTCTTAGTTCCTAACAAGTTCCGCAGATTTTTAATTATAATGCCCCGTTAATTAACGTCTTGATATCAATACAAATAATCAAAATCACACCAAATATATTTATGTAATAACTGGCAAGTTCTTCTCTTTTGGAAACTGTCGATTTTAAGCCAAAACTCAGCTGACCGTAAGAGGAACTTGCCCTCATCTTAAAGCAAGCTATTGTTAACGGGAATTGAATTAAAAAAAAAGCTGACTTCGGTAATCTATAAACATTGGTACCTTCTTCATGTTCTTAAATAATTATGGCCTACGTTAAATTTGTAAAAGCTCTCTCTTGTATATACTACTATATTTTTAAGAAAAAATCACACAACGCACCTGCAGTATTTGGTGTAGGTAGTGTCTAGCAATGCTTCATAGCTCATTGTAGTCAGCAGTGGCAGACAAATCGCATCGCCTCTTGCTTCGCGTTCGTTAGCCGCTTGTTCCTAGGCTTCACAAACAGGTACCTATTTACATTTCAACGCGCTTCCCTCGCGGTCACATATCGCAAACAAACACCTATGTATAATTAAAAAACAAAAAGTCAATACAACTTCGCTACTCTTAAATTAACAGCCTATAGTAACTATATATAGCATATAGTCATAGGTACTAACATCAATAATCCAGTATTCAGTTACAAAACTGATACGTATGACGCAGTATAACTACATAATGAATCCATATCTACCTGCTTTAATTAATATCACCAACTCCATCAAAAGCAGAATGGACTTTTTCAATCATTATCCGCGCGATCCGCTATCGGATATGCATTATGAACGCTGTGATCAATTTGCTTATCCAGACGGTTTGGAACAAATTACCACCATCGTGTACGATGGATTATGTAAAACGACACCCATTTGTATGTAAACTAATGGTGAATGTCGTTGTATGGGGCGCGAGCGACAACGACATGGAGCGAGTGGCGCGACGCCACCGATCCTGTGGCATTTTAGTTTTACTGCCTCTATTTATGTACCTAGTACCTAGATGTTGTATCTGGTTGAGAGTATTTTTTGTTATCGACACATACATACATATATATATTGTTCGATCGTTAACGCGTGGTGGTTTAAAATTTTAGTGAAATTATAATAATATATATATAATATTTTTTGTTGAACACTATATTCCTTAGTACATACATACCCATAGGACAAAACCATAGCAAACATTTGTACAGGAATTTTTTTTTGTTCGTAAATTCGTTCCATGTGGAACATGAATGCTACATAGCATTAGAGGAAAATAAGACACTTCATCAATATACATTTCCTTGTAGATTTGTGTGGCTAAGGGTGTTGATGAAAAACATCAGGGCCCCCATGGGTCCCGTCCAGTGGCCTAATGTCGGCGGATAATTGGCACACTTCCCGTTCTGTTGACGACTTGCACGAGCCACTGACTACATTTAATTGATATAGAGCTTGTCGTTTAGCATTTTGGAAATTAGAAGAAGACTTACGAAGGAAAATAGAAGAAGGAAATAATTATTAGAATTTATTCTGTAGGAAATTTAAAAGTACGTTATGTTACAAAATGTATTTATTGTAATAATTTGAGATTATCAAACAATGGATATATTCCAGTATAAGTAAATAAATCAATTACCTACTAAGAGAAACATACACTGCGGGAGACGAGACTTGAAAGTTCATCATTATGTTACATAGTCGATATACAATCATAAATTGATTTAAATCAAAAGTAATAAACTCCGATTTCAACAACTTTATTATAATTCCCGTAATACCTTGTCTAGACGACTTATAAATATAACTTATTTACAATATCAAATGCAAAGAAAGCAAATCAAAATTTGTTATTATTTAGAGGTCATATCATACATTAAAGATAGACGATATGATATACTTACATAAGTAGCTTTTGAAGAAATGTAAAGCGAATTAGAAGAAATATACCAACCAAGTATATAAAAAGTGAAGTGAGAAGCGAGGAAGCGGTATGTGAGGTTATGGCTGGCAATACAGCTTATCTGCGCTGCACGAAGCGCTTGAAATGTTTTGTGCTCCCGCATTACCATTGCTTTAGATATCTGTAACAGCAACGACAGCTCTTCCTACAATTAATTGAGATAATAACTATAGAGATTAAGCTTCTTAGCTTTGACGTACAAAGAATAAACATATTTATCATGAATATGTGCAAGGATATCACAATGTATAAGGATTTGAATAATTAATTTTTGAATTATAATTAGTATTTAATAATTAAATAATAATAATAATTTTTAAATTTATTTTCAGATATTAAACCACGTATACGAAAACATGTTATTATTTATTTCATAAAATCTATAGATTGGTAATATTAGTACTTACCTACCTAAATTGAAGTAGGTAACTAATGATTTATGAGAAATCTATTCTACTCATTCTACATCAGTTTTATTTTAATTTTATCACAGATCAATCTTTAAATTTCATCAAAAATGCAATCGTTTTTATTATTGAATAAACTACGTATTACCTTATATAAAGATCATGCATTAGTAATAAACATTATCATTACAAAAGTTTGTGTTCACATGCAAAAGCTGATATATTTTTTAAATTCAACTTAATCCAGAAAAAGTGTTAACGTTATATATTTTTTTAAATAGAAATACATACACTGTTTGAATTTAAAAAAATAAAACTTTATTTTTATTTTTTAAATAACAAAAATTTAATTCAATAGTAATGTAATTGTAATAGAAATTTGATGGAAAGAAAAATATCGTTTAACCAAACTTATACAACAATTTATTAATATAAGGCTTTTATTTAGTAAATATAACACGTCCCCTGGCTCTCACACATGCGGAGATCCTCCTGGGCATGCTGAGGATCAAGTTATCCACAATTTCTTGCGGTAACCTGTCCCATTCTTGAATAGCAGCTTCCCTGATGTCTGGCACTGTCTGGGGAGGTGGCTGACGGCTCCAAACAGCTCGCTTATGAGCATCCCACGCGTATACTGATACTGATAGACTGCATACAAGTTTACATGAATACAGACTACAAAATGGCCGTAAAGTACTTATCCCGCACAAAGACGTACAATGGTATTGTATAATATATTATACTAGCTTCTGCCCGCGGCTTCGCCCGCGTGGCCTACAGGAAACAAATGACATATTTTTCTTCAAAAAAAAACACAATAAGTGCTCTCCCTCCCTCTCAATTGTTTTTTTTTCTTGTTTAAGCCCTACTGACTCTATTAGGCATCTCCCATTTCTAAAAAACTATGATACCCGTGACCTTTCTTAGTGGATACTTACACTTCACAAAGAACACACCCACAAAATTTCATTTCTCTAGGACCAGTGGTTTAGGCTGTGCGTTGATCAGTCAGTCAGTCAGGACCTTGAATTTTATTTTCTGATGACAATATTGGCAATTTTTTTTTAAATTTTTTTATTTACAAAAAAAGTATTAATAATAATACACAATCATAAAAACGCATGAAAAAACCAAGAACTTAAATTACGTGTGTAATAATACGTTTTACAGAAAATTCAACCCCCGTTTCACCCTCTTAACCCCTAAGAGGGTGAACCGGGGGTTGAAATTTCGAAAAACCCTTTCATATTTGATACGTACACTTCACAAAGAACACACCCTCCAAATTTCATGTCTCTAAGACCAGCAGTTTAAGATGTGCGTTGATATATCAATCAGTGATTTCCCATACACAACTTCATCCTGCTTTTCATCCCTTCGAGGGTGGATTATCAAAAAAAAGCTAAGACACGTATGAATTAATTTTCAGTCATCAGCTTAAACACAAAATTTGAAGATCCTAACTTCAAAACCGACGGACTTTCATACAAACTTTCATCCCCTATTTTAACCCCTCAGGGGTGGAATTTCGAAAAACCCTTTTTCAGTGCTTACCTACACTTCGCAAAGCACACAACCTCCAAATTTCATGTCTGTAGGACCAGCGGTTTAGCCTGTGCGTTGATATATTAGTCAGTGAGACAATTTCACCCCACTTTTTATCCCTTCGAGGGTGGAATTATCAAAAACGCTGAGACAGGTATAAATTAATTTTCAATCGTCAGCCTTAACATTAATTTTGAACATCCTAACTTCGAAACTGACGGACTTTTTATTTATTTATTTATTTATTATGGGAAGACCAACAGCTATTTAAAATACAAAACTTAAAACATTAATATTCATCAGGAAGCCAATAAAAGGTCTTCACTTATAGGTACTAGTATAAAAACTAAATCTGTGATGAGTTAAACAACACACTCTTTACATAGCATGGAAATGAAAATAAAATAATAATTCAGATACATACCCGCCAAATAATTCTAAAACAGTTCACAAGTAATGCATTAATTGAAAAAGTCATTGCTTAGTAATCGCCTCGCCGATGTAACGCTTGTGTTGAAAAGATCTAAATCATGATGTCTAGCAATGGTGTTGAAGTTGTTGCTTGCTCTCCACATAAAATAATTTTGTCTTTCATACAAACTTTCATCCCCTTTTTTACTCCCTTAAGAGTGTAATATCAAAAAATCCTTCGTTAGGAGATGCCTACACTGTATAATAATATATTTAGTGGTGTTTAATGTGGAAATGAAGGACTTGCATAAGTAACTTCATCCCTCTTTTCCCCCCTACGGGGGTGTAATTATAACAAACGCTCAGACACCTATACATTAATTTTCAATCTTCAGCCTAAACACAAAATTTGAAGATTCTAACTTCGAAACTGACGGACTTTCATACAAACTTTCATCCCCTATTTTACCCCCTCAGTGGTGTAATTTCGAAAAACCCTTTCTTAGTGGATACCTACTCTTCACAAAGAATACACCCTCCAAATTTCATGTCTCTAGGACCAGCGGTTTAGGCTGTGCGTTGATATATCAGTCAGTCAGTCAGTCAGTCAGGACTTTGAATTTTATATATACAGATTGTATTGTAAAAGTTACTCATAAACTTTTATGCCTAAAGCTGTCATATCGTAGAGTTTGAAACTCAAACGCTGAAGCCAATGACTTTCATGAATAGGTCCCGCTATCTGCCTATACAAGCGCCCTCTATTCGCTTTTGCCAACTAAAACTATTGTTTTAGTTGTATGTATTTAGCATGTATATATGTATTGTTTTCTGGCCAGGAACATACATGCTGTTGTACAGATCCAATTAACAAATAGGGATTTCATCGTAACTATTACATGAAGGTATAGTGATTTAGGTGAATGAATTATAAATAAAATGCTCACAAACTTAATAATCCAATGTAGGCAAGGCAATACCATGTAGATTATAACAAAAAAGCATAAACACATTCAAACTAAGATATCAAGAGCCTGATCTAGGTAGGAATTATCTGAGAAAATAATTTGGAAAATATCAAATCCAAATGATATTATCTTGTTTGTAACAAGATCAAATATGTAAGTTAAAGAAATTATAGAACTTGAACTTGTTCTACACGTTTTTAACGGATCATCTCCAGTTTTTAACGCTCAAAGTTAACTTTTCATAGTTCCTTTGAATGAATTATCAAATTTATTGTAAAAGTTAAGGACTTTATAGGAAACCTACATTATTTAAAATGTACGAGGCAATTTAAGCGAATACTTACAATATTACTAGACTACATTTTATTGAACTTAATGGTATTATTTGATACTCACGTTACATCTCTAATCTATTTTGCTACATTGCAATGGAAAAAAAAACAAGTAAATATATGCTGTGACTACAGGACAATCGGCTACATTAGCTGGAATCAATAATTTCCTTTTAATGGCTAATCGAACTATAATAGTGTATTGTCGTAGGTGATAGAGTAGAATTGGAATCTTGATTAAATAGAAGCAAGCGATATAAAAACTATGTATTTTATGATATTTTAGACGTCTAGTAAATGGGCGTGTGGGTGTATAACCTGATAATAAATATAACCCTTTAAGAGGCATCGTTATCAGGCCCATTTTCTCTCTCAGGCCCTTGCCGAATGTCAAACATATAGAGTTACATGACATCAGTCTCTGCTCCCTAATGGACACTTATAAGGCCGAGTGAGCCTTTTCAGCCTTGTGTTTTGACACCCTTTTAATATAAAAATAAAAGCCTTTGTATAGCGTACCACTAAATTAGATCCCCCATTTATTGCTACAGACCATATGAAATTACATGTTTTCATGATCTATTACTTTGTTTAATACTTCATTTGAGTGTTTTAATTTACTGAATAATGTGGATGGATGGATGGATATGGATCTGTTTGGATGACTTGAAGGAACATTCAGCTTAATTTCAATAATTTGGTTCCTAAAATTTCTCTCTAGAAATATGTTCTAAGGAGAAGATCGGATAGCTCTTACATAGATAGAACTTTTTTAAGGAAAAACTCTATTATAAAACCGGTATCGCAAAAATCTGTCGATTAGCTCCATTAATTATGGAATAAAATTATTTTATAATCACAGCATTTTTATAGCTTTGTGAAGCTTATCGGATTTTTAGTTGTTAGACTTTTTTAATCAGACCTGTAGCTCGCTAGTGTGGATGATTTTATACAATATACTTACAGTCAACATTTGTATGCTCATACAATAAAACTGTTTTGTTTACTTTTTTCTGTCCCGTTCATTAAGTCCATAAGGGAATAAATAAAAAAAACCCTGTATGCAATTAGAGAAATGAATCGCGTGATCTGCGTCTTTATCTTCTACCCCGGTAAGTACTGGTAATAACTACCCACCAAGAACATAATAGACGGGAAAACATTCCTTCTTTGTAGCAAATTTCCTTTGATAACTTGGATATTATTACAAAGCCAATCTCTTTCACGTTTAAAAATTAAGGCAAATAATTTTAGAGTTAAATCGTTTTTTTTATATTTTTACTAATTTTAGAATCATTCTTTATAATTATAATTAAAGGTTTAAATATTTTAAATACATGCAATTTATATTGAGAATAAGAACGTTTTATAATATTTACCACTTTTACAAGCATGCCATAAATGTTTACTTTTGCTTCTGTAAACTAGTATGGCTTGAGCTTTCGCGTTTTTGTCACCGTCTGTAGTACATTTCCGTGTAACGTTCCCGACGGAAACAGCCTTTCAGTGTTCACCTGCGAAAGTGAAGAAAAATCTATCCAAGAGCGCAGATGGCGGCTCACACTAATATATTTGTACAATTTATTTACAGTTAAGCGCTGCTTCTCAAACGTTTTCGGAACCATATTAATGCGTTACGGAACCACTTAACGTCACGCAAGACGATAGGAAATAATTTATGTTAACCTCGTTATTTAACGCCTGTCAGTTAAGTCACGTTATACTCGTTCCTAGGAGGAGGCATTATAAAGTATTACAGTGATATCTCCTACGCTGAATCGTAATTCAATATGTCGAGTGCAGGCCAGACAGAACTATTGGTCCTCGTTCACAAAACTGCTGTCTTAAATGTAGCAAAGCTTAAGCGGGCCATTCACAGTCCTGCATGCTGGACGCCGAGGTCTTCGCAGTATTGAGTACCTTTCATCCAGCATGGCGTGCGACTGACGTTGCAGGTTTCCCGGCGAATCCTGCAAGCCCTACCTACCGTAGGACTGTGAATGGGCTACGGAGTTGTTAAAACCGTTCGAGAAAGCTTAGTTGCGTGAAGCGACGAAGCGCACACACTGTTCACATCGTGCGACTTTCCCGATAATATATAATTTTCTCATATTGATGCATGATTTATGAAATATCTGCAAAGGGAAATTATCCGACACATATCCCGGGCGTGATACAATGTGATTGCCTTATTTTCTCCCTCTTTCGGTCTTTACATGTTTCGACATCCGACTTATAAAGGTTTTCCTTTACTGTAGTATTCATGTCTCTATTTGTTTGACATGGCTAATAATTAATTAACTTGTTTTGAGTAATATGTACAACGTAGGACATTATTTATGTAACAAGTTTGTGTATTTATTGTTGAAGATATAGTTTGTAAGTTTGTACGTATACCTACGAGTACTATAATTTAGTACTCGTATACCTACGTACAATTAATTCTCTACTAGCATGTTTACTTATCGAATCTTTTTGTAACATTTCATTCATAAATACAATAAGATCGTAAATTATAATTCATGAAATCATACACAAACATCATATTATTATGTATTATTTGCACCTCGTGGAATCATCAACATGCGATGTCATAAAAGTCCCCATATCGTGGTATGAATCAAACAGCACAATGTTTTATTGCAATGAAAATTAAAATGTAGTTAATATTTACGAATTCACATGGAATTAAATTATGGTTTTAGAAAATAAGCGGTTATACTCGGAGATGTGCGGAGCGATTTGCTGAGGCATTATAAAATTTAATTTTAATCCGAGGGCGCAAATAAGATAGGATTTCACCCTTGCTTATCTGGGTTACGAAACGAACGTTGCGTAACGCGCTACACCGCCACGTACCGTTAGGTTAGCGGCATCGGTTGCCGGGAAACAAGCTCATGTAAGCTTCAGCATTTATTAATTAGCAATTACTGATAATATGATTTATTCAGTTGAAAAAAAACTCTCCATTTTAACAAAAACTATTTTATAAAGTGAAAAATAATATTATAAATGCGAATGTGAGTTTCTTGTTTGTTACGCTTTCACGCCTAAACCGATCGTCATGTTAGGCATCCAGATAGCCTATTTTTATTTCTATTTTTATATCAATAGGTCGACAAACAGGCAGATCTATGTTATGGAGAAGGACATAGCCTTATTTTATTATTCCTATATTTTTTTCCGTTGTAATGTAAATATTTTTTTTTTTCATTTACCTAATATTTAGTGTTAAGAATAGGATAGAATAGAATAGTATTTATTGTCAAAGATGAAAACACATAAACTAAAATACAAAGGTACTTAAGTAAAGTGCAACATGCCATGGCTCGTCATATTAACATAATTTACAAAACAGGTACAAAATAATAATAATAAAAACAAATATGCTACATAGTTTTGAGCAATACACAATATTATATAGTCAATGTTATATAAGGATAAGTTTACAGGTACATTATATATTTAAGTCAAATTTACTCACTATTCATCATAAATTGTTTGTAGTCGTTCTCTAGGAATTCTTTTACATTGTAAATTGTTTTCTCCAGTAATAACTTTTTCACATTCTTAATAAAGCAACTGTCACTATCTATTAGTTTTATTTTTAACGGCAGTTTATTGTATAGTTTAACACCTACAATTTTTGGAACATTTTTTGAGATATTTAATCGATGGTATATTATTTCAAGATCCATTTTATTTCTATTACTTCGATTCGAACCTCTTACTTTAAAGTCACTCAGATTGTACCTAACATATTTTAGTACTTCCAATATATAAACTGATACAGATGTTAGTATTTGCAAGGTCCTAAAGTGTTCTCTACATGATTCGTTATATTTCGCATTCACGAGTACACGTATGGCTCTCTTTTGTATTTTTAGAATTCTTTCATAATCAGTAGAACCTCCCCACAGAACAATTCCATAGGTCATAATGGAGTGTACGTATGAGTAATAAATCTCTTTTAAGGTTGACAACGATGTTATGTTAGCAATAGTAGGACTACCATACCGCTACTTTTTAAATCCAACAGTGAAAGTCAAACGAATCTAAGCTGAAAACCAGCGCTGGACGTCGGACTAGTAATCTGAGTTCATCTCCAGCATAAAGCTGAGCTAGTGTCCCTTGCTGCAATATTATTATTATTATTTTTTCGATGTTTAACCTCATTATAAATATGTTATGTTAGTAGTAAATTGTAGCAATAAAAGCATTTCTATTTCTATTTCTATTTTTGTCCCGGGAACACGGGTAAAACCACGGTGGACATCTAGTAAGATAATATTTTTGCATCTACGTTTAAAAAAGTTAAAAATACTAGTGAGATAAAAATATATTTGTTTGTCATGCGGCCAGATATTAGTTTTGCATCACCGTGAAATGTTTATTTGGTAAATATTGATGAGTGATGTATGGAACATTTGGCGACATGTAAACAATGATGCGTCGCTTATTTTTTGATGGGGTACAGTCGAGGACAAAAATAAGTATACACCACCAAGCATCATAAAAAGTAGCCATTCACATTATCATAGATATGGGAACACACAAAGGTTCAAAAATAAGTATACACTGTTGGACAATTATGTATGTAAATAACAAGTTCAATAATATATATCCATGTATCAAATCATAAATTTGTGAACAATCAAAATATCATAAATATGTATTCAACATTATAGTCAAAAATATGTAAACTCATTGCAGTCAAGGCCTTCATGGAATTTCATTGAAAAACGGTAGGTAGGTACTTGAAAAAAGTTTTGAAAAAAATCAATAATTTTGCGTGCGGACACGTTGGTAGTTTCGCGCTCGCGGTGTTGTCAGCTCGTGCGCAAGCTGGCTGGCAACGTCGCCTACCGCATGAAGTGATCAAGTCGTTGAGAAAGGTAAACTTATTGTCGCTCCATGTAACAGGGCACTCACTGTGCAATTTCAACAATTCGTCGTGAAATATTTATTCATGATTATTATCTCAAATATTTTGAATTAGATACGTAGCCGAAGCCATGTTTGGGATTGTTGGAATTGTCATGAGATAAACTTTGACCATATATGGTTTTCAGGGTCTGATGATGGAGTAGGAGGGTGGAGACTGGAACTCCATAACGGAGCAACGTATCCCAGCTGTGTTAGGGGTTGTTGGAATTGTCGTGAAATTAACTTTAACCATATATGGTTTTCAGGGTCTGATGATGGAGTAGGAGGGTGGGCACTGGAACTCCATAGCGGAGCAACTTATCCTAGCCGTGTTTGGGGTTGTTGGATTTATCATGAGATAACTTTTACCATATATGGTTTTCAGGGTCTGATGATGGAGTAGGAGGGTGGGCATTAGAACTTCATAACGAAGCAACTTATCCTAGCCGTGTTTGGGGTTGTTGGAATTGTCATGAGATAACTTTGACCATATATGGTTTTTAGGGTCTGATGATGGAGCAGGAGGGTGGACAATGGAACTCCATAGCGGAGCAACGTATCCTAGCCGTGTTTGGTGTTGTTAGAATTGTCATGAGATAACTTTGACCATATATGGTTTTCAGGGTCTGATGATGGAGTAGGAGGGTGGGCACTGGAACTCCATAACGAAGCAACATATCCTAACCGTGTTTTGGTTTGTTGGAATTGTCGTGAGATGAACTTTGGCCATATATGGTTTTAGCTTCTGATGATGGAGTAGGAGGGTGGAGACTGGAACTCCATAACGGAGCAACGTATCCTAGCTGTGTTTGGGGTTGTTGGGATTGTCGTGAGATGAACTTTGACCATATATGGTTTTTAGGGTCTGATGATGGAGTAGGAGGGTGGGCACTGGAACTCCATAGCGGAGCAACTTATCCTAGCCGTGTTTGGGGTTGTTGGATTTATCATGAGATAACTTTTACCATATATGGTTTTCAGGGTCTGATGATGGAGTAGGAGGGTGGGCACTGGAACTCTATAGCGGAGCAACGTATCCTAGCCGTGTTTGGAGTTGTTGGAATTGTCGTCATCTGAACTTTGACCATAATTGGTTTTCAGGGTCGGACAAGTGATCAAGTCGTTGAGAAAGGTAAACTTATTGTCGCTCCATGTAACAGGGCACTCACTGTGCAATTTCAACAATTCGTTGTGAAATATTTATTCATGATTATTATCTCAAATATTTTGAATTAGATACGTAGCCGAAGCCATGTTTGGGATTGTTGGAATTAAAAAAAATATATATACGCGTCGACTTGTAAACCTCCTCCGTTTTTTCGTCGGTTAATGAGCTCCGAATTCGCCATATATTTTTACTATGGCAGCGCGACCTGCGCGACGTTAAATATATATGTGAGATACGCGCTCGAAAATTTTGTCGACCACGGGAGCTCAGAGAGATCACGTCTCTTTGCGGAACGACTACCTAGGAACACACGATCGCGATCTAACGTGTACGGACACTAATTCGGAGTCTTCTCAGTTCAAGTTGTATTTGGAACCGGTGTAGAGTCATTTGTTAACTTTCACAAGTGCCCTATGAGGGCCTAATTTGAATAAATGAATTTTGATTTGATTTGATTCAAAAAGCATAACGACATAATTTTTGTTTTTCGTTTTTTGAGTCAGTCAAATAATATATATTACTTTTGTTTCATTTGCAATGTTAGTTAGTTTGCTTAGGTCAAATCTTGCAAGCACATCATTTTTTTCAAACATTTTTTCATACGTGGGTAAACAAGCATAGGTACGGCATACGTCTCGCTTGGTGGTAAGCGGTTACCGTAGCGATATGGACGCCGAGTGAGCTGAAATTTTGCATACACCTTTAGTTCCAATGACAAAACAATTTGCAATACTCAATAATGTAATACTTTTAAAATGGCCGTCGCCACAAGATGGCGGATGAAGTATTTTTCTCAAAATGTCGAAAAAGTGTCCGCCATGTTGAACTTTTTAGATACTGGTCCGATCGCTCTCAAAATCGATATTTGTGAGTCCTTCGGGTCACAAAACAAGAATCTTTTCTCAGAATTTTGAAAAGGTGTCCGCCATGTTGAACTTTTTAGATACGGGTCCGATTGCTCTCAAATTCGATATTTGGGAGACCTTGGGGTTACAAAACAAGAATCTTTTCTCAAAATGTCGAAAAAGTGTCCGCCATGTTGAACTTTTTAGATACTGGTCCGATTGCTCTCAAATTCGATATTTGAGAGACCTTTGGGTCACAAAACAAGAATCTTTCCTCAAAATGTCAAAAAAGTGTCCGCCATGTTGAATTTTTTAGATACTGGTCCGATCGCTCTCAAAATCGATATTTGAGAGACCTTGGGGTCACAAAACAAAAATCTTTTCTCAAAATGTCGAAAAAGTGTCCGCCATGTTGAACTTTTTAGGTACTGGTCCGATTGCTCTCAAATTCGATATTTGTGAGTCCTTGGGGTCACAAAACAAGAATCTTTTCTGAAAATGTCGAAAAAGTGTCCGCCATGTTGAACTTTTTAGATACTGGTCCGATTGCTCTCAAATTCGATATTTGAGAGACCTTTGGGTCACAAAACAAGAATCTTTCCTCAAAATGTCAAAAAAGTGTCCGCCATGTTGAACTTTTTAGATACTGGTCCGATCGCTCTCAAAATCGATATTTGAGAGACCTTGGGGTCACAAAACAAAAATCTTTTCTCAAAATGTCGAAAAAGTGTCCGCCATGTTGAACTTTTTAGGTACTGGTCCGATTGCTCTCAAATTCGATATTTGTGAGTCCTTGGGGTCACAAAACAAGAATCTTTTCTGAAAATGTCGAAAAAGTGTCCGCCATGTTGAACTTTTTAGATACTGTTCCGATTGCTCTCAAATTCGATATTTGAGAGACCTTGGGGTCACAAAACAAGAATTTTTTCTCAAAATGTCGAAAAAGTGTCCGCCATGTTGAACTTTTTAGATACTGGTCCGATTGCTCTCAAAAACGATATTTGAGAGACCCTAGGGTCACAAAACATTCTCAGAATTTTGAAAAAGTGTCCGCCATGATGAACCTTTTAGATACTGGTCCGATTGCTCTCAAAAACGATATTTGAGAGTCCTTGGGGTCACAAAACAAGAATCTTTACTGAAAATGTCGAAAAAGTGTCCGCCATGTTGAACTTTTTAGGTACTGGTCCGATTGTTCTCAAATTCGATATTTGTGAGTCCTTGGGGTCACAAAACAAGAATCTTTTCTGAAAATGTCGAAAAAGTGTCCGCCATGTTGAACTTTTTAGATACTGGTCCGATTGCTCTCAAATTCGATATTTGAGAGACCTTTGGGTCACAAAACAAGAATCTTTCCTCAAAATGTCAAAAAAGTGTCCGCCATGTTGAACTTTTTAGATACTGGTCCGATTGCTCTCAAAAACGATATTTGAGAGTCCTTGGGGTCACAAAACAAGAATCTTTACTGAAAATGTCGAAAAAGTGTCCGCCATGTTGAACTTTTTAGGTACTGGTCCGATTGCTCTCAAATTCGATATTTGTGAGTCCTTGGGGTCACAAAACAAGAATCTTTTCTGAAAATGTCGAAAAAGTGTCCGCCATGTTGAACTTTTTAGATACTGGTCCGATTGCTCTCAAATTCGATATTTGAGAGACCTTTGGGTCACAAAACAAGAATCTTTCCTCAAAATGTCAAAAAAGTGTCCGCCATGTTGAACTTTTTAGATACTGGTCCGATTGCTCTCAAAAACGATATTTGAGAGACCAGTGGCGTGCATTGGTTTTCGGACTAGGTAGGCAGAAGAAATCATGGCCATACACGCCTAAATATGCCTCTTAGATAGATCATGTTTTTTGACCAGATTCGTAAAATTGTTAAGGTCAGCGTATCATTCCACACACATTTGGTATGATTCATTAGCAAACAAAATACATAATAACAGAATAATAGATTCGAATAACAGCACCCAGGTAGCCAGGTGTATAATAAACATAATATTCTGTGTTAAAATGTCTAAGATTTTTACCTTTGTTTTAAATCCATGAATGTTTTGGAGTTGGTCTACAGCAAGTTACCTACTATTTTCAACAAACGAAAACTGACTAAAGGTATAATCAATCGACACATTTTGCATCTTCACCACAAAATTTCTTAATTTCACACACAATACACTTCATAGATACACTTCGCAAAATCACAATAAGTAAATAACAACAACATTGCATACAATGCCAGCCAAACCATAAACAAATCAACACAAATAAATTGCGAAGTTATATTTGAGTTGCTCTAATGTTGGTAAAGTAGTTGTAACTGCAGTCTTTTTAATTTGGATGGGTTACTTTACTTACAACAGAGTAGGTAAGGTTACTTTTAGTCCATAAATCGCGAATGTCCAATGTCAGTATGCTACGCATAGCAAAAGCGTGATTTATGCTTTCGTCGTATTATCTTAAAGAAGTGTGTGTGTGTGTATGAATATGCCGAAATCGTTTTAGTGTGCGTGAATTGCCGTGAATTTGAGAGGCGAACTCGCGAGTGCCTGCGCGGCAAAGTTTGAAATTTCGTATTGAATGTTATGTTAGAATTTTTATTTAAAGTGATTATGTAGTTTAATTGAATCAAAATATTATTGAATTGAATCTTATGAGGTAGGCATTGCTTTTTGCCTATATGGAATGCACGCCACTGTGAGAGACCCTAGGGTCACAAAACATGAATCTTTTCTCAGAATTTTGAAAAAGTGTCCGCCATGATGAACCTTTTAGATACTGGTGACCCCAAGGACTCTCAAATATCGTTTTTGAGAGCAATCGGACCAGTATCTAAAAAGTTCATAATGGCGAACACTTTTTCAAAATTCTGAGAAAAGATTCATGTTTTGTGACCCCAGGGTCTCTCAAATATCGTTTTTGAGAGCAATCGGACCAGTATCTAAAAAGTTCAACATGGCGGACAAGCTCGAGCAAAGGCTCTCAAGAGACTCTGCTTTACAAGCAGAGTACACTAAGTGTCTCAAAGAGTACGAGAACTTAGGGCATATGGAACCTGTCACAGAACCTACGGATTGTGATAAGGTCCCATACTATATACCACACCACTGCGTGGTAAAAACATCTTCTGCAACTACTAAAGTCCGAGTCGTTTTTGACGCTTCCTGTAAAACTACTAGTGGTCGCTCACTGAATGATAATTTATTAATTGGTCAAAAACTCCACCAAGATATAAACGACGTACTTTTAAAGTTTAGACTACACAAGATAGTATTTACTGCTGACATAAAAATGATGTATCGTTTTATCGGAGTCCGACCCGAAGACCGTGACTTTCAACGCATTCTATGGAGATACTCTCCCAACGATCCTGTACAAGAGTATCGTTTATGCACGGTCACGTTTGGCGTTGCTTCAGCTCCCTTTTTAGCTCTTCGCACACTTCGTCAGTTAGCGACTGATGAAGCTGCCTCCTTCCCACTTGCTTCGCAAGTGCTGCGCAACGAGGTGTTTGTCGACGATGTAGTGACTGGGGCTGATACTCTTGATGACGCTCTTGAGATGCAGCGGCAGCTCATGGCCATTTGCAAAGCGGGAACATTCGAACTCCGCAAATGGACTAGCAACTGCCCTGAATTCTTATCATCTATTAGCAGTGACGTTTCGAATCCAGACGACGCTCTTATTCTTTCAGCACTCGATACTGATACTTCAGTTAAGGTTTTGGGTCTCAAATGGAACCCAAAGTCAGATACCTTTTCCTATCAGGTGGAAACTCGCCCTCAGAAATGCACGAAACGTATTATGCTTTCAGAGATTTCAAAAATATATGATCCGTTAGGCTTTCTCAGTCCTATTATATTATTTGTGAAACATTTAATTCAGCTGTTATGGATCTCTGGGTCTGGTTGGGATGAAGCTCCTCCCAAAGGTGTTTGTGAAATAAGAAACTGTAATGTCTGAGGACCGACATGAAGATGAAGTCTATGAAAATAGTCTATGAGTAAGCTCTTCAAGAAATGTTTTTTAGGTAGAATAATCTGATGCTTAGCATCGTATGAAATTTGAGCACGTTGTATCCTGCCGCCGACTCTGATCAACCGGCGCGCGAACCGAAACGCTGCTTTTAGCTGGCGCTCCCGAATTAATTATAAAAACTCGAAAAACGACACAAACTATAAATACAAAGCCAGCACGAGATACTACACGTCTGAGAACGCAACTAGCGAGCTATCATCATCTGCCGGGGTACCCCAAGAAGAAGGAAGCGGATCACCAAGTGCTGGTGAGTGGTTGATACATTCCATTCAGTTTCTTCTACATAAAGTTTGGTTTGGACTCACAAATATCGATTTTGAGAGCAATCGGACCAGTACCTAAAAAGTTCAACATGGCGGACACTTTTTGACATTTTGAGAAAAGATTCTTGTTTTGTGACCCAAAGGACTCACAAATATCGATTTTGAGAGCAATCGGACCAGTACCTAAAAAGTTCAACATGGCGGACACTTTCTTGACATTTTGAGAAAAGATTCTTGTTTTGTGACCCGAAGCACTCACAAATATCGATTTTGAGAGCGATCGGATCAGTACCTAAAAAGTTCAACATGGCGGACACCTTTTCAAAATTCTGAGAAAAGATTCTTGTTTTGTCACCCGAAGGACTCACATATATCGATTTTGAGAGCGATCAGACCAGTATCTAAAAAGTTCAACATGGCGGACACTTTTTGACATTTTGAGAAAAGATTCTTGTTTTGTGACCCAAAGGACTCACAAATATCGATTTTGAGAGCAATCGGACCAGTACCTAAAAAGTTCAACATGGCGGACACCTTTTCAAAATTCTGAGAAAAGATTCTTGTTTTGTGACCAGAAGGACTCACAAATATCGATTTTGAGAGCGATCGGACCAGTATCTAAAAAGTTCAACATGGCGGACACTTTTTCGACATTTTGAGAAAAATACTTCATCCGCCATCTTGTGGTGACGGCCATTTCAAAAGTATTACATTATTGAGTATTGCAAATTGTTTTGTCATTGGAACTAAAGGTGTATAAAGGTAGATATAGATTTTGAGCGCAATCGGACCATTATCTAAAAAGTTCAACATGGCGGACACTTTTACAACATTTTGAGAAAAGCACATAAAAAAAGTCCTGTCAACAACAATTGTACATGTATTAACAATTGTAACTGATGTAAATCAACATTAAATCATTTTTTTTAATTTTAAGTTACTTTTGTCGTGTGGGTGCAAACGGCCGACAGAGCTGAGACACTGTTGTTTGCGTGTCGACGCACAGAACAGTTAGGTATGTACTTAAGAAAGTGGCGTAAAAAAATAATGATCATTGAGCGGTGACGTTGGTTATGATTTTAATTCAATAAACTTGGAAGCAAACATTTTGTTATGAATATTTGAGTAATTTATTTTGAGCTGAAACTTTTTATAGAGAGTCTATACCTGATGTAGACTTCGTTCACCCCTTTCAGATAGATATACCCATTCCGTTACACGTTGTGTAGTCAAATTTCATCTCAAGACAATTCGAAGAACACCAAAAAATGTGGGATTCCAGTGCCTACATTTCTTCTCGGACCCTAAAAACCATATATAGTCAAAGTTCATCTCACGAAAATTCCAACAACACCAAACACGGCTAGGATACGTTGGTCCGCTATGGAGTTCCAGTGTCCATCCTCCTACTCCATGATCAGACCCTAAAAACCATATATGGTCAAAGATCATCTCACGAAAACTCTAACAACCCCAAACACGGCTAGGATACACTGTCCTGCTATAGAGTTCTAGTGCCCACACTCCTACTCCATCATCAGACCCTGAAAACCATATATGGTAAAAGTTTATCTCACGACAATCCCAACAACCCCAAACACGGCTAGGATAAGTTGCTTCGTTATGAAGTTCCAGTGTCCACCCTTCTACTCCATCATCAGACCCTGAAAACCATAGATGGTCAAAGTTCATTTCACGACAATTCCAACAACCCCAAACACAGCTGAGATACGTTGCTCCGTTATGGAGTTCCAGTCTCCACCCTCCTACTCCATCATCAGACCCTGAAAACCATATATGGCCAAAGTTCATCTCACGACAATTCCAACAAACCCAAACATTGGTTGGAATATTATTTCAAAATATTTGAAATAGTAATCATAGTTCTTCAATAAAATTCTATGAAGGCCTTGACTGCAATGAGTTTACATATTTTTGACTGTAATGTTGAATACATATTTATGATATTTTGGTTGTTCACAAATTTATGATTTGATACATGGATATATATTATTGAACTTGTTGTTTACATACATAATTGTCCATCAGTGTATACTTATTTTTGAACTTCTGTGTGTTCCCATATCTATGATAATGTAAACGGCTACTTTTTATGTGGCTTGGTGGTGTATACTTATTTTTGTCCTCGACTGTACATATATAATACATATCGTAACAAACTAGTGTTTGTCTAATTAAAAAAAGCGGTAAAATGCAAGACTCTACATGTATTTTGCGTTAATAAGTTTCTCTTGCAATCATTCTTTATGGAAAAAATAATTATGAAAATACGCATTTAAAGGCCGCATCTTCTTTCTACCTTTCGAAACGTTTAGTACAGTCTAATAATTCATCATCATCTGCTTGCCCTATTCTTAATTAAGTGGTATAAAAAAAGGGCGAGGGAAAGATCTAATGTCTCGTCGTGGTTTTCCCAATGGAGTACAGCATGGGGTCCTTCAAAATGTGTTTGAAGAGATTTCTGCAGGGTCGGCAACGCGCGAGTAACACCCCTGGTGTTGCAAGCGTCCATAGGCTGCGGTAACCGCTTACCATCAGGAGGACCGTATGCTAGTCTGCTACCTAAGTAGTATAAAAAAAAATATGGTTATAAAAAAAAATATAAGTATTTGATACCAGAATACTTGGTATCAAGTTTTATACCTCAAGCCATTTCTCAGAAAAGGGAATTTAACTATATAAGTATATAAAGTCGCTTTGACGGTGCATTATTAAAGTATTGATCCTCTTATTTTCTATAACAATTGATTCTGTATCCAACAACTAAGTCAGAAAACAAGCATACGGCTCGCCTGGTGGTAAGCGGTTACCGAAGCCCTTTGGACGCTTGCAACACACGAAGCATCACTCACGCGTTACCGACCCTTCCCTCCACTCCGATGTCCTCTGGCAACCTTACGTTATTTGGCTGTATTTGTAAGGTGGATGTACTTCCCCAGCCGAGCTGCTCTCTGAGCGAAATATGCCATGCTCTACCTCTCTTAAAATCTCTCTATTAAATTATTATTATTTTTTGGTATTAATAAAATATAAATAATAAGAAGCGCTCGTGGTGTAGCATGATTAGCCGTTCGTAATCGATCGGCAAAGTTAAGCAACCACCGTCGTGGTCGGTACCTGGACGGGTGACCGCCTAGTGGTATTTCAAATCGAGCGTTTTCGTGCTTCGGAAGGCACGTAAAGCCATTGGTTCCGGTTATCACTTAATTGTGATAGCCGTTAAGCTAGTTGGAGGCCTTCTAGGCGGCTTGAAAACTCCAACAGTAGGTTGACCACTAGCCTACCTCCACCAAACCGCAGTGGGCACGCGTGGTGGAGTATCGCCCATTCCCTTTCACCCTGACTTGTGAAAAGAGGCTTGTTCTCAGCAGTGGGACATTATAGATGATTATGAAATAATAATTGATATCCCAAAGTAGTAAGCACACAAGGACTAGAAGAGATTAGGCCTTCTTCAGAGATTCGACTATACCAATGAGTAGGCATTGCCAAAATTACCAATATTCACCAAATAGTACATCATCTCCATCTTCAAAGCCTTATTATAACTGAACGTTCCTATACACCTACATAATACTCCTTAGTTCACTAAACTTTACCATCTCATTATAATATTGCTAAAGCTAAGAGGTACGCCCACATTAGTAGGCACTCGTAGAATCGCTTACAGCTTAAGCGCTACACAAAACCTACAATGATTATATCGATGTGTACACCAGTCGGTGTGTTCGTGTGAGTGGATCTTAAGAACCTCGTCTTACCTCGCACATGCAGTGCTTCCAACCGCAATGAGTCTGTCGAAGCGTTCAGTCGCAGCCCACAGTCTGTGGCCGATTGGAAAGGATTAAAGGTGTTTGTGACGAATATTAAATATCACAATACTGCAGCTTAGTATTAGTATGTTTGTTTGTACGGTTGCTGTTAAATAAAATGATTGTATTAATAACTCTCTAATGACGGTTATGATCTACGACTAATTATATATGTTGATGGGCAGTAACCTCCCAGATTTTCCAAGGTGGTAACCATCTATCTCTGGGTTATAAAGAATAGGTATACGTCTTTTAATTTTCATAGTAATCTGTGTTGTAGTTTATCCTTGATAACGTAGTAAACAAACAGACATTCAGAATTACTGACTATCACATTTTTAATAGATTTCGCGTCCATTTAATTGTATGCAATAATTACGGAGCAATTCATAGAAAAGACAGCATATAATATAGAATAGCATTTAAGTATGTACTATTAAATATTCTGTGATTTAAGATAGTATCGTCTTACTACAAGTATACTTTCAGACAATGCATTTTCTTTTTTTTTTTGTATTAGGTTTTTGGTCATAATCATGTTTCATTTCATGACAAGTGTACGATAATTACTGTAGATACGTTGATAAATAAAGAGAAACCATAAATGTGTGTCGGTGAACCGTTAAGCCTCGTATAAGTAACACTTAAATGTGTGATCTTTTTACATCGATCTATTATTATAATTTATATAACTTTGACATAATTGTGCACAGGAATAGACTTAAAATTAATGTGTGTTATTGCTACTTGAGGTTCCCTATGCCAACGCGAACCTAAGTCCGTCCGTCTGTCTGTCAATGGGCTGTATGTCATGAACCGTAGTAGATAGATAATTGAAATTTTACAGAATGTGTATTTCTATTGCCACTATAAGAACAAATAATACCGATGAAATAAAAATAAAAGGGGTTTAATCAAAATTAAAGGGGAACCCGTCTTGTGCGAGTCCGACTCGCACTTGGCCGGTTTTTAGTTCATATATTCACCACTTAATTATAGTGACTATGAAAACAAGTCATCTAAATACATTACAATATAATGATAGATAGGGAGAGAAATATAATTCCACATTTATATATGCTGTAGGTAGTACAGAACTACAGGCCTAGTCAATTTAAACTATGTTGTTATTCAGTTGGACTAACGAGTAAGCATATTGTATAAAATAAACATTTCGGTTTATAAAAACGACAATTTGCTCGATAATATGTTTATTTGTGAAGACATGTAATCCAATGTGGAGAAAGAAAGCAATAGCTTTATTACTATTCAACGTATACCTCGTCTTAATAAGAAAACGTGTATCTAATACGGTGTTTGATATTCGCATCATCTGTGTATGCGGTGTCGTAATGGTGGGGAATCACAATATCTCGTTATAAGCGGGTGAAACAAAGAAACGAGCGCGTGCCTCGAATACCAACTCTTCGGCGAGCTGGCCCGTAACAACTGAAACTGAAAATGTATCGAAAGGTGCGTTTTGGCCTTATGACTCATTTATTTTCTTACGCAATAGCTTCCATGTATTTATCCTTACTTATAGTTTGTTTGTTTGTTTCTTACGCCTTCAGGCCTCAACTACTCAACGGATCATCATGAAATTTGGCATGCAGATAGCCTATGGTATGGAGAAGGACATAGGCTACTTTTTTCCTGGGAACGCGGGTGAAACCGCGGGGGACAGCTATTTTTACAATATTTCATCAATATTTTCAAGGCGATAATGAACACAGTGTCATCAAACGACGACCAAGGTCGTAGATTCGACTCCTACAATGAGCTAAAACTTATTAGTCGTGGTTTTAATACTCCCCGATTAGAACTTCCACTCTCTAGAAGCCGGATCAATGTGAATCTCTTGTTAAAAGTTTACCTGTCACGATCGATGACGTCAAATGACAAAGACTGCGAGTTATTATCATTGATTGGGCTTTCAGGAATTGGCGGTAAATGTGTTGTCAATTAATTTAGTAACCTTGTATACAAATAGCGTATTTTCCAGTCTAATGGACTAATGATTTGAATAGAGTAGCCGATATTTGCATGAGAAAGTCATATGTATGGATTCCGTGGTGCGCTCTGGGGTAGGCCTGCGTATACAGAAGTGATAAACAAGCCTTATATAAGTTGGAATCGAAGCTATCCATAATATATTTGGTCAGTGCCATGTAGATTCTAAAGTCATATTTTAGATAATATAATTATAATATTTGGTTAGCGGTTGTCTTAAGCGTAACCAGCCAAACTGTGGTTTAGTTTGTAGAACATATAAAAATGTATGTCTTGCTTATAATAGATACCTAATCAAAATGTTTATTGATCGTGATAATAAATTAACCTATTGGCTTGTATTCATAATGCCAAAGTTACCTTAAATAATTTTGGTATAAAAGTTAAATTACATCGAATAGTTTAGAATGTTAAATGAAAAATATAGTCAGCAACTTAATACTGAGTAATCTAAAATTGGACGCTTCAATTTTGAGCCGCAACAAGCAAAGCAATCAGTGCTTGTCAAAGTGATAAATCTAATAATTCAGCAAAACTTTGAGACAACTTAGCTTAGGTAATAATTTTTAAATGGTAGTAGTATCTAAAAGTTATTGATAAGTTGTTTAAAATGTGTAGATATATTATTTTTACATAGGAATACTATATCTATACTAATGGGAATACATAATTCTTTATAATGAGGTATTAACGATCGAAATACAATTTTGACTTACACGCAAGCTATTTATATACTCGTACTTTTCTGATATTTATTTATTAAAAGTAATATTGATGTTTGTACCAAGTTGAAGTATTTTGGTTTCATTACTTGGTACGATTAATTACTGTGGTATTTTTGTCGGTATTAATTCAGCGTTTCTTTAATAGAAAGAAAAATGATTTGTAATTGTTTTTAGTATAAAATTAGCAGTGAATAGGGTGTACGTCACGCGAACCGAGCCCACGGTACTCCTTAACCTAATTCAGGCTTTCATTTCGCCAGCTCACTCGTAAAATTTTAATAGCTGCAGGAAATGTCGGCCTTATAAGGAAGCAAACGAAGGGTTTGTTTAGGATCACCTTAAATAAAAACACGTTCATCATTTCATCATAATATCATCTATGACACGTTAGTTTGATGGAGTCTAACAACAAATCTATAATGACAGATACATCTTGCTTCTCTTATAGCTCAGTTTATTGATTGGTTTGGTAACCATTGCTTTTAATTGGAGATCAAGTATGTAGACAACGTGAAGATATCACGTTTTATTGTCATGTTACAATAATAAAGAGAGACTTAAATAAATCCGTTCTTCGCTCATTTCTTAATTGGATTCTCAAGTTTTATGGACTGATCTACTTTAAATAGGATGCTTTGTTTTACGACATTGAATCTCTTTTAACGCAGAACTGTTTCAATTAAATAATAAAGTAATTTATTTTATAGGTTGCAAAAAACTATAGACTTTCGTTTTGCCTAATGATAAAAACGCTGCCAAGCACTTTTATAGATCACTAGATATCGTTTTCACGTATTGCGGTGCGACCGAATGTTGACATAGAACGCGAGCGATTGGCGGAGGAGTTTTAACAGCCGCCATATATCTGGGCGCATCCTGAACCTTATGCGAACCTCCGGAAGTGCCCATAAAGTGGACGTTAAAACGACGACTCTTTTTACACTTTATTATCATTGGATGTGAACGTCGGCTCAGATTCTTTCACAATTTACCGCGTCGCGAAAGAGATACTCTCTTGTCGGACGCCTTTTATCGTAAAATCGATATAACTGATTATGGGCGCGAGGTCCGAAACGTCATGGCTTATGAACTTCATTTTACGATGGACATCGAATCGCCATTTCACTGCCTTTACCAACTGAGTATACAACCACCCTTACGTCGTAATGGCACGTTTCTATAATTTTGCGATGAGTCGTAGTATATGACGGGTGTTATATTAAACAAGCAGCTTCAGAGATAGCCCCCGGCTATTGAAATGGTGTTGACGTCTTGACTATTGTCGATTGTAAGCAATTATAATGCTAATAACGTATTGTGAGTTATCGCCGCATTGATGCCCGACGTCGGATCGTGGAGATCGAGTTACGCAAGTTTCTACCAAGTTTTAAGACCCTGCCGAAGGCCTCTTACTAACTATCTTCCTTAACGCCTTAGTTAAGAAGCGCCTTATGAGAACTTTCACGCCGAGATTGAGGAAGCTATTACGGGATCCGTTCAGATAGATATAAGCAGGATGTCACTTCCACGCTCGACTTTGTGAAGTTGTTTACTTTGATGGTTCAAACTTTTGCCTAATTTATATAAACATATTGCATTTATTTATTAGATTTAACAATCAAAATTAACACAAGATCACAATGAGATCTAATTAGAAGACGACGCTTAAAGTAGTTCAAAACAAAAACAAAACTGGAACAATCCGAGATAACAGTGTCGAGTAGCATTCGTTGGTAAGGCGTTATAGAGAATTGCATAAACGAAAGAAAGAAGATTAAATATTATCTTGAACAAATATTTGTCTAGTGCACTACAGTTACTAGGTGGAGTTGGGCATCGGATCGGGCAGTGGTTGCATCCCGCTCTATCATTACTTCCGCTCCGCTCTCAACTGGGGCAATCGATAACGGGAGGCAGAGGGGCGACGACGTCCCTCCAAGCGCGCTCGCACCCTCCTCCTGTCGCTCTGTACGCGCGCATCACTCCTGTGACAATTGCTCGTCTGTTGCTCGTCCATCGCTCATGGTCGTCACTAACATCACTTACACTATAGTGATGCCCCATGCCTTACATTCATAATAACTAATGGCATGAATAGGCCATTACTTTCTCACACTTTGCCGACTTTAGACAAATCTGTTTTTCTGAGAAATATTTCCCAATATACGGTACATAGTGTAGTAAAATACTTATAACAAGAATTTAATATTTATAATAAATATGCTCCTCGCATTTCTTGTATATTAAAAACCATAAAATGTGACCAAAACATTTCTGAAACCGAAAAGGTACATTATTATTTTACTAACGAAATAAAAATACCATTGGAATATACATTACAATTTTAATTATATTTAATCATCACCAGAACACCACGAAAATGAAATGTTACTTACGCAGACGTTGAAACCTGGCAATAAAATGTTACCTTGAGTGTATAATAAAAAACGTGCAAACTCGGCGAAATTTCAAATAGGTCTGGAATAAAATCGAAGGGGCCAGCTCGTCCATATACCTCCTTGGGGCGAGGCGGTAGTGTCGACACCTGTTCTCGCAATCACTGCACCTCCTCTAATATTTATTACGCGTGAATATCATATGCCACTTCTTTTCCCTATCTCTGATTGCAGAGTCTACCCTGTAAACTTGGAGTCGCAGTAAACGGCACATATTTTTTTCTCTAGCGTGTTTATTCAAATGAATACTTGGTACAAAATATCCTGGGACATTCCTCACAAACGGTTAACTGATCCCAAACGAAGCAGAACTTGTACAGTCGAGGACATAAATATGTATACACTTTTTGAAATTCAAAAGCGATTTTCTCGCATTTTTAACATTCAAGTGTTAAAATATTACAAAAATCATAATAGTATATGTTAGAAGATTCTGCCTGCATAATATCTCATAATTTCAATCAGTAGTTTTAGAGGAAACCGTTGTTGAATTTTACTAAGTGTATACATATTTATGTCCTCGACTGTACTATGCAAACCAGATAACTGATATACTACATATACTACTTTTAGTTTGTAAATTCATACTTAAATACATAATTAAACCCAGACTCAGGGCATACAGACATGTTTATGCACACAAATGCATTTCCTGTGTGGAAATCGAACCCAAGACCTGCGGCGCTATAGGTAGAGTCTTAAACAACCGCGCCAACTGGCCCGTCAAACTAAGTATTTATACAACCTAATGGTGCGTCCATGCTTGGCGAACTGATCACGAGCCGAGCCACGAACGAGCACACTGCGAGCACGATTCGCGTAGCGTGGACGGGCTTGCGAGCCTCGAACGAGCATTCGTAGCGTGCTCGACAGTGCTCCGCCCGATTGTCAGTTTTTTCACGAACACAGGAATTCGCATCGCTCTTTGTTGTAGGCTCGTTGAAGGCGTCGTACGTCCACGCTTGAAATCGCGAGCAACGAACGAATCCTGTTCGTTCGAGGCTCGGCTCGTGCTTGCTTCGCGTAGCATGGACGCACCATTATAGTATAGTACAGTATTACCAACTCATAAGGCGCGTCGTGAATCTTCGTTTGCACAGAAAAGAAAGTATGGCCTTAAGATTAACGAAAGAATGCTTAAAACTTACAATCAACATTAGTTCACTACTATAAGGTTCATAATACAGTGCAGCTGTTACCGTCTCAATCGCAAGTCACGCCCCTCCGCACACATGGCGGCAGCTGCCGACCAAAAGCATTTCCCGCGCTTTGAAAATGTATCTTATGCGCAGGTACATCGCTAAGCCATATCAGTTGGGTACTACTGTACGCTATTTATAAAATATACCGGCAAAGTGCACGTCGGGTGGAATACGCGCAGAAGGGTTCGCTACATAATACAGTCTAAAATCAAAGTCTGTATAAAACAATACATTTTCTCTGTTACTCTTAATTTTAAATTCAGTTTAGGTAAACTCGATTTTCGATTGGTAGTAATACCTCAATCAATGGTTCGACCAGCGTGTACACGGGTTTTCGCCGTGCAACCGCGGACTGCGGACGAGTACCACGAGCGGGCGCGGCGAAATGTCTCTAAATTTCCAACCAAATGGCTAAATACGTAGTTGAATTTTGAAAATTATGACTAAGACTTTATTTTATTTTTAAGGAATTAGTGCGCAAACTTTCAAGTTTCTCCTAATGCCTAAAGGGTATGAAGAGATTTTAGCAGGGTCGGTAACGCGCGAATATTGCCCCTGGTGTTGCAAGCGTCAATTGGCTACGGTGACCACCTACCATTATGTGGGCCGTATCCTTTTTTGCTACCTTAGTACTAAGAAAAAAACATAGTAGATTAATCAAATATTACATTTACAAAACTTAGAAGAAAAGATAAGACTAAGTAGTAATTTGCCTAATCTAGCATTCTCAATAAATAGTTTTTACGAAGATATCTCAAATATTTGAAGATTTAGGCGGTGCATGTTATACACTATACACATATATATATAGTTTGTGCAGAATAACTATAAACCATGAATGTGATAACTAATTATAAAAATTCCATTACTTTTGTTTGATTAAAAACAAAAATGGCATGCAGGAAACGTAATGGATATCGATTAAGTCTGAAGGTTAAAACGCATATAGATGTAGACCACCCACTGGTAAGTAGCATCGCCTATTAGGACATAAGTTATAATGATCGGGGCAATTAATTCAACTGTAACTGTAACATGAGGTTCATAGTTAATTTATGAAAATCATGTAAAATCTAGTCAAATGTGTCTATCTATAGTCGTCATTCGTCAAGTTATATAAAATAGATGAGTTCATAATAAAACAATACAACATAGTTTATTCATAACATAACACCGAACCGAATTGTCAGTTTAAAGCTAAACCAACGTAGTGATTACATTCTTAGGGGTGCCGCAAGGTCCTTACATTATTGTTATCTAAGCAACATTCACTGGAATACTATATGAAAGGGTACATGGAAAGTAAAGTGTGGCTGGCGGCCGCGGCCGGGAGGGCTACAAGAACAAAAGCCTCTCGTAATTAGACCGACCGCGGCAATACATAAATAATTTGCCTCACGTACCGCTTTGTTCGCGGAGAACAGCTTTTTATTTAACGCTGTTATATCAAGAACAACACTTCGTGTGCTTTTGATGGCGGTAATCCGCTATCCTTTTATCCTTACGCATACAGGTGCTGCTTACGTCTACGCCTTTGTTTTTTCCACTATTAACAATTTTATTACTCGCAGACACACACAGAACAGATTGCTGTATCATCGTTGGTACAAAAGCCCTAATGAAAACAGGGCAAATTAAAGAAATAATGCAAAACATTGTTCACATTTCAAGAGAGCGCACTTGCATAATCTACATCCCATACATATGCAGGGCCCCTTTGCAAGGGTAGCTGCGTGCCTTATTAGTTGAAGTCGGTTTGCCACAATAAGTTGGGTTGGTTTACTTACCGTGTAATTCAGCAGGTAAATCCTAACCAAATGATACAGAGTGTTTTGTATGTAGAGTTTTGTATTTCGAATTTTTGCGCTATGTATTTGAGGATTTTGCAAAAAAATAACTTCATTTGCCCATTCGATACCCTACAATCAAGCCTTAAAATTTCACCTTTTGTTATTTTTTTCACAAAAATCTACGGAAAACGTAAAGCTACGAAATATTTGACGTTAAATTTAGTTACCGGTATTTTGCTTTGGTGTGAAAGGAAAAGAAATTTTAGGCTGGTCCGCTTAATGAAACAAATTTTCAGGGCGGCGACATCTAAACCTTAAGCCCTTTGTAGTGCGTTCAGCGTACTTTGGCGGCCGCTTTGTACCGAAGCCGGCCGACCCGCGGCGCCACTCCTTTGTGCCCCTCACAAAATATTGCTAATTGCGATTAAAAAGATTCTTTTACTGTTCCATCTGGTCACGTCACGACGAGGGCAAATGCTTGCAGTATCATTTAACTAAGTACCTACCAATTTAATTTGTTGAAAGAATTTAAAGTTTTATAAGAAAACTTTTGAACTTATTCGTCTGTCTAGACTGGTTTATATATTATAGTCTAATTCGAGATGAAATTTATAACAACACTATACCTATATTATACTAAACCACATCCGTTTACCATTCATGTATTTAGTTTCTGATTTCCATAGTACCTACAGCTAGCCTACGAAATATTACCTGAAATTTAATAATCTTTTCCCCAAATGTTTCACCCTCGATACAAGTTATGTTACCAACGTGACCTACAGTCTATGGCTTAACAGTATTAGAGGAAAAATCGCTACAAAATTTTATGTCCGCCGTACGACACCCCCCTAATAATGTCTGCTTAAGGGTGGCGGGGTAACATGGAGTACACATTTACGCTCCGTTAAACGGGGAAAGCTTTTTTCGTGTTTAGTGTCACAAAAACTGTTATTAGCTTGAATTGTGTCACCAAGAGCCACACCCTGGCGCAGGTTGGTATAATAAAAATATAATGGTATTGGAAAATTGCTCTTGAATTCAATGGAAAGTTCCTTAACTCGGACAATTCACTTAATCTATTATTGGAACTTGCCAAATCATATAACATAAAATAATTGTTTGAGCCTTTGTACTTAATTTCAAATAGCATGGTGCAAGTGACAAATATGTTATGTGATTATTTCGATATAGCGAAGTAGCTTGCACTGCCATACTCCATCCTAACTAAAATAGATCAAAGTCAGACTATAATAAATTAAATTATTAAAAGAAACAAAATACCTTATAGCATTCAAGTTATATTCAAAATTCTATAGATTAAAGAACTTGTTTTTTTCTTTTCAGTTATTTTTTGTTTTACGCAGTCGGGTTTTTTGTTTCTTTTAATAATTTAATTTATTTCAGACTTTTTAGTTTTATACAGAATGAGTTGTATGTGTTAGTAAGTAAATGAGCGGTAAGGTAAAGTAAGGCTAACCACCATCGCAACTCTGTGAGTTACGTACGGTAACCGCTCAGTCTCAGTACTTACCTACTCTCCGTGCATTAAACGTGGTTTTTTGCAGTTTACGTCAAAATAGTAGCATAAAAGTATTACAATATATACATATATGGAATGGGCTATTCACAAGCTTTCATTTGATACCCATATTGTTATAATACAGACATTTTTGTTTTTAATACCCCCCCTCTTTTTTTATTCGTAGACACCATATAAAAATAATATACCCTATGACACTCACACAGTTAAGACGAATCTAACGACACCTCATATGTTTAAATCCATCAAGCCGTTTAGGCTGCAGGGCGTGCCAAAGAAATAGACATACATACATACATACATACATACATACACTCGAAAAACATAACCCTCCTTCCGGGTCAGTCGGGTAAAAACAAATAAAGATTTATCAGACTTGCATACATACGAAGTAGAATATATGGTAAAACTCAATAGATTATAGAGTTCCCCTTTTTTCTTACATTTATTTATTGGGACATGACAAACTCCCTTAATGCGAGGTTTGCGTGGACGGAAATGGACATTTGTATTCAAGTTGTGAAACAACAGCAAGGCATTTTAAGTATCCCTCAGTCAGTCATTAATAAAATAACAAGTCAATTGTATACATTTAAAGGACTTTCTTTTTTCTTCAATAAATAATTAATCATCGGCAACATGATGACAATATTGATGCTTTGAATGGTATTAAGAGGAAAAATAATATGGATTGTACTATTATTTACCTTGAATTGCCTTCATAACTTTACCTTCATAAGAATTTATGAAGTAAAATTTCTGGATTACTTAATGTATCCCTAAATAGAATTGTGATGCCGCTATTTTTGTCTGTTTGTTCCCTTAGTCGAATGCAATTTGACACGGTTTTAACCATCATTTAGAGAATTTTTATACATATTATATAAGAAAAAGAAGAGGCTTTTGACGGGCCAGTTGGCGCAATTGGTTAAGACTCCACCTATTGCGCCACAGGTCGTGGGTTCGATTCTCACACACGACATGCATTTGTGTGCATGAACAATTAACATGTCTGTAAGTTCGTAAGGTGAATCTTAACCAACTGCGGCAACTGGCCCGTTACATATACGTTAACAACCAAAAAGTATGATATGTAAAATATATCAGTTATCTGGTTTCCATAGTACAAGCTCTGCTTAGTTTGGTTGGAATCAGATGACCGTGTGTGAGGAATGTCCCAGGATATTTTTATTTTTTATTCTTGCGTATTTTACTTTGTAAAACATAACAAATAGCCAATATTATAATTAGATTGTCCACAAAATATTTAAAAAGTTAGTTTACTAAGTGTAACTATGTAACCTAACTGAGTTTTTTGCCGGTTTTTCTCAGTTGAAGACCGAACTCTTGGAACTTCAGTGGCTTTGAACTTCATAAGTACCCTGTTGAATAAATACCTTTGACTTTGGCTTTACCCATGTGGATGGTTAAATTATTTTGAAATCACATGCCTAAATAAATTATGATTTATTTTTGGTTACTATTTTATTATTGATAAATAACTCTAATTAATTTAGGTTTTATTATTGTATTATTGGTTGTTAATTTAAGCCAATACACTAATTTGGTGTTATTACCGCAACAACGCCGAATCATAAGTGACCGCACCCTGTCACAACCGCGCCCCACCGCAACCCACCAAAGTAATGTCATGTCATTTCATGCCTCGAAATCTGTGACAAATGACACGTGTCATGTATAAACTTCACTTTACCAATCTACAGACTACAATCATTATAGGTACTGCTTGGGTACTGCATTATACAATAATGCAACATTAAGAAAATACGTATTTAATTTCGTCATAGTAGTATAAAATATTATACCTCTAATGAATTACTTAGATATACTAAGAAGAACGCTACCGTGACATGGGAGTAAGGTGAAAAACCGGCCAAGTGCGAGTCAGACTCGCGCACCGAGGGTTCCGTACAAACCTGTAGGTATATAAGTAAATGGTAGTATAGACCTGAGTATTTGATATTAATTTCAATTTATGACCTATTAAAAAAAAACTACTTACTAGATCTCGTTGAAACCAATTTTCAGTGGAAGTTTGCACCGTAATGTACATCATATATTTTTTATAGATTTATCATTCTCTTATTTTAGAAGTTACAGGGGGGGGGACACACATTTTACCACTTTGGAAGTGTCTCTCGCGCAAACTATTCAGTTTAGAAAAAAATGATATTAGAAACCTCAATATCATTTTTGAAGACCTATCCATAGACACCCCACACTTATGGGATTGATGAAAAAAAAAATTTGAGTTTCAGTTCTAAGTATGGGGAACCCCCAAAATTTATTGTTTTTTTTCTATTTTTGTGTAAAAATCTTAATGCGGTTCACAGAATACATCTACTTACCAAGTTTCAACATTATAGTTCTTATAGTTTCGGAAATAAATGGCTGTGACATACACGGACAGACAGACAGACATGACGAATCTATAAGGGTTCCGTTTTTTGCCATTTGGCTACGGAACCCTAAAAATGTACTCACTGTTCATTACTTTTGGTATACAATAGTTATTGTAGTAGTGAAACGGCCAAGCCACATATTTTGACTACGGTGTGTAGAGTTTGTGAAGTTAGGGCTTGTAGAGTAAGGGCATGTAGAGTTATATAAGCTTGGCTCTACATGAGATCTGATAACTTTTTGACAGTGCAAGCCATATGTCCTGGCAACATTTTACATTACAATTTTATTGGTGGGATTTCACTTCTTTTTGTAAGTTGCTATTGTTTTTTATTTTATTTTTTGTATTTGAAATTTCCAAGTTTTATAATTTTTTGTTGATTGTTTTTAGGGTTCCGTAGCCAAATGGCAAAAAACGGAACCCTTATAGATTCGTCATGTCTGTCTGTCTGTCTGTCTGTCTGTCTGTCTGTCTGTCTGTCTGTCTGTCTGTCTGTCTGTCTGTCTGTCTGTCTGTCTGTCTGTCTGTCTGTCTGTCTGTCTGTCTGTCTGTCTGTCTGTCTGTCTGTCTGTCTGTCTGTCTGTCTGTCTGTCTGTCTGTCTGTCTGTCTGTCTGTCCGTGTATGTCACAGCCATTTATTTCAGAAACTATAAGAACTATAATGTTGAAACTTGGTAAGTAGATGTATTCTATGAACCGCATTAAGATTTTCACACAAAAATAGAAAAAAAACAATAAATTTTGGGGGTTCCCCATACTTAGAACTGAAACTCAAACATTTTTTTTTCATCAAACCCATAAGTGTGGGGTGTCTATGGATAGGTCTTCAAAAATGATATTGAGGTTTCTAATATCATTTTTTTCTAAACTGAATAGTTTGCGCGAGAGACACTTCCAAAGTGGTAAAATGTGTGTCCCCCCCCCTGTAACTTCTAAAATAAGAGAATGATAAATCTATAAAAAATATATGATGTACATTACGGTGCAAACTTCCACTGAAAATTGGTTTGAACGAGATCTAGTAAGTAGTTTTTTTTTAATAGGTCATAAATTGAAATTAATATCAAATACTCAGGTCTATACTACCATTTACTTATATACCTACAGGTTTGTACGGAACCCTCGGTGCGCGAGTCTGACTCGCACTTGGCCGGTTTTTTTTTGTTGAGCTTTCTAGGACTTCAGGAAGTACCCTAAGAGTTTTGATGATCATCAGTGAGTCAGTGACGAAATCGGGGGTTTTTAGATATCAATAAAATCTAAAATATAAGAGCTATGTTATTGAAACTTAATATGTTTAATAAGTTTACTATTGACATCATATCCCGAGAATTTTGTTTATCTGGTATAATCCAAACCCAAGTTATGAGGGTTCAAAAACACGAAGAAACGCTTCGAGAAAAGGTAAGTAGTGACCTTGCGCTTCGCTTGGCTGTCTTGGCGGGGGGCACTCCCGTGCCCCCTGATTTAATTACTTAATTACGTACTTGTTACTTACATAACTACAAGTCATTTCATATAGGTAAGGTATGTACATCACAAAATGTAATAGGTATAGTGGAAGCTGCGGCGCGCGGCGGTTGGGCGGGCGCAGGCAGTGCGCGGCGAGGGGTGATGAGGGGCGGGAGTGGCGGCGCGGGCGCGAGCGCGGACGAGGCTGCTGGCAGAAGCACGAGCGAGATGAGTGGTATTAGTTTTCGCCACATTGAACACGGTGTAGATCCAACTTATTAGGAGATGTGATCATGCGAATAATATTCGATTCATACGTTTTATTACGTTAGGATATTGGTTTCCCGCGATACTGTTCGTTTTATTTCAAAATTAATATCTTTCAGACATTCCGATAAAGAATTGTATTCCATTTGAGCGAGTCTAATCGTTTGACTGACGCTGAAATACGCCACAATATTGTTATACCTACACATTTTATTGAGACGCTTGAGGATTTATTTGCTAATTTATAAATCTTTCAAAGTTATTAGGCACCCGGTGTTATCATATGAAAGGACCATATAAATATGACAAACACAACATGTGGCTTAGTATTTCGACAGCGTCTCGCTGATTCTGATTATGTAGATTCCTTTACAGAGGAGATTTTACGCAAACATACGAATGAAGATCGAATCAGATATGCATGGGATCAGTTTCTTATCCTTGGGAAAATATGGAAAGATATTCCGTAAATAAACTTAAAAGGAACATATTTTTGTATGCGGATGTTATTTTGTGCCTTTTTGTCAACAATGCTACCTATGATGGTAGTCAGATGTCATGTGGGTACAAAATATTGCCAAGTTACTCTTCCAAGGGTTCCGTAGCTAATAAGAGGCACCTATTACTATTATTATTATTAGGCCTTCGATTTCCGTTCGTCCATTTGTCTGTTACTGGGCCGCAATATCGTTTTATTTAACCAAATAGGTACAGTCAAGGTCAATGATATGTTTACATTTGAAGTTACAAAAATATGTATCCATTTAAATAACTAACCATATAATGCTATGCGTAAGGCTAACCTTAAACTTTACTTTACTTTAAATACTAATACTACGACTGTACCTATCCAATTTAAATTATACACAGAATATGGCTTTTATCATTACTAATAATTAGCCTGAGCCTGACTCGCTAACCGAGGATTCTGACTTGTCTATAGGATTTTATTTCTTGGTTTGGGTCAGTTTTGTAAAAAAAATGTATGTAAAAAGAATGTATTTAGATGTTTTAGAATTAGATTTTCGGGGAGATTTCGAGATAGCATATTTTCAAAATCTATGTTGGGCTAGTCATACTGAACAAATTTAACCATAGCACTAACAGAGAAATCACATTTTTTTTACTGTAAAGTTCAACCTTTCTCGATCATAAAAAATGCATGTAAAGTAATTTTTTTTTTGAGAATTTTCTGTCTTGGTCCCATAGATAGTAAAAGTTGTTCATCAAGACTAATCCAACATAGTTTTCGAAAATATGCCATCTGGAAATCGCCACCCGATATAAGAACTCGGACTCGCGCACCGAGGATTCCTTGCAAATTTGTAGGTATGTAAATAGTTCTTTCATCACGGGAATCGTGTCTCGAAGATGTGTTACCCTATTATGCGATCATGTTTTTTTGCGATATAACAGGTAGAGATTTCGAGGTGGCATATTTTCGAAACCTATGTTGGGTTAGGCATGCTGAACAACTTTTACAATGGGACCAATAGTGAATTTTAAGAGAGGTAGAGCATAGCGTTTATTCGCTCAAAGAGCAGCTCGACTGGGGAAGTACCTCCACCTTACAGAATACCGCAGCCAAATAACTTTATATTGTATAAAGTTGTTCCTGCGCGTGAGTAAGATTGCCAGAGCTCATAGGGGAGGGATAGGTCGATTACGTGTGAGCGATGCTTCGTGTGTTGCAAGCGTCTATATGGCTACGGTAACTGCTTACCATCAGGCGGGCAGTATGCTTGTTTATCGAATAAGTTGTCAAAATTTTTTTTTTACTTTTCTTACAAAAAGTCAACCTTCCTCGATCATAATGTAAGAAAAGTAAAAATAAATTTTCGAGATTTCAGTGTTGGTCCCATGTAAATGTTGTTCAGCATGACTAATCCAACATAGGTTTCGAAAATATGCCATCTCGAAGTCTCCCCCCAGTATAACTATAAATTTATGGTTTTCGGATTTCTACATACATGGCCTTGCTTCTTGCCAAATTTCATGATTCTAGGTCAACGGGAAGTACCGTATAGGTTTTGATTCCCTTACGAGCGTCAAAATATGCGGCATAAATGACCAAATATTTTGATTGCGTTGACTTGGAAGGTATTGCAGACTTAAGTAGGTATTTGATATTAATCTCAATCTCCACGCGTTCTTGAGAAAAAGGGTCTTGACAGACGGACAACAAAGTGATCCTATAGAAGCTACGGAACCCTAAAAACGCTAATACAGATACAAAATCGATTCAATTATAATGTAGGTAAGTATAAAATTATTGGTTCTTATTGGTTACAGGGCAGGTGTAGTAAGGTCCTAAGAAGAGTCCACCTCAAATCCAATCGAGTAAAGTGCGCGACCGCTGCGTCTCCGCGGACTTATTTAGCTGAAACGTTTCGGTTGTTGAGGACTTCTGCTGTATTGGAGTATTGCAATATTGTACACAACTTTTCACTATATTTAGATATATACTTACATAAATATTTGTCGCATATTAAACGATTACTAATAAATCGTTTCCTTATCATTAGCAATGGAAGCGGGGCCTTCAAGTTATACGAGAATAGACTTATTATAAAAGTTTACATTGTTCAACATGTTCGTTCCTAGACTACCTGTTCTGATCCTATTTGTTCGAACAACTAAACAGAAACAAAAGTTTAACTATAATGTGTGCTCAGTTCTCACAAGGAACTAATGGATGTTAAGTTTCCGAAGGTACTTAAGCGGCCAATTCTTGAGCGAGACTACTTTCTGAGTACACATTAGTGGGTACTGGTAGATGTTTTCTTGGCTAAATCTTAACTATCTACTTAAGTCAGTGTCAGGGCGAACTCGCGAACGAATTGAATAAGCCCCTCACTCTCTCCTCGCTTCCCTTTATCTGCTTTCATTACATGAGCTTCACTCTGAAATTCGGTTCAATTACTCAGTAATTTGGTGAATTGACGTGGCATTTTGTCAGCTTCCTCGCGTGTTTTGTTTAGAGTGAAGTAATTTCCTTCCATAAAAATGACTCTACTGAAATATTCCTAGAAGCGTATTTAATAACTTGCATTGACTGCAATAATGATTAATCGACAGCTTGTTCATCCATTTGCAATATTTATTCATTATTAATTCGCTTTTCATTTGTGTACAGACTATAACTAGCTTGTTAATGTCGGCTTCATGATCTGATCTTATTAATAACTTGTTGCGCCCCGCGGTTTCACCCCCGTACCCGATGGATATATTGTTTTTCCGGGATAAAAAGAACCCTGTGAACTAAGGAACCCTATCCAGAACATATTTTATCATTGTGCCAAATTTCATCCAAATCCGTTCAGTTGTTGAAGTGTGCTGATTGAGTAAGAAACATCCATCTAAAATTTCGCATTAAAATATAATAAAATATCTATGTACACGATAAAAAAATTGAATCATTGCATCATCATCATCGGTCATTAAAATGTTACCCAATGAAAGCAAGTTTTACTGACAAATATTAGTTATAGAATCTCAGTAAACTTTAATTGGTGCAAACTAGCTCAATTAAGTTAGTATTGAGCTACACTGTAATGAAAAGTCCTAGTTCATATAACTGCATCGTTATGGTATTAATATAAAACAATTATTGCAGCTTGTTTTCAATTAACAGAAGCACAATTAATAGTTCGTACGACTCCGAGCGCGTTGAAATAATGCTCCATTAAATGCTTTATTGCTCGAACATTGTCAATTTCGATGAAGGTTCAGTTCTGCGAATAACTGACCATTGAAATGTCAGCGCAGCTAACTCTCCCTTCTAGTAATAATATAGAACACCGCGGTGTCCTCGTAAAAATATGTTTAATGACGTCATAAAGATTCGATATGTCCGCGCGACGGTACGTTGAAAGCCTGCTCTTACTGAAAGTGTACATTATATGTATCTATAAATTCGTGAGCGTTCCATTTATTACCATAGCTCTATCGGTACTATCGTTAAATATTTAGTGCTACCATTGTACTTTATAATATTAGACGGACGTAAAATTAAGGCCACATAAGGGATTATATTCATTAATATTGAAGTACGTATGTTATGATAAAATACTCGACCTTTCATTAACTGCTTAAATAGAAACAATTCAAACTACTTACTTTATTATAATATGATGTTAGAATATAATAACTACAATGGAACTTTCACAAAGGCAGATTTTCCCATTGAATTGTCTTGAAATTTCCCCAAGCCCTACGCCTCTCGGTGGGCGCCCCCCACCCCCAGCCGCCCCATCTCCTCAGCGCTATTAACCGCAAGTTTCGTTATTAGCGACTGTGTTGGAAAGTTATAAGGGAATCACCTTCATTTAAGTTGAGATTAAATTCTTACTCTGATTGAATAACCGCGCGTCATTAGTTGCGTTCACGATACGAGAGGTTCGTGCCTCAATTTATATTAAAACCAGCATTATAATAGTACATAATCAAGCACAGAGCCATGCATGCTTTGGATTGTAACTTGCATTTGTACCGGGGTAAATGTAAAAACATTAATTTTTATATTCAAATCTCGCTAAAACTCGAGAACGGCTGGACCGATTTGGCTAATTTTGGGTTTTAAATATTTGTGAAAGTCCGGGGAAGGTTTAAATGTAGGGTAGAGTATTACGCGAACGAAGTTGCGCCGGGCAGCTAGTTCAAAATATGTTTATTCAATTTAGGCCCTGATAAGGCACTTATGAACGTTAACAAATGACTCTACACCGGTTCCAAATACAACTTGAACTGAGAAGACTCCGGCAAGAAACTCAGCAAATCTTTTTTTTTTTAATGTTTACTTATAAGTAAAAAGTACAATTTACAATATATATATAACAATAGCCGGCGAAGCGAACAATTCATTCAAATGCATTCTTGTCATCTACAAAATCAGAAACTTTATAGTACCCTTTCTTGCATAACTTCTGTTTTACTATCTTTTTGAATCTATGTATAGGTAGCTCTTGGATTTCTTTGGGTACTTTATTAAAGCTAAGAAAAGCATAAATTAAAACAATTTTGTTTACTTTGGCAAATCACAGAAACCTTATTGATTTCATCTTCGCATACCAACTTTTGCGAAATGAACTTTATTATCTCAACTTATTATCTAAAGTTAACTTCCGAGCTCCAGCCCGATTAACACGATTTTATGTAGGACTTTCCGTAGGACTGTCCTAGGTTTCTGTCCAAATTCGGTAGAGCACTGAACAGTTGCAGTGATTTAATGAACATTCACCTGGATTTATTCGTCACGTTCAAATCCACAAAGAATAACTGTCTCATAAATTGTTTAAATATATGTATTTATCCATATTTCTTTAGTATAATGTGCTGGTGTTTGATCTGTAAATATACAATCTTATAGGAAGAATCTTTATGAATTCCATATGAGAAGACTGTTATTTTTACATATAAAAACGGCATGGAATCAAAGTCCACATGTCCGTTGCGTTGCGGCCTACCTTAATTTCCCTTCACGGTTCACGTTCTGAATATCAAAAATGTAAAGGACATCAGCTTTACCCCACAGAACGGGACTTTCATACAAATTACCCACGTGAATATACATGTTGCTTATTTTTATAAATGGTGGATAGTAATATTTTATTAAAACATAGATTAGTTGTTACTTTGAATATTGCAAAGATTTTCATAGGGCATCGTGCCTCTACCCAGATGGATAATCCACCTTACTAAAGCATGACATTTAATTTCACTCCGCTTGAGGGGCTCCCTGAGCAAATCGCTCTCAGTTCGTACCGCGAACGGCTGTCAAATACTGTCAATTCTGGCTTGTTTATTTCATGTTGCCATAGAGGCGACTATCCTTCTGTAATTGGAATATTGTTATAAATGTTATAAAAATATTTTCTAAATATATTTTTTTGTAACATACACAATTAATGATTTTGTGCCGCTTAGAGTCAGTGATATTTTCAGGATTGTCGATCGTTGTGTCCCACCCAATAAATAACATGATTTTTTTATGTATTCAATACCAACGCATACATTTGGCTACTTGACAGTTATAATGAAAAAATATGAAATATGTTAGATATGATAGCTAATAGGTTAACAATAATTACACAATATGTTTTTTGCATAATAATATTTTTTTAATATTTTATTTTAGGAAATAAAAAGTGAGTTTTTTTATCTGTGGATTACAAGAACCGAAACGCGGGCGGCCGGGATTGAGCATCTATGGTTTGTTTGTGAGGTTTGTGACGTCAAATTTAACTAGAGGTGTGAAACTCATCAAAAATACGCGAGCTGCATAACAGCTCACGGCTCAGGGGGCCTACCACAAGCTCTTAAAACAAGGTTAAAATAACCTTATTTGTGTTTTGTCTTGTTTTGACGCCGGATGTCAAAGAGGGACAAAAGACAAATAAGGTTATTTTAACCTTGTTTTAAGAGCTTGTGGTAGGCCCCCTGGTGTGTGAGCTGGTTCAATGACTCAGCTCGCGTATTTTTGTTTAGTTACACACCTCTAGTTTTGTTTATAGAGACGTGACGTCACACCTGACAAATGTCACGTGACCGAGTGTTTTTGCGCGAATTTCAAATGAAATGTTAAAAAATATTTTCTTTCCCTGTAAATAACATTTTTTTGATAAAAAGATAATTGTAAGAGGTATAAAATACACGTATGTAAATTTTAAAATATGTTTCCGAAAACTGTCAAGTAGCCAGGTAATTCAATATTAAATTTCAGGATTTATGTATTATCATACGTTAATTTTAATGTCTCGTTATATTGTTAAGATATTAAATTTAATTTGTTGGAAACGCTTATGGAAACGGTTTTCCGTAACGTTGTTGAGAAGCCAACAATGCCAGCGTAATTTTGCTTATTTCGGCTTAAATTACTTGATCTCGTTTACGGCCCTTTGAAGATTGTACCAAGTTTTCACAAAGTTTGTGTCTAATTTATTGTTTACCGTCACTTTCTTCTGTTTATTTTAGGTAAGTTAACTGTGTAAAACATTTATGAATTAAAAGTAATTAGAGATTCAACTTGCTATTTTATTAGCTAGCTAGCTGTCCCCCTCGGTTGCACCCGCGTCTCCGGTATAGAAAGTAGCATATAAAACTCGGGTATAATTTAGCTTCCTTAATAGGTTCGAATTTCCGAAATCACTTTTCGATTCTGACTCTTAAAAAATCTCTTAAGCTTTAATATATTATACCTATAGTATAAATAATTCTATTTTTTAGGTAAAATATCTAGATATATAGAATAGTAAAATTTATTTTAAATACCACCTACCTAAATGAACGAACGAAGCTAGGTAAATAGTGTAGGTACACAGTAGCACGTCCCACCCTAGTGTCCATTTGGTAACAAAGCAACGACATTAATGGGTGGTGATTAATGGGTTCACTCGTTAGGTTTCTTGTTTGAACAATAATTAGTTTGTGTGGAACTAAATCTGTGAGGAACATTTTTGCTTTCCTCGCGCTCGTCGTCGCGCGGAAGCACTTCCATTCCATCATAACTTTGGAAACTTATCTTAGTTAGGGACGATCAATTTTCATTTTCCGCCGATTACGAAATTTTCTTTAAGATATAGTACGCGCGCTATATCACGGTGTTAAGATGATATATTGGTACTACTAATTGATGTTAGTTGGAACAAGTTATTTATTTGATACCCAAAGTTCTCTACATGAAGAATAATGTGGCATACGGATATATTCGTAGGTGTCGGGGCTGTCCAAGCTCCATGGCTGTGACATGACTGCTTGATTAGACGAGACATCAACTTTTGAAAATTTGAATAAGACTGATAGATGTTCAAGGAAAACTATAATTGACTGACCAGGGGCTCTAACGCGTAACTTTGGTGGTAATCGTAATGAACACCATTAATTATTTCATCCAATGACGCGCACACGGTACGACGCGACGATGACCATTCTTGGGCCCTGATTGGATGAAATTCATTAATCGTGGTAGAGCCCCAGACGGGAGACCACACCCTAAAAAAATATACTACGAAGACAGACCATTCGAGACCGTTCAGTAGGTAAAGTGCAAATGAGTGCAATATAAACTTCAATAACGTATATTTTTATTGTAAATATTTTAATTTAAGCATCAAGATAGTTCCCAACTCAACTTTTTCTAATTACCAAAAATATAAGGTCAATATTATAATAAATACGTATAATGCCACTGTACCTTTATTCTGGCACTAGACTAACCATGTGGTTTACACTAACACATGTCTTTATTACTTCATTACTGTCCCTCGCTACCTATTTCGGTCTTGTTTCCCAAGAAAATAGCGTAAATTAATTATGAAACATCGTGCCTTACGTAATGAATAACAAGGATCCGCCAGATTTGTTTTCATTTCTTCCGCTTCAGTCACGTATTTACATATTACACAAACGGAAGACCTCCGTAATATATTTGCAAGATGATAAACAAAACGGAATACGGGAAGTTATAATTTACGGAATTTCGACGGGTGTAACGGGGAATCGTATCTTCGTATCACATCACTTTTACTGCACTATGACATGTCAAAAATAGCGTTAAGAATTGTTGATGTTTATTTTCATCATGTCTAGGATTGATTTAAGCTTAATTTATTTTATATCATAAATAATAATAATAAATATCCTGGGACATTTCTCACACACGGTCATCTGATCCCAAACTAAGCAGAGCTAGTACTATGAAAACCAGATAACTGATATAATACATATACTACTTTTTGTTTGTAAATACATACTTAATATACATAATTACACCCAGACTCAGGACATACAGACATGTTCATGCACACAAATGCATGTCCTGTGTGGGAATCGAACCCACGACCTGCGGCGCATTAGGTGGAATCTTGACCAGAGTCTTAACCAACTGCGCCAACGGGCCCGTCAATGTTGTGTATTATTTTGGGACATATAAATAAGAAGAGATACAAATTTGACGGGCCAGCTGGCGTGGTTTGTTAAGACTCTGGTTAAGATTCCACCTATCGCGCCGCAGGTCGTGAGTTCGATTCCCACACAAGTGACACAGGACATTCATTTGTGTGCATGAACATATCGGTATGTCCTGAGTCTGTGTGTAATTATGTATATTTAGTAGATATGTATTTACAAACAAAAAAGTAGTATATGTATTATATCAGTTCTCTGGTTTCCATAGTACAAGCTCTGCTTAGTTTGGAATCAGATGACCGTGTGTGAGGAATGTCCGAGGATATTTATTATTTCCCAGAAACTGTCAAAAAATCCTCTCAAACTAAAGAAAAAGCTTCTCCTTTCCCCATAAAATCCATACTTACATTCTTTTACGAAAATACACCTACTCACATAAACATAACAACGTAAATAATTCATTAGATAGCTGCGACAACATCGAAAATAATCAGAAGCGCTTGGTCCCTGCGAAATGGTCTTCGATAAATTGTATGGTGTCCTTTCGGTGTAAAGAAACGGCGACCGAGAGGCGTTCGGTCTTCTATCGACCATCCATCATGCTCAAAGGCCGCACTCGGCAGATTGATCGCCGGCGCCGGCCGCACGCCTGTACCGGCACAAATATAGCCTAGGAGAGGAAACACTGAGACAAAAATGGTGAGAGCAAACAAATGCGCTGTCGATATCGTGACAGAAGGATTGATAGTTTAGCGCCCGTTGTACTGACTCTCGGGCCGCACTATCGCCTTGTGTTTGCACCGGAACAAAAACATCCCGTCCGATAGTCAGCGTCAACATGGAAAATTTTTTTTTTTGGGCGACAAAAATATTTCAGGAAAAACACGTAGGTAATGAATGGTTCAAAGTTCTCTTACATAATCACTGTTGGCTCAGTACTTACGCACCAGACATTGAATATTGTGTTCCTATCTAGGTAACTAGGACAATTGTCATAATATTTAATTAAAATACAGGTGGAGACAAATAAATAACATAAATTTGTTACAGAGTTCGTGATGTCAGAAGGAGGCGCAGGCGGCGGGACGTATCCAGCGCGCTCTCCGATGTCTAGCTCAACCACGGGACACTCCAGCTCCAGTCATCACAGGTATTATAGGCTCACCGTTATTCAGAGCTACAGATGATATTGTGCCATGAGAGCAGATATGAGCATGAGAGAGATGATATTTTTTGCTGACCGATAATCGTTAATGAATATTATAGTTACTAACATATTCCAAAACCATTCTTATTTTCACCGTTTAACGAGATTAAAAAGCTCATAAAATAGACCCAATACTTTTAACAAAAGCTTTTACGTAATATAGTCACAGAATATGCACATAAAAGCCCGCAAATTTAATAAAGACATTTTTGCTATAGAGTGCCCTATCTAAAAAACCTTTATTAATGCACTTATATTCTAAAATTTCCTTTGAGCTGCTCAAACCCTCCGAAATTAATCTTAGCTTTCATCAAAAGGATCGAAAATACTCTGCATTCCGACCTCATATTTAATGGAAAAGCGAGCCACGAACGACGCAACGAGACAAATTTGACGTGTCAGATTCAATAAAGGCCAGTAGTGTGGCCTGTAATTAAATATAATGGCTCGTGCCATTAAATACTTTGAAAAAAGAATCTTAGAGCTAATAAAAAATTGATGGAGCCGCTCGGCCGCCGACCAAGCAAAGTGTCTGTGACGGTTCACATTAATTTAAACTTATCCGCGAGAAAATACTTTAAACTTTTAGAATTGAGAATGTACTGTAATTTACATTTTTAATCCTAGTTCTGTTTACTTCGCTTTATTTAACCACAAGCAAGGAGAATTAGTAGCTTCCTTAATTAATGATGCATTTTTTGTTAAGACTTAATCAGAAACTTTTCTAGTTAAGTAAAGTGAGGCAAGCGATTATCTAGGTAAGCTTCATCTTTATCAATTTTCAAAGAATAACAAGGTAGATCACAGAGTTCTCGTACTGAAAGTGATTTACTGAAAGCTCCGATCAAATATAATTTCTCTTTATTACAAACATGGGTATAAACTTAAATTCAAAACTTATACCTATATTCCGATTCAAACTGGAAAACACTTATGAACGTTTTAATTGCCTCTTCCATCGGATCGTACTACACTCTGAGAAGTCTCCGGTAAGGAACCAAGATTGATGCACGCACTTGCATACCCTTGGCAAACTGTCAAAAGTATGAATAAGTGAAAGTAGTTTTTAAACGAACATATTAAACATTTTAAAGAATTATCAAGATTATTTTATTACTAATTGGTGGTAGATAAAACCAGTAACTTTCATAAGTGCCTTATCAGAGCCTAAGCTGAATGCGTTTTGATTATAATTTTAGTTTGAGTTTGAAATTACTTTTAATGCTTTTTCAAAATATAAGTCAACTCAAAACTCAAGCAAAGAAGTGTAATTAACAAAATGTCAACAGCAAGCGAACGTCGTGAAATGCATGCTCTTCAACTAAGAGAATGGAAAAGTGTTCCGACTCAACGAACCTACTATTCGTCGTTTTTTAACCTCCGTTGCAGTGTAGGTAACGAAATTTACTGCACTTTTTACGTGAACTGAAAGTTCATACGTGATATCTACCTAGGCTTTTTTTCCTTGGTAGGTAGGTATATGATTTAAGTTTACTTTTATGTTGTTAATTTATTTATTTACAACAAATTATGTACAAAATACAATCTTTACATAAAAAATTTCCTCAAGCCTGCCGCTTCCTCCGATTAACGGCGAAGAAGGCTGGCAGCCTATTGAAATTTGAAAATCACATTGCTGGTATTCGCTATTGAATTTGTATTTGCTTTGCTTGACAAACTTTATTTAACGAAAAACACTTTCTTTTTAATAAACTTTGTTTAAACAAAGCAAATACAAATTCAAAAGCGAATACCAGCTATTTGTTTTTCAATTTGTATTTGCTTTTTTGGCCGACTCCCGTGTTCCACGCGCTCTATCTGCCTTTTGTTCTGTAATCTGTGGTTGCAGCCTTCTTCAATTTCAGTTGTATTTTTACAAAGTTCAGCTCGGGGTTCCTTTCAGCGTTTTTCTCTAAGTAGTTCAGAAGTTGCCCATACTGGCTAGAAAAAAAAAGTCACCTGTATAATTCTAATATATAACAAAAATTGGTAAAAAAGTTAGCTACTACCACAGGCTACTACAAATCAAATTGTTACTAAGCATATAGAACAGTAAATTCAGAAAGCAATGAAAGCATTATAATTTCACCTGAGCATGGCGGGCGAACTCCTCCCCCGTGACGTCACAATTTTATGTAGTTAACGTTCCCCGTACCCACTAACGTACTTGTAGTTAACCGGACGTGTTACGTCGCCATACACCGCTTCTGGCGTTATCCGAATACATTAGGTACGACCTACGTGCTTTGACTGAGCGAATATTCGTTCGTTAACGTCCTTCCCTGGAGCCTTCTCACAGCATAAACTGACCCCGATAAAGGAAGGCCTACGATAAAATTCAATACATATTTGTTATTTATCTATCTACCTAACAATTTGAAGTAAACTACATTTAACGCATAATATTGATCCCAACAAAAACATTGTTATGTAAAATGTTGCCAAGACATATGGCTTGCACTGTAAAAAAGTTATCAGATCTCATGTAGAGCCAAGCTTATAACTCTACATGCCCTTACTCTACAAGTCCTAACTTCTCAATCTCTACACACCGTAGTCAAAATATGTGGCTTGGCCGTTTCGCTACCGTCACATGGGAGTAAGGTGAAAAATTTATTCGCTGTTCATTACTTTTTTAAACGGCCAAGCCACAAGCCAAGCCTGGGATGTCGGTCTAGAAGTAATAACTAAATTCAACGAGTACTTCGTCACTTTCTAACGTCATATAACAAAAAGATTTGGGCTATCTTAAAAGCTGGGTTTTATAAGACTCGACTTAAACCTTCTTTTTTAATAAGGGGGACAGAGTCTAACACACACTTGGCCTTTTCTTTACACAACAACAATACGATCGATAAAAAAAAAAGTTTATATAGGTACCTACTATAAAACAAACACTAATTAATTTAATATTAAATGTGATATATACAGTATTTAACAATCTACTGTAACATTTTTATTTTTATGTGTTTACAAGTTCAGCCAACCCATTTCATGTAACCTATATTCAAACTATTTCATTATTAATGGGACCATTTCTCTAGTATCCAATTTCCTGGTAAAACAATGTCGCGATGATGGTAACCGTATTATGCCACATAGGAAGAGGCAGAGGCAGGCAAGGACCAGTGTGTCCCGTCGCGCGCTCCACCGAGACATGGAAAATGCTTTAGTGAATCTATTTACCGCCAAAACCACTCAACTACTTTTTATGGTGTGAAATCCGTGCAACAAAATTTTGTTTTCAAAAATCGGTGCAGTAAGTATTTTTTTAAATCAGAAAATGCTCCACTGATGGTTTGTTTCTCAATTATAAAATAACAGTCGAACAGAGAACGTTGGGATATAGTTACCTAGAAAAGTTCATATTTTTTTTACAAAATATATTTAGGTGTAAAAAATATTAGAACCTGAAAACTAAAAGTGACCTTGCCGAAATTGAGTAATGAATACTTTCAAAATCTATTTTGTGTCTTATCGCCATGACAATATGGTATGTAGTTTTAAATTAACTTTCGAGCCCACCAAGTGATATGACCTATTTTTTTTTCTTCGTAAGGTAATGTATCCAGCTATGTACCTAAATCGCAGTGTTTACTTTTTCTCTCACGGCCTTAACATTTCTCAAAGCCACTAAATTAGCTTCGTTCATGTTAGAAAGAACAGCCGAATATGAAACATAATCAATTCTACTTATATATTTTTTATTTTATTTTCTAGCCCACCAAGTGAGGGGACCTAATTTTTTTCTTTGCAAGGTAATGTATCCAGCTATATACCTAAATCGCAGTGTTTACTTTTTCTCATTTCTCAAAGTCATTAAATTAGCTTCGTTCATGTCAGAAAGAACGGCCGAATATGAAACATAACCAAGTATACTTATTGAATACTCGATCGTCATTCCGAGATGGTCTGAATCAAATACAGCACCGATTTCTAGACTTTAAGTCTAGTTGTTTTGTCGGCGATTGTAGAAGGAATTACGGTTAGTAAGCTGGTATATTTTTGTAAGCACTTTTATTCTTGGACTTTAACTAGAGCTTAATATTGCCAAAACACTAATATAACGACCATTATATCATACTTGTCTCACATAACATCACTAGGACATTCCATACCGCAGATCATTAATATATTACAGGGGTTGGACCCTATATGACCCTGTCTGCGAACAATTTTGCTTATTCACGATATAACAACGATACTGCCAGACGCGTTAGCTTTTAAAGTGAATTTAACCAGTAGGTTCTCGCGAGAGACGCGCAATATCATTGCTATTTTTAACCGAATTCAATGATTATTATTTTGTTGGAAATGAGATATCCCAGATCCTGGTTTTCTTATCATGTTTGGTACCATTATAAGAAAACCAAATAAATAAAAGATAATGGCCTCCCAGAGAAATCGAGGGGATTCGAACCTTCGAAAATCGTAGTGGCGAATAGTGTGTTTGTTGATTTTTTCATTAAGTATTTTAAAGCACTACTATTTAATGAAGGTTTGAAGTCGATCTGATGATGGAGCCAAAAGACAGTCGAGGGAACTCCTCAACGATTTACAGCAATTACCTGGTGTTTGGGCTTGATTAATTTGTATTGATGAGAACTTTAAACCTAGATGTGGTTGTGACTGTCATTAGGGATCCGATGGAAAATCAAAATTGAAAAATAAAATCTTTTTAACAAAAAAAAACCGCCTTCAAAGTACACACATCATCATTCATCATCAAGTATGAAATAATTCTTATCTGACACTGTTTTGAAGTCAGCGAAATACTTTCTATAGAGTACGTGCTCATGCTCTTTCGCTGACTTTGCCGATTTTCTTCTCAGTGAAGTGCAATGTATTCCGAACCGGTGGTAAATTCAAATGTATGTACTTAAGTACCAATTTAACGTTCATAAGTGCCTTACCAGGGCCCAAACTGAATAAATGACTTTTTGATATTCATTTTAACTTCAAAACTGTGTCAGATAAGAATTATTTCATACTTTTTAGTGTACTTTGAAAGCAGTTATTTTTTTTTGTTAAAAAGTTTTTTAAACCATGAGCTAAGGTATTAAATAAGAGACGAATCTATCTTTAAAGACTCTGTAAAGGAACGGGCCATCTTATTGCAGTGGTGCTATACAAATAAATAAAATTTAAGTATTTGTTTGTAATGTCAAAGTAACAGCTTTTTACTAAATACACATGAAAGAAAGTACCTATATACGGTACTTAAACAAAAAAAAAAATGGAAGTTGTATTTTGGGTAGTAGTAGAAGTAGTTCTCAATTTACTTTATATATATTCTTATATTTATTTGGTACTTATCTGGCTGTTTTTTTTAACACGGCTGGAACCGGCTATTTTAGCGAGCTTGACTCGCTTTTGATGGATTATTGTTGTTTTTTTACCTGTTTTAATTGACTTTGTCGCTTATGCGATTATGTTGCCCGGGTAATTACAATACATAAACATTTCAATCAACCACACTAATTTCTAACAATTAATTAATTTATGAATAAAACTGTACACTACATTTTCGTTTTGAATCTACCTTTACATACTCTTATTTTCTATATTATGTCTTTTCACTGTTTGGCGATCCGCGCGGGCGAGGAAAACAATAGAAATCAATTGTTACATTTTAACCGCAAGTATGATTATAAAAAAATCAAAATATAATTTTGCTAAGCGATGAAATTGTTATCGATATTTACGAACTCTAGTTGCTTGGATCTGTATCCAAGGCAACATTTTTTATTACTCAAAGTAGCTTCATTTAACTTTCTATAATAAGTTTCTAACTACGCGAGTTCAATAATACCTCGCAAATATAAGAAAATATATACTTACAAACTTTACGGGTTAAGGAAAGTTGTTACTGAATGTCAATTCACCGTTTTATATTGTGTACTTACGATATATAAAATATGAAACGATTCCATTTAACATGTTACCGACGTAATAACATACCTAATTGTTATTTTTATTACCTTTGCAGACTTGCAAACTGGCGTTGCATGTGTCTTCACGATCTCGCTCTATCACTCGCATCTATAAAAAACAGATCCAACAATTTGAAATTACTTATTGTTTCACCACATGCCATGTTATAATAAGAAACAAAGGACTCATAAAAAATAGTTGCATATCATTATCAATAAAACAACTAGTTTAAAACAGCTGAGTCATAAAGTTCATTAGTCAGTGACCTCACAGGATCAAGAGGGGGGCAATAAAATAACCCCTTTTACGACGTGTTAAGTGGAAACGAATCATATCCTATCATCAATCATTATTCCATGTTTTTTATATCTAACCTTGTACAAATAGGATGCCCGGTGTGCCTAATTTAATTTGTTGTTTGGTTGTTTCGATTCCATTTTAATATCAACCGTAAAGTATGTTGATAAAAACAAGGGATATTTTAAGAAGAATAAGTTGGAAGATAATTGAATAATAGACAATTTCCTTTTAAGAAACAAGTGGACAAAAAAAACCTAGGAAACTAGTGTTATCGAGTTCACTTACTTTTTTACAAAAAGGTATATATATAGTATATACTAAATCCATTAGTGGCTGACGTCATAAAAATTAAGTAAGTGGTGTTGGCCGTTCATTCATTATGTACCCTGAAGCCAAATTCATCGCTAATGGTTTTTGAGAGTATTAGGAATCTGTGTTTAGTTCCGTTAATATTTAATTTAAGGGATGGCGCAATATACACACTGTTCTGAGTAGACGTACACGTCGTAAAAACGTAAATCTAAAGTAAACGTGTAATATAATAATTATTATCTATTGTTAGCATAAGAGAAGGTTACAGAAATTGAGAACATAAATGTTTTATGTTTACTTATAAATAAAAAGAATTTACACAAAATATACAATCGCTTTACAGTCAAGTGTTATTTTCATTTACTTGTGATGATTTTCTTTTCCTCAAGAATCATGAAGATACGTGAATGTTCCTAAGACACACTCGCGATGTTCATTCGTTTCACATCAACCCGTCACTTACTGAAGGGAAACAAAAAATAAGGAGTTTAGGCGGTGAGCTGACAGCTGACCATATGCAGAGGCTCGCAATCGCGTTCGGACTCATAGATAATACACTATATACTATAGAGACTCGGACTGCGTCGCGCGGACGCGCCTCCCGCGCTCCGCTTGCCTCCGCCAAAAGTGAGTGACGTCTCAGCCTCAAAGAAGCTCCATTAACCACTAACTTTAAGGGCTCAACGAAGACGCGAACGCGTTGTAATAAATAAAGCGGTTGAGACAGATAAATTATCTTTGACTTGCGCACAGCTACCCTTGACAAATTATCTGTCATAAGAGCTAAAAACAAATTTGTTTCGAAATGGAAAACTTTATAAATAACAACCCGAATTATTTCGCACTGCTTTTTTATTATATTATGAATCGTTTGAGTTACCCCACAATAGCAAGCTTGCGCGTAAACACATGAAATATAAATTGAACTTGCATTTATGAAATTATTATTGTGTAAATGTCGAGTGAATGAGCGCTAAAAGTCAACTTTGTTATATAGTTGAATCGAAAAGAGCGGGGGAGTTGATGTTGTTAAAGTTTTAATTGCTTTTATCACGGGCTTCTGCTTTTAGAGCTTGAAAATGCGTGCCACTATGTAGAGTTATCGTATTGAATCTTTAAACAGGCAATTAATTTATTATGATTATGACAGGTCACTTAAATTTAACTAGAACTTAAAATTGCATAGAAAACCTACTTAGGAAACTACATAATTAAATAGAAAAATAGAATAGGTAGGTAAATGTTACAGTCATAATATTTGCTAATACAATAATAATGAATCTATTCTTCATTAGTTTGATCTATACAACGTGTAACAGATAAAGATGCTAAACCGTTAAACTGGTTGTTCAGAATCGTTTTCTGAATCGATTTAATTAACTTTGAATATCTGAAACGATTTAATTAACTTTTAATATAGATATTATAATTATATTATTATCTGAATCGGTATAATTAACTTTTAATATAAATATATAGAAAACGATTCTGACCAACCAATTTAACGGTTTAGCATCTTAATCTGTTACACGTTGTATATGTTTTCATCTTATTCTAAAAGCACAAAAACAGTGGATATTAGAAACCGTTGTATACATTTCCTTGTTTTCCAAAACTGAGATTGTAATTTTTATCGTAGGTACCTATGACGACTTATAAATATTGAAGTAGATACCTATAGAAAATGATATTAATGAAATTAAGTAACCTCCTATAAACTTCCCGAACCCGGGTTATTAACCAAGACGTTTAAAACTTAGTACCTACCACTACATTACCGAGGTAAGAAAAAAGCTTTGGGGTAAAACAATCCACTCAATTATATTTACTTTTTATAGTTTTTCAAGTCAAGGAGTTAGTGATATTAGGAGATTTCAATGCTCACCACGTGGAGTGGCTTGGTTCTCGGTCCACTGACTTCGCGGGGAGGACTACTCACGACTTTGCCCTGGCCTATGGCTTCTCACAACTGGTTGTTTCTCCTACGAGAATCCCAGATATTGAGAGCCATACTAGTTCCTTACTGGACCTTCTGCTGACTACGCGACCGGAAAACTATGCAGTGACAGTGGATGCGCCACTTGGGTCATCGGATCACTGTCTCGTCCGGACGCAAGTGCCATGCGTCCGACATGATCCGCCCCGGCCTCCCGGAAGGCGACGTGTATGGCACTACAAGTCAGCAGATTGGGATGGATTGCGAGATTTCTACGCATCGTACCCGTGGAGACAGCTTTGCGTCGCATCAGATGATCCTGACACCTGTGCAGCTGCCGTCGCTGAGACGATACTGGCGGGAATGGAATGTTATATCCCAAACCCGCTAGTGGCTGCAGGGGTGAAGAAGAGACCATGGTTTAATCGGCCCTGCAAAGATGCTAGACATAATAAGCAAACTTTGTATGAGGCTTGGACCACGGCCCGAACTGATCAGGACCCTAACATCTCTGATGCGAAACGCAAATTTAACGCTGCCTCGAGGTTCAGTAAGTGAATGATCGCCAAGGCGAAGTTCGATTTCGTCGACAGGTTTGGTGAGAGGCTGACTAGCCTTCCCTCTGGAAGTCGCGCTTTCTGGTCTCTTGCCAAAGCTGCCGAAGGAAACTTTTGCCAGTCGTCCTTGCCACCCCTCCGTAAGCCGGACGGAAACTTGGCCCATAGTGCAAAGGAGAAAGCTGATCTTTTGGGCTATCTCTTTGCCTCGAACTCGACTTTGGATGACGGGGGCGCCACACCGCCTACCATCCCGCAGTGTGTTAGCTCCATGCCGGAGATAAGCAATTACCCAACGGGAGGTCCGGCGGGAACTGCTTTCTCTGGACATCCATAAGTCGAGTGGGCCAGACGGTATACCGGCAGTGGTGCTGAAGCGGTGTGCTCCTGAATTGTGTCCAGTATTGACGCATCTTTTTGCACTTTCCTACACCAAAAAGGAAGTCCCGTCTTCGTGGAAGACTGCTCACGTGCACCCAGTGCCCAAAAAGGGCGACAGATCAGACCCGACGAATTACAGGCCTATCGCCATCACCTCCCTTCTCTCCAAAGTCATGGAGCGTGTGATCAACACGCAGCTTTTGAGATACCTGGAGGATCACGAGTTGTTGAGCGACCGACAATATGGCTTCCGCCACAGTCGCTCAGCTGGTGACCTCCTTGTGTATCTCACGCACCGTTGGTCACTCGCCATCGAGAGTCAAGGTGAGGCATTGGCAGTGAGCCTAGATGTGGCGAAGGCGTTCGATCGGGTCTGGCACAGGGGTCTTCTAACGAAGTTACCATCATACGGGCTTCCCGAGGGATTATGCAAATGGATTGCCAGCTTTCTGTCCAGCAGATGCATAAGAGCCGTCGTCGACGGTAGCTGCTCCGATAGCATGGAGATAAATGCTGGCGTTCCGCAAGGCTCTGTGCTGTCCCCAACACTGTTAGTACTGCATATCAATGATGTGCTGTCTATTGACGGCATTCATTGCTATGCAGACAGTACAGGGGACACCCATTACGCGGGCCGTGCAAATATCCCTCGTTCCGAGGTTGAGGAAAGCCGCGAACGGCTGGTGTCTGAAATCGAGAGTACACTAACTAGTGTCTCCGATTGGGGTCGACTAAACCTAGTCCATTTCAACCCCACTAAGACCCAAGCCTGCGCGTTCACCGCTAAGAAAACCCCATGGTCTGTGGCTCCACAATTCCAGAACACTTCCTTGAACTTCAGTCAGAGCATCGGGATCCTTGGCGTCGACATCTCCAGCGACGTGCTGTTCCGAAGTCACTTGGAAGACAAGGTGAAGCTGGCATCCAAAAAGCTTGGAGTGCTCAACAGAGCGAGGCAGTACTTCACATCAGGGCAAAGACTGCAACTTTACAAGTCGCAGGTCCGGCCGCATATGGAGTACTGTTGTCATCTATGGGCGGGAGCACCTGGATACCAGCTTGGGCCTTTAGACTCGGTTCAGCGACGTGCCATCAGAATTGTTGACGATCCCGAGCTCACAAGCAGTTTAGAGCCCCTCAGTCTGAGGAGAGACTTTGCCTCATTATGTGTGTTCTAGCGCTTGTACAACGGAGAGTGTTCTAAGGAATTGTTCGACTTGTTGCCCACGGCTACCTTCCACCATCGCAACTCACGCCATCGACGGGGAATCCATCCTCACACATTGAAACCAGAATTGTTTCGAACTGTGCGGGCTCAAAGGAGCTTTCTTCCGCGGACGCTCAGGTTGTGGAATGAGCTCCCCGCCGTGGTTTTCCCAATGGAGTACAGCATGGGGTTCTTCAAAAAGGGCGTGAAGAGATTTCTTCAGGGTCGGCAGCGCGCGAGTGATACCCCTGGTGTTGCAAGCGTCCATAGGCTACGGTAACTGCTTACCATCAGGCGGGCCGTATGCTTGTTTGCCACCTTAGTGTACACATGTAGTTAATAATTCACAGGTACCTATATCGTGCATGTTAAAAGATATGAAAATTAATATAGTCCGGTTAGTTAAAATCAGTCAATTGTACGTATTGGGGTACAACAATATGTGATAATAACGCTCGTCGCGTCGGCCAGACTCCTGTGCGCATCGGTTGTCCCGCCATTGTCCTAGCTATCCAATTAATATGAAACATGTCAACCATTGATGCACACTGATGTACCGGTGTGTCACTAATTATCAACCTTTTGTATCAATATTACTAGTACGTGACGGACATTATCAAATGATATTTATAGATAGATAGATAACACTTTATTGTTACAGCACAAATAATTGCATACAAAACATAAAATAATAGTGAGTCTTACAATGGGTGACCTTATTACTGAAAGTTATCTCAACCAGGCAACGTTTGGATGGATGGACAGGATAGAAGGATAGCAGACGGGGGTGTAAAATGTAAATATTAACGTCACTATTATCAAAAATATAAATGCCGGATTTGGATTAATGAACATGAACAATAGTCATAACTACAAAAAATCGCTGAACATAATGGGGATGACCGGGTAGCTCTTAGAGCCGGGTAGATCAGTCCGACGAAGTATAATAGGAATACTTATTACTTATAGGAAAGGAACACTTATGCCTGAAAATATTATTTGCTACGTCGGGAACATTCATGTTTCATGTGATTCATGTTATATTTACCATGCACAATGACCACATGCACTGACCCCGACTAGCATTATGTAGCCAAAAGTGGTAAATACGTAAAGCCTAAAATGGAATAACTTGAACTCTACAATTTTGCCCCGATAAGGCTTCTACAATGAATTTACAAATTGGAAAGAAATAGCATTACACATTTTTATATTACATTTCTACAAATAAACTGACGATAATCCAACCAATACAAACGCTTTGCCCTAAAAGAAATAATGGTCACAAAGTCATAATTAACTTCGCAACGTTTGATAATATTTGGCGCAAGTGAATCTAATTATTATGAGGGTAATACCAAATAAACCGGCCAAGTGCGAGTCAGACTCGCGCACCGAGGGTTCCGTACAAACCTGTAGGTATATAAGTAAATGGTAGTATAGACCTGAGTATTTGATATTAATTTCAATTTATGACCTATTAAAAAAAAACTACTTACTAGATCTCGTTCAAACCAATTTTCAGTGGAAGTTTGCACCGTAATGTACATCATATATTTTTTATAGATTTATCATTCTCTTATTTTAGAAGTTACAGGGGGGGGGACACACATTTTACCACTTTGGAAGTGTCTCTCGCGCAAACTATTCAGTTTAGAAAAAAATGATATTAGAAACCTCAATATCATTTTTGAAGACCTATCCATAGATACCCCACACTTATGGGTTTGATGAAAAAAAAAAATTTAAGTTTCAGTTCTAAGTATGGGGAACCCCCAAAATTTATTGTTTTTTTTCTATTTTTGTGTAAAAATCTTAATGCGGTTCACAGAATACATCTACTTACCAAGTTTCAACATTATAGTTCTTATAGTTTCGGAAATAAATGGCTGTGACATACACGGACAGACAGACATGACGAATCTATAAGGGTTCCGTATTTTGCCATTTGGCTACGGAACCCTAAAAATTGCTCGTTAACGACCTCCGGAACAAATCATGCGCCCATAACCAATCCTCTTACGCTAAGCTCCCGACCCCTCACAGAGCACACATAAGCCGAGCAATAGAGATATGATAGACGTTATTAATTAGATGTCGTTACGTCTTATGCCATTTCATTGTGTGAATGCGGAAAAACCCACAGCCCTAAGTGAAGTTGCCTTGGCAACCCGTGTCTAGCCACCCCGCAACGATGAGTTTTCATTGTGCTATTATTTTTATCCATTGCAATAAATAAAGTATAAAGTAGTTTTTACGAAAACTCTGTACATTTTTGAAACACAAAAAAAACTCACAATTTTCGAGTGTGAAAATAAAGTTTATTTAAAAAGTAATGACTATAAATAGATTCCTGATAAATATCGCAGTTCTACTTAAAAATTTATTTACAATACGAATATTTTACGTAAAATATTGTTGTAATGAAAAGTACTTTATTTCAATAAAAAGTCGCGACAAAATAAGAGGCTTGAAACAGACACCATGAACATACCCCTACGCCCCTAACCCCACGCGCCCCTACGCTGCCGTAGCAACGCCGTAGCATCGTAGCCACGTGCGTACTGCACAAAATGGCGCTCACTTAGCGCGTCGTAAAATCTGTACTGATCTTGGGCCCGCGCAGACTATAATGAATTCACATCGCTTGTCCAAACACCAGGGGTTATACCTACATTACAGTGGGAGATTATCATAAAATAAAACTAGCCAAGTGCGAGTCTGAATCTGATTCGCGCATGGAGGTTTTCGAGGAGGACCTTCCTTAGACGTAATTTCTTGGTTTGGGCAATTAGTGTTGTAAAAATCCGGATCGCGTATGTGTATGTTTGTGAAGAAATTTTGATGATTTCTAACAATTTAGAATCATCATTATATTATTTCTGTAATATTTTTTCATAAAATAAAATAAAAACCTGTTTTGGAATTTACAAATTAAACTCTACTTAGACTAGGCTACAAGTCTAAGTAGTCATTTGTAAATTCCAAGTTAGTTTGAAATTTCGGTCCCACATTGCAACCCCTTTCCAAAGAAAAAAAATAATTTTTATTTTTTCATTTGCTATAAGTTTGGGACTGGGTAAGCAATACTTTAAACTATTCCAAATTTCAAATCAATAGCATTAGTAGTTGCTGAAATATACCACTGTGACAGACGGACAGACGACGGAGTGGCACCATAAGGGTTACTTTTTTGGTTCGGAAGCCTATGAGAGAGTTTTTGCCGGAGTCTTCTTAGTTTAAGTGTATTCCGAACCGGTGGTAAATTCAACTGTATGTACCAATTTACCGTACATAAGTGCCTTACCAGGGCCTAAACTGAATAAATGACTTTTTGATGTTGATTTTTTTGAAGAAAGTATCACGTAGTTTACTTAAAGAAAGTTTTTTTTTTGTTTCCATTGAGGTGGCTATCCTATGAAATGGTTGGGTTACAATTAATTTGGTGTTATTTCAGTATCAAAGAAAACTCAGTATATTTTATAGAATATGGTTTCTCTATCAGGAGTAATAACGAGACAATGATGTACGCATGCCGAAAAAATGCTTGAACTCAGATATGCTATTGGAATAGATCATGTCTATTATCATTAATATTGAGGCTTTTTTTTTGAGCAAACTTTAAAGTTTTTCAATCATCGCAAAGCAAAATATTGATTGGCATTGAATGAACCGTGGTTACATTTAACCATACTCTCGCAACCAGACTGAAAATTAAATTTTGTTTAAAAACCTTGATATCGGAGCAGCAAGTCTACTGTAACGCACCATTTCATGCGTAATTTGATATTCGGATGACAAATTAGTTGGCAAACGCCCGGTGCAGAGCGTCGCTGAAATTACAGGGAACAGCTCGTCCATGCAGGGCTGCCACCGCCCGCCCCGCTTCCGTGCTCGCACACATGCCCACTCCCAAGTCCGCCCCATCGTAGCCGACGCCGGCAACTTCTGCCTACACCGGCAACTTGTAAACTCTAATTATGGTTTCCTTTTAACATACTCAGCTTTGAATCCAGACCTCTCAAGATTAGAGACACATAGCTAATTTCTTATTTTATAATAAATTAATTCCATTTATTTGAAAGGTACACTCTAAATGTGTATTGTATAAGCTTTGCCCTTTAACTTACTTTATCGTTACGTATTCATTTTGAGCCCTTTCCCTGTTGCGATAAGTAATTCCAAGAATAGCCTGTTTCAGTAAAAAAAAGTGTCTCAGTTGCGTATGTCGTCACCGGTAACACACTGGCTGAAGACTATTATTAGCTTTAAACGATGTAGTACTCTGAAGGTAAAGATACGTCGTAGCTTACTGAAAGTCCCGCTGCTCAGCCAAGTTGGCTTCTTCAACTGACCACTTTTTATGCACATCGAAGGTGAATGTGTTCACGCGATTAATTTTTATATAATATCCCTTCATGTCCAGGATCTTGAAGACAACCGCCATTACATTATTCATTAAAAAAATCGAACCTTTAAAGACATGAGTATCAAATCTTAATCTTAGTTTTATAACGACTTCAAAAAGTAGGTTCTATGTTCGACGCGTATGTTTTTTTTATGTATGTTCACTGACTACCTACTCTGAAATATGTAGCTTATGCGATTTTATGTCAAAGTAGATCCCAAGGTGGTCCCATATAAATGTTATCATGATCTGACCATGGACATTGAAGATATGATAGAATTCCTCAATGAAAAAGAGCACAAACATCGCGATTGAAGCATTTTATTCAATACTAGCTGTCCCCCGCGGTTTCACCCGCTAGATCCCAGCGTAACCAAATGTCAAACTCATACATTTTGTAGCGTTTCTATTCGCGCAAACGCAACGAAATGTACTTTGTATAGGGTACAGTACGTCGGTCCACCTGATGGGAGGTCGTCCCGCTTGGCGCGCACCAGTCGCCACTCGAAAACCTTTCTTACCCATCGATTATCGGCTCTTCGAGCGGTGTGGCCTGCCCATTGCCACTTCAGCTTACTAACTCTACGAGCTATTTCCGCCGTTTTCGTTCTCCTACGAATGTCGTCATTTCGGACACTGTCACGTAGAGAAATTCCGAGCATAGCTCGTTCCATAGCTCGCTGAGTGACTCTGAGATTATTTATGTGGCCAGCAGTGAAAGACAATATACACGAACCGCCTCCTTTATTTGAAGTCGGTTAAAAAAACCTTTTTTTTTTTTAAGATAATTGATACTTATTTTATTCTTCAATAAACAAATATTACTAATACTAAGAAGTCGGTTTAAAACAAGAGCGTTGAGCAATGACACGATTTCCCGCCGAGCCTCGACGAGCGGTAATTGGACGGGCGTAATTACTGCTTGCTTGTAAAGCCATCATCTTATCATCTCCGAAAGGGTATTAGCGAAAAACACGACCTAAAAGGTAAAGGGGCGAGGGTGGATGCTTCTATACAAGCGAGCTGTGCCACAGAAGACACCCGACGACTTAGATGGTTATTAATATCTTTAGTCAACTCGGAAAATAAGCAACGGCCTCTCAAAGGGTAGACGTCAAAACAAGGCAATTATGTGAAAGAGTAATTAGTTTTATACGTTAGTACTTTGTACTTTAAGTGCTTCCCGCAAAAATTAAATTGCATAAGGCAAACGTTTCATTGTACACAAGACCAATTATATAATTGATTTTTTTATTTATAATGAACAATAATTAGAAATACTCAATGCTTAGCTTTCTTCAAAAACATTAACAAATAATCAGAAGGTCCAAAGAATTTTTTTTATACTAAGAAGTCGGTAAACAAGCGTACGGCCCGCCTGAAGGTAAGCGGTTACCGCAGCCATATGGACGCTTGCAAAACATGGGGGTGAACCAAACATATCACTCACGCATTACCGACCCGTCCCCCTCCCCAATTAGCACTGGCGACCTTACTCACGCGCAGGAATACAACATATAGTTATTTCGCTGAGGTATTCTGTAAGGTAGGTACGTACTACACACTTCGCTCTCCCTCGTTAAAAACAATATTGATTTAAATTGCAAAGCAGTTTTCATTTCTTTTAAGTACTTGTTCTTTGATCACTATCATGTCGACAATACTATAATAATAAAATTGGAAAAATGACAACGACGAAGCTCCAAACTGCCAAGTCTACAAACCCTTGCCATAAGAAGCAGTCAGAAGGGGAGAGGCATCCCTCGTAACACTTTCTTGACAGATTTCTGTGTAATCTGATTTCTGATAAATTATCTCGCAGAAGCATTTTATAGGCACTCGAAAACTGAAATATAGATTTTCAGCATTTTTGTTAACAAAATTAGTTTTTATGAAGTTGTTTATTTCCATGACAGGCTTTCTTAAGTAAAAAGTTCTACAAGTAAATTAAATACATTACGTAGAATATAAATAGACGAGCCAGTTGGCGCGGTTGGTTAGATTCCACCTATCGCGCCGCAGTTCGTGGGCTCGATTCCCATACAGGACATGCAATTGTGTGCATGAACATGTCTGTATGTCCTGAGTCTGGGTGTCATTATGTATTTACAAAACAAAAAGTAGTACCTATATGGAGTAAGTATATTAGTTATCTGGTTTCCATAGAACAAGCCCTGCTTAGTTTGGGTATCTGATCCCAAACTTAGCAGAGCTTGAACAGAGATCGTGTGTGAAGAATGTTCCAGGATATATTTAAAAAACATATTTCAATTAACAATTAACGATCAATGGTACCTCTATGTTAACATTTAAAACATGGCATCTTCTAAATGCCTGATGATTTTTACGTTTACCATACACTAGCTCTACGCCAGCTTTGCCCGTGTGGGATCTATTTATAAAAATTAATCTACGTTTATTTGTAGTAACAAAAAAGAAACGTAGAATATATAACAGACATTTTCAATTTAATGTAGTAGTGCGCTGTTAAATTCAAGTTGTTTCTTTGTCACGCTTTGGCTCACTTTCATACCCAAAAAACTCGGGCGTGAAAGTACGTTTATGAAGGCTAAAAGAACAATTTTGTTAGGTGCCCGTTGGAAATTCGTTGACTTCAAAGAGAGAGAGACATTTTAATAACGCCTTTTCTCTGTTGACTCTTAAAAAAGTATTACAATAAATAAATTCTGCTGGTGTTGCATTAACAGAACTAATTTTGTTTAAAAGCATTTTTGTCTTTTTTAACTTTATTGCTATTGTAAGGTTTAAGTAGGTATATGTCAAAGTAAGCATAACTAACATAATAATATACTGGATATATTAAATAAATAAATATCCTGGGATATTTCTCACACACGTTCATCTGATCCCAAACTAAGCGGAGCTGGTATTACGGAAACCAGATAACTGATATAATGCATATACTACTTTTTGTTTGTTAATACATACTTAGTATACATGATTACACCCAGGCGGCCATATAGACATGTTCATGCACACAAATGCATGTCCTGTGTGGGAATCGAACCCACGACCAGCGGCGCGATGGGTGGAATCTTGACCAGAGTTTTAACCAACCGTGCCAGCTTGCCCGTATAGTAAGACGAATAACCGGCCAAGAGAAGTCTGATTCGCGCACTGAGGGTTCGGACCTTCCTTAGAGGTATAATTTTTTGGTTTGGGCCATATCTATAAACCGGATCGCATAACAAAATTTGTTTGTGATGGAATTTTGATGATTTAGAAAGAAACCTCTTTCTATTTTTCCTGTAATATTTACGGTAATTATTTTAGATTCTTAAATTCAGAGATAAGGAGGGAATGTTTTTTTTGCCATTTTCATAATAACTCAAAAACTACGTAAAATTAAACTTGTTAAGAATTTTAAGAAAATAAAGACTTGTTTTGAACTGTAAAAATGAAGCCCTTTCATATGATAGCCCTTTATTTAAACATCTAGCCCTTCTACTTTGAAATTTCGGTCCCTCATTTCGGCTCTTTTTGCTAAGAAAATGGTAATATTTTTGAAAATGTTCCACACCTTACCACTCTTAAGTGGTATTTATAACTATTCCAAATTTCAAATCAATAGTCAGTCAGTGTTCGCTGAAATATACCGCTGTGACACACGGACCGACGGATGCACCATAAGGGTTTCCTCTTTACCATGAAGCAAATATCCAGTGCTTCATGCTCTTTACCTTTTTGGTTCGGAACCATAACAAGTAGAGAGAAATAATTAAATTATTACCTGGAATATAATGGAATCTAGTGGATATAATTAGTATAAACATTATTTTGGTGTAACAATAAAGTATCTATCTATCTATTTATAAACAAACAGGATAACGTACCTGATACCAATTTTAATGTCCATTGTATTGTATGTGAGGTCCGGATGGTTAACCAATAAAACATACTTCAATGAATGAGTGACATTAAATAGTCCAGGGGACCTCAAACTTACAGCCCCACGAACTCCTTTAACATTCCCAGAAGACTGGTGATAAGGGGCACCTTTATAAAATGCAAATAAGAAGAACAAGCAATATTAACAATATAATCTGCAACTTTTATTTCTGCATGTTGTCTACTTGTGAACAGGTGCTGCTTCTGGGGGCTGGTCTGCTTAAGTTTGCCATTTATTTACTTATTAAATATAGATTCAGTCTAAGTACTTTGTAGTTTTGCCGCGCCGGGGCACGCAATTGTTGTCAGTGCGATTAGAATGTAAATATTATGTAATGAATCTAGATTTATTTCTAGCTTGGGAGACAGAAACCTCATCAAATGTTGTAAAATACCCTTACCTTACTTAATTTAATTTTACCTTGTAATTGTACATCAAACTGTGGTAGGCTTGTATCAATAAATTATCTAAGCTTGTTTTAAAAAGAGTAATTGCTGAGATTATTGCCGGCTCTTCTCAGCAAATGCAACCGAACCGGTATTAGATTCAGACTTTTCATATGAGCCTGCGAAGGTCTATTTGAAAAAAAAAAATCTTTTTTTTTTAGACCAAATTTAGGCGACCCAATGTGATTTTTTTATAATTTATTTGTAGTAATGTCGACTGAAACCACAAAAAGTGAGGAAGAGTTATCAGGGACCCGGCCGGTGTATCTGACGTCTTTAGATACCTTACTGCCAAATTTTAACTATATAGTCCCAATATTCTCCAAGTAAAATGGCTGTGACGTACATACCGAGGGATTACATGACGAATTTATGAGAATTATTTTTATGTTATGCTGGTTATATTTTGGCAAAAACCTGCCCTAAATACTGCCAAAATGATATTCGACGTATCTGTTTGCTTGTTATTTGTAATCTAGATCCCAAGTTAATAAATAGGTACTAATGGAGCAGAAGGCGCAAATATTGTCAACGATCGTTCTAATACGTATTAGAAAGATCAACTTTGGATAAATCAAGTCAACAGACCCAATTTGTTTACTTCGAGTGCTTTGTCGATAGGCTACAGCTTTATTTTATTTTTCATAGACTGCAAAAAACATAGACATTGCTCGATTTTAATTTTTTAAACTTTTATTGTTGAACATTTATTGAGGAAGTAAAAAATTTATCGATTTATGTGTTGATTTTTGTATTTATCATTCATAATTTTTGTCGTTGAATAGAATCTTAGAAATAAATACACAAAAATTTATATAACATTGATTTTTCACCGATGCAGTGCTTGTTTCGAAAAAATAATCACTCCGATCTAGATTATTCCAATTTGTACAGTCTTGTAGACTCGTAGGCATGAAGGAATTTTTGACTTGGCGTATTTATTCGGTAAAAACTTTAAATTGCTTCCGACCCAGTTCGGGCGCCTATTGAACCAATTCGCCAATTGCCTACTCCCGATGCTCTAAACTCTCTCCTTGTTTATTTATTTGTGTCATGTTTTACTTAAACCCATAAAATGTCAAGATCAGACGTTCGACGTTGAAACTTTCTGTTTGTTTTACACTAAAATTATATAATGAGACCTATCCTATTGAAATATTCATTGTTAGAAGCTTCTTAATACAGAAGTATTATTATACCAGAATGTTGAACGCCTATAATACATTGAGAGCAATATGCTTAGCTTGAAATAGTAGGAGTTTTACGTGAAAGAAAACAGCTTACTAACGGGTATTTATCTACTCTGAGCTAGCGGTTTCGTGCAGTAATTGAATAACTACTTATAATCTATTTCTTTTATGTCTACAACAAATCGTAAAGGGACTAGAATGATAATATGGAAGTTTTTTTTTTTTTAAATAATGTTTCAAAATGCTTAGCCATTAACTCTTCGTATCGTCAACGTCGGTCACATTTATTTAAGTAGCATAGTTTTAGTTGTTATAAACGTCCACAGATTTGCGCACATTATGGCCCGACAATGTCGCCAACCGTAGTTCACCTTGTCTGCATCGGCTTTAGTTTCTAGATTCAACTGTGCTCGAGTAGCTTTAGGTATATTGTGTAATTTAGACTTGAGTACTTGCACCGGCCATTCAAATTAAATTAAATCACAGAATTTAAAGAAGCCAACTTATTCAAAAGTATTTAAGTATACTCACATTACTCGTGTCTTTTAATTAGCAATTTTTTTTAATGAAAGCCTTTATTTATTTGATTAAATTTTAAAATCTTTCTATTTAAAAAGCGATTTTAATTTTTATAAAATTACATGTGTAAATATGACTTCAGGCACAAATTAATTGGGAGTAGGTCATACTTCTGAACGAAAAAAATATTTACATTAAAGACACAAACAATGTCATGGATAGTATGGATACTAAAAATATTTGTCATTTGCTTACTCAATGTTAGTTTGTTTTTTAGTACGTTACTATCTTCAATAACTTTGTTTGATTAATTTGGAAGTTTGCTAAGTATTGTATTACATTACCAGTAATGCATATAAATAAACGATATGCATCATATTATTATTTAAGACTCATTTTAGCGAAAAAAATGAGGTAAAATGCGTATAAAACTTGCAATATGCATGACGTTCGTGTTGTACCAATCAAATTGTCTAAATGTTGCTAGGTGTACTTTTTTCACAAGTCACGTTAACGATTAAAAATCTGTAATTAAAAACCAAACATATGTGCGTTGTTTATATTTGACATAATGACGATGATCAATAACACCGCGATCGAAATGGAGGGTTGTACGTAATGAGACCGGGTGGGAGGCGTTCGCGCGTGGCGACAAGCCAGCCGTGTGAATTTCGTGAGCTTTACGTGCGCACCGACACACATATCGATATATAATACTAAAATGCAGCATTCATATTCTAGATTGAATACAATAGGTATTCAGTATCTAATACTACACAGCTATCGGTGTGTACCGACAGCTGCACGTGAGAGCCAGTTCTTTCTATGCTTTGTGTGCTTACCACCGTCGTCGTGCTTACCCCATCATGGTGAGATTGAGGTCATACACATACCTACATTATAAACAAAAACTCCGAAGTCGCGAAAAAATTATTGAGTATTTAGTACCTATCTAGCTGACCCCCGCGGTTTCAACCCCGTACCGCTACCGCTATTGATTAGTTTAATTAGGGTACCAACCCAAAAAGATCAAAAAAGGAACCCATGGTGGGACTCCGTCCGTCTGTCCGTCTCTCTGTCTATCCGTCTGTCATAGCAGTATATTTCAGCAACCACTAATGCTATTGATTTGTAGAATAGTTTTAAACTATGGGGAAATGGGAGACTGAAATTTAATGATTACGGGGTTTCATATAATTATTTTACTTTCAAAGATAGATTCAAATAAAGACCTATTTGTAAGGTTTGCTAGAGCTTAAAACAATTCCAGATTTTAATTTATCCGAAAGATTTCTAAGAAAAATGTTAATGGAAAATTCTGAATAAAGAATTTCGGAACTTCATTATTTACCGTGGAATAAAACATGGTGTTCATATTGTTATGGTGATTTCTATAAATGTACTAAACCCGTATTATATGGTGATAAGAATTCAATGCACCTTATTTTGATTTACGATTAATGTATGTGCTTGAATAGGCGCAACATAACTACCGACGTTCTATAATATCGATTCCAGAAGAGATTACCTAACTGATTTACTGCAAATTAAGGTATCAGAGCTACGTATTTTAGCGCATTACAATAATGAGATCTTGTGACTTGATTGTTACCCGACTGACCCGGAAGGAGGGTTATTGTATTAGTAGTTAGAATTACCTACATATTTAATCTGCGTCTATAAGAACATCGTAATTTTTTTTAAACCCATTTTCAGTCCTTTATTGCCTTATATGTATAACTATATAACATATCGTGATATGCTTTGTTAATTCTGATTATACAAACTGCATAATATATTAGAATATTTCGTTTTGCATAATTGATGTAGCTGATCATAGCCGTTATATTATTGAAACAATTTGGGTTATTTTCAACTATTGCAGTATTAATTCTGAATAAGCATACCTAGAAAAAACCTAAACTTTTATATTTTATCCCTCTGTTATACCTACTCTATGTTAATCACAGCGGTCCATTGAATAAACACTGCGTATTGAGTAACACCACATTTATCTAAATCAGGACGGCACGGGCGGCAAATTAATTTACCGGTTAAATCTGAAAGGAAAATATGAGATACGTCATAACAAGTACACTCAACGCCATGTTCCTGTTCTTGAATAATGCTTGATTTAATTTAGGTGGATGAGTGTCGTTGCACTGCTGCACTCCACCATGCACCGTAATAGCACCTACCTATTTAAATTTAGTTTAGGAGATTAATTAAACCGAGACCAGGCGAACGGACGTGCGGCGCGCTCTGTCACAACCGTCAATAGCATCCGTCGCACTGTTTTATTCTCTCACTAACGCCATCAATGGGAGAAGCAATCGAATTTGCCAAATGACGCTCACACTAAATTGGTGAAGAGTGATTGATTGAAACGCTCCGCGGCTAAAGTATTTTACGTAGGAAATAATTGAATGTGATTAATTTAGAGCAGCACTGCCGGTGCAACGAGAGAACAAGTGGTTAAACGATTTTCAAGTGCAATGAAATATTACCCATATGTGTGACAAGAATGCTAACTATGAATATGATTACATAAATCATCTCAATTATTATTATCTACAATTTGCATGACTAGCTAACATGTGTAATTGTTCTTCGTATTTCATGAAACTACCGGTCGGTGATCGGTGTAGATAAGATACGAAATATTTACATTTTGCAGTAGCGAAGATATTTTTTTAAATCGTTCTGTAATTACTTAAGTTAGATGTGGAGACTACATTATCTAAACTTCGTTAAAACACTGATGGTGCAACATCTGAAATAAAAAATATATAAATACGCTTAAGTATCTGTTTCTTGCATCACTTAGGCATACTCATTTTGTTAGTCTTTATAATTTAATAAAGGGCTTTATGTGACCAACACGAGGGCATAGCACCTCTAGCTAGAAGCTCACCATGTCCTGACACGCAGTATTAGTGTGATTAGCGGTGAAACGGGCGCACCCGCTCAGCAAAAAGCTTTAAAAACGTCGCCGTTAATTCAGTTAGTGCGGCACTGGTATGGCGTCCAGCAGCCCAACTATGCACCTCAAATTACTACACGAACAAAATAGAATATCATTTATTGTTTAGATATAAAGATATAAGTATTTTGCTAAAGACTTTGTATTGAAAAGCTGATACCTAATTTTGTTTGCTGAATTATAAGTTGATGTTTTGTGATCGTATTTAACTTATTGTAATTTGAGACACTGAAATAATACTTGCGAAACAATAAGTTCAATGAATGTCTAATAAAACAAAATTAATTATGAAAAGTTTATTAAAAAGTTTTGACAAGATAGACATTTATAAAATGAATTCAAAATTACTGTCCCGTAAAATTGTATCTAGGTAGCAGCTAATAAACCAAAATTGTCTGTCGAGATGAAATATTTGAGAGTTCATAGTAGGAGCAGTGTAACCCGACGATAATTAGATACGGCGCGCTTTTACAGCGACGCGATTCTGAATACCGACCAAATTGCGCCCTTCCAATCCTGTTTATGCCATGATGGAACTCCGACGCGGCGACGCGCGCTCCGTTCCGTGACTATGTTTTATTTTTTATTTCCTGTAACTTCGTTTTAAAATCATAATAATATGGGTTTGCTACTTAAGTACTAATCGAGTTTTTACACTGAGACGTTGTTTTCATTTCTCCGTCAAAACTCTTTCGTATATTTTATGTATAAGGAACTAAAATCAGTGATTTTGATCCCAATATCACTGACCAAGTGATATCGCGCCTAGTTAAAATGTTCAACGCAATGTATGTGGTTAAAACGGCTGAATTCCCTATCTGGCCGACAGTAACCAGTGAGTGCACTTCACATTCCGACTGGTTGATTAGCTCCGCAGCCGGATACCTAGCTTCCCCTCTGAACGTTGCCCACTCGTTCCCAACTAGGTATGTGCACCTGCAGTTTTTGGCACAGCTTTCCAAACTGAAAGAACGGATATGAAAGGAGCTAAAGCTGTACTTCAAAAGTCATTTTGTTTGTAGAATCTTTGATTTAAAATTGATCTCTGAAAAAGAGCTAGGTAGGTTAGTGTTGTGACTGCAATTCTTAATTTTGATTTCAAATAAATACCAAACCCTACTGAAAGTGATCCTGTCGTAAATGTTGAAAATACATACCTAGTGTCTAAAATTACTTCACAAGCGATAGCTGTAAGTCAATAAAAGTAAGTATTTGCTACCTAATCAAGATTTTGATTTGCTCCCAGGAAACACGAATGACTATTTACTTTTCTGACAAGAATATTCTCAGGTACGAAATGTATTACACAAGAGTGTAAACGTGTACGTGAAGCAAGGTGGAGTGAATTACTCGAGAGGACTTGTCACGAAGTGGCTGTATCTGATAACTCCGGTAGTTTGTTCTTGGAACGTCTGTGTCATTTGTCGTTCGCGTACAACGCGAGTCGCGGCGATGTCGCCTCGTTCGTCGTCACTGTGTGGGCGTATTTGTGCACATCCAGTTAGGAATCTCATTGAATGAAGAATATTTTATTATAATACTTAGAATTTTATTGTTGAATTTATAATTAGTATTTTATTAGAGTAGTGGAAATTATTTCATACATACTATCCGTACTAATATTATAAATGCGAAAGTGTGAAGAACTGTGTTTGTTTGTTTATATGTTTGTTATGCTATTACGCCTTAACTACTCAACCAATCATCATGTTTGGTATGCAGATGGTACGGAGAAGGACATAGGCGTTTTTATTTTGTGTCTCGTGAATGCGGGTGAAACTTCTTTTCTCTGTGGGTTTAACGGCGGGGGCCAGCTACTCTAATATATTTTCTAATCGTACATTAACTACAAGGTAAATGGTGATAATATAAATTAATACATCTCATTAACTGTTTCTATTAATTGACTCTGAAATCACTGCTACTTGAACCAAATTTTACTCTCTCAACTTCAGGATTCATATGAACTAACATGGTCAATCCTAGCCATCATCTACTTTATAATTTTGTAATAACTCAAAAGAATACCATCTCATACTTACTTCTTAAAGTTTCTGCCTTATCCAATAACTTGAGTTTGAAAATGATGTGCTCTTTGTTCGAGCCAGAGAGCAGCCCACGCGCACCTCCTTCGCCAGGAAAGGAATAAACATTGCGTCGGCGCAGGCATTTTGTGCATTATGCGCTTTCTAATGTACTTTATAGTGGTTGTGTTAATAATATATAAATTTAATGTTCCATTTACATCACCATTTACCACAGTAAACATTTTTTAATATTTCGTAATTTAATCAACATATTTAAAACTTTGGATGATGATGTTACCTATTACAAAAATAAGTTTGATATTTTTAATTTATTTTTAGAGTATTTTTATTGAAAGACTATTATATAAGTAGTAGATGGTCGAAATTCTATCGTTATTCATAAAAAAATACTTATTTAGTTTTATAATAAATACCTATACCTAAAGTAAGTACCTAAATTTTAAATTTCTACACTCTTTTTCCATATACACTTTAACAATATCAAATCTAAAAATCCTCAGTGATCTTCAGTGCGTGCAATATGCTTTGAAAAAGGGTACAAACATTTTTCTTGACGTACTAATGTATAGATTACTGAAAATCAGCTATGTAGAGAAATACCATAGTTTGTCCAATACGTACAACAAATGTTTATCTTCAACTAAGTATACAGAGTTTCAACTGGCTAAACATAAACAATGCAGTAATGACTATGAAAGCTATCAATGACGATCTCCATGCCGCATGCAAGTGCTGCGAATACACGCTCGGCTCAATGTTTACGAAGATAACCATTCATTAGCTAATCGAGGCTCCAACATTATGTGTAAAATGGTAAATAGTCTCACCAACTCGCTCAAAAATAAACAACCTCGTAAACTTTACATGATCATTGTATATTTAGGAGCAAAATATTTTTGTTTTCCACATCTCATCCCTAATCAACCTTTAGTAACTTCCCAAAAAGGTACTCAAGAAGCAATTCTGCCATCCCAGTCTGATAAAAAAAGTATTATACGAATGAATAAAAAGAGAATTCTAATCAACGCCTCCGTAACTTTAAATGAAGGTGAACATTTTTGAAATCTTTATCCGTTGCCTGAAAATTCAACCTTTATTCGAGACCGGAGGGGACTTATCAGGGCGTTTTTCAAATAACGGCATCAATTCCGCGCCGGTATACTCACCTGTTATCTCTTTCTCGACATTTTAGCATTACACCCGCTCATTTTGTTACACTCCAAATACCATTATCACCTCCATATGACCGGGTCACAAAGAACCCCTCTCAAATTATGTTAATGATCACCCCAAAAAAGTTTTAGCACCTCAGCCGTTACATTTGAAACCTCTTGTTTTGTTTCAGGTACGGTGACCGACCAGTTGGTGTTACCTTTTTTTTGGCCTAAATTCACAGGATGAGGTCATCACAAAACGGTAAATCGACGCTACGAAGTGGCGACTTTGTATAAATTAATTAAACCAGTATATCTCTATGAGTCATCCCTTTGATGTTGGCTTTCGACGGGTTTTAGTCAGGAATATGCAAAAAGTTAACTAACAAGCCTTTACAAAACATACTGGTGTTTTAACGAACCTGCATTCAAATCGAAAAAATACCGTAGATATTTATCTGCACGTATTCTAAAAGGATAGGATTATATTTGTAACAATTATAAAAAATATATATTTATATTGACGACTACTAATTAAGGCATCCACTTATCAATATAGACACCCGGTAGCGTACCAAGCCAAGTTCAAGACAAGAAAAGAGAACTGGCGAGCAGTACCGTGTGTTATATTACACGAACCATTTGGAGCCATTTTTGAACCCTTCATAACTCAAAAACTATTTAACATAAACACACAAAATTATGTTCATATATTGAGACCCTTTAAACATATTTGCTAAAAACTAGCCAAGTCAAATGTTAAGGTTAAAAGATCATAACTTATTTGCATTATGTAATTAGTTTTACTATTCAAATTTAAAAATCAAACATTGTTGTAGCAGAAAACAAAACAAGAAATAGTGTTTTAAATTTACTTAAGAATGTTCTTATAAATCAATTTCGGGATTGTATACTGAACTTGGCACCCATTTAGATCTCTAGTCTTTTGTCGGTGAAGTCGACTACTACACCATAATGTAATAATGTAAATTTATGTTTTTGGTGGGATTCAATTAACTCCAGGTACATACAATTATTTTTATTAATATCAGTATCTCTAATCACAGTAAATTATCTGAGATTATTTTGAATAACTTGAGCGGCAAGCTATGGGATATGACACGTCCAAAGAAGACTTCTCGCACCTTATATAGCTAGTAAAACTGACTTTGTATGCATTGATATATTTACCTTTTCGTTTCTATTGTACCGAGCGCAATACGCTCTATCGTGTTCTACCTACGAATGTCACATGCTTTGAACTCGTTTTTATGCAGCAGACTTTACTGTTTTTGAATGACGTGTTTACGCAAAAATATTGTAGTTCGAATATATCAGAGTTCCCAATTTTATTGCAAAACATGTTTCGGTTCATGTTCAGGTCTTATAAACTACCAACCAAAATAAAATTCTGTGTAAAAGTGAAAATTCAGGTTTGTGCAACATATAATCTTCTGAAATATCACTAATTTTTGCATTATTCTCTTTCCCATGACTTGTACTTGTACTTGTACTTGTACGTAGTATTTATATACTCTGAGCCATGACTAAACCGATGTAAAAATGTCATAATGGAACTCATTGTTCGACAATATTGTACGATAATGGTGCAAAGTATGGGAAAGTATTTTGAATTGCGATCGCGGATTCACCCGTTGCTTTCGGCAGCAATTTTCATTATGAACTTTTTTAATCGTCCTTTGTCCCAATGAAAAAATAAATCCGTTGTGATGCCGGTGGAGACGGCGGCGTCACAACGGTCCTGGCCGCCCGCCGCCGCCGCCAGCGCCGTGGATCGTAATTAAACTGACACTGACTCCCGCGGGACGAGTTTTGAATGTTATTAGAATCTCTTTCGCACCGTCGACTCTGATTGGAAATCTGTTATGTTGTCACATAAACATAGGGACTGTCACTACCACAGAGATTTAGTGTGTAAATAGTATTCGTAAAATTATTTTGAACGATGTCAAACACTTTAATCGAGATTACAATGGACGTTTGAGCCCACTCAGAATTATGTAAATCTGCTACAATCAAAATCTACATTTAGGTAGACCTGATACAGTCAAAACTCTTAGATCGTAAAAATACTCTATAAGCTAAAACTACATGTTTTGGTATTTTTAAGAACATCAAAAAAACTAGATAAAATATCTAGAAATATAAGAAATAAGAATATGACCAGGACAGGAACGCGTCCAGCGACTGTGTTTCCTGAGTCTTACAATATATGGACTTACAAGGCCTTTAAGTGAATAGGTTTCTTCTGAGTAAGCGTGCTCCATATTAGGCTTCGCCATCGTCCTTTATGGGCGTGGGCAGTGGCCAAAATTATACACAGAGTCCCGACAATGACATTCAAATTGTTTCGGTTTACTGAGGTAATTATCCACCAATATCAGTTATCGTATAGGATAACTATGTACAAATGCGAAGCAATACTCATGATGGGTGTAATGGACGCAGAACAGAGTAGGTTAGCACCGAGTGGACAAGTGAGCATAGCGAATTCCGGCGAGCGCGTGTTGACACTCCTCGCGCTACGGCCTCGGTAAACAAACATATTCTGTTGACTCAGCGACACATCGTTGTATGCTTTGAATTTAAATTAAAGCACCAATGGAAATCGAAATTCAGATACCTACGTGTCTGCCAATTTTTTTTCGTAATTAATTCGCAGTTTTCGCTCAAAAGCAACATTTTGTTGAATGATTTTAGATAAATATTCAGTTAAACGATGCAATTTCATCATTCATTGTTTTGAAACAATTGAAGCTTAATAGGATTTAGGATACTAAAATATTTATCATTAGTTTTATGAAAACATGTAACTGAGTTCTCAATTAAAATTTAATCAGTGGAATCAATTGTGTATTAAGAATAAACAAATGATGATACTTAGCTATTACTCAACAAATTCCTGCCTTACATGTTGTAGTAGAGAATCATTCGACCGGAACATACCCAGAATTTTTCAATATTTTTCACACAATAAATATTTCATTTCACATTTCTAAACAGTGAGCAGTTAAAATTAATCGGTTATCCTTAATCTTTTTGATGACAAAAATGTTAATTATCACCCTAAATTTATTTCACAAATTAGGTGGAATTAATAAATTTGGAAACGTTTTGACGGGTTGGCCGCGCATCGCGTCGTGTTGGCGTGGAGCCAAGTCTCCGGCACTTTCCCTCCCATTCTGAAACGTATCATCTGAACATTGTACCGCAGCCGGACACTGCACATTGCCTCGATTTCCGAGAAAATCGAGAAATTGACGATTTCCAGAAACGTTCTCAATTTGACATTTTGTGCGTGATCAATTGCCAGAGCATTGATGTTTCGTTTTAGTATTTATTAATAAGGTGAATATTATATTATAATCATTTATAAATATTTAAAAATATCTGTTCCATTCGCTTTAGTAATCTAATTTATATTTTTGATAAAATAAATACTGACCTGATGGCTAATGATAATATAAGCTAAGATAATCATCACACTTAGTATTCATATGGGATACACTTAGTATTTATATAGGATGTCAGTACTCATCCCATTGATGTTAACTACGATGATGATGACCTACATTTGATAAAAAAATACATAAGTTAGGTTTATTCTTCTAATTTCATAACCAATAATGTTTTTTTAAATATTTTTTAAGTTCATGCTTATACAACGTGTAACAGATTTGGATGCTAAAGTTAACCGTTTCGATTTATGTTACTTCAAATATCCATACTAAAAGTTACATAAATCGATTCAGAAAACGATTCTGAACAAACCGTTTAATGGTTTAGCATCTAAATCTGTTACACCTTGTATATTCATGAACTATTTGTTTGCTCTAACTTTTATTTTTATATAACTAATCCTTCAGAGGTTCGTCATCCATTCTATGATATAATTTGAGTTAATTAGCTGTCTATAGGTAAAGTAAAGCAATTCAATGCTACATGCTATACGTAGTCTAAGTTTTACTCATGATTTAAATTAATAAACCAACAATTAGGTCAGCTATTCCGTCTGAAATTTAATTGTTTTCAATTCAATTTTATCAATAAATAGGCAGAATTTATAGAATTGAAATATTATGATATTTATAATATTGTATAATCCTTAATTTGTCGAGATAAATACCTTCCTGAAAACATTGTTCATATTGAATGTGTGTTGAATGATGTATGATGTCAATTTGTGAAATGGCGTGCATTTATGCGATCGTTTGGCGAGCCAGCTGCCAAACAATGACGGACGCTCACTGCCGCTATTTATTTTAAATGAAAAATTAATAATGTATTTATTAATCAATATTCAATTAACGCTTTGCTTTTATCTAGTTGCGAGTCATTTAAAAACAGTGTGCATATTCTTAAGATAAATATAATATTGGCCACTACCATGTGCTTCTTAACCAGTCATGTATCTAAAAATACATGTAACTTAATGTCGACTCCTATAAGCCCTTGCAAAAAATGCCGCATTTATATTTTCCAAATACCTACCCGAATGAAGCAAGGAAGTATAAAATCAATAAGTCTTCACTGATAAATAAAATTACAGTATGTTTTATAAATAAGAGCACTTGAAATTCACAATAAAAGGTGAAGCCAACACGAGGGTTGGTCGGGAGCAAGTGAATCGGAAGCGCGGCGCCAACCGGAAAGTGCGTAGCTCCAGATTCAATTTCCGCTGCCGGTCGCGTAATAAGTCCACTATTCACGGAACTTGTTCACATAGAAAACATAATTTAAAAGCTTACATAACAAAAACGTGTAAACACATAGTTTCACAGCGGCCAACATAATAATTTCGCTAATAAGTTTCACAACTAAGCCAAAATTTTGAAGCGCTCTTTAAGTAAATGTTAAAACAACAAATACTCCACAGCCCGATGAATTTGATTTGATTAACTTTTATGAATCTCGTGGAGTTTGATTGAATAAATATTTTTGCCGGGATGAAGTTGCGAAAAACGTAAATATTATCATTATGAAGTCGCCTTATAAAGTTCAATGAAAAACACACGCAGAAATGAATGCAAAATTAATAATAAAACGAGAAATATCTAAAGGCGAGCAACGCTAAAATCAAAAAATATTTGCATCACTGAAGCTCTTTTCTCCAGAGGCTTACAAGAATACTAAGCTATTGATAATTGGAACGCTGTGTGAATTGGAACTAATTATCGCTGGATTGCATTTCAAATGTGCAGAGGGCTAGAAGTTGTCGATAGTAGCTCATATAACTTGTGATAGAACAATAGGATCAGCATCTTTGCATTGTAGTGAGTTTACAAAAGGAATATCACGTGTAAGTAACCAACAAAGCGCCCAATGCGCTGCGTAATTCGATATTCCCGGGTTGAATGATCCCATATCATCGCGGAGTACCTTAATTCAGCTCTCGTCTCGACAGAGGCAGAGTGCACTTGGGCGTAAATAAAAAGTTGAACGTCGGTATAACGAGACGCGCCCGCCGCGCCGCGGCAGACAATGACGCTAGACAATGTGTTAGCGGAATGACACTCCAGAGCCACTAGGCGCGCCCTCACAACCTATAACAGTGTCGTATTCGCCCTGCACTTCTTTGAACAAAATCCTGACAAATTTACTCTAACAAACAAATATAAAAATAGACCCACTATCGATATGTATTTTATTGTTTTGGTTCTGCGAACTGTGTGTTTGTTTTTTAACTCAGGGTTTCAATAAGTATTTTTAGGTTTCAGGAATATATTTTGAAAACTTTAGGTACCTACTTGTGTTTCAATAAAAATATTACTTTAAAAAAATATATATTGATATACATACAAGTCATAATATCTTATGATTGTGCACATTGTATACTATCGCTTCAAAAATAAAAGCATTTCGGGGTACATAGGTACCATCAATTTAATTATTGAAAATTCGTGTTGTATAAATGAGCGTAGCTCTTAAAGCAGGGTAATCCCGGACCGCAGCCCGCTGCATCCAAACATTACCGCCATACTCCAGCCAGAACTCGAGTTCAATGGGTGAAGCACCCTTCTTGCGACACGCCACATTCCCAACGCAATGGCAGTCATCGTTACATCGTACCGCTGTAAACTTCACTTTTTTCCGTGAAAACATGAAAAGCTTTTTAAAAAGCTCAATCCTTTCTAATACTGTACACATTGTAAACGAGTGGCACGAAAAGTGAAAACGAAAAGAACAAAAAAAATGCTTTCGTTTTTAAATTTCTTTCTAAAAACCTGAGTATCTAAAGTCCGGTATGTCTTTTCAATCTATTAAAATTTAATGAATGGCATCGATTGCCAGCACGGGCGTGTTGTTATAAATACCTCGCAGCCGATGCTGTTGTTATTTACATGGCCAGCTATCGCATTAACGATGACTGAGCGGTTTCTCTTAATTATCATTTTGCACGGTTCGTCAGGCACTCGCCTGCCTCTATTTGAATCCCGTAAAGTTGCGCTGTTACATTATACCACATTATACTCGGTATTTTTTGACACCCATATAAGTGATGATGCACCCGAATTCAAAAAACAAATAAACTAGATATATAAATAAGCATTAAATTAACTATAGGTTGACCTAAATAATTATGTACATATATTTTACTGAAATTATATTTCAATATTTAAATGCAAAATTATAGTGTTCCAATTTTTTTTAAAGAATTGAACAATGCACATTGCACTCTCATTTTGACTTGAAATAAATATATCACCAAACTTCTGTAGTTTTTTTGAGTTTATTAAGCAATTAAATACAGTTCTGGTAAATCATTTCCTTGCATTATTATTAGTTTCTTCGTCTATAATTACGGCATAGTTGGTTCGCGGACCCGCACCCCCAGTACTTCTCTAGTTTAATTGTTTATTCAGATACGGGGAACTTCTCGGATTAGGTAAGCCGGAATCACCGCATTAATTAATATTTGTGTTTGAACTGTCTCTGTGCCCTTGAGTGATTAAGCGACCTTTCAAATAATCGTTAGTTGTAGACAATTTCAGGTATTTGCATTACAATTAACAAATACTACAGTTCGTTTAATGCTCTGAATAATCTTGTTAGCAAATATAATAATGTCTTAAAATACAAAGTACGTTTCAATCTACCTCCCGCCTAATCTTATTTTTGTAGAACCGCCCACCCTTGGAGTAATTCAACGATTATCCTCTCAACAACAGTAATATGAGACAATATTGGCTGTATTGTAATTTGATATTATCATATTGCTAAAGAGATGAAACGAATCGTAAATAATTCACGTGAATTAACGAGATAAAACTCATTGTGTACCGTGTGACGTGTACGCGTATTGAGGGGATATCATTGTATGGATAGATCCACAGCTGTTCTTTGGTAGCGTACGGGTATTTGTATGTTTTCGTGCGTAACCCGAAGGCTACAGCGTATACTTATTCGTGGCAAACATGGCGACATCTGTGAGTAAGCTCCAGTTCAACTAATAACACGACCGTAACTACGAGCCTCTAGCAACCTGCGCTGTGTGATTGAACAACGCTGGCTGCCAAATCAGAGTACCGAGTAAACATATTTATTTTGTTGAATAACACTGATTACAATATGAAATATTGAGTTGACAACATCCGATCTAAATCACGAATATAATGAAGCTAAAACAATATTGCTAATAGTATTAATTTCTTTGGAATTCATAGCACATATTATGCAATTCATCGATTTCCGAACCTTTTTATGAATTGAATTGTATACGTAAGATGTGCCGAGAATTCAAATAAATGAATTTCATTAGCACTATTGCCTTAGCTACCTTTTTAGCCCCTCTGATAATGTGTCACCCTTAATGATTATTCCGAGTAATTATACCGTGGATATTGATATTTATTTCAGTAAAGTTGGTAGTAGTTAATGCATGTAATAAGATTTCTTACCGCAGCTTTAACTACATCATTCAAACCAAAGTTTCAATATAATAGTTCACTTTCAAACGCAATATTTGTGTTATTCCAATTGACAGAATACGTAGTTACACGCAATATATTTCTAAGGACTTCCTTTCGTACGAGCAGATATAGAATGTTAATAGTACGTTAAAGCCAGATAAGGATGTTGCCTAATCAAATATTCTGGAAACCTTTTGAAAGAAGCTGGGTTCGACAAGCGGCCGTGCATAAGCAACAATATCGGTTTCTCTATAGGATAAAGGCGACCGAAGGACGATTCGTAATCCGGTCCAAAGTGTATCGCGACTCACCCTATCTGCCGCCATCGCCAGGTATACAATCGACAACTGTGTCTGCAATACGAATGGGGCAACAAATCGTCGAAAATAATATCAAAATATAGTAAAAAAAAAGGGATAGGTATATTATGTGTTAATCCAGAACACATTCTATCTGTATGCTTTTCATCCAATCCATTAGATGTTGCGTGATTTAGGGACAAACATCCAAACTGTCGCATTTATAATATTAGTGAGATAGTGAGATTGCTAAGAATTAAACTTACAATAGTATACGTATAACAGTAATGACTACTTAATATGTATTTAAATTGTAGCTGTAAAAATCAGTATCAGGCTTGGTTGTGATCATGTGACTTTTTTAGTTAATTGTTATACATATGTATAGCATAAAAAAGTGTGGATACACATGAAATGTGGAGCGGTCTTTTACGCATCATATCATTTAAGAGTGTCATCTGTGTTCGCATCCCTGTTGAAAAAAAGCAAACAACATGAAATTTCAAAGTTTTGTCTCCGACAAGCGGCCGTTCCCGAATTCCTCGCACAATACGTGATTGTTGTCAGGACATAATGCACGGCATTAACATTTGTACCGCGATTCACGTCAATGATGACGATTTATTGTTGCACACCACTGCGACTCTGCGACCGACTCTATGTGGTATAATTAATCCTGCACTTTTTATCTTCAGCGATGATTTAGGTTTGTTGTGAAGTTTATTTTGCGGAGACATCTGCCGACGTTCCATTGTTAAACCGAAGCTGTCCTCAGGTAAAATCAGATAATAGGAATTATCTCAAAAAGAGTTGACATTTCTTCTTTTAAACTTTTGTGGAGTCGAGTGTTTTGACAATACTTGTTTATTTAGGAGATTTTATACTAAACAGGGTTTCATTAAGATTTTGATCGCACGTAAGAATTTCTATTAAAAATATAACGTACCTACTTGAATTCAAGTTGCTTGTTTTTCTTTGATACGAAATATCGTTTAATGAAATGAAACTAAGATGTAATAACGCCTGGCAAAACAAAGCGTAGCCTACTGGTAGATAGGTAAGTAGATTCTCACACGGAGTCGATCGCTCTTCCAAGCGGGCGGACGCGTTCATTTATTGGGTAAACAAAGAATTTATTGATGTCGTATAATTTTATGTTCTAAACAAAAGCTATTGAGGCTCCCCCCTCGCCCCGTGCCCTTCACCTCTCTCGCATGCTCTGATCACAGCACCCGCTGCGCCTGCACTTGTTCACCAACACATGTCTACAAATGCGTCTGTTTATATTTTCACTGTTTACATTAACAGTCCTTGTATAAATAAATCTTCAGGACGTGAAGGTTAAACAAGGATTTGAATTACTTACATTAAAATTACTTTATTTTTATTTTACTGTCAAACATTATTGTGAGAAACGTCAAACAAAATAACATAGTTTTACGTAGGACAGCGTGTAGAAAAGGTCACACATATTACCTATGTCGGTTCTTGTTATAGCCGTAAGTATGTGTAAATGTAACAAAACTACACCACATCATTTACGGACACAATGTAGTGTTAAAATCAATTGGTCAAAGTCATTTATGCATTCATCGGCCGCGTTGCTCGAGGAAGAGTCTTTTGAATACTATTGTGGCTTTGGACTCCCCGCTGTGATGTCGCCGACTTCGTTCCGCCCGCCAATACCGTCAATCAGTTACTTCTAAGAAACATTATCATCTGTGTCCTCTTATTCAATAAACAGCATACAGTCTCCAAAATGTTAAGTATAGAAAATTGTTAGCGTAACAAAAAAAGATAATCCTCATCCGCCTTTAAAATTTGTTTTAAAGGTGGATGAGGCGAACACTCACAGATTACAGAATTCTGTAATCTGAGGTTACACTTTTTTAAAGGAAATAAGTTAATGTTCAATTTTATTTGCAAAGATTATACTTAATTATAATTATAATATTATAATTTTATTCAAGGAAAACTTAAGTTACGTACCTACTTTTGTCTCCTGTAACATTTTTTTTTTGCCCTGGTATCAAAAATAAGCCAATTATTTTTGATACCAGGGCATGATCATGTAAATTACATTAATGACTGTACGACCGAAGATGACAATCACATAAAACATAAGCACACAAACATAAACTACAAATAATAGAAAAAAAAAAGAAAAAATGTATTAGAATAATTTATCTATTGCGCGGACCAAGATCTTTGACCAAGATGTCAAAAGATGTGAAAATGGAACTGAATAAAATTAATAAAACATAATGTAAAAAGAGTACGGACCACGCGTCTCTAGTAGGTACGTAGTTAATTTAATAAAAAAAAAAAAAAAAATTACAAGCACAAAAAGAAGAAAATTGGCTTTATAATGCAACTGTCGGATCAGACTGTATTTGCAAACGATAGATATTTTACTTGAGGGTGGTAGACAACAGACGAGTACCTACTTACAACGTACCCTAACATCGTACTATGGTTTCACGATTTTATTTGAAGCTCTTGAAGTTAGTATAGGAATTGTACACAAGACTTCTTGTCAGCTTTCAACGCCTCTTCAACCACTGAGCTAACACGGCTATGCATAGCCTAAAAATATAATATTTAAAAGTGGAATCACGGACAGAAAAGCTTCCTGCAATTTTTTCTTTAATTTACCCTTAGCGTACCATAAATAAAAGTTGAAAAGGATATAAACTTATAAGCAAATGTTGCACGGCTCTATTTGTTGTAAAGAGTACACAAATTGAGATTAAAAGTCATGATCAGTCGGTTAGGTCAGCGGCTCCATAATTTTAAAGTCACAAAACTAGATTGTGGATGTCTTGTGGAAAGTAGAACGCGAGATCCAATCCAAGTTTGCAAACAAGGGAAGTTACGGCGGTGGTGGTTCGGGCGCCGCCGCGGCCGCCGCGCGGCTGAGGCTCCGCAAATAGGTACCCACCGCGCCGATAAGACGCCTCTCCGTCTCCTGCGCCTTCTATTTAAACAGACAGGAAAACTCTCACAGATTAAATCTCTCACTTGTTTATTTTTCCCCCCAGTGGACTCGCAAGCTAAGATATAGTGACTGATGATAAACAGAGTCACCTACAGCGGTAATCTAAACGCAGAACGAGTTTTAAAAAGCTCCAGTCGCTTCCTCTTTCGCCGGTGAACTGTGGAGGTCGGATTATGAGAGCTTTCAGCCCGTCGGCGTACGGACGGTGCCGCGACGCAGTTATTAAGGTACCAGCTTTGTTTGCGCATTCGACGATTCAGCGCAAAGCTTCCGGTAAAATATTAAAATATAACCACCCCGTTGAACCCTATCCAAACTGAACAACTTGTTACTTTCATAAAGATCTAATTATGTTGTGTATACCTTATTCAATTGTTAGTTGAACAATCATGAGATTTACTGACAAAAATAAAGATTTGTACCTACTGTGCCGACGATTTCTCACATCGCAAAGGTATTATTGTATAATGTAATCAGTAATTATTGCTTTAACGAGTCCGCCTTTAATTTGTTAGGCGTTTTAAACGGCTTTGCGTATTTGAATCGCAAATTTCTTAGAATATTTCGAGAGGGTCGCTAGCGTTTGGAGGACATTATCTCTTCATAAAATTCAAGATCCCGTCGAGTATTTCATTGTGTTTCTAAATTAATGTTTAATATGACTCAACTTAATTCCAGACATTCTCGGGGTCAGTTATTGTACCTTCTCATTGGATTATTATATTATGTCGGCAAAACATATTATTATCATTCCAATATTTCTATGTAGTTTTCTTTCCGACTGGGCTGCAGTCGGTACGTCTACAGAGATCGATCAATCTGATGACTACCTACGTACTTCATTATTCCGATGCATCATTCATATTATAACTGCCAACCTTGTTTATGATCGCCATCGTGCATAATACGACAGTTTGAAGTAGACCGTTGGCTTACAGAAAATAAATAGTAGTGTGTTTATAAAAACTGAAAATAATTAAATATATTTCTCCTACCTACTTATACCGCAATCTGGTTTTAGAAGAGATAAGCATATAAGTTTAAATGTACTAATACTTAATCCGTACAAATAAGTAATCTACTCTAGCAAGGGCAAAGTGCACACTGAAGCGAGTGGAGGTGAACCAAGGTACATTATGTCCTCTCTCTACATAAACATAGCATTAATATTAAACGCGCGTCGCCGGGTCACACGAACCTATCATAGCTGCATTTGTGTTTCATGAGCTTATGCTTTGCTCTACGAGATATAATAAGAAAAAATATGAGATGGAAAACCTTTGACACTAAAACGAACATGTTTTTTTTGGGTTCCGTACCCGAAGGGTGCCAAACGGGACCCTATTACTAAGACTCCGCTGTCCGTCCGTCCTTCTGTCTTTTTTTCAGTGGGCTGTATCTCATGAACGGTAATAGGTAGACAGCTGAATTATTATGGATATAACTATCTCCGCTATAACAACAAATAATTGTTTGTTTGTTTGTTACGCCTTCACGCCTCAACTATTCAACGGATCATCATGAAATTTGGCATACAGATAGCCTATGGTATGAAAAGGGACATAGGGTACTTTTTATGCCGGGAACGCGGGTGAAACCGCGGGGGACAGCTAGTAATGAAATAAAATTAAAAGGGGCACCCATAGTTTTTTTCAACGTTTTTTTTTCATAACAAAGTTGAGGTACCGGAACCTCCGTGTGCGAGTCCGACTCGCACTTGGCCGATTTATTTATTTATTATAGCTTTATCGTTGCCCTTACATTTATTTATCGATAGAAGGACCCGTACTCTTCTGTCTACTGTCATTAGATGTGACAGGCTAGACATAGACGTATATTTGACAGAACCTTTGACCTTTCATAAATCCCTTCTAAGGTCTAAACTGAATAAATAGCTTTGACTCCTATTCTGTAACATTTGACGACTCTTGGTGCTCTCTATTGTGTAAAAAGTAACGTTTTGTTAAACTAGTACTTTATAAAGTAATATTGACTACCTACATATAAAAATAGTACTATCACGAATAAAATAAGGCTCTATTTCATTAGTCTGGTTCTTAATTCGTCATATTGTAGTTATAAAGTAGGTATTATTGCATAAAAATACTTTGTATTGCTTTTTTTAATTTACATATTGTAGTCGCGTCAATATACTAATGATATTTAGATTTATTATTTGTATAAAATTTATATAATTGTTTTTTTTTTATAAAACTACACTTGTGTTTCAGCACATTATTTAAATAGAGCTATATAGGACTTTTATTATAATAATTGTATAACTGCATGCAGTTTATATACTTACGACTAGTTTTTTATGGAAATGGGTGAATAAAGGAAGTTACATTACACCTTTATTTTCATTATCGTAACAATTGAATTTGCTTTATTCGCTGGAAAAGGTGCTGTATAATGTTCTTTAGATATGGTGGCCTACATTAAGTTTATGTAGTTGAAATTATACATTTCCCGATGCACAGGAAGCGGTATCCGTCGACATCGGGTTGCCAATCACTCGCACATCCATAGGAAATGCTTTTCTTTAATGCCTGTAGATAAGTGTGAAACAAATCAAAAATTTGTTTGATGAATGAAAATAATAATAACATATTAGTATTCTAAGTAACTATCAGCCAGAGAAAAACAAACAAAAAAATGTAAATAACTCTTTCCGGAGTGTACCTATCGTATTTAAGTAGTATAGTTTTGTAAACGTATTTGTGATTACGGGATTGTTTGAGGACACACCCAGCTCAGCACATAGCAGCACGTCAGCTACCCTTTACTTTACCCCGAAGGCGTGGCCCTCGTGGAACAAACAAACGGAAGTGAAATTGAGAGGAGCGCCCGGAACTGGCGGTATACCTTTTCTTTACAGAATCCCTTTTTAATTACCACGGCCCAAATAAAAATTGTATTTTTATTTCAAGTAGGTGTAATTGAAAAGGAAATTGCCGGGGTGGGCAGGCGCGCACCGGCGTCGAATAAAACTTTAATATAATGCATAAGGCCCTTTGATCTCCGCACTCCTCTTGCATTAAATTGCAGATATATCCTATACGTACGAAGTATACAAATAAAGGAGTACAAGCAACAGTTCTATTTCGGTTTGGAAATGAAATAACCAACGTTGAATATTCATGATATATATAAACTTGCGAAGAAGGCGTACTCCACGCCTTAAAAATGTAAAAAAAACACACACAGTTGGTAATAAAATTGTCGCTTACGAGTCAAAAGACTTTGCTACAGGAAATCTTGAACCTAAAGAGTATCATAAATTACATGTGAAATAATAAGAGAAGAAAAATCTTTCATCCGCAAACGTTTTACAAAGACACCCCCGCGATCCCGCTCCGGTGGCCGGAAGATAAATGTCGCGTATAGCTCGATCTTCTGTCTGTAAAAACGTGTCTCTCTCTATATAAAAATCACACTAGAGACCACGTATCGTTTCTATAAGTGCATACAAGTAATATAAAATCGAGTAGGTATATAAGTAAGAAAATTCTTGTGTGATCTAATATTTCAAAACAATGAGAGATATGAGAGGTTAAACCATCATACTAATCAATTAAACAAAAATAGAGATAATTGAATACAAAAGCAACGATACACAAAAGAGGCTAAGAATACGAAAAAATTAACAATTCATTCACCTTCGCCCGGTCCGACAGGCGGTGAAGGAAAACAGTGGATCGGCAAAGGTAAGACATACGGTCAAAGGGAAGATAATAAACCGTTGTATTTTCATTCTAATCCACTGCGGCGTCGGGATGAGCCGGGGGATTCGGGTGACGGGGAGGCTCGATATCTAAAATTACAAACCTGCACAGAGTGCCTATCTCGAGGCACACCGTTCTCCATTCCTTTATGTTCAGCTGCCACTTTCAGACATGCCTCCATTCAAACTATACCCCAGACATTTACTTTATGCGTAACCATAGATTTGAATGAATGAGGAGAATTTTCAGAGAGCTTTACACTTTGAAGTTGCAGATGTCGTCTTCAACAATTACGTTATCTTCCTCTCTTACAGCATTATTATACTCTTAAGTCTCTATTCTCAGTTAGTTTTATATGCAGGTACCTACTTTATTTTATGTTTTATTTAAGTCTAGGATTGCAGCTTGCGTTGCATCCACATATGTCACGACATCGCGACACTCTGAAGCCGTGTGCATAACGTCAAATAAATTCTGTCGCGTGCCGTTGGACCATAAGGTTGTGCACCCATATTTATAGCATTCCTTATGGTCAGTGACGGAAACCTTATGAAACTGAGTCCAATTGGCTGGCTGACTTGTGTACAAAACACATGCAACCGCATATTATCTACATTACATACTTTATGTAAACATCAACTTTATTCTCGCTCGAGATATTGAATCATATATCACACAAAAACTCGTGAAGTAATTCAGTTTCAATCTGATTTTACTTACTGAAATGTATCCTGAAAGTGGTAGAGGGCGTACTTATGGGTTACATCTTTCGCAAAAGTAATACGTCATTAATACGTTGCGAAAACCAATAAATCTAGAAATATAAAAAAATTACGAGACAACAAAACGCATTCCATTCCATCGTCGTGATTCGCATAATGTTTCCTGTCAAAAAGGCTCAGTCTGATAATCGTGTCATGGAAAATTCCCAGCTATTCAAAATATCCCGATACCATTTTCCACCGCGATACCCTGTAAGACTTATTGTCACAGGAGGGCTTGGAATATGAACAAAGCAACCGAATCGAATGTAATAAAAATCACTTTAGCATTACGTAGCGACGGGAACTGATGTCTATCGGCATTGTGACACACGATGCGGCCTCGATGGATGTCACGAGGGAAAAGGCTGCTTCGAACCGACTATTATTTTTGTACGACTAAACAAAATTGATTGTACTACACAAGTCTAGACCGAATTTTATACGGGTTTCAATGTAAACACGAATTTGATACTATGCTAGTAGTATAGCTGATAGTATTCATTTATTACAATATTTTGTACCATTAAAAAGCGACGTAAGTTGGAATATCTTTATTTTTGATACTCTAGGAGAGTCGTTTCAGATTACGAAATAACTATCGTGATATCCTGTATAGCACCATAAGTTATTTCGTAATTATATATTTTAGAGGTCAATTTTGATAACTTCTAGCAACTTGTGACCAAGATTGTCATAAGTACATATTTTTATTCGTATTATGACGTAGATGCAGAAAAAGAAAAAAAAACGAAAAATCTTTTTTTTTTCAGTGGTTCCTTTCAGCGTTTTTCTCTAAGACCTATAGTTCAGAAGTTGCCCATACTGGCTAGAAAAAAAACATCCTGTATACTTACATTAAAATAACATAGGTTACATAGTAACGTCTCTGTTTCAAATCATTACTGAGTATAAGTATACATCTTGTTATTTTAACGCATAATCTGACTGAATATAGGTCACTTTTGTTTTGATCATAAATTCGCATCACATCGCTCGGGTCAAGGTTCAGTGCTTGAGCTGTCACATTTTCGTAATTATCAATGTAGAAAACAAATAACTCAAAATCACAGTTAAAGCAGTTTATTTTCAAAATTATTATTTTTATCATGTTATTATGGGGTACCTACACAATAACATTAGTATAACTTAGCGTCCATTCACACTTACCACAACCACACCACAGCGTCGCGACAAAATGTTGTCAAGCTGTGGTTACGTGTGAATAGTATCGCTGTGGGTTTTTGCAGTTGCGTTGTGGTAGCTACAAAATGTTAAAATGTTTGTACCGCTAGTTCCCGGTGTGGCTGGTGGTTGCGTTGTGGTTGCGACGCCGCCGCCGCCGCGTGAGGTCGGTATTACACACGTGGTGGACAGTAACGGCAAAATGTGGTCCGTGTGAATTCAAATATTAATTTTCATACAAATTAGCGCCCGCCCACGTGGTATTTTTGTGATGTGGTTGCGGTTGTAGTGTGGTTGTGGTACGTGTGAAGAGAACCTTAAGTCTTTAAGGTCAATGTAAAAAATATATATTCTGAAATAAATAATAAAATAAATAAATATCCTGGGACATTCCTCACACACGGTCATCTGATCCCAAACTAAGCAGAGCTTGTACTATGGAAACCAGATAACTGATATAATGCATATACTACTTTTTGTTTGTTAATACATACTTAATATACATAATTACACCCAGACTCAGGACATAGAGACATGTTTATGCACACAAATGCATGTCTTGTGTGGGAATCGAACCCACGACCTGCGGCGCGGTAGGTGGAATCTTAACCAGAGTCTTAACCAACCGCGCCAGCTGGCCCGTCTGATATGATTATATTCTGATAGTTATCGCTTCATTTGGTTATCCGTATCATCGGAACTAGTGATGTATGAATTAAGTGAGTGCAGAACAGTGCAATTGCGGGATGCGATACGGGCGGCATGACGGGCGCGTGTCGTTTAATGACGTTGGCGTCATGCGCTCCGCGGGGGAGAACCATTCGCACCCCGACTTTTTATGATTCCAACTTCACCTTTTATATCAGTTTTATAGCTTTTATGATTTTTTTACACAATTAACTCGCACCCCAGTAGGTGAATACGTGTTTAAAAACCTCCTGTTAAGTTTTTGACATTATAAATGATGTAATTAGTGACACGTAGAGAATAAAGTGGATAGATAATTTGAATGTTTCACGGAATGAGTCGAATGCCGCATCCAGATAAACTGGAAAGAAGTGGGCGCGCGCCCTCCTTTAATGAAATCAGGGTCTCTTTCGCGACGTTCCCAACTGACAGGAGCTGAAATAAAATTGTATAAAGTACCTTTTATATTATATATTATGACAAAGTTTTCGTTTTAGATAGACATTACATACTTAAATCATACTATAACTTTGTTAACCAAATCATTATGGTCTGATTTTTAGTAGACCGCAAAAAGCTATTCTATGACGTTATTACCGATACCTATAGGAACATAGAGGCTATAATCGAGCAACATAGAATTTAACCCAATTTTAGGAAACTTCGTAAATATCAAGTCATCAATTGTGTTTGTTTTCTCCCTTAAAGCGTGTAGTAAAAAATTGCTCGTTTGTACATGATGAATGACGCCACTGACAGCTAGCACGTAATTGGGTGTCGAAGTCTGACGCTAAAAGCATACACGTGTTGGCGACGATAGCCACAGTATCTGATAGGCCATTGTCTACACTTTATCTGGCCGTATGGTGTACACAATAAATCGTCCGTGTAGCATTGTGTCGGCCTAAGTGATGTACACAGTCGCGATCGAGGTGTGTGAAATATCGCCCCGGAATGTTATTAGAACGCGGCGGAATACCCAATCGATCGGCGGTATTTTCCGCTCAGAAAAGGAGCCTTTTGCAAGCCTCCTGGTATCCAAGTTTGGTAGGAGATAGGAGCCGCTTCTTTGTGGCTTTTTAAAAGTGGCTACAAAAAGAGATATACACACCTTTGTGTTGTACGTACGTACATTTGTGTAAAAAATGTTTGGTATTTATTTTATATAGGTTTATAGTAGTCAAAGAGATCAAAAGTTCAATCCCATTTCATTTAATATTGATACAGTTTTACTTTTTTACTCACTGTATGTAGAGTTATCTGCTTATTTCAGTCACTCTCCACAGTTTTTTTGTGCTTCTGTCAAAATTTAATTAATGTCTGGCCATTTACGTTCATAACGATCTACGTTAAATAGAAGAATTCGAAAATATTTGCACAGTTTTTTTTTTCTCTCACAAAAGTATTCTCTTCATTTTTCTTTAGACTTGCAAAGTAATAATATAAAACAAATACGTGTTTGTTTCAGGGGGCCTACCCCCATCTTTTACAAAACAACCTTATTGCAATACTGTTTTGTTTCCAGCATATAATAACCTTATTTATATTCGTACCATGACCTCTACCAAACACTATTGTTATATTCCTGCTAAGAACGAATGATTTTTGAGAATTTGTCTATGGGCTCACTAAAGATGAAAAGAAATAACGCTATGGGCCTAAGCAACTTTCTCTCTCTTAACAATTCTCATCTCTGTCGCTCATCCATACTCTCTCGCTCTTTCAAACAACCTTATTCTTCTTTTCGTACCATGATGTCCCTAAAACAAGCTTATTTTATGCATGAAAACAACCTTGTTTATTTACCATAATGGTTCATTCAATTCGTACCATGAGCTATTTTTTATAAGCTTTTGACAATTAACATTATTGTTTTAATGTCAAATTTAGCAATCTTATATACGTTGTATTTACAAGCTGGAAATAACATTGTTTTCCAAATTTATATTATAAAAATCTATTATAGTGTCATATAAAGTAATTATATCGAATTTATTTACTTATAGAATGAATATATCGGGATTGCGAGATTAGGTATCATCCCAAAATAATATAACCGATTGTTTATAAAGTTTTTAATTGCACTTGTCGTTCACTACACAACTATGCATCTACGTTAGTAATATCGATCCCTCGACCCTTAGCCTTAGATTTATTTAGATGAAACGGAGCTTTAAATGTAAAGCGTGTAAAGCGTGTTTATATATTTAGTGATTTTTCATTTAGATACCTACCCACTATTAATATCCTGTTTTCATTATAACCAACGTACATCGAATAACCCCAGATTAATCCATAAAGTTAACTTTCCTGCAGTGTTAGTACACAGAGTAGTCCCTGTGTTCCTGGAATCCAAACTACCTAGATTCTCTGGCAAATTTTCTAAAATTGGTCGTAACCTACATTAGCCTGGATGGAATATATTATTGTCAACAGACGGACAGACGACAGACTTATAATAATCTATAAAGATAATCATTTTAACCATCTAATGTAGTAAAATATTAATTAAGTATTATATATTTGTATTGAAAACTCAACTCACAACAATCTGCTATACTGTTGCAGAGCAGATGCAACCGTGCGGGAAATTCTAAAATACGCATCCATTGGACCTAACTTTCTGTAGCCTTTGTGGCTGTGGATAGAACCGTGGGGGTCTGAAGATCCGCTGATTTGCTCACACATTATCATCAAAACCTCGGAAAACCGGTTGGTGGGGAGATTTTTTGACAACGCATTAGCTTGGCTATCCAAAGAGGAAACACTGCCAATAACGAGCTTGAACCTGGAACCTTGTCGATGATCGACAACAGCGGCAAATATTTATATACCTACATACACATAATTATGTTTAATCCCAAGACCTGCAACTACAGTAGGATTCCCGTCAATAACACAATGAATAAAAACACGAAAGTATTATGTACCTACATTCTTTATTCACTTAAGTTTAATGAGAGTAAGATAATTATACACAATATAAGTATGGCATTAAACAATCTTGCAGATACAGATTCAAACTTTATTTCAGCGTTTATAGTTACTTAGACTTCACTTTGGACCAGCCTCTCCATCTCTACGTACACTTGTTTGAGAGTACTCCTTTGCTTGTAGATATCGATTGAAGGCGGTATTTTTGGTCTGTTTGTATTTAACCATTTCTACCTGCTGACTGGATCTCTGGCGAACTCTTCGGCTACAACTCTACAAAATGAATTGCAACATTTGTGCAACTTACAAATGTTTATAACGATGACATCTTAAATTTCATGCACTGAATATTACTGTCGAATATACTATTAAGATGTATCCATATTGATGGCACTTTGTTTGTTATTAAATTACATAAACAAATATATTTAATAACTAAATATCTTGGATATCTTCAAGATATCTTTATAAGACATTTGAGTATGACAAGAATGACAGGTAAATATTTTGTTCCGATTCATTTCATTTGATAATCTAGAGTCGGCAGTCTATATATTTTTTCAATTAATTTCCTTACTCTTCATAATAACATTTTAAAATATTTGTATGCATTTTATAGAAATTACTCGAAAATATTTTATTCTTTTAGTTACTTATACTTTACAATTAGTTTAATTTAATACTTTGCTAAAAGATGAAGAATCTCAAATCATTTCGGTCCAACGTGTGAAAGAAATGGCACTATACAGTTAATATATCGTTATTTCTTTTTATCTTTTATCAGGTTGTAGCAAGGCATAGACAAATTCTTACAAATCATTCATTCTTTCTCGGCACTTAGCAATGTTATATCAATGTTGAACGATTGAGCTCATGGTACGAATCAAAGTAATATTATTATAAGGTGAAAACAAAACAGTCTGGCAATAAGGTTATTTTGTGAGAGAAGATGATGGCCCTATAGGACGGAACGGGACAAAAAAAAAATCTTGTCAATTGTGACGCACGAATTTTGAAACTCAATGTGCCCTGTTGCACTACATATTTTGAAATAATGCAAATATTTATTTTATGTATATCGACTTTTATATTACTTGAATTAATATTACTTAGGTCAATATGAAAACAAGGCAAGGGGCCGCCGTTCAATAGTGATATTCAGTGAATGAAATTTAATATGGCATGGTTACAAACAGAAGTAATTCAAGTATTATTTTATTCATTTTGCAGTGAAGAATTCGCCGGAATTCAAAGTAACTACTCTAAGAAATGTGCTGGAGAGAAATAGGTACCTAATCCTCAACTAGCAAAGCAATGGAGCACTTCTTGGTCATTACAAAAACTGAGACAAAGTTCATACATAAATATATACCTAGGTAGGTTTATATTTATGTATGGCACTTCAGTCTTAATACCTATAGTCTAGGCAGGTACCTATTGTCTTTAAATTATATGAATAAAGAATTTACCACAGGAATCAACACATATTTTTATTTATTACCTTTTGTCAGGAATGCTACTGTAGTTGCAGGTCATACAATGAAACATTATGTGTATTTAGGTATATAAACGTTTATGAATACAGTACAATCACAGTAAAGCTTAATCTATACGATATTAAATATTTACAACAAATAAATGAAATACAATCTAGCACTAGCACTCGTATATAAATTTTCCTCTAGGCTGTCGTAGATTATCGGCAAGGTTCCCAACAGGCTAGCCAAGCTAATGCCACCTAATGCGTTGGCGGAAAAAGCTCCCAGCCCGAGGCCTCGATTATTTTGGTGACAATATGCGAGCCACTCGGTGAGCTTCAATCCCATACGGTCGTATGGTTTCGATAGCAAATGGCATTTTGGTCCATTGTATGCGAAAGTGTTGATTCCTCACGTAGCATAGATGCACCTACCACGTCGCTTTCGTGTATCTATTATTGGCTTCTTTGGTATTTGCTTCCAAAAACACAAATAGTTCATATTCATTTGCCATCTAGAAATGCTAGATGGCAAAAGCTAGAAGGCTAGAGATACACAATTCATTCGATAAGTTAAATAAATACGATCTACTGACTTTATATCACTATAATAATAGATATTTTTATCATAAATTTGGATAATTCGTCGCGTATATTGTGTTATATTTTGATTGATATATGCAATTGACATAAAAACCATAATGCTATTTGTCAAAAGAGACATCATGGTACGATTTGAATGAACGATTAGAGGTGACGTCATCAAACCTGCTAACAAAACAATATTGTTTTATGCCTATAATAAGCTTATTTTTAAGGATGTCATGGTACGAAAACGCAAAATAAGGTTATTTTAACCTTGTTTTAAGAGCTTGTGGTAGGCCCCCAGCTTTTACTTCAATCCTTTAAAATATACTGAAGAAAAAGATACAAAACCTGGTTTGGTATTTGCTATTTCAGCTATTTAAACTTTCGTATGATCACCAGATTCTTCAAACACCATTTTATGCCCGTGCACGAATATATATACACAACCAAAATAAAATAAACCATCTAAAGAGATGCAGAATATATGTAGATTGTTGAAATATGTTTATAAACAATCTCACTGTAATTATAAACACAATTTTGCTACTGGAGAATGTGGGCTCTTTTCTTCGGTTCCTACTTTTTCATAACCTAATACCAAAAACGTATTCTAATGAAATTATTCAATCATCCTCCCTAATACACGACAAAAATTAATTCAACAGATTAGTTTCATCAGCTGTACTTTCCCTTTCCTTAATTTCTCAACGTGCAATGAGTTCCTAATTGTTCCAAGAATACCTTTTGTACCTTAGCGTAGTGTACAGTTGAAAGCACACGCTTGTGTGGCGTTGCTTGGAGACGCCACACGCGGCTGGCGCACTGTGTGCCACCGTCACTCGCTACGCTGCCCATTGCTATATAGTGGCTGTATGCTATTGTCCGCCACCTCTTATTTTTCTCCTTTTCACGCTCAACGATAATGGGAATTTCTGAAATTGCAACAATACATACGGACTGCCTGCAATAACGGCTGGTGGTAATTTTGTACCTATTCTTCTCTCCGGTAAATAGAGACAGTTTATTTCCGAGTTATGTGCCATTTATATTTTCACTATATGTCTCGGATAGAATCTAAGAACTGGTCATTTGATTGCAAGTATTGCTGGAATTGTGAAAATTTGGGCTACGGACAACTATTGGCGTGAAACAAGCTATAGGTATCCCAAATTGATTCAACGGTAGGTTAATTAGATAAGGTAATAAGTTAACGTTGTAGATATTTGTTAACAACCGTTTATTTATCAGACAAGACAAGTTCTATTAAACAAGTATAACTATGTATCCAATGTATTTGCCGTGTTTTAGAACCTACAGCGCTTTTACTTTAGATGAAGAAAATTCCAAAGGCTGTCACCTAATACCGGGATTATTAAAACAACCAGATCCAGTCCTACCATTTTACCCGCCTTCCCAATGGGCCTCGGGAGTAAATATTCCGATATATTATTTCCAAATGGTAATCAGATTACTATATCATACTTACTATAGGTACACACAAAACTTCGCATTTGTAATATTTGTAGGATAACATTTAATATTAATAGGATGTCTTAAGATTATTATTTGATAACTTTTTCTCTTGCTTTACTCCTAATTTATAAGCTTTTTTGTCTATTTCTAATACATCTGTTCATCATTTAAAACATACATAAATCCATGATTGATTGAATGACTAACAGTTTTAGTACACAAAGGAAATAATATGTCCATATTGGTATCGATGGACAATGGCCACCTGTTTAAATTGACCACCGCTGCGCCCTGTCCACACGGAAACGGAAGCGCTCGTCGCACCTGGCCCTTTAGACCTACTCATCCTCTATAAACCTTAAAAGTGTTAATCACATTATGGTCGACAGTTTATAGGTTTCGATTATACTTTTGATAAGATGAATTTAACTTTTTTTATATAAATAGCCTTTAGGTAATTTATTTATTTAGGCTTACCAACTATTGCTACAGTCATACATACACAATTTACAAAATAAAACTTATCTATATAATATATATACTAACTGCACAATCTTTGGGTATCAAGGTAATGCGTAAACAAGACAATAGCTATTTTAGGGAAACCCGTGCTTTATTGCCCATTTTGGAGCACCTAATAAGTAAGGTATAGGCAGGGCCGTAGTCCCAGGACCCATTTTCGTGGGTTGACGAAATTTTCTGAAATTGAATTGTTAAACATAAAAACACGTGTTCATTACTTTTTTACTTGTACCTAAATTCAATGTTACTCGAGGCGTAGGTGCATATGGGTACACACAACGCAATATGATATGCTATAGTACATAAATGAACAGTCATATAACTAAATATTATATGAAACTGTCGAGGGGTGATTGAACCCAGACACAGGACATACAGACATGTTCATGTACCCAAATGCATGTCCTGTGTGGGAATCGAACCCACGACATGCGGCGCGATAGGTGGAATCTTAACCAGGGTCTTAACCAACCGCGCCAGCTGGCCCGTCTATAAATAAATAAATATCCTGGGACATTCCTCACATACGGTCATCTGATCCCAAACTAAGCAGAGCTTGTACTATGGAAACCAGATATCTGATATAATACATATACTACTATTTGTTTGTAAATACATACTTAATATACATAATTACACCCAGACTCAGGACATACACACATGTTCATGCACACAAATGCATGTCCTGTGCGGGAATCGAACCCACGACCTGCGGTGCAATAGGTGGAATCTTTACCAGACTCTGCGCCAACTGGCCCGTCATATATATATATACGTATATACTACATATTACATATATGTGGTCAAACACAAGCCTATTACTACATAGTATAAAAATATAAAAGAAAAAAGCGCTCGTGGTGTAGCTTGATTAGCCTATCTTAATCGATCGGAAAACAGTATCCGGATGGGTGACCTCCAAGTGGTTTTTCAACTGAAGCATTTTCCGTGCTTCGAAGGGACCTAACGCCGTTGGTACCGCCTATCGCTTAATTATGATAGTCGTTAAGCTAGTTTGAGGCCTCATAGGTGGCTTGACAACTCCAACATTAGATTGACCACTAGCGTACCTCCACCAATCCGCAGTGGGCATGCGTGGTGGAGTATCTGCCCATTCCCTTTCATCCTCATTAGTGAAACAGACAAAAAAAATAGCCGGTGCTCAGCAGTGGCACATTATGGGCTGTCATCATTATATCATGATGATGATAATGTTATCATTATAATCATCAGAAAGATATATTTAATTTGAGAAAATGTCAGTCAGTGATACTGACATTTTCTTTTTTGCGCAAGTTTTCAGGCGCAGAAAAGTTTCCTTTTAACAAGCCTACCTGAACCTATTTAAAAATTAAGTAATCAAGAAGGACGACAACATTTACATTTATTATTCTAACGAGGGTGAGAACCTTTATTCAACATAATTTAATTCATAGTTTTTTGCGAATTCTCTTTTGTGTTTTAATATAATAAGTTTTACTAGCCCGGGTCGCGTCGCGACTCGCTGTGAGTAGAAATTCTCCGCTAGGTATTTTCTGTTAGCATAATACGTCTTCATGATGCCTTCGAACGCTCAACCAAGTGTAACCAGACTCGCAGTTTGTCTTCATTCTCCTTACTGAAATTCATTTTTATCCATACATCACTGGTTAAGTAGGTATGTTGAATATGAATGCACTTGTTTTTATAGGCTTTCAATAATAAGTTCGTCTTGGATTCAAATGAATAAAATATGAACATAAGCAAAAAAATCTAAGAAACCCTTGAGTAGAAAAAGCTTCTCAATAATATCTAAGTCTGATGGTCTGTGAAATATAATTATATATACAATACTATACCTCATGTATTACCTATAGGTACTATATTTAAATTGAAATTCTATTACAAAGTTTAATTTTGAAATGTAAATTGAGTGAATTGTTCAATTAAATCAGATTAGTTATTGCGCTCAAGTTGTAAAATATCAAATCTTGTACTGAAAACTTACATAATGTGGCAATGACAAGATCTCAGCTATAAATGTTAGCCAAGATCACGTGCCGACTTTGTGAAGTATGCAAAGGACACGCGCTCAAGTCTCCGACGAGTAGAAATGCGGGCCCGTCCACCGCCGAACAAGTTCGAAAATCGACTTGCCAATGAAACTTTCTTTCCTACATCACATTTCCATTTTTACAAACAAGGTCCAGAATCAGGTAAGTTTCTAATTATATTCATTTTACAACAGTGAGGACGTGGTGAGGACGGAATGTAATTTTATAACTAGGTATGGATTTTCGGTCCCTTTTAGGTGGTAGGTACTTAGAATTCATATAATTTATAAAATGTAAATTGAACAAGCATCCTACCTAATTCTATCTTCAAACAAAATCATGAGTTTATAAATCTGTATATTTGTTTGCAAGGAGCAGTCAAGCAGCCTAAACTACATACATACTTATTACTTAAATTTGAAATATTTTATTCTCGAAATTATACTGTTAAGTAAGTATGAATTTGGTTCAAAATTGGTGTTTCTTTTTACTTGGTTGATCGTTTGGTTAGTGTTGGATAGGTTAATCAAATTACTGTCGAGGTACAGGTTACTTCCGATGGGAGTTTTTCGGTCAAACGACAAATTCGGCGCATACGAGCGCCGACCAAGCCGATTTGCTCTAACGCGATAGTCACACATTCAGCTCCCGGTGGACCGTGTAAGTGCTCCATTCACTACGGAGACCATTATTAATACATCCCCTCCCCGCCCGGCTTCTCTCGAGGCCCTCATTGTGCGCCGTTGCGAGTTAATCCTCCGTCCAGCAAAGATCGCCGATCGAATGCGACCGACCCAGCTTTGTGAAACGTAATAGGGTCCTACGGTTAAATGCCGCGTGTAATTTTTGGTTTGCGATTGTAATTATCTATTGAATTGCCGTGCTTCGAGGGAAGAGTTCAATTATCGCGCGTCGCTCCGTCGGACTGATTGATTGGTTTCGGCCCTGTTTGTATCTGTCAGTGTGATAGACACTACAACTCTAGGTAAAGTCCACATTGAATTAGTGAAGCACCACAAGCTTATTGGTGTTTGTACTTTTTTTTATTATTTTAGATATGATCATGTCTGGCCACAATCTCACCATGACCATAACCAATGGTAGCCAATGGTGATCAAGAAGTAAATCTATGACCGTTTTATTCATTGGCTAGGTATATACACCAGATACATAAGATAACATCTCATCTCACTAATCTGATTAATATGATAGTTTAGATATTCATAAACAGTTAAACGGATTTGGATGAAACTGTAAAATTTATTTATATAAGTAGATGGGATGTGCAATGTGCATCGATCGATTGAGAGTTGAAAACAGTGTAACACGGCGCGGGCGGGACGACCGCTGCGTCGCTCGCGTCGCGTCGCTTCGCGACAGACTATCGGACACCTCCCAAAGGAGATGCAGAACCAACCTCGGCAAAGCAATTTAACCAATTTAATGTCATTTGCGTCTATTGACGGCCTCCCGCGCTCTCAATTTGAAAATAAACGCAATTGTGATGCTCTTGCGCGAAAATATTAGGCCCCTACAGAAATCAATTGCGTCTTTCGCTCCAAGAATACTCCTATTTCCCCGGAATATGATTTAAATAGCTGTTAAACAGTCTCGACTACTCATAACCGCGTGTGACGACAAAGTTATAATGGCAATAAAGCGGTCTGAGAAAGAATGTCGTAATGAATATGAATACACTTCAGTTATTTTCGGCTTTGACTAGTATATCTAAACATTTTTATTTTGTGCATTTTTATTTTACAAAAACAAGTGATGACAACAATATAAGAACTATTTTTCGTATAATTTTATACATACATATTTGATCTTGATCGCAGTAATAGCGATATTTTACACTTTATATACATTTTGATCATCGAATCGTTACGGGCGTCACTTACATGTAAAACGAATGTATGTCCGAAGTTTTGGTTCATTCCTCTGTAACTAAGTAAATAATAATTTTATCCTGCAAGTAGTTCAATAAATCACGGCCTACCATCTTTGGTGCTAGGTGTAAACCGTCCTTACGATTGTCGTCATAAATGGAGCACATGTGTGCGTGCACTATAAAATATTGACGACTTTTACCTTCCCCATAAATTCGGGATATGGACTTATAAATTATGTTACGTTATTGCTATTTATAAAAATCTTGAACGCGATCATCACATAAAAGTACCTATGTACTTACCTAAATATAATGTTTTTATATAAAATTTTGATAAGAATTTACGTTATACCATAGACTAAATAATATACTACGTACAAGTTTTACGTTCTTATTTTTTTTTTTTGGGTATGACGTTAATGTCACGTCATCGGCAAGTCAACAATCTGTTGTGTGACTAATGCCCATTTTCTAACTTCTACAGTGACATGACTCTACCTTGAGTAACGTGTGTTAATAATACATTTTCTTTTATAACGTGTAATACCTACTCCAAGATTGTCAAAAAATGCAGCAATTCCTTCTCCTTATATTATGTTGTTTTGTGGAAATAAAATACTCCATATAGCAAAATACAGTTTACTGTCACTGGCATTTATTATTGCAACAAAAGTCAGTACTAATATATTTTAACGAGAGGCTGGTAGGTAGGCGGTTATTGTAAATCATTGATTATCTTTTACCTCCTGTTAAATGAAACAACTTTTCCTCGATTTCTATTTAACGAGCGAGTAAAAATAGTTCTTTGCTTCTCTTTTGGGATAAATCCAGTGGCGTATTGACAGAAACCATACAGTGTTTCTCTAAAACACGTCAATTAGTAAACACCCGTAAACCACAGGCATTCGGTCGAGCCAACACCGTGCCGCGAGCGAGGGTTAGCCGCCATCTTGAATCGGGGGTCAAATTAAATTGACATGTGGTTTGTGCAGACATATTGTGCGCGCCTCGGAGCATTGTGTTGACACCCCTAATTATACAGGTCCGTTGATATGAGTCGATAAAGCACGGTAATTAATGTAATGTGCGACTCTATTATACTTACCCTACATTTCTATTTATTTAATTCTATATAGCCATATTAAAATATTACAATTTGAAAAAGGCAACTCTCGTAAAATACCGGATACAAAATCCTCTCATATTCTGCAAAATGCAAAATAACATTAACATAAAATATTATTCAGCCCGAGGCGATAGCCGTCTAAATTATAAATCTTCGTCCGCGGAAAGAGGACGTAATATCGCCAATATCTTCGCTCGAAAAGTATAACCTCTTGAAAGCGTCCCGTCGTTGTTAAATTATCACATCTCATCGAGGCGGACCAGACGTGGCGTCAGCGGACTAAGCCGGGAGTTTAGCATATCGCTTGAGCTAGCCAAATTTTACCACGATATAATATAGACGTTAGCCCGAGGCACCCCGTGTTAAAGTCATTATCGAACCCTAATATTATTTATAAAAAATGGCCATCCTAAAACTGAACGCTTTCACAAGAAAGGAAAGCTGTTCGCGAACAGACACTTAATAGGATTGGATGAAGATGGCGGAGTAATAAAGCGTGTTCAGTAATGTATTTATAGAAGATATGCCGGCATCGCCCCGCTGCACGGATCGCCTTCAATTTACTGTTCGAGATTACGATTAGCTTCTCGATCGAGCTTTATATTAAAGTTGCCGTCGGGGACTAACCGCCCGCTTCACTTTACTCCAAAAATATCAATTACGATAATGTTTATTCCGACACGTTTTCTTCGGACAAAACAACGCCGCTTTCACAAGTTTGTTAATTATTTTAATGGAATAATATATTGTGATAATTTAATTAAGCCAGTAACACTCATAAGAGGGCACTTGGGAAACTCAGATTACATGAATTCAACTAACTTAGTGAGTTTTATACCAATTTAAGATTTAGGAATTTCGATATATTAGATGCACTGAAGATAATTTCGTTATGTATTTGTGAAGGAAAATTAATGATTTTTATACCACTAAGGTGGCAAACAAGCTTACGTCTGATGGTAAGCAGTTACCATAGTATATGGACTCTTGCAACACCAGGGGTATCACTCGCGCGACCCTGAAGAAATCTCTTCACACCCTTTTTGAAGAACCCCATGGTGTACTCCATTGGGAACCACGACGAGGAGCTCATTCCACAATTTGAGCATCCGGGGAAGAAAACGCCTTTGAACCCCTAAATGTAGGTACATATATTTTACTTTAAATAATACAGATGTAACTAAATCAATCAATTACCCGCCCATGTAATAGCAACAACAAAAAGTTCATTGGATTTGCGGACATCAGCCGGTATCATTACACTGATACCAAAATAAACGAATGTAGATAATGGACGGCGGGATCAATACAAAGTAATCGCAAGCGGATCCAATAAGCCTGGCCAAAACAACGGGGGGTCGCATCGGACGGGATCGGAGCCTGCCAGCCGAACATGGGGAAACAATATGGCGGCATGCAAATAGCTCGGCCATTATCGCACCTGGGCAGCGCGAGCCGCCTCGACGAGTAAACAAGATTACGGGAATTGAATGGCTAATTAGGGGAAAAGAAGCGGCCTCAGCGAGCACACTGAGTTATCGCACCTCGTCTCTGCCATATTTCACGACGCTTAACTCGCCTTTATTGTTTGGCCGCCTCTTGTTTAGCTAAAGAGGCTTGTTAGCTTATCTCCCGAAGCCTAGGTAGACTGCATTAACTGCCGTCACAGCCAGAAGTGGAGATTTACTGCGCTACAAAGCTCTAACACCGCTAAATAATAAGCCACTAAGTTGTTAACTATGTCCGAGTTAAAGCCTTCATAAAAAGTTACTCGAATAAAAGTAATTTGGTAATCTCTAGAGCACTTAATCAACTAACTGTTTTTTAGATACATTAATCAAGTAAACTGTAAGTCTTTATGCGAACGCTTTATATGACCGACTTTGAAGATAAAATAAATTAATATTTTCATTGGATACGATGACAACCAAGTTACGCTGCAATATTACTTTTTGATAGTAGCCCGCGCGTTGCGGTCGACATCACAGAAGAAAGCACTATATCATTATTCAATTAATTAATTAGTGACTTTTATAGATAATAAAGCAAGTATATTTATGAGTCAGCTTCGTTAATTTTATGTTATCTGTTTAATTGTACGAGCCCCCGACGATGCCGGCAGCACATTATCGGGGTATCACCCATGTCGTTATGTTCGTATAATAATATAGGACATGGGATGTCGATCACGTTAATATGATCGTCATATAATTGTATTTAGTGCTATTCTATTAACCACCGATAACATTCCACATCAAAAATACTGCAACCCATTTAAATTAGTAAGTTATTACCACTATTACCAATTAAAAATATTATTACTGACTCATATAATTTAACTAAATGGTATCATATAAACTTGTACAATTTGGTCATAGAAATTGGTATTTCTATACAATTTCGCATTTCATAGCAAAAGCTCAGTAAATTTATGCATAGGTATAGTATAGCAACATGATACAATAGTAAACTGAAGTATATAATAAATTAACGCAACTGTTGGATCTCAAAATGGTCTCCAATGACTAATCGTGTCAACTTCCTCCAGAATTCATTTAAATCTCCTATATGATTTAAGGAGGTTCGTCCGCTTCGTTCGACGTTAAACGTAATTAAATTACATACTACAGGGCTGTCACTGAGCCCACACAGTGCCCATGTAGTTAATACAAGATTAATGGATCTCATCAATACAGATACATTACTATATTCTATCGTAGGTACCTGCTCATATTTACAACCTTCATTTTCATATTTTGAAAGCAATTGCTAAGTTTCATTCAATTCGTGTCATTTCGTGTATTAAATTACGGGCAATAAAATTTTCCCCAGTAAATACAACCATGAAAGATATGTGTTTTCCCTGTAATTGCATTTGCCTTGCGTTTGCCAAAAATCCTCATTAATTTGTGAAAAGCTTTTAGTGACCCGCGATCCCGAAAGCCAAACACTTTGTCTAGAAGAAGCCAGAAAGTTCCATAATTTCTTTGCCGAGATAAGAGGCGAAAGTTCACGCAGGAGCGGAGATTTATGACATCACCGTCGTTCCTTTCACTAAATAATGAAAGGCCCGCTGTAAAACGCGGTGGAGGCATAAAAGTTTTACGTCCATACAACCCGTTGGTGTACGCAAACGGAACATGTAGGGCGCGTCGTGTTAGGACGCCAAATCTCCATAAAGAGTAATCAGTGTCGGCACAATAGTCCGTTGCCTCATAAATTGTACGCCGGCGTTCGCTTATTTTGTCTCGGTCTATGATGAGCGAGTGACGTAACCTTGCTCCGACCCCTCAATACAATTTTGTAATTCATCTCAATTCGTACAATGGCGAGAAACTGTATTATGCTTAACTTGAAACTTAATCTTAAGATTATATACTATATACTACTGCCAGAAATATAAGTACTTGAAAAGGTCAATGAGCCCGCTGCTTTAATTTGAAAAATTGTACATGCTTTCGGTATATAAAGGAAAATTAATAAACGCAGTTGTCTTTGTAATAAGTGTAATAACCACTATTTTATAGAAGTCTTCGAATAACAAATGTTGTGTAATTCAGAAGTTGATTAAACCATTTTACGACTTTTTTGTTCTTTTGTTATATTAGTTTAACAAGAAACTTAATAATATTTCTATGGCACATCAATAAATAATGTTATGAAAGATTCACTCTGTTTGTTTCACAAGGTCGGTCAACTTGTACTGCTGCAACAGATTTAACTCGGTAAACAGGATCGAAAATTAATGAAGGCTGTGATAAATTGCTGTTTCTAGTATATTTATTGCAAGAAGAGCTATAGATTTATTACGTAACAAATATAGATCAGTGAAATAATATTATTCTCTATACTTTAACAGCTGAGTAATTCTGTCTGCCATTTTTAACCCTTATTAATAACTAGGTGTCCCCCGCGGTTCCACCCGCATTCCCGGAGTAAAAATCCTAGTCCTCCATACCATAGGCTATCTGCTTGACAAATTTTATGAAGATCCATTGAGTAGTTGAGGCGTGAAGGCGTAACAATCAAACAAACTCACTTTCGCATTTATAATATTAGATGGGATTAGGACTTTAAATGCATCGACAAGCCAACTCTATAAATGTATATTAATTCAATAAGCCACTCTAAACAGTGTAATGGAGGGTGCACCTCTATTTGAAACAAACGCTACCTTCAATTTGTGTAGCACCCTTCGTACAATCCACTTTGTGTTCTAACGAAATCAGAATTCAGGTGAAGCAATATTGGTAGATAGACTATACGATATATTATGTATAACATAAAGCTTTCAACCTAAGATATAATTTTTCATGTAATTTGTTTTAGGGCTACAAAGATGAAGCGTGATAGAGTCAGTCAGACAGATAAACTCAATCTTGCTCTTATAAGTAAGCATTCTTATTTTGAGAAATAGTTATGTTTTGTTACTAAATTATTAAAAGAATGAAAACAAACATATTATCCTATAAAATTTAATTAAAGGTTTTCACCTTTACAGTACTTTATACCGGTGATATTTTATTATTGACTTGCTAATGCTCGGGCATGCATTGCAATGTCTCTTCAATATTTTATTTATTATCCCAAGTCCCAACAATTTTTGTACAAAGTTGCATTGTTACTTTAGCGGGTGAACGATGCGCAAATGTATAGTATATAATGTTGTTTAATTGGTATGAACGTCATTGGTCATTGCAATGACTATAAATCAATCATAATTATTATATCGGGCTAAGTACCTATACTTGATCTCTCCTTATTAAATATAAGATTGTATGCACTTAGTCTTAGATAAAACAAAATACTGAATAGATCATTTTTTAATATCAGAAGGCTGTCCGTTCATCCGTCCTTTTTGTTGCATAATCATGCTATGTTTTACGTACATCGACTAGGGTTTCTATACGACAAAAAAATTATGGACTCTTATGTTAGTCGATAGATGCACTATTTAAACACATACTTTTATTCAAACAAAAACAAAATGAATGTATTAATGAATGATCTGCTTTTCTGCAAAATATTTAAAATACTGAACACATTCAAATGCCTAAGATAAGACAAGATAGAAAGATTTCGAAAGGCGTATAAAATAACATGCCCGAAAATGATTTTTTATTTCCATGTATATTAGTATATTTATTATTTATATCAAAACTAATATTATGTTAAGCGTTAACGTGTAAAAAAACATAGCATTCCATTCAGTCCAGTTCAGTATATTTTATAGTACAGTGGCGGAACGAAAAGGTTCGTCAGTTTTCAACTTGATTCATTCAACGTATCACGAGCATATTATTACCTTTTGAAACTGAATAGACAAAATACACTGAATTAAAGAAAATAATGATCGAACTGTTCGTTATCAAAGTTCAAAATTATTCAAATCAAAGTTGTTCGACTGTTTATGTTGTCAACAACATTGTTTTTATTTTATGTTTTGATAAACTAAAACCTTCTTTGTTAGTTTAAACTGCTATTGTTATTTATGTCAAATTAAAATTTAAAATAGGGCAATGTCATCATTGAAAAAAAAATACTTATATTTTATTCCGCAAAAGCCATAAATTGTGTTTGACGTGATGTAAAAACAAGCAAAACCTTATTCGATAGCAAACGTCACATTTATGTTAATGTTAGCAGCACTGTTTCTTCCTGTTAGGAACCTCACTGGTAATATTATGTAGTACATATAATAAAAATGATTCTTGCAATCTGGTGCAAGCGAAAACCAACTCTAAGGTGACGAATCTTTTCATTCCGCGACTATACATTCATAAAATTGTATTCAACGACATTCTAAAGTAAGCTTGATAAGATTTCGTGGATACAAGAATATTGATTCGGTCCAAAGATTTTCATAGGGCATCGTGCCTCTACCCAGATGGATAATCCGCCTAACTAAAGCATGACATTTAATTTCACTCCGCTTGAGGGGCTCCCTGAGCAAATCGCTCTCAGTTCGTACTGCGCACGGCTGTCAAATACTGTCAATTCTGGCTTGTTTATTTCATATTCCCATAGAGGCGACTAAACGCTTCTGGATAAGAGCTTCTGGACGTTTTAAATTCTTTGATTCGGTCATCAATTTCGTATCGTGTCTGTCCTTATTTTATTTCCTGTAACAATGACTGATTTGATAATTTTCTAATAGATAGATGCATTAACCCAGCAGAAAAAAAACAAGATCGTAAAATATATGCAACGCAGAATAGTAGAGTAACACGTTCATATTGAAATTTCATCTCAATTTACTTGGATCGGTAAACCTCGCAGTATCAAGTCCACAGGAGATATTTCATGTATGGTTACCCTACGCCGCGCCGACCCAGCCGCGATCGTGCGGTGACAAACAACATTCGTGGCCGACATTTATGCGACGTCATGGACCTCAATAGAAATGCTTCGATTTACGTTCCTCATCCACTTTTGTCAAATGTCTTTTTCATTTCGTCGTGGCGCAAGATATTACATAAAATCAATTTTACGTACCAACTTATTTTGTACCTAAAAATCCTTATTTGAATGAATCATTACGTGCTTCATAAATGTGTCTTTGCTATGATAGATGTTACAATGTGATAAGATAAAAGATTTTCCTTTTCAGTTAGGACTCTTAAAAATCTAATAAGTGCCTACATGAAGTGTATTTTATCAAACGCCAAGTTGTTTCATTCAGAAGCCTTTAACGTAGTTAACTGCGTGTAATTTGGCTCGCAATTATAATAAAAGTTTTACTGTTTTATTGTAATTACACTTAAACTTGACGTATTTAAAAAGGTAGAACAGAACGAAAATCCAAACAGTCATAAAGATAATTAAGACAATCCAATTTCTGAAACATTTTAGGTTTTTCGGTACGCGGACCGAACAGAGAGTGGATCGAAAGAGCTAAAGACCCCGACTCACAGCTATGTAGCACAAGAGCCGTCAAATTTAAATGTCTCCAGTAAAAATTGAAGGCAATACCAACCCAAGATCAAAGCGATAGCGCAACTTCAACTTTTTTGTGGAAACCTACTCTTCATTTCCTTTTTAATACGGATTCAATATAGCGATAAGGGTATTGAAAAAATATAAAAATCAATCTCCGCGTTTTTTGATAATGTTAAATGAGTAAATATGAAAGCAGGTGCTATCATTTGTAAACATAAACAATGGTTAGTTAAGTCATGGGGCAGAACGAATAAGCAGCAATCTGAGATCGGGACGAAGACAATACGTTCACGGTATAGGTGGCGGTCGTAGATTGTAGGGGAGTCGTGTGTATGCGTAATGGAATATCGAATTTCGTATTTGTTCATGGGGTCATTAACAGCACCTTCGCCCTTGTTTATAAAGAAAACAAAACCCTTTACCGGTGCGCGACAACCACCTTCTACAGGGGCTGTGCTGAACACACAAATTAAAATTAATTTGAGCACCTTTTTCTCTTAAAATAAGTCATTTCTTGTAAAATAAGTAGAAGAAGTATTTTGTTATTTGGAAAGCATTTAAAGTAAATTACGAGATGTTTTGTTTTTATTTGACTTGTTAAATAAATCTTCACTGCCATACAATTTTATTATATGAATTATAGTAAGTACATTATGATACATGTGTGCAAAGTTGGTAATTACACGCGAGGCGATATTCAGCCAAGAGTGTAAAATCAATGCACACGCGTGTCATTCGACGTTTTTCTACACACTTGTAATCTTTAAAGAAGATTTTTTGTTAGCAATGAGAACGTAAAGTAAAAAGCACTAGTACTAAAAACGGTGCAATAAATGTCACTTTAAATTATATCTTCAACACACTTGCTCGTATCTCAATGCAATTGATATTTGTGTAAACGAAGCATTCTTAATTTAAACGGGTAAAACAGATTGACCGCTGTCAAAATAAAAAAAACCTGCGCGCCATATTTATTAAAGTTCTCAATGTGTGGTTGATTATTATCTACTCCAAGAAATAAAAGTCTGTTCTTTTTCCTTACAAGTGTGTTGAATGACGTCGAATGACACGCCTGTGCATTGATCATTAAACTCTCGGCTCCCTTATCGACTATGCACACATGTATCATAATGTACTATTATCATATGAAATCTAGCTAGATAGACAACCACACCTTATATTACCTACAACCTTCAAGATGTCGGTATACATGGCACTTACCATTAGGATCCTTTTAATCCTATCCTACTATCCTAACCTACTATTCTATCCTACTATCCTATCCTACTATCCTATCCTACTAACCTATCCTACTATCCTATCCTACTATCCTATCCTACTATCATATCCTATTATAAATATGAAAGTTTGTAAGGATGCGAGGATTTGAAGATGTGACTTTATGAAGTTGTTTGTTACTCTTTCTCGCAACAACTACTCAATGGATTTGTATGAAATTTGGCACATAGATAGAATATATTCTGGATTAACACATAGGACACGGAAACGCGGGTGAATCTGCGGGATGAAAGCTAGTGAAACATTATTCAGAAGTTTATCGTCTACAAATACATTTATTGATTGTACGTACAGTCTCCTTGTACCCCAAGTATTTGTGTTTATAGGGCTTTACAATGTTCGTAGATTGTTTGGTAGATACGGCAGCATACCTAAAAGCCAATGGAGCGTGAACGAAAGTCACGCGCCAAGGATTTCGGCATCCACACGTCCCGCCCAAAGCGGAGCCAGTTCGACCGACTTGTTGTAAAAAGCTTCGAAGCCTTCTAGTGTCGTGGGCGTAGTTACATGACGCTCGCTGTGCAGTTTGAGTTCTGTTTGTTTGTTGCCGATTATTAGAAATTGGCAAATACCTAACGTTACTATAAATGATACTAGTAATTCATGTCAATCAATAAAGCTCAACTGTATTTCGAATTATTATTTACTTGGGCGCGCTCGTAGCATTCTACTCGTAGTAATTGCTACGAGAAATAATTTTATTTGCTATTATTTACTTGAAAAAGACATCAACGAATAATTATAATAGTCAATTTTAATTTTGGACACTTAAAATGAAATTATGTACAAAATGTGGTACATCACAGGCTGTGTATATGCGGTGTCAAGATCACGTCGGCGTAGCGTCGCGCCGCCGCGGGTGACACGCGCCTCCGCTCCCCCCCCCCCCCCCTGCGTCCCCCGCGGGCACCCCGCGCGCCGCATCCCCCACACCCGCACCCGTCCTTCTGCTACCCTCAACCCTCGCACCACGCATGCTCCAATTATAATCTGTTTAGGGATGTCTGTTGTCGATTAAGATTTTCAATTTCAGTATGCAAATTAATACTCTCAATTTTCACTTCGATTGTTCATACCTAGAACCGTCCTCGCGTAATACGATTTCAACCGTTATCGTGGAGCATAAAATAACATTCAACTTTTATTTAATTCGTGCGAGATAAGAAGCGTTTCTCGTCGAGTATTCGAGTATCCACGTATATCGGATGAGTCGACAGGGTTAAGCATGATAGCCACCCGCGAAGGATAACTCGATAGCTGGAGTCGGGATAGGGCGGCATTATCCGGCGGCGTACAATGCGCGCGCAGAGGCGTCGCGCGGAGGGCATCAAATCGCCTGCAGAAGGCGGCCGGTCCGCGCGCGTTTTCGTTGTCTCCCGCGCGGTCACTCGACACATCACCGACGACGGCGAGAGGTACGCTCGGTGCTCGGTGCTCGGTGCACGGCGGGTGACCTGGCCGGTGCGGTGCCCGGTCACTGACCGATACCGTCGCAAGCCCGTAAATCACTCGGCGCGCTCGACCTCCGCCCCGAGCGTGAGCGTCTCGCGATCTCACTGAATGACGGCCCGTGCCCTCACAGCCATACCATAAGCACCACCAGGTAGCCCCGACCCCTCGGTAGCGTGTTACTCAACAATATTGCCGTAAACGCCGCAATATACCTGCTCGCACTGTGTCCGACTTTAATTTGTTCTTTATTGTTTTTGGTGGTTATTGTTTTTCTGTGCTTTCGTCGTTATAAAATGCCTTGGTTTCCATAGCAGGCTAACGTGTAAGCAGTGAGTTTTTCTATTGGGCTTTTAACACATGGAGTGTGAGTTGTTGATGGAATACCTACTTCGTCTTGTCAATATGGTGTAGGAAAAAGAGTCCTTAAACGAATGTTTATTATGAAGACTGTCTATAAAAATAATTTTTACTACCTATCACAATTTTTTGTAATTTGTATATATATAATATTATAGGTAAAAAAAATATTTCTTTACTGCCGGTCTCCTTTGACAAACATGAATGCCGAGGGATATATGCAATATATGAAATTAATATGCTGAAGGATACAGGCCACAGGTACCTAATCCTTCAATCTTCGCAATCCTCTGCCATAGGTCCAAACTCCAGATATCAAGAGACGTATGCCAATCGTCATCCTTCCAGATTGTCTTGCCAAAAGACGATATGGAGCAACAAAAACGATAACGGCTTTGATAAACTTACATAAAAGCTTTAGTTTTCATAAATTTGTAATGCTTAAAGCCATTAAGAGAATTTAAGTCGTAATTGGATAGAGGGTGTATATTAATCAGGAGTTCCCTGCTATTCTTGGAACCCGGGATAAGCGAAAGTTATGCGAAATTCGACCTCTGCGAAATCAGGACCGAAAAATTTGCATATTTAAACAAATTCATGCGTCAGAAAGATTTACATTAGCTAAACACAATAGATTGCTCGAGGAATATTTATCTTATTGCAGTAAATCTTTTCAACGTAATATTATGTATCTTTGTATCTGGTTTAAATCGTAAACTTATAAATATTATAGGCAAAAGCTATTTATGAGCGATAAGGTTTTTGTCTTTATAAATGTACGCTGTTAATCTATGTACCTATATTCTAGTTCTTTACTTTATCATCCAAGCTTACTTAGAAAATGAATGATTACTAAGATTGAGAACTGTCCACAACGTAATTTAGTAACGCATGTACCGCTTTATGTGTTAAGTTAACCACCTTTGGCCACATCACCTCTTACCATGGATATTGTTGTATAGCAAGCCAGCCTCTGATTAAAAAATATTTAATAAATATGTATAGCAGCGTGTCTAGAACTCTACCTGTAATTGTTTGGTATCGCGTATCCTCGACTCGTAGAATTTTCTTCCACTGGTCCTGAAAGTTGTCGGCCACTGTTTGCTATATTTTTTGACAAAGTCTTTGTAATATAGTTTCTACTCAAATATTACCTTCCGAAAATCTATCATTTTGTAGACAGATAGTTCCAGGTCTTGTGGGTCGCCCGTAGAAGCTCTTTATACGAAACAATTTATGTGACATTTATGGTCATGAAATTACTTTGCTAAAATATTCTGGTATCTATCATTTCTTTACATCGAGCTTTGCCGGTTATAATATACAAGTACCTTGTAATAGATAGTCATGCGGGCAAACATAGAGAAAAGAATGTATATGTTTAATTTCACATTTACTACGGAACATTTAAGTAATCAAAAAAAATATTCCTACTAGTACAACATATTGATTAGAGTCTCACGGCTGCTATTACCGACGTGGGGCCATATGCAAGAACCTGCCTGCACGGTATTAACGGCAACTTGAACCCGAGCCCGGACATCAATTAGGTTCGACTTGTTCTCGCAATTATGTGCTCAAACTAAATTGCTGGAAGATTTGTTGGTCGTTAATGGCTCTAGTATATCTCCATGACACATGACGAACGCACGGTACGCCTTTCGCGTTCACACGTTAAGTCATATCGCGGCTTTATGGAATCCATCATTATTTCGTCGGAATTCATTGTCCATCGAATATTTTGTCCGCGATGCGTAATGTGTCACGTGTCACAAATGATATGACACGCACACATTGTTGATACGTTGGCCTAATGTCCTCGGCTAATGCGGCGGTGGCCCGACAAGAGGACAATTTCCGGGCCCGCCCCTACCTTCCCGCCATTACGCACTAGAAACAATTCCCTGACCATTATAATCATTAGTGATGCCACGCTGTCGTTGTAGTCGCTCGCATTGATTTTCTCTTTTCATTATTATTTATGGGCTAAAATCTATTATTTAAGAACTTGCGGCACGAATTCTATGTGCCTTAAGTTACTAATTAATTATAAAATTTAATAATATCTCTTCCGTTTATAGTTAGCGGATAGAATTAATTGCCACAGCGTTTATAATTAACTATGAAGTCATAGATTGTTTTGATAATCGGCGGCAAAGTTGATTCATTTCTTAATTAACAGAATAAGTTAACAAAGGAATGTTAAAAACAAGATGCGAACTTCGACCTATCCGAATCCAAAAAAAATATTTAATTATTAACTGTTTTGTTTTTCGCTCAGGCGACAAAACTCTGCGTGCTGACAGATGCAGGTCTAATGACAAATTAACCGTTAAAAACTCGTGGAAAGGCAATTCCGAGGGAAAAAAGATTGGAATAAAAAGCTACGAGTCGGAGCTTTTAACTCCAGGCATGTTCACGAAGAGAGCGTTTGTTTTGAATGACGCGGAGTCCACTCGGGCACAGTCGGGCGAGAGCGGAGTCACCGCGGCGATGTAACTTCTTAAATCAACCGACGACATGTCGGATGTAATCATCGTTTGGCAACTCGAAAGCTGTTTGATCTCTTCCCTTTAGATTGCTTTCAGGCAATTCTTAATTTATTTAGGTACCTTCTGTCCTAAAATAACAATTTATATTAATTTTGTAAGTTAATATTCTCAAAGCTAAATCTTAAGGCTAGCCTTAGTCAATAGGTAACTAACAATTATAGCATATTAGCCGTTCCCCGCAGTTTCACCCGCGTTCTTGGGATAAAAATGTCCTATGTCCTTCTCTATACCATTGGCTATCTTTATGCCAAATTTCATCGCGAACTATTCACCGGGTTAGGCGTGAAAAAGTAAAACATTAAGCTATTCATAGAAAAAGATAATTTTAGTATTTTCGCCAACAAACTATCGGTCCACAGCGTTGAACATTATGTATGTTATTGCTATACATTTATAAACCATATACATACGTGGATGATGCCTCTGATCGCATCATCAAATCATTATAATATGAAATTCAAATTCAACGCTTGATTGACAGTGAAACAATAGCAATCATCGATATTTACGATGAATGAATTCGATTCGCACGCGAGCTCGGATTGCTCTCACGATAATTACAGCAAATAATATGTGCAGCAAATCATACACTACGAAATGAGGCATAAAATGTTAGAGTTGAGGCTTGGGAACGAGACGGGCGTGCGTAATTACCCGACGAGAATGTGGCCCAGTCCTGCGGCTGGGACAGCCTCCGACCGCGTCGCGTCGCTAAACTAGGAATAAAGTGCTCGGTGCGGTGCCCACAGCTTGTTAATTACACTTGAAAACTTCATATACTCCTTACTTATTTTATAAGTCACATTCAAAATTAAATCATCGGGAAAGTTAAGTTTTTAATGTTATAATTTTAATTGTTCTTTCTTAGATTGTGAAGGTTAAATGTAGAGTGTCAAAGTACTCGACTCCTCGGGGCATCTATTAAACGGACAGGAATCGTTTCCCACAGCCCGCTCTCGGCTCGTCACGGAATCAATATCGTCCTTTATCTTATAAAACGTGCTCCACATACACACACAGTCACGGAACCTCTGCACTCACACACGCCGCCCTCTAGGGCTGCTAACGTACGAGAATAAAACGAATATAGAGGTAGATAGCGATAATTAATCCAAATTTCTTCGCTCTCACACGTGTTTGTTCGCACGGTCTCTAAAACTCGGGAGATTTAATTAAAGCCCGCTCTCGAGTCATGATATTAGTTTCAGTTTAATTATTACTCTCGTAACTAATGTTTTGATGTACAAAGTAGTTGTCACAAGCAATGATACAGATATATAAACATACAGTTTATTCCATCTATTTTATTATGATTCAAATTTCGGAACGAAATTTCCAGATGCTACATAATGTATGATAATTCAATGACATTTTTTGTGGCAAAAAAAACTTCAAACTTTTACGCCAATTAAAATAGTTGAGCAACTTTTTGTGGCGTTGCCGGCTAACGGATGCCGAAATTTATTTGGGCCAGGCAGGAGTGAAGATTAATACGGTTCAAACGAACGGGCGCCTTGTTAATGTTAGTGTAAATACACCGACTAAAATGTGTTTATTAGTCTCCAACTGCTGTGTTCAAGTGGGCTATAGAGCTTTCGAAACACAAACAATGCTGTGTAATTGGTGCAGTGTTATGCAACAATGTTTTTAAAGTAACTGTTATAGCTACATTTATTTAGTTGTTATTCGTCAATAATGAACCTTTTGAATGTTAGATACTCTAGTTCAAACTCGTATCGCCAGTCTAACCTATAAATGTTAAACGTTTTATAGGGAACACTGCAGTTTGTTACGTTAACGTTAAAGACAAAAGCGTACGTAGCCGAGACAAGTTCAAGTGCAAGAACAAGCTTCAGCGTACCGTACTTCAGTCCGAGAAGAAATATATCAGTCAGTGTACAGCATGGGAAAACATTCGGCCGAGATACTGCGAGCTTCCTTCTTGCCTTATATGCCCCGACCACTATTACACAAGGCATGCCCGGACACGATCATTGCAATATCTCTCACAGCCTTTGATTTACGTTTGAAATAACAATCTCTTCAATAAGTTATTTGTATTGAAATCTTTACAATATTATTGAGTAGAAATTGGTATGGAGTATGGAGGCGTAGTCAGTTAACCATTGCATGCAACATGAATTAATACCTATGCTTAAATTATAGATTTAGTGCTTATTTTTTACGTAAATATGATTACAAAATCCTCAATGATACGAGCTGGTTTTCAACGAGGTATTATATTCCCTGTGCTTCGTAGAAAATGTGCGGTTCTATTCAATTTTATTACTTATTATTTGCAGTCTACGATGTAAGTCGTCGCTTTTGTAATGAATAATGTAGCGAAGTCTTCTAAAAGCACCACATTTATACTAATTACAAACCAATTTGTGCAAATAGTCAGAACAATGAGTTGCCACGATTCCAACGTTGAAAAGTAAAAACAAGCCTGCAAATCATAAAGATTACGAACTCGACAATAACTCTCTTGATGTCTCCTCGATAGGCGTCTCTCGTGTAACACAACACAAAGTTTTGTCACTGGGGCCTAAATTCCCTAATGTTTGTCAAAACATACTTAAATCTGTCAGGACGCGCCTAAATCAATTTATTATGCAGGTACTCGAAGACACTTCGGCAACGAGCATGTTTACCCACATGTATGTATGTAAATCTTGCGTTCGTTGCTTCTTCAAAAAGCCGTATGGAAAACTCTAAGCCTCTTTTATATTCTTATTCCTTATCCATGTGGGATAATTCGGGCCCATAGGACAGGTTTTTACATAATTTTACCGCAGCCCTTTCCATCGAAAGTACATCTTTGCGGATTCACTTTTTTCGCCCATTTTTATTGGTCACACAGAAACGGGTGGCGCTAAATTATTATGAAACATTCAATAAATCACGGCGAGTAATACAATTTTGGCGATCGTAAATAATTTTTTTGCGAAGGGTAACGAGTTTTAAAAACAAACATTTTACAATACAAAAAAGGGTACATGTACGCCTGTCGTATTTATCGTGAACAATATTTGTTAGGGTAATTGTTAGACAGCTCTGAGATCAGCCAGCCGCCACTCAGCTCAGCAGGGGCACCAACCAGCTCTTTGAACAAATACCAACATGCAAACACACTACATTTATTGCTCTACCAATATGAATATTATTGCATGATATTTGCATCTAACTTGAAGATAAAGTTCGGGGGATGTACAAGAATAGTTAATCTATTTCCTTATTAACTAGCGTTTATCTTATAATTTAGAGTAATTTAGTGGCACGAGCTGACCCTCATACTTTCGATTAGATAGATGAAAGAAAGGAAAGGGATGTTTACTTTTTTTCTGTCTTGTTAAAAAAAATGACATACCTAACTATTTAAAATTTAATTACCTTCTCCCAATATAATTTACTTCCTTTTTAACAATGTGAACGTGTTGTGAACTATTAAATGACAAAAAATACAGCATATGGTTAATCTTCTGTAGACATCTAAAAGTTTTTTCGATAAATATGCGATAAATCTTACAAATATGAAAATCGCAAAAAAATATCAAAAGTATTAAACCTTAAGCGGCATCTTATAAAGGACACCCTATTCTTTAATACAAAACAACTTTTATTCACACTTTACAATGTATTCTTAAATAGCACAATGGGAGACTCAACCACATGACGCGTTGAACATGGGTGCGTTCGGAGTTGGTTCGCTTGCGTCAGGTCTATTGCACACACTGTAGCCCCTCGTGTTGCATACGGTTCATATTTTTTGTCCGCTTGTCTAATAACTCGGCAAGCTTTTGACAGCACCTCGGCGCGGGCGCAAAAAACGACAAAAGCTTGAAGCTCGAGGCAGGCGAGGGTCGCGCGGTCGGGGCGCGGCGCGGGCAGGGTAGGCACTGAAACGCGCCGAGTGGGTACCGCAGCCAGCGCAGTGCCAGTCACTCGCGCTCTACCACAGGGCAAGGTTGATGCACCCGAGCCGAGCATCGTCGGACTGTACACAAACAACGAACGCGTGCTCAACAATATCATTTTATTACAGAATAAACATACGTAAAACAACGTGAATAACACAAGTGCTCTTTGGAAATGTTAAATATGGACGATTGAACTACCAGTGAATTCGTTAGTTTTATTATATCGATGAACATTACGATAGTGCAAGTAACGATGTAAGTGTAAAGATACGATGAGATAGTGATGGGTTTAGCGATCAAACAGTTGTGAAGTGGAAACGGCTATCGTGGAGGTCAGAAGGATGACGATGAAATCGCTGAAGTACAGCGAGCGGGAGGACATGATGGACGGGTTCAGTCCTGTGCCACCGCCGCTCCCGCGCCGGCAGCCAGTCAGGAACATTTATGCCGAGCCCTTCGTAGACCCGAGGTAAGTGTCATCGCCAGTGTGCCTACACAGCCGTACTAACAAACATACAACACCAAAGGTAAGTGCCTTATGTAATTACTAACCTACTCAACATGTTTTCGTCCCAGTTTGGTCAGCAGTATGCTTCCAATCCATGTTTTAAAAGGAATCCTCACCCATTTGCGAATAACGAATGCGACCTTTATGCGAATAACCTCATGCTATGACAATAAAAATATGTACTTATATCTAAATAAACAAAAAGTAAATACAAGTGAGTTATATTTTAACATTCTCGACCTCAAATATTAATTCATCGCAATACGTTTATTCAACATAATTATATTATGTTCGCCTATCCTTATGAAAATATATAAAATGTAATTGTAATGTCCAAGATATTTAACGCAGCTAACGTATAATTATATCCATCTATTAACACTTTCACATATGAAGAAACTATAAAGATTTAAAATACTTTGATTGCCGAAGGTACACAAATTATCAAATACACAGATTTCAACAACGTTAAGATAAAACACATTAGCTGAGCACTGTCGCTGTGACGCTCGTAAATTATAAAGCTTTTGATAAAGCCGACTAAATTGAAAGCTCGCCACAGAACAAACGATATAATCATTCCTAAAACACGGCAAACATCGTGTTAAGATTTTATATGTATGTCGAGTCGAAGCTAGAAATTGCCTACAGAAATTGAAATGATGAGAAGAAATTTATCGGTAAGTAAACAAAATCCAGACGGAAGTATTAAAAGTAATCTGAAGGAAATAAGGAAAATGTCCAATTCGATGACTAGTTGAATCGGTTTGCGCCACTTGTTTACCCTCTCGACCCCACGCGACATCCACCCCTTATATTCATACTTGCAGTTCAAGTAATAATAAAGAGCCTGAAGCCAGAAAACATTTATTTCATATACCGCACCGCACCGCTACCGCTACATAAACATGGTTCGTATTGAAACCCCGCAAACCTCTGAAGACTACAGAACATTATTAAAGTAAGGCAGTACACAAAACTAATTCTGCGGCTCTTATTTGGGGTATCCTTTGGGGGTTCCGATCGGAGTTCACACAATAAGAAATTCTCGATCCGAAATGAAGTCGAGACTTTCCTCGTAGTGATATAAAGTAATAGCATGCAAATTATATATGTCCTAATGGCTGTGGCCTAGACAGGGCCCGGGCGGATGTGTGGTTCTATATACTCCTTCATAAATCATATTTTTATACTTGGCGCACGTTCCAGCGCGGGTAGCGCAAATAGCGCGGTTACTACCATCTGTGACACCCCAATCGCCGCTCGGCTTAATTTCAAGAGATTCGAGGGTGAATCCCAACTATTAATATTGCAAATGTAATATCGATACATTATGTTCGGTCGGACCATTACGGAAAAGACAATATTAGACACCTACTAGTTAATCATGTTTTTCATCTACTCACCTATCTATCTATTAGATTCATATTTTATATAATAATGAAAATGGAAATGCCTATTTATTATAGAAAATTCTCTAACGATACTAAAGATATTAAATATTATATACGCCAAGAAAGTGTCTGAGTTAGAACCTCTATCATTGACATAGGTACGTCTAATGATAACAATTTGACACGGTAGAGCGATGATCGATACGATAACGGAAATACTATTTGACGCTATACCAACGGTAAGTAAAGAATGTAATTTCCTTTACAATGTGTTAACAAGGGCCGAACGCAACAGGGCAAACTGTATGACGGTTAAGTGCACGCAACAATAGTGGATGGATAGATAGCATCGCGGGCGCCCCTCACTGGTCAAGCGCGCTTCGCTCGATGCGCATTCGAAAAGAAACAGATTATTTAAGAAATTACTCCAGCTCCATGTCTAGCTAAAATAATTGTCCGTGCAGGTCGGGTAGATGCTTCCATTACATGTTGTACTTTTTATTTACAGCGCATAAGTTGGTTTATGTGATTGATAAATATCTTATGGTGCGTCCATGCTACGCGAATCGAGCACGAGCCGAGCCATGAACGAACCTACAACGAGCACGATGCGAATCCCTTTGTTCGTGAAAAAACTGACAATCGCGCTCGTTCGAAGCTTGCGAGCCCGTCCACGCTACGCAAATAGTGCTCGCAGTGTGCTCGTTCGTGGCTCGGCTCATGCTCGGTTCGCCAAGCATGGACGCACCATTAGGTTTCTACTTTTTCGCTGTTGAGCTCCATTCTTAATTTCTATTCTTTTAAATATATGTATATTACGATAATATTATAGATTAGAATATGATTTAAAAATGCAATTTTGGTAAAATTTTGATGCTCAAAATATGAAATGTTTAGTTTATATAATAAGATTAAGAAAATATAGGTATGTGTAAACACATCTGTATAGATATATCAAACTTGCCAATGTAAAAATACAAAGTAACCTCATCTTAAGTAATGAAATTCTATTCAGTGGGATAATCCACTAGTTTATGCTCTTGTAGAGCAGAAATTTGTATTTAGAAATACTAATATAGGTACTTAAGCTAGCTTCTTTATATAATCTTATCTAAAAAATAGTTTAGATCGTTAGCGGTCATAAATGAACACAGCAGTCGGTATGAGTAAAAGATATAAATCACCAAATCCGTAATCTTGACTCGTTACGTTACCAACTGTTTTTTGTACAATCTACTCACATTAACTCACATACCATTTGACAATGAAAATAAACTTAAATGTTACTGTAGAGGCATAAAAAGAATACCAAACTCATCCTACTGAAATGGTTCAGTTTGCTGCATATTCATTTCTCACAAGTCACTCAAAAACTTTTAATTAAACGGCCAAAAGTTTTTGTAATTAACGCCGAAGCGCAAACACGAACAAATGCGTCATATGTCTGCAGAGACACGATCACCAAACTGAGAGGAGTTTGGCACTGACGGCAAATATAAATATTTGGGCATATATGGAGCCGGGAAGTTCGACCGAGCAAGAAATGATTTCCATACGGCCCGGACTGCGCAAACATAGCTCACCCATCAAACTCCAACACAAACTTGCAACTTAGTTAATAGCGTTTAGACGATCGAAACACAAACTTTTCCCGGTCAATATCTACTTGATTGCTTAATTTCCCGATAGAACTGCTTTTGCCTGAACTGTACCGTTGGATATATTAGATATTAAAATATTTCCTTTTATAAATTGGTTCCAAATACAAGACAGTGATTTTAAAAGGTAGAGCTTACAGATTTCAATGAAATTGTTTTTTTTTTCAATGAAATTGAGATTTTGCTAGATCTTAATTGAATTAAACTCTTATCTTACCATATCTACTAAGTTTAATTATTTTAATGCTTCTTTCTATTGAACTGACAGGATTGATAATAAAACTTCCTACTAAGATAGTACCTGTGGCACATTTGATGGTATTATTGCGTTGCTCTCTAGAAACAAAATAGTGGTGACTCATGTAGAAGGACTTCAACAGCTACACAAATATTTATGTAGTTAACTAACAGACACAGTAGCAGTGTTTAGCCACAAACAAGTTCGCTTCTAGCGTTGTGGAATATTGGCAATACCCTCTTAGTTATTACAGAGATAGCTTCGAGCGGTACGCCCGGCCAATGATGCGCTACTTGCTCCCGAAGCTATTATTTCTATCTTTTTGATCAGATAGCATTATTACTTTGCTGTAAAAGCTTTTATTATAAGAAACGTTGCTATTATTATCTTTTCGAGTACTTCTACAATTACCTTGAATTCAAAATTGAACCCTTGAACTTTCGGTTTATGTGGGAGTTACTCTTGAAACCTTTTACAGGGCAGGGCACAGTGATCGATTGTTGTTGTGCCTCGCACTTTATCTTATTAATAGTTGGTATAATTAGAGGAAACGCCCCATCAAGCGAGCACCGTATGTCCTCCACTTGTGCGGCTATGAAAGGGGCAGTGAGCGGCACCAGCTCAAACCAATCCCGACCCGCTTCAGGAAGTTCAATTATCTTCCTTTAACTTTAATGCATAATGTCGACACAATCATTTCATTAAACGGAATCTTGGTGATTCAATCATACGTAATTTGTGCAATCACACGAAACTCATTTTTAGGCATCGATATATTATCTTCTGTCTAGATTAAGGGTTACATACAAGACAACATCGTGAAAGTGGCCGCTTGGAAACTCAATAAAACAAAATTATGTCACTCATGAATGAATGTTCTACGTTCAAACGTGGACCTACTGAAACTGAAATAGCGACACCGTGGTCTTATTTCTTCGGCCGTTTTTACAGCTGTCATCCTTATTCTAGGGTAATACTATTTCGATGTTTTTAGGTATCTGCTATAATGCTAAATTCGTTGAAATAATTTCGTTCAACATCCAAAAAAATTAAAAAAAAACCTTGTATTGGAAAATAAGTTTAAATTGATAATAATCATATTAGACAATTCTAATATTTTCCCTATATGTTATAATAATCAGATGGAACGTGTATATTGATGACAATAATAATCAATCCGTCTCTCCGAGTTCTATTTACGGAATTCGTCAGTCGGACCACAACAAAGCTTATCAGGAATGTATGACGTTGCATCTCGAACAAAGGATAATCCAGGGTTGTCCACAACGTTTCCACTGTCACAAACTTAGACATAAATCTTTCATGTTGACATCGATCGACATCTAGTGTGTTCCCGTATTGCCATCACACACACATCTTTAATAATCTCCTGTCATTGACTATCCTTACTACTTATCTCTCCTAACGTTTGTAAACAAACCACTTTTCATTTGGATAATATACTCGTTGAGGTGAGGCCCTGAATACAATGGCGAGACTGTAATAGTTTCCGTTTTGAATAAGAGATGCCTATTGTTTCCCCTCGATATTGATTGAGTTTGTCTCTACTACAAGATACCAACTTAGGAAGTGTCCGGTTGACTTGCTGGTTATTGTCAGAGTTAATTGTCTTTTAGATGACTCTAGTGAGACGCTTTAATAAGCTTAACATAAGGGAAAATACAATTATGGGACATGTGCATATGTATATCAGAGATAGATAGAAATCGGTGAACGAAGTTCATTGAACGCGTTGAATAATGAAGTTCTAATAATAGAATTAAATATTTCATCATCTCGGGAGACAGCAGACTGGTGTATATTGGATCCGGTGACAGTGACATCGAAGGTATCGGCCAAATCAGCACCGCCCGCTCCGGCACAACCAGACTATTTCAGTGGCACATTGACTGAACACACCGGACGCTTATCGGAGGAAGGTATTTTAGCCTAACCCGTTTTAAAAATAAATAAACTGTCGTGCCGTCCGAATAAATACAAACCTCGCTTTGACACTGCTTCCTATAAATAACTGTAATGAATAGGCGGTTGGCGTTCCCGCAGTAATATGTAATGTCGACGTTTCCTCGCGTAGATTTATTTCCCTCCTTATTTGAATACTTTATAATTCAGAAGGATGGGTGCTACCTAACAATGAAATGAACGTCACGGGACGGACAGCAGTTAAATGTGGATGCTGTTCAACGTGTACCCTTTCGAAGTGTCGTTGTAAGCAACTCACGGCACATCTAACTGTACTACGCACAATGCAAGAAAAGACGTTCATTTCTATGCGTGTTCTACTCCGTGCTTATAAAAAGTGCTCATTATAAGGCATGTTTACATGAGAAAGCTCCTTTTTATATATAATCTCTACTGTTAGATCACTTATGATAAAAATCTCTAATAAAAATTTAAAAGAAGTTTTAGAATTCAGAATCTTAACGTTTCAGATCCTCAGATATTATGCATGGTCAAATAAAGAATTATAGGGCGAACAAGCAAACCTTGAAATTTTCTAAAGCATCAGGGTTTCCATATTCCCCGTTAATATTAGTTGGGTTTCTGATTGTAGTACACATATTTGGTGAGTCGTCCAAATAACGGACCACACAGGGTGGTTCCATTTGTCTGGGCTCCTATACTCCCCGAGAGATAACAAACGTGCGCGCCGCTCTCAGCTGCACTTATCTAAACACTTAACTCGAGCCATACACAAACAAAGCTGCCCCCTAACTCACTTTTTACCACGAAACGCCTTTTTCTTTTTACCCTTTAGGGCTTCGCGGTACTGCTGCATGCTTTGCGTGCCGAGTGCCTTTGTTTGTGTCCGGAAATTCATGCATTTTGCCGCAATGTGCAGTTAAGGGAAGATTCATACGTTAACTACTAACGGAATTATCCTTTTGTTTGACTTATTATGGGTTTGACTTAGTTGTCATGAACAGCTTTGGTGCAAATAAATAACAATCCTAATAATATTAATAGTCCACCATAACACAATTACTTAGTGTATCTAACATTAGCACTAATAACTAAATACGTAATAATGAAGTGGAACTCTCAATATCAACAAAGCTCTGCCTGTCGATATTCACAAAAGTAGCATGGTAATACACAACCTACAAGGCTTATGTTTACACAGACGAAACCTTTAAAAAAGTTTCAAATATGTGGTGTTAAATAGAATCCATTAGAGACACCATAAGTTGAGAATATAAAAAACCTTTTAAGACAAGTACCTACCTACAGAGAAGGCTCACGACGAAATGTTTCTAATAACAGTTTTGGTCTTGTCCAAGGTACACGTCACCGGGCGTGACTAACGAATGGCTCGCCCTACAGACCCTAAATTCTGAGTCGTAAGTATCAGTGACACGAGAACGCCGCGCGACGGTGCCCCGTATCTACGAAGGCTGCCGAACATTACCATAACTCTCATCCAACCATAAACGTAATTAGAGACACCAATAACACAACGAACACTCGAAACACATTAATCCGTTTTGATTTGGTAGGGTTAACGCCCTTTGCGTACATCAAACATAACGACCCTCGGGATCTTGATACACTTTTACTTGTACCTACACTAGTTGCTGTAAAATAATCGTAAGTTTTCGATGTGACTGTGACGTGCAGACGAAATACGACGACGTTTTCGTGTGGGCGCAAAACAAGATAATGTGGAAATTGGAATCTTCAATATAGGCCAAATAACTTTTAAAGTCTACTAACTACCTATAATGAGTGTGTAAAGTTGAAACGTTACCGTATATTCGACGAAAGTCCATCGCGTTCTTCGTACTAAAAATTGTAATTACTTACATAGAGACGGTATAATACTTAATTCAAATTTGGTCATTAATATTCCAAACGGAATCGTTTAAGAGTCCAGAGAAGATCAATAAAGCTTACAGATGTGTCTATTGATAAGATATAAAATGTTTTTGCTTACAATAAAAGTTTATGTACCTATAGTACCTATTCAATAAAAAGCATCATTAAAAATATATTTCATTTCAACTGGTATTTTAAGTGATTGCCGAGCTATAGAAAAATAGCAATTTTTTTAAACATCCTTTCCGTTCTATGTAGTTCACTGTAGAAGACGTCTTATTATATTTTAATTATATTTAATTTAATGTTACTCTTGCCACCTTCTCAAATTCCTAACTCTGTAACTGACCCAAGATATGTAATAATGTTGACTATTAAATTCGATATATTATTGGTGCGGCGAAACGTTTTTCATTTTAAATGTAGTAATCTCTCGCGAGTACTTAACGAGCTTAATAAGTTTATTGGCCGGCACCTGATTAACTTCCCAATTACATTACGCATTATACCAATTAAAGAGTTGGCTCATGAATTTAAATTTGAGTAAATGTTTTTATTAATACACCAATTTTACTCGGTGATGTGTTGCAAACGATCTTTAATAACGAGTATTTCTGGCCAATGTGTTGGAATATTGCCCAAATTAAATTGACTTGTTAATCTTGCTATCCATGTTTTCCATCTCAATCACTAAAAATAATATGTCTACAAGCAGGTTTGGGGAATAACTTAGTAAAATCTTTCAAACGTTTAGAAGCAAACAGTTAATTAAACAACTCTGTCTAACGAAGTAGTAACAACCCGTTTGTCTTCTCACAGTGTCTAAATGCCAATCGTATTCATTCGTCATTAACGAACGTTACAGCCATTAAACGTGTAAATATTCAATGCGCGAGTAAACTGTTTTGCAATTCAATGGGTTAGTGCAAGCGGACGAATGACCCTTATCATTCAGCGAGGGGCTAGTCGAGCATGGAACAACCTATGGCCGTTTCTGCTCGTAATTTAAAATGTACGACGGTCATGTTGCTACGAGCGCGGCACCGTATTTCGAAAGACCATAACTTAAGTGATTTGATCAGAGACGTTGCATGCACACAAAATGTTCATGCTTAAAATGGTAATATTTAGATAAATTCGTATTCTAATAAGGATTAACAAAATACTCAAATAGCTTGTAAATATTGTATAAGACACGCTATGACGATGATGATTACTCTTGAGTGTAATACTTAGTTAAAAGTTAGTAATTTTTAACTTATTATTATTGAAAGTAAACCTTAATAAATTATACCAACAAATCAAGCCACCATGTAATTTATTGCAGTTATTGGCATGAAAATAAAACCCTTTAGAAACACAACCGTGACGTTTCAATTCATAAAATTGTAACAAATAAAAGATTGCGGGTTGTTCAAATGGCGCGATATAACTCCGGAATCGAAACCAACTGTATCTAATTGATAAAATACTACACATGGAATTGTCATTTCATAAATTTCACGGCCCATGAAGTCGGTTATTGGCAAAAAATGTAGATGAGACAAAATGTCAATCGGGTTTAATTTAAAATGAGGGTGTTACTGATTTGGTGGGACATGGGTAATGTAATGCGAATAGCTCGCGCCCCTCGATCATCTCTGGTTTCCTAGATTGAACCTCGAAAACAACGTCAGGTTTTTATGCAACGCTTAATGTATTCGCTTTTGGGTTGAAAATTGTACTGAAATACTTTGCACCACGTAAATATATTTTCGTGTAGTGAGTCGGTCGCTCCGCTCTCCCCCTGGGTTATGGTCCCGCTATTTTGTCAACCGCTTAGTATTTATGGCTTCTACAAGTTGTGGTTATTTTTCTTTTTATACTGTGCTTTTATTATAATGCGGTTTCCATTTAGAATGTCAAGTTAATAACATAGTTGTTACCGTTACATTCTTAAAGTTCAATTCTAATAGTAGGTATGTAATACCATAATTAATGTATGTACATTTTCAAAGCTGTACCTCCTCTTTAGGCTAGTAACAGTAGTAAAGCTTTCGGTACTTATCTATCTCTTGGATCAAATTAAAGCAAATGCTCTATCGATCGCTTTGAACTCAAGTTATTTGTCTTTCATTAGGCTCAGATCGAGGAAATCCAGTAATGGATCCTCATTTGTATCTTCCTCTGTATAAATAATGGTGCGGAGCGACGATCCGCACGCCTCGACCGTCCAAAACAAATATAATTAGAGAGATATTGTCCTGGCGCGTGTTGGGGCGATACGATACCAAACTGAGTCCGCCCTGCCGTTTCTACATAGATTTTGGTCACCACTTTTTTTTTAATGCAATGATATTTTATAAATTATTTATACATTAAACTGCTGTGTGTATGTAAGAAGAAACTAGTTATTCTCGTAGATATTTTCAAAATTTACTACAAAAGATCATTTTTTTTTATCGAAATTAAATCTGTTATTAGAATTACACGTATTTTTTTAATTTGATAGTTTATCTTCCAACGGTCAGTGCGTCCGCCAGAAAAGCATCCATATTTCGAACTTGCTTATGGAAATATGAAAAGCCACGTAAGTTTCTCGTACCGTGCCACCTCGTACTCGGTTCACTTTTGAACACTCCAACTACATTACATAGTCAAAAACTTTTACCATTACCTGCTAGACAAAGCTACTAAATCTACATAAAATACTTGTTTGATTCGATTATGTACCTTACACAGGTAGATAGGTATATTTATTTTTGACTGTGAAGTGCTGGTTTAGAGGTAATGTGGCCGAACGTCAACCAATGCCTATACCAAATCTGGCTCTCAAATGCAGCTGCTGTAATACACTGGTAACTGTTTGGCGACAGATTTTCAACATGAGGGTCAGCCAGGCGGGTACTGTAAAGTACCTACCACTACAGGATTCGAAGCCACGACCGGCACTCACGGCATTCAACGTCAGTAACACTGTACTATTCGAAATCTAAATACTGTCAGTAATAATGTAGGTCCTAGTTAACCAATTAACTTATATTATTCAGCACCATAGTGAACGGTACCATTATCTAGTTCAGTAATTCCCAAACTGGGTTCCGTAGAATAGTCATCAGGGTTTCGCCAATATTATTTATTATGAACTATTAAATAATAACACGATAATAAATATTATTTTTAAATAGCGCAAAATTAGTGATGGATGACAAGGACTCACTATTTTTAAAGGTCAATGAAATAACTACACTTTTTTCAGGGAAAATCATCAACTATATTTATGGCAAGAGTTAAATTAACAGCTTTTAAAAGAAATTTTAATATCTGGATTGCCTGTGTGGAAAAGCACAACACTGAATGTATTCCGATTGTGTATAACTTTCTACAAGAAAACACGATGGAATTACCAAATGAAACCGAACATTGGTAAATCTTCTGAACGCTGTGTCCGATTACTTTCCTGAAAATTATATTGATATTGATTGGGTACATAATCCATTTATTATAAAAGGTGAACCAGCGGTGCTGAAAGTCCTGGATTATGAAGCATTCATAGATCTTCAAAGTTCATCCACATTAAAACACACATTTGAATCTGTATCTCTGAATGAGTTTTGGGTTAGTGTTAGGAGTGAATACACTGAAATAGCCAAAAAGGTTATCTTAACATTGCTCCCATTCGTCACACACAACGTATCGTTGTGAAACAGGCTTTTCAGCCTGCGTTTATACAAATAACAAATACAGGTCAAGATTGGATGCTACCCCAGATATACGCATACAATACATACGGACATAATACCGAACTATAAAACAATTACTCATAAAACAGTAGAATAATTTCATTCTTCACATTAAAACTTTAAGTTAAGAATAATAATGTGTTTCAATTACATATTTCTTAAAAACAGTGTTGATTTGTAATCATTTGATATGGGGTTCCATGTAATAAAAGGTATTTGGTTGGTGTTCCGTTATCTTTAAAGATTAGGAACCCCTGCTGGTTTATTATTTAGTGTTGTATGTACAATGTACATAGGCCAGCAGAAAGCTTAGTAGACAGTAGACATCACCCATGTCAATGTGTGCCTAAAAGCGAATACAATCCATTATCGGAAGAGGTGGGGGAGGAATGCGATAAAAATTTTCAATCAGGCAACCGCCGAAAAATATTTACAGTGTAACCCGAGGCAGCAGGCAGGAGGACAATATTGTAGGGCGATACGCGAGAGGCGCCCGCGGCGGCAGCGCGGCGGAGCGGCGACGGCAGTGCGGGCCTTCCGCCTCTTTGTGCCGGCGACTGTCGAAATAATATTGAACTTCGGGTGAAATACGAGCACCCGCGGAGGGACGCCTCCTGCGAAACCGTTTTTCCGTTTCGCTGAACAATAGCAAGCGCTTAGTTTGGGACTCGCTTTCCCCGCACAATCGGGTCACGATGATAGTTATCTCGTGAGGTTACAACTGTTTCACTTTTATATGTGCCTGATAATGCGTGCTATATCAAGTTTACGGCCATCGTTAAAGTTATAGCTGTTTAAAATGCTATTTTCTTTACTTAGAAAGCGATTACATTTCCACTTTATATACATCATGTCCGTTTCGAATCACGCCCGGTTAGGTTTAGTCTTACCGTTTTTGCCCGACCCGGGCTATTTCTTCCCGTATTTATCGCAGTACTTAATTTGCATTCCTCGGATATTACCATAATAATATCCTCAAACGACAAACTCCGTAATAAAAGGCTATCGCACACGGGCTCTCCGTTAGGTATGGAAATTGTAAATGTGAACTGCCCCCCGCCGCCGCACGGCATCGCTTGGCTAATGGAAAATTGTTTATCACTATCGGGTTTCTGCGCGTGAGCACGATTATTTACGTGCGGGTCCTCGCAGTCTATCGGGCGGGGCGCGGCGGCCGGTAATTGGCCGCTTATTCGATATCGCTTCCATTCATTTCTCGCGATAAACCTTCCCGACTTGCTCGATGCCCTGGGCGCCTGGGTCCGAGCAGTAAACTACGTCCATGCTACTGCACAAAATTAACATACCTACCTATTATTATCGATTAACATTCTTAGTAGGTACTTTAGATTTAGATCTGGCCCCCAATTGTCGCGCTTTCAACCACGATGTTAATTTACAAGATATCTGCTATATTTTTTGGTAATATTCTTAGCGACATTAATGTCGAAGATGTGAAAATCGGGGCCCTGATACACTAATTAGAAATGTTATTATTAATTGCATGTTATTATTAGCAACGACTGCATTACCTATTCATAAATAGGCTCGCAGATGTCTGTTTATTAAAGTAACCATATTTTGCAAATGAACAGAATAATCTTAATGTTTCCGTATCCCTGTCTATCTTCAAACAAATCTCTAGAAATAGTATTCAATATCAGTACAGCATAGAACTGGTTTTTCGTGTAAAATGCAAATGTAGGCACTTCCGTCGTGTGATATATTTCTTGGAAAATTATGTTCGCTAAATATACACGAGTGGGCGCGTACTTGCAATAGCCACGAGCCGCACTCTCCCATTCATGAATCAACTTCAGCATTACCTAACTATTCCACGAGACGACTAAAACAAACATCACGCTATGAGAGTTATTAATATGAGTGCTGAGTTCAATGAATCCCAGCGTACCGTATTTAAATCGCTCTGTATCAATGCGCGATGCAGTAGGTACACGCACGAACCCCATATATTTTATCAGTGCAGATCACCTCTGCTTTCAATTTAACGAGGAACTGAATTAAATCAATTATCAATACACCAATCTATATTCATGAACTCATCCACCCATCAAAACTATCATATAAAAGTTAATCGACTGTCATAGATTACTTTGTTTATTACCTTAACGTGTAATTAATATAGAAATAAATTAACCAGGCGAAGAAAGATTCCCGTTTAAAAGCCCATTTTGACAAATGTTTTTAATTAATCCGTTGGGTGTAATCGGTGTTGAATAAGACAGCTATTTAAGTGGACATATTCCGGGCGTGGCTGGATTCGGCCTCGAGGAGATGTACACTTATTTAGACTTTCGGTTATTTTTATATTTTTTAACACTTGTCCGTTTTGCCTCTCATACTTAATACAATAAATAAGGTGCATATAATGTTAATTTTATTCAGTTTCTTTATAGTAGAGCGTTCGACGAAGGAGGAAATTGGCATAAAGCGGGGTGATGCTATTGTTAAGCTTTTCATTTTAAATTGGGGAGCTTTCTTGAATTTACACCCGTGACTTGCAAAAGGAGGGTGGCCGGCGAGGGACTGCGTGTCTTCGCAACTAGAATTCGTATTGATTGTTCCGATAAAACGGTTTTATTCATGCACCTTTTAATCCTTTTTAGTTTGACATTTGAATACAGGCGTTTCAAAAGAGCCCCATTGTGCATTCTACATGTATACTTTTCTTAATTTGCGTTTAATCTGAGTTATGCGAAACAATCATCATTGAAAGCCTCACCCGAGTTTTAAAGCGTTTATTTCGCATTTATCTCTTTGTTCTCTGTTCCACCCACAAAGCAATTAGTTCGGCAATGATTGAAAATAAGCTGACTCGATACCTTTAATACAAAATGTTTTTTGTATGGAATCAAGTCGATAACATCTAACCGTTTTTGACCCTCGTGTGCGGCGCAAGGGGCGTTACAAAAGGAAATACATAAAACAACATGAATTTCATACCTACCTGAAGCATATCTTGTAAATCGTATTTATAAATCAGTTATCTACTTCGTAGTGTGTCTATGTATCTAGAAAAACTATCTAAAGTATCAATCATCATCATCCTTTGTAATGTATCATCGTGCCCAAATCATCATTACATACTGACATTTCGCATAACAAATTACAGTGCTAGTTCATTATCAAGTAAGATAAATACGCAACAAGTAATCCTTACTTAGTAAAAGCCAATAGCTCACGATATGTCGGTAATATCCGGTCACATACCACCTGCAGTTCTGTTGCGAATAAAATTACTTAACGTGAGAAGCGCACGCATCTTTAGATAACGTTACGATACCCTTTTCGCGTCGTCACCATGAAGCACGCATAAAATCGAAATTGATATAAAATATATAGATAGACTAGCTGCCCGGTGCGACTTCATTCGCGTGGTGCCCTATCTTACCCTACCCTATTTTAAAAACCTTACCTCGAATTCCAGAAATATATGAAAACCAAAATTAGCCAAATCGGTCCAGCCATTCTCGAGTTTTAGCGAGATTAACGAACAGCAATTCGTTTTTATATAATAACCAGCTGTCCCCCGCGGTTTCACCCGCGTTCCCGGGATAAAAAGTATCCTATGTCCTTCTCCATACCATAGGCTATCTGCATGCCAAATTTCATGATGATCCGTTGAGTAGTTGTAACAAACAAAAAGCGAAAGCGTAACAAACAAACAAACTCACTTTCACATTTATAATATGAGTAAGGATAAGGATATATAGATATAAAGAGAAATGTTTATACAGTCGTTTTAGAGTCATTTTCATGCATAAATTTAACATTACTTTCAAGTACTTTCAACACATGGCAGTAATTTAGCGATCCAACAAAATTTGCGAACCTATATGGAGCTAAATGTCTGATATAACTTTTTCAAATACCTCATGGATACGAATGAATGGTCTAGCAATTGACGTAAGTCATTATTCGCTTGGGCGTTACACCTTCCAATCCATTGAACCAGTTCAACGGGCCAATCATTTTAGGGCCAAAAGCATTGTGGTTGCCTCCGCAGGCCTATATTTAGGGGCGCGATGCAATAAAAGCACATCGCTGTCCGGTCCATTCCCGCACGACTGTGCAAGATAAATGGACGGTTCGGAGCAGTCGCGGCGAAGGAGACGCGTTCTCACGGCCCGTGCCTGCGTTTCTTTCTTTTTGTTTCATCTGGTTTCCGAGTTAGAGGTCGGCGATGCCCGCTTCGAGACTAGAAGTGACCGCTGCACGCGCGATTACGGGGATAAAAACTGTGCGACAGCGGTGAGCCATGGACGACTAACGAGCCTTTAGCTACCTGTCGATGTTTTTCTGTATACGACACAAGATACGATTACCCGTTGTCTCTCGAATGACACTTATTTCTAAAATAGATAGGTAGGATAAAGCGCACGGCGCGACTTGTCACGAGTATGTCGCAGTTATGGTGTGTGCGCTTGTGTATGTTGCCTGTTCGTGGGCTCTCTCGCGTTAATTAGACACGGCTCTCTCGCAGCGCAACACCTCTCCTCATTATTTACCGCTTCATTAAGAGCTCACTCACGACGAGCGGCTGTCAAAATCTCGCCGAACGCCCGTCCGTCCGCCGAGCCGCTTGAAATATCGCAGCATTGTCCTACAATAACGCTGTCGTCGGACTCGTTAATTGTCTTAGCCGTCTCTCTTCTTCATGGGATCTTTTTATTCAAAAGCGCAACTCTTATGCTCGTAAAATAGACTGCTCGTTTCCGTTCCGAAACTGAAACTAACGCACTGCGGTATTGTGCAACGTTTCATTAGTACACCACAAAATAACTTTACACAAAAACTAAAACGTAACCTACACATTAAGTTCATTTCGGTAACGTGCGGAAATGATGCGCTTCGGCCAGTAATGGCACCAACATGAGATTACTAACAATAAACCTGTAATGATGATGGATTTAAGAAATCAATTTCAAATACAGTTACGAAATTATCAGCAATCTCTACTTAGATCGCTCGTAGGTATATCATTATGTTGCCAGATGGTTTATTACGTACGGCTTAATTTTCAATAGCAGACCACGGTTAGTACCGCCAATTTTTGTTGGTAGCTATAATTTTAAAATACACAAATATAAACAATGCTTTTGCAGATCAGATTTCAAAGACAATTGAAATTCAAAAGCTTTTATTCCTGACGGCTTGACTGGCCAGCTGGCGCGGTTGGTTAAAGCTCTGGTTAAGATTCCACCTATCGTGCCGCACGTCGTGGGTTCGATTCCCACATAGGACATGCATGTGTGTGCATGAACGAACATGTCTGTATGTCCGGAGTTTGGGTGTAATTATGTATATTAAGTATGTATTTACAAACAAAAAGAAGTATAGGTATTATATCAGTTAACTGGTTTCCATAGTACAAGCTCTGCTTAGTTTGGGATCAGATGAGAGGGTAGCACCACAGGGTAGGGTAGCACCACGCGAACGAAGTCGCGCCGGGCAGCTAGTTGAATATATATGTGTCGGCGTATTTTCGTAATATTTAACCAAAGGCTACCATGTAACTCTAGCACCTAATGTTAACTACACAGCTAAAAATGCAAGTCACTATAATAACTTATATCCTGGGACTTTCTTCAAACACGGCTATTCTGATCCCAAACCAAGCAGAGTTACCAAGAGAGTACTATGGAAACCAGATAACTAATATCTACTACTTTTTGTTTGTAATGATATACTTACCCCCTTACTCATAAAGCGCTATTTAACTAATATGCTGTATAAAGGGTCACGTAAATAATGACACATTATTTGACAGTGACGTTATTTAGGTGACCCTTTAAAGATGGTGAAATGTTAACCAACCACGCTTAAGTTTATAAGTATGGATTATTATTATGAAAAGTCTTGTAAGTGGAGACTGTATAAAACACTATAATATCCAATGAAACAAAACTCATGCACCGACTTGATTTAAAACCCATAAATAAGAATCGTCCCCTCGTCGGGACTTTACTATCTAGTTCTTACAAAAACCTGAAGAAACTACGAACTACAAAAATAAGAGAATAATTTTTAGTAATTTGAATAACATAAGAAAATATTCAAGTAAAATAGAGAAAAAGAATACATAGTAGCTACCTTCAAAATGTACAAAGACGGCGAACGTTTTAAAAGCCATTTAAGGGCAAAGTCTGCGTGCCCGGGCATTGTGATTTCTGTACACGTTTTAATGAATTCGTCCTTCCTTCGAACGTTGCTCGAGCTTCTCGGCCGCTATTCAAAAGAAAATTACAGTCGAGAGCCTCCTCGAAACAAACCCTTTAAGAGTCACGCTTCGTTCTCTCTAAACTTGGTCCAATTATTTCTACTCTGTTTTTTTACTTGTTCCTTTAAGCTGGAGGTCATTATAGCGGCGTCAGTTGGTGAGCGACTCGATCGGCCTCTGCACCATATGGTCCCAGCTTTAAATTTAGCCGTGACAGTGAAGTTCAGATAATTGATTAATGGACTTTGGGCGGACGTGTTTAAACGCCACGATCATCGTTTTTTGTTGAAATCGCTGTAATGATACGTTTTGATTATTTCGATGGGACCATAATAAAGGCAACATATGGTGCGGGCTTGGATTCGCTTCGCCAACAGTTGGCCGGCCTTAATATGTTATACCGTACACATGATCGCAGGTACCAATACAAACAGATATACGTCTTCCCCATAATATTATTGTCTACGGAACTGAATAAAGATTATATGATCTTTTAACGCGTTTTACTACGCCTACTTAGGTATTAAGTACACGATCCTTTTTAAGATTTATGTATTATGAACCACCATCGATAGCTCGACTGATTAAAATACTTTTGTAATATTTTTTGTTTTGTTTCCATTGTAGGTAACAGGCATTGAAGTTGGAGGGTGAACAACATGAAAATTATCCACCTAAATCAAAAGTTTTTCAATGTTACCGATGAACATTCAGTTACCAGTTTTAATAAGTTTTTGCTTACAAAACGTTAAGTTATGTACATTGGAGATCTGTGGGAAGGCTTAATTTTATTTATTGTAACATATTTTGTTATGTAATTGTACTATTAAATAATACACATGGTATATATTAAGTTTTTTTTTGTCGAACAGGTTGGGCGGTGGCGCAATGTCAAGTGGCATGGGCGGCGGCACGCTTGGCAGCGGGCATTGCCAGCTTGCCAATCAGCCGCTGGTGATGCCAGTGTTCCCACTTCGTGCCAGCCAGCCAAGTCCCGTCCCAGTCTACTCCCCTTCACGGTTCCACATAGACAAGAGATGTCAACACCGGTGCACGTGGAAATGTCTGGCTATAGCTATGATATGCCTATGTGTCATATTAGCGGCAATGCTCGCATACTTTATAGGTGAGTTTTGACTATTAACTTTTCGTTATAAAAAATAATAGTTGGATTTAAAAATAATCATGCGAATTTAAACTCGATGGTAAAGAAAAATCTGTATGAGATTAATGTTTCTACTAAATTGTTTGCCTTTTCTTTTTTATACGTTAGAAACAGCTATAGCGATGATTTATTTTCTCTCGTTTTAAAAGTTGCTGAACTAAAGTTTAACTTAAGCCATTTTATTGACATATAACTTCGATATCTTCTATAGTTCTTAAAATTATTTAAAGGTATGTCATTAATCCGTAAAGTATGAAGTTACACGATTTTAAAAGTATAACGAGATTATTTCATTGATCAATTCATGCATTCTTCATCCATTAAGTGAAAAGTTTGCTGCAATTCCCGAGTTCGAGTGCTTTTAAAGTTATAATGCTGTAGTTAAGTTTGATCGAAAAGTTATGGTTACGTGTGAGCAACCTCATGTTAAAGTTTAACATGTTTGGGTTTATATAAAACGAAAACAAATATTAAAAACGAATACACCAGTAATAAAGACAAAGGTTTTTAAAGCGAGCGATCGATTAAATATAGAATCCTAGCTACAAGTTATATTATCGATATATCTTTGTTCATAAAATCACAGCGGGACATACGGAACTCTTGTTAGGACAGTATTTTTATTAACTCGCTCGGAATGCCGATTAAAATATTCATAACATTATTCATTCTCGATCCATTAGCTTTAGTGAGTGGTCCTCGTTTGAGCCATGTTGGAGACAAAAGTTTATTGTGGCACTTTTGTTTAGAGTATTATTGATACAATACTTAAAAATGTAACTTTCATTTTGTTGTCATAATATTTATACGTGTGGGAAATAAATGCCTGTGGAAATAAGACCACATAGAATTTATGTGAAATAATATATAGACATAAGATAATCAGTTTCTTGGTTACAAAAAATAGATGTAAACAAAGTAATATAATTTGCAAGAATTGAGAAAAACTATGATGTGACGCTACGAACACACCTAAGAACTGCTACGGTATCTACGAATCGTGATTATTTCTTGACGGAACTATTTAGCGTGGAAACAAAATTACACACATTATTTCGATAAGATCATCTTTTTTTAATAGACGTCCTAATAATTATGAAAAAAATGCATCTAAGCACAATAACACTGTTAACGATTGTACGCACATACGCGTTCATAACAATCAGTAATAAAAGCTTCTAATCTAATTAAAAACACGTGTTCAAAACAAACTGACGTTTAGTACACGTTTGTTATTCATACGCGATACGTGGAGAATAGAATGAAAAGTTAGAAGCTTTCAATTCAATTTGACTAAGTTTTTAACCTTTCTATTGTTGAGATAGAAATATTTGTCAAATATAATTTAATAGAGTTTAATATGGGTAAGTAATACATTGCGTACCGCTTGTATGTATCAACCACATAAGATGGAGCGGAAACAAATAACTTGGGTTTCTTTTTTCCTTTCTTTGTTCAAATAATCTATTTTATCCTTGTTTTTTAATTGGTACCAACATGTGCTTAGTATACCTATATCCAGCTGAATGAATCATCAAAATTATAGCAAACTTGCAAATTTGGAGAAGACAGTTCTCCATTGAGGTGACCGATTACCCTTAGTTCTTGATAGTAACATATTATTTTGACTTGTTGTAATTATTATTATTTAAAAATATATTAGGTCTTTAGGTATATAGTAGGTTTTGAGAGAGGTAGAGCATAGCGTTTTTTCGCTCAAAGAGCAGCTCGACTGGGGAAGGACCTCCACCTTACAGAATACCGCAGCCAAATAACTTTATGTTGTGTAAAGTTGTGTTTCTGCGCGTGAGTAAGGTCGCCAGAGCTTATAGGGGAGGGGGGAAAGGTCGGTAACGCGTGAGCGATGCTTCTTGTGTTGCAAGCGTCCATATGGCTACGGTAACCGCTTACCATCAGGCGGGCTGCATGCTTGATTACCGACTTAATTGTATAAAAAAAAAAGGTCTCTATCATGAAAAATAATAAATGCAATGCCATATGTCTTGGCACATTTTACGTAAAAATGTTTTTGGGGGTGTTTCTTTTACCAATAGATAATACCTATCAAGCACTTTTCATGTGAAAACAAGATACTTTATCAGCATTTTCTAGAAGTTTCTTATTTATAAAGCTATCGAGTAAATTGCTTCTTCTCCAGTTGATTATAAAACGATGAAAATTTGCAGCTCTGCCCCACCGCTCCGTTAAGGCCCAGAGGCGCCTGAAGCAGGGATTCTCTCCAATTAAGGGGTAGTTCTTGTCTTATATAATTGGAAACCATCAACAAGAACGCTAGCCTTCCAGCTATGTAGGATTACGTGACCCCAGGGATTAAAAAAAAAAAATACAAAACAGTAGCAATAAAATCAAACAATAAGAATTTTAAATTATTGCTTTAAGTCTGATTTTCTTTGAAAATGACTATAAATTGTGTAATGAGGAGCTCTTTGATCTTAAGCTCTCACATTTTCCTAAGTAATAATCTCACATTCTCACAGTAAGCATATAAAAAAGTAACATAGATATGTTATTGTCATTTTTCATTCAACACCCATAAAAATATTTATACATTTATAGTTTCCACTCTATACTCAAAATCGTAATAGAAAAAGATATTTCCATCAACACATCAAAACTCAATTACCGATGGTGATAAATTTAAATATCCACATCATGCATTCAAATGAGTCGATTAAACATCGACGTTGCAACAAAAACAGACATCCACCATTAGTATTTTATCATTCTTTGTTTAAATCTCGCAACCGGCATTCACAGAGAGGCTCATAAAAAAACTAAACAAACATCAGAAAAATATAAATGATGCGCCTAACGTAAGGCAACGCGCGCTGCGTGCCGCGGCGGCGGCGGGCCCGCGCGCCCGCTATAGCTGGGTTATAAATTATCTTACACTTCTACGTCCCATATTATTTTACTGCAGATACATCAGCCACTCACACCCAGCCTACCCGCCAAACGACCAATCATAATTTTATGCCTACATACCGAATGTTTCATAAATTGCAATGTAAATCTCCCGCCTGATTTAAGGCAAAATAGCTAATCCATACCACGCGGCATAATATAACAATATATCACATTTATATCTAACGGAATGTCACATTTCTACCAACTGCATGTAATACTTATTGGTACAGGAATATGTAACGAAAGCATTTTCCGGTAACGACGGAAAGGCACGGAACAACATAAACGAAACGTGCCACATTGTCGCAAGTTTACTTAGCAACTGCTTTTGTTGCAAAACTGTTCGTTATATCGTAATAGAACTCTCTTATGTGTTAAGAGTAACCTACTTCGAGATACTCTAAAAATATGTTGTCTTTAGGTTACAAAAACAACACGGCAACCACTTCAATTTGTAAATAGGTACAATGCCATCAACCGCAAGTGAGTTGCTGGCTATAAAACTCCAGTCCGCAGACACATGAGATATCACAAAAATAGCATCGAAGTCGTCATGGGGCGCTTGGTAGCGTTGCTAGAGTGATACCTTTGGCCTATATTCGACCCGTACATTTACCCCGACAAGCCCCTTACTTACTAAAAGAACTCGCACGAAAAATAAGGTCTTATTTTCAATGATTTATTATATTATGCCACTCATTCTTAAACTTGACGAGGATATCAGTCTAGACTTACGTATTTCTAGAAAATAATATTCTTGAAGGTATTATTGTACCTACCTAGGCAGGGTAACTATATATTCATACATTATATTAGTAAAACTCTTATTGTTTTAGCCCCACGCAAAATCATATAGAATAGAAACTTATTTCTATTACATATTATGCTAATGAACGCTAAAATGTCATAACTACATCATTATCCTACAAATTTTGTAAACGCGACTCTAGACTCTTAATTAGTTGTTACTGAATTATGGCAGAGTATAGCTTAATACAATTCTGGAGAAGGATATAATATATAACAGGAGGTGATTTCGAGGTGGCATATTTTTTAAACCTATGTTGGATTAGTCATACTGAACAATTTTTACTATTGAACCGACAGTGAATTTCCTTTTTTTTTCTTCATAATGTATGAAAAGTATTTTTTTTTGAGGATTCAGTATTTGTCCTATAGTAAAAGTGGTTCAGCATGACTAACCCAACATAGGTTTCGAAATTATGCCATCTCGAAATCTCCACCCAGTATATAGCGCTGGTGAACTTGCGAATAATCAATTCATTAGTTTTTACTTAGGAACTTAGTATACTAGTATTAAATTCCGGTTCTATACACGTGGTAGGAGCTTGGCAAGCTACTCCGCAGCGCTGTCACGCGAATCCCGTATAACAGTGAAACATTCGCAGAAACAATGTGTTGTTAGGTGCACAATGCCATTTATACTGAAAGCGCTCACTTGCTGTTATGTCGGGAAATTACGATTGCTTATTCGACTTTAAATTAATACCTACAAGGCTAGGCTTTTACGTTTCATCAATCTCTTTTATATACCATTCGTTGAGATTTTATTTTGCGTTGTAAATAATGTTACCTCAAACACACTCTAGGATTAATAATTCAGTGTAGTATCAACGTATTTTTTTTATTTAACACCAATTATTTACTGTTTCAATATTTCCAGCAATGTTATGTTATTATAAGAAAAGTCCATAGACTTAGAATCTTTACAGTAAATGATTAATTAGATAATTATAATAACTTAGTTAAATCAATTATAACTTTTATTTAACTTGATTGATTGTTTTAGTATGCAAGATATAATCTCTAAGGTATTTTATAATTTTTATATATAAATCTATCGATAGTGATCTGTCATCAGTATATACATTAGGTAGTAATATCATTTGAAACGTTAAAGTGGGCTTGAAACATTTAAATTTATTATTATATGTATTTATTATTTATAATTATAAGCGCTCCTTCTCCACTGACTGCTTGTCTAAACTACCGTTTCAATTTAACTTAACCCACCGTTCTATTAAACAGTTTCAGCAAACACTAAATAATATGCTTCGAGCACGCCACGAATACATGAACGACTAACAACTTCACCATTTTCGGCAAACTCGTTGTCAAATAAAATGTTAAGCTTCTTTTGATTACGCCTCTGTATTACGTAATAACCTCTCTTTGTGGAAACATTCGAGTTACTTTTGTTCAACAAACATCTTTGTTTACTTATTTTTACGGATCCCTTATTTTCATATTAAAAAGTTTCAATTGGCAATATTTGTCACTATGTTATTTCTTATAGCTTTAATTATGATTAAAATTGTATAATGATTCAGTTTGGTACTGTTCGAATTATATTAAAAGGTCATGCAATCAAAATTCCTCTCTAAATTCTTATTCGTACAGCTAATCCTAATTTAGTGGAAGTAATAAACAGACAATAAAATAAATCTATTCAATGCTACTTCAGAGTAATGTAATGAACCAACTCAATGTAAGGTGTCCCAAGTCAATGAGGCTTATCGTATCGGATCTCGCTTCATTTAGATGCCCGTTAAATTATAGGGACAGAAGATAAGAGGCGCATGTCGCATGTAGATGCAGATCCACTCTCCCACTTCAACTTAAATGTTTTTCTAAAAGAATGAAACATACGTCTCTGAATCACCTAATTTAGATATATGTGTACGATAATGTACTAATAATATACAAGAATCGTTTTGACAAGTTCTTATCTCTATATAATATTCTCTATATCTAAAAAATAATCTCTTTTCCCTTGGTCACGCCATAATTGAGAATTTCATCCACCTTTTTTTTTATGTTTTCTAATAATCTGGAGATGGTTTGTACGGAAAAAATATTTAAGAAAGCTGCGTAGAAAATTTAAGAAAACTTAACGGTAGGTTAAAGTAGGGTAGGAAATATCCTACCTTACTTTAACCTACCGTTAAGTTTTCTTAAATTTTCTATCGGGTATTCCTTATTATCGGATATTCCTCGGGTACGCCCGTATCAAAAATGGAATATCGTGAAACCACGTGGTGCAACTAGTCAGAAATAAAAGTTGATACTATCAGATGTATCCTGTAATGAGTAGTTTAGTAACACAATAAAATTATTATTGGTACACGCCTGCTAGCGTTCCGGATATGTATCAAATAAAAAGCGATTCCGTATTTTTAATCCGACATAAATCTCCTGGTCTGTCGTTAGTTTTAGTATTCGTAATGAAAAAATGTTAACCATCTGTTGCACCCTTCATTACGTACGTGTTTCACTTTGAATGGGGGCAAAATACAACTCCGTCAACTTTTTAATGTAATTGAAATTGTCGGGACCCCAAATGTTTTATTAAAACTCGCTCGGTGTTGAGCATTAGTGTGTTTAAGTGGCCCACGCGCATGTTTCATACGATCATTCTCATTCTATCGATTTTATAACAAGCTCTAACGGGGCGCAAAAAATAATTACATGTCAGCTTGTCTAAGTTTTTATACAAAACTATTTAGATAGTTTACAAATTAACTAACGGCGAGGCGTAGGTAAGATAATTAAGAATGGCTACAATATAATTTTACTACATTTTAATGCTGGTACTAAATCTATTTTTAAATTAGATTACTATTTATTTATTTTTGATTGGTATAATAAATAGCACTAAACATAGCCGATAGAGAGAGATCCAAACTACACACTTTTATCTGTGACTAATAGTAGTAACTGAGGTAGTAAGCATCAACGTATAGCTAAACAAGCTCCAATTTATTACATTTATTTTTATTTTTTTGTATATATTTTATACAAAATAGAGCATTAAAGACCTCGACCTCCTGCAAATGTGTATTATATGTAGGTACAAGAAACAAGGACAGTTATATCAGATAGGGTGTATAATGAAAGGAGATAGGGCGACGCACACGAGCAGAGGAAGATTTATCACGTGACTAATACCGAGTCGATGCGACGCCGCGCCGCTCTATCCCTCGGGACTCCATCAAACGAGTTTCGCTCCCCCAACGCACGATGCAATCTATGCTGAATCGTATTACAATAAATTGTATTAACTCGAAAAATAGTGGAGATAGCAAACATCGTCCATCTGCACACAATCGTTGCATGCTTATGGCCGACGAAGTTGACAACTCGGTTGCGAGTACCCTCCATTTCCTACGCTCCCGCCGCTATTCTGAAGCGAAAATTTATAGATTTTACGAGGGATCATCGGGAAAAAGTCGCGACTTACCGCATTGTCATATTTTATTTTCATGGCCGGAAATTGCGTCACTTATCTGCAACTGACATTTTGTTTATGATGGGACCTCTTTTTTCCAAATTTATGTTAGTTGGTCCTAAAATATATCATTTTGAGACATGATACAATGATATTCAAAACCTGAAAGCGTTAAAGGCTATCATCTCTTTCAGAAATGAAAAAAAAAACTTTTTTCTTTGATTGTAGGCCTTTGTTTCGTATTAAATATAACCTTATAAGTATTTTTAATCCTTTTAGATGACTCTAGTATCGATATACTTAAATTTTGCAATTTAAAGGTCAATAACTTCCTACATTAAGTATTGATAGTTAAGCCGATAAAAGTTATTATCGTCGACCTATCCACCCTCAATATGGCACAGCGAAGTCAATGTAAATTGTTCAATTCTAAACGCAAACGGCCAAATGGCGTCAACGCTTCGTGATTCTTATCTGCGAGTAAATCTTGGGGATAGATCGCCAACTGTTGGGGTCCGAGGAGATAACTTAATTGCTCTGACACCGCCCGGGGTTATCCGCAGGAATTATGGAAATCACTGCGGATTCCACCGTTGATGTCTGTTGCAGGAAATTAAAGTGTACTGCAATATTTATTCCAAGTTCAAGTATAATTTAAATTGATTGTTCTTTGTTTGAACTTAGATAAAGTTTCCGACGTTTATATTCTCAAACAATAATTCATATTATTAATATTTTGTACCAGGAATGGAATCTCATATTTAGCATGTTTTCCTAAAAATCATTTCTTTCAACAAATTAAGTAAACTTAACAGATGATACCAATTATTTCGAATCTGAATCAGCCCAACGTCAATTAAGTCTATAAGGATTGATTTATATGGCTTGAAATGCACGTAGCGCGACATATTAGGCGTATATCCTGTACGCACGCTCCGAAACAAATAAACATTGCATCCCCATCGAGGCACAAATCCCATGCGCTCGTGAACTCCTTACAAAACTAATAAAGGAACACGATAAATTCTGTTTGCATTACAATACGAGGCAACATTTGTTTACTCCCTTATTTTTTTACATTGGTACCTACTAGTCACAAAAAAACGTACGTACTTTTTCGTTTTCAGTTTGGGAAATTATGAAAAGTTGATAAAAGAGTAGGTCTGATCTGTAATTTATTTATCTATCCGGATTTATAAAATGCACGTATAATAAACTCCAGCTCATAATAAGAAGAAACATTATATTTAACGCACCAGCAGTTTTATAAAGAAAGAAGTAAATCTTATCAACCAGGGAACTAGACTCGTGTCATCCGAGCCCGTGCTCTTCTTAGTTAGCACCGTGAAAAATTATCCAATTAGACTGCGTAGCACGGAGTTTTATGATCGATTTGGTCGCCTGCAACTGTCGCATAATAAGGAGACAACGACATTCTCCAGAGCAAGAAATTGGTTGGGTGTCGCCGAACTACCTACGTGCTCGCAGTGGGCTCGGCTTGCGGGAGCGGAACCAATCGGTCCGTCATACCGCTACGAAAAGCTGCTTGGCCGCGCTTCGCTTAATTAAAACTCGATGGGATGTCATGTCACCTACCCTGCATTCATACACCTCTAAACTTCCAAACGACATATCTCATTGTGTCGCGTTTCGTAATACGTGTCGCTTTGAACGACACCCGTGTGAACTCTAATAGAATTACAGCTGGGCTACTGGGCATTATCGATGTGGGCCACCGATAACACGCAAAGTTAACGGAAACTTAATTGGATACCAAGATTGAGTCAAAGATTTGAACTTTTCGACACAAATTTTTATTAGGAAATAAAAACGTCTAATCAATTTTAAAAAATGACAATATTTTTTATGAAGTCGCTATTAAATTATTTATTTTGTTTCAGCGTTATCGTCAATTAAAAGTAATATAGACAATTCAAATTGTATCCTGGTACAAGATGTAAAGGCAGTAACACATGCACAAGGAATTAGGGATGCTTTATCAACATCATCACCTTCAGACGGTAAATAAAAATATCAAAACAATATTCTATTAACATATTATGATCTTTTTACTAAACAACGTAATTTGCTTTTAGAATCTATATCTACATCATCTCTGGGTGGTTGGTCAACAACGGCAGAAGCAGCATTAGAATCAGCAGTAATACCGCAGCAAGCACAACAAGCAGCCCCACCGCCTTGGTCACCAGCGTTAGAAGTAAGAGAATTCGAAGAATTGCACAGTGCTACAATACCTGCATACCAGTTTTGGAGTTCAGAATTCCGTAACAAACAACCCGCCTACGTAAGCCTTAATTTTACCGTACCATGGGGAGCAAATTTTGCTGTTTATGGTAGACGAAATGTAGCTCCCAGTGTCACACAATATGACTTTGTAGAATTTATCCGTGGAGGCAGGGTCGATCATAGGCTAAGAAGAAGAAGAAGTCCATTCGATCAAAACTCACGAGAAAATATTTTCGAAGACTGGAACGCATTGATAAGCACGGTTAGTCCACTCCAAAGATGGAATCATACGATTAGTAAAAGATCGACAGATATGAGAGTGAATGTCAGTATACTACAGTATTTAGATACAGGACGATGGTTTATATCGGTATACAATGATGAACTTCAACCACACAACGTCGAGATGATCGTGTCGGAAGCAGAAGGCGTCACAAACTCTTGCCCCGATGATTGTTCTGGTCACGGATCTTGCTATCTTGGAAAATGCGAATGTATGGATGGCTACGAGGGTCATGATTGTTCGAAAAGTTAGTATAAAATCTATTCATTATCATTTTCTTATTAATTTATCTTCTTTAAACAAGAATGTTTTCACATTAAACCATTTTACAGGCGTATGTCCAGTATTATGTTCTGGGCATGGTGCTTACGCGGGAGGAATATGCCACTGTTCTGAAGGGTGGAAAGGTTCAGAGTGTGACGTTCCGGCTCACGATTGTGAGCCTGCTGATTGCTCCGGACGAGGACAATGCATCGCAGGCCATTGTCATTGCAAAGCGGGATGGAAAGGGGCCAAATGTGACGAAGGTATGAATACCAAATTACGACTGTGAAAATTTCAAGATAGCACATTGAGCTATTATAACTACGAGATAGCACCATAATTTTTACCGAGAATTGACAGTATTAATATTTAATCAAAATTTTTATTGCGCAGAGGACTGCCTTGACCCTACATGTAGTGGGCACGGCTCGTGCGTGCGAGGACGATGCGTGTGCCGTGCTGGATGGCGCGGCGCAGCTTGCAGCGAGCGCGACGCGCGAGTGCAGCGGTGTCTGCCTGCATGCTCACAACGAGGTGTCTACGACCTCGACGCAGGAAGATGCGTCTGCGACCCACTTTACACCGGCGATGATTGTTCGCAAGGTACATACAATGCAATGCAATGCAATGTAAATAATCTTTTTAGAGCTTGACACGTGCAATTTTTTGCTAATAACTTAAAAGGTACACGACTCAACTTAAAAATGTAAGCGTAGCAAATTCTGCTTGATTTTATTCATACTCTTTTAGTTATTTGAATTAACATTTTAATCAGCTAAGCTTAAATTCCTTTCAAAAGTAGAATGCTATATTACTGTTTTTACGTATTGTAGTTGTGTGTTCATTGGACTGCGGACCACATGGAGTTTGTGCAGAAGGAGTGTGCCGCTGTGATGACGGCTGGACTGGCTCTATGTGCGACCAACGTCCATGTGATACCCGCTGTCACGACCATGGACAATGTAAAAATGGCACCTGTGTCTGTACTCAGGGATGGAATGGCAGACATTGCACTTTACGTAAGTAATTAAGTATGCCTATTGGTGCAAGACAATGGTTGAAACTACTTTGAATTAAGCTTCAACTGATCATTAATATAATTTATTCGTATCAGTTTATCCCCAAAGTAAAGAAAATGGAAACAGTCATCAAAGTAACCTTTAAAGCTACACTTAACTGATTTTGTTCATAAGAAATTACATAAACATTTTATATTCATACAGCCGGTTGTCCAAATGGTTGCTCTCGTCATGGACAATGTCTTCTAGAAGATGGAGTTTATAGATGTTCCTGCGCCGAAGGCTGGGCTGGCACTGACTGCTCCATAGCCCTTGAGCTATCATGTAATGATAACGAAGACAACGATGAAGGTAAGAGATAAACGATATATAAATTACATATTTTGCCGCATCAAACTTTTATTAGTTAAGATCTGTAAAAAGAGCTGTCCTATATCATATGGTCCCTACCGTTTTGAAGATGGCATGACCGACTGCTCGGACTCGGAATGCTGCAGCCGGCCTGAATGCGCCGAACACATCATGTGCCTAGCCTCCAACGACCCTGTAGAAGTGCTTCTTCGGAAGCAGCCTCCATCTGTCACCGCGTCCTTCTATCAACGCGTTAAGTTTCTCATCGAGGAGAACTCTGTTCAGAGTTACGCCCACATGGATGAATATTCAGAGAGGTTAGTGTTAAATTAATAATAGATTTCTAACAAATAAATATTAAACAGACACCAAATCACTTCATGTACGTAAGAGATATCGTTAGTATTTGAAGCTATTGAAATATAATTTGTGGATCAGCAATGTTGCCGATTCATACGACTGTATCTCTTACATAAAGTTGGTTTAGGACTGACCTGTCGGTTTTGCACAAATCATGAATTTAATATAATTGCACTTTACAATGATTTTAGATTCGTGAAATCATCGCCGTACTGTAATGTATATCCGTAAGAAGAAGATACAAAATTCATATTAACATAAAGTATTTAGGAACTAGCACCTTCACCATTTTGATCCCGCTCATCTTCCTAAACCTCTCCGAGGATTTGGTGTGGTTATTTTAATTTAATTGATACTAATACTTTCATAACTTACAATTTATTTTATCATCTGGTGGAAGTGATTTGATTTTCCTCTGTTTTCTCGCGTGTAAAATATTTTTTCTTTATTTGCGAGTCCTAGCATGGTTATGTTTTATCATTGACCATACTTTTGTCATATTTTTTGTATTTTTATTTTTCACACCAGATCCGATGTGTTGTGTATTGTCTAATGTTTATCCCTGTGTGTGTCTAACCCTACCTGTTTGTCTAAATAAAAACAAAAGCGTCTAACTATCATAACTAAAATTTAATTAAATCTAGAGTCAAATAAGCGCTCAAAAGCTTTCGAACAGTTTTGTTTGTCTTCAAATCAAACGAATTAGTTTTATTTGAATAAGGTTACTCAACTGCAACTCGAATCATGAGAGGTATCGCAACGATATTGAACTTTGATACTTTGTAGAGTATTAATTAGAAATATGAAAAAGGAGTTTGCTAATAAATTGCTGCGGCTAAACTGTAGGTACAAATCTTATATCTAATTAAACAACTTTAGAAGCGTCTTTCATGATCTGAGTTAGATATTGAATTCTTAAAGTTTTATTTGCCCTACTTTATATCGTGTACGTTGATAAAACTTCGAGCGATCTCTATGACAAATAAGACAAAGCAAAACTGAATAATAAAGTAGTCAACCCACCTCGCTTAATATGCAAAAGCGCCTCTAAAAGTTTGTTTGCATTAAAACACGAGCCGCTTCACTATTTTATTTAAGTTCAGAAGTCTAGAGTGGTTATATTGCGTTCTGGCATTTGTTCCATCAGCCCTTTGTAAGCGTAGGCGTGACGGGGATCCCTCGTGCATTCACCATCCAGCATGTTTCTTTTACTTCATGTAATCTTGGTGCAACCTGATATCTTGCAGCGGGATGACTCTTTTGTAAATTTCTTAAAAGTTTTGAAAGACCAACAAGTATATAGTGGTGGTGTTGTTCTAATGCAAACGGGCTTCGTCTAAGAACAGTTCCTAATTACCAAAATTCCGATCGATAACGCAAGTGTTAAAACGCAAGGTAACCAATATAGACGAGTGCGATCGGCCGGAGCGGTTGCAAAGTCGGGGTGGGGTTGCACTGAGGGATGTAGGTATCTGTGTAGTAATCTGTCCTGTCTTTCTGTGTCCCTGTGCCGCCGTGTGTCCGCCACTCCTAGCGAGTTCTGGAATTCCTTTACACCATGGTAAGTGTCAGTCAGCCCGCCCTCGCCCCTCAGTGTTCAGTATCTGTTAACCTCTTCCCTTTTGTTGCAACTCCTGCATATGTGTGTTATGCCGGCGACCGTCGCGTGTCCATTAACTGACACGCGAACGGACGCCACTGATGCTTTTTCACTTTTTGTTCAATCCTTTGTCTGTATTTGTTTCATTCTCTATGTGTATGTAACATCTGTATGTTTGTCTTGAATGTTCTCGTGTGGCTGCGACAAACTCTTCTATGTTCAACGTAAATGACGCGCTCGTCCGCGGGAGTGGTATCTCCTCGTTTCAAATATGATTTGCCGCAGTCACAATCGTATTTTTTGTACTATTTATTTGTCTCGTCTACTGTGCTTATATTATAGATCACATATTATATACTATGGTATACTTTTGTTATACTGTTTGAAACTTAGGAAAATCATTTACGCTTTCACGCAAAACGTATAAACACAACGGTTAGGCGTAGGGCTTGTAAAATATACGAATCGAGACGCGAATTGTATATTGTCAATCGAGCAAAATTTCAGCGAACACGCAAATTTAGCTTCAAATAAACTTACCCTTTTATGTGTTCCTTACCCTTTGTCTGCGTCTTTCATCTGTTAACCAACCCCCTACCCTTCGCCCGAGCTCTTTATGTGTTTAGATCCTCACCCCTGTAACTAACCAAAACACTACTGAATGTACTCCGACAACTTCACAGCGAATTAATAGCAGACCTGTCGACATTGTACATTACAACCATCGCTTTCATCAATCAGCCATTGACCACATAATTATACCTACACATTGAAATTGGTGCAGTGAATTTGTTGTTCTATTAACTTTCATAATTATGTTATATCTAACTATATGAAGTGAAGTGTCTGTTACTGTGACTAACTTAGTTATTTAAGTGAAATTATTGCATTTTGTTACCTATGAAATATCACATTAACAATGTATGAACTTTTTTTGTAATGCTTGCAGGATACTGGATAATTTTAGAATATAATGTTGACTGTAATGAAATGATTGAATTATGTGCCTGCTATACTGACAATATTTAAACGACTACTTTACAACTCAGTACGATAGATATACTAACTAAACCCATTGACATAAACACCATAAAAAAATTGCCGTTTAAGTTTTTTTTGTATGAAGAAAAAAACATCATGGATGAAGTTAAGATTATATTTTTCAAAATCATCATTATTATCTTAGATGTTTTTGCAATCCAATAATAAAACATCTTTCTTGCACCAATTTCAACTTCCATCGACATAAAATTAAACAAAGTTATTACAAAAAAAAATACTATGGTTAATGTGGCAGCTGTTACATGCATTAATACCTTTCTAGGTAAATTTCTGTTTGTTTCAAATACATTATTTTAGTATGTTAATAATAAATTTAAACTAAAGTGAATGAAATAACAGTAATAATGCATTTTTTTAAATATTTATAATAAACTGAAATTTATCCTAGACATTTAGCTGATCCTGGTACGAGAATGTGCAATGCTAAAAACTTCTTATTTTTTTATTTTTCAATATTATTTTCATACTTTACTTCACTCTCACAGCGTTTAAGTACGTACTGCAAAATATGGAGCATAGCACCAAACTTCGCTCAAATAAATGATCGAAGAAGCGCATTGGGGGATATGTTTCATACACTAAATTTGTTATAAATATCATTTAAACAAAGCTTAAATAAATTATAACAATAGGTATACTATTTGAGAACACAATGTATATCATAGAGCATTCATGATATTTTATGTTGTCGTAAAACTGTGTGTATTCATTTAAAAACACGAATTTCTATTTCCTTACCATTTTTAAAATTATGCAGCGATTTTGTGAAACATATAAAATCGCTTATCCATCGGACATTTTACTAGTGAATAATTGATCATACCTACATTTTATATCAAAAGCTTTTAAATCCTCATCGAATATTTTGGATGAATATTATATAAAAAGAGCCAGAAAAATATGCGAATGCTACATAAATGATATGACATGATACTTTAGTAAAAATTAATTATGATGGTAATTAGCATTATTGATACGTTACGCAAAAACATAATTAAAACTAAAATGGAAGTCAATTAGATCAATACAAGACAAAAACAGTATTTTTGGTCCGTATTTAAGATTAGCTGGCGTTCAATAAATATTTCTAGAAAATAGTGAGCGCTTTTATAATAAAAATTACTTAAAGAAAGTCTTGAAACAAAGAGCTTATTACAAGGTAGCTCATGATATTGAAGATAAAGAGTCTGCAAGTAGTTGCACTCTGCACAAGTGCACTTTGTTCATGCTGGTACGTAAGCCAGTAGATTCTATAATTACTTGATTATTTTTACTTATTTTCTTACTAAGATTCTTGCCGGTTCTGGTTAGTCGACGGCGGTCCAAGCCGGTGGTAACTTCAGTAGCTTTGACCATCATAAGTCCTATGGTAATTTAGAGTGCCTAAACTGTGACTATGTGTTAAATTCAATGAAACAAACACAAAAGAAAAGAAACATTGCACTAGCAGGTTAGCGACAAAGCGAATCAAAACTATTTCTAATATGTGACAAATGATTCAAATGTCGCGAGGGGTGAAAGGATCGCAAGGGACCTGCGTTGTTTGATGTGGTTCTTATGAGATCGTATATTACAACATTTACAGCATATTTTTGACCCAACGTGCAACGTTTGGGAACGCTGACTCGGTCCTACCCTCGTTTCCGTTTTAAGTATGTACTGAGATATGCCTGGCGATCTACATTACGACATAAAAATATTTATATGTAAAATTTTGGTAAAACTGTGTAACATAATTTTGTAGGGTTTGTAAATGTTTATTATTGTAATATGTTTTTCATAAAGGACAACTGAAAATCGAAACGCCCATCATCGGTATAATCATTAATTATTTTCGTGCGTTTGGATTTAATTAGGTAGGTATATTATGTCATTTTACTATTCGAGATTCTGTTTGGATGTATAGATTTGATTCTGTATAATTCACTAAATTGATAGTACAGAGATTTCATTCCAAAATGCCCGGAGCTATATAAAAATTACATTAAAAATTACGTCCATGTGATATCACTTATTGAAATAAAATATATCTTTCTATTTACTAGTAAAGTATCTACTATTTTATTTATTTTTAATGAATTCCCTAAAAGTAACACAACACATTACTATAAACCGTATGAAACATATCTTCCAACGCTGTGCTGTGCAAAACCTTCATTGAACTGACGTGAGCCGATCTGTGCAGCCGCGTCTCCGTAATGCGAGGACAAGTAGTCTCGCCGCAGGGGCTCGGCATCATCGGCATCAGGGTCTCCGTGGACAGGGAGGCTCGCTTCGGATTCACGCTCACCAGGCAGGGTGGATGGTTAGTATCACAAGTTTTACAAGGAAGTGGGTATATTTTTACAGAAATTGTGAAAGAAATTATCTTAATTCATTTTAATGGCTACAGATTAGTCCCCCGAGGTTTCACCCGCATTCCCGGAATAAAAAGTAGCCTATGTCCTTCTCCATACCATAGGCTATCTGCATGCCAAATTTCATGATGATCCGTTGAGTAATAGAGGCGTGAAGGCGTAATAAACAAACAAACTCACTTTCGCAATTTATAGTGTTAGTTTAGATTAGGATGAGAAACAAAACTTTAGTTATGTCACCAGAAAAGATTATGTCAATAGAAATCAACCCTATTTCATAGTTGCAGCGTTTCAATTCAATTGTTTCAATCTCAACTCGACATTCTATTACCACATATAATACGTTTCTTGCGTGATAGAGCAAAAGCACATAATAAGAGTTTAATATTTATTTTAAAACTTACATTAAACATAGATTGCCGCTGGAGGAGCTAGGCTATAATCGATTTTATATGAATAATAATTTAAGATAATCGATACTTACCTAACCACAACTTTGTTAACGCATAATATTATAGGTAATTAAATAATATTTATGAAATAGTTAATCTCCTATAAATAGACTATCAATGATGGTTTATGGGTTTGATTCCCACGTACGTTGGATTCATACGTAGATAATATTATTTTACCTAGAGCGTTTATTCGCTCAAAGAGCAGCTCGACTGGGGAAGGACCTCCACCTTAAAGAATACCGCAGCATAAGAGTAAGGTCGCGAGAGCTCAGAGACTGCGGAGGGGGATGGGTCAGTAACGCGTGTATTGCAACCGTCCATATGGCTACGGTAACCGCTTACCATCAGGCGGGCCGTAGCCCTTATGCTTTTTTACCGATTTCGTTGTACAATTAAAAAAAATAAAATTGTATATGAGGTATGGTGTAGGAAACTTTATAGTACCCGCCTGGCTGGCTATCAAACCTCGAATTGGGAACCTGTAGTCATTAAAGCATCTACCGGTACTGTCGTGTACCTATATTTCGTCGGGCTGTTGCACATACAGAGCTTTTTAAGCATTGTAAAGTTTGGTAACACATGGGCTCTCCTTATATTGCTAATTTCAGGCGACACGAGATGGGCACTTAGGTCCCATACAAAAATAAAGTGTGATATATTTTGTAAATGGTTTGAGTCTCTAATCCTCAACTTTTTTCACTGACTCATTTCAGTGACTTATGTTCATCGAGGAAAAATCCCGACCAAAAATCCCTACCGTAGTACCGACCAATCAAATTCCGCAACAAGTCAGTGCTACTGCACTGATTAATAACAGTACCGACCAATCACTGCATCTAAATTTTTAGGTGTCCTTGCCTTAGCTAATCAGAGTGCATTGTTCTGGTGGTGGGAAATTGGCGGAATAGATTTAGAAAAAAATGAACGTTATTGCGCTTCTTTTGGGTTAGTTAAATCGTTCGGTTTAAACTTACATAGAGTTCGATAACGATACGAAATTATATATATCAGAGATAGCTATAGTATAGTAATATTCTTTGCTTTTTTTTAATATATTTAACGTCATTTACGTCATTTTATCACGTATATGCGTGATAAAATGACTAATACACGTTACGTTAAAAATGGTAGCTATACCTAATGGTGCGTCCATGCTACGCGATCCGCGAACCGAGCATGAGCCGAGCCACGAACGAACAGGATTCGTTCGTTGCTCGCGTTGTCAAGTGTGGACGTACAACAAGCTCACAACGAGCATACAACGAGCGCGATGCGAATCCCTGTGTTCGTGAACAAACTGACAATCAGACGGAGCGCAGTCGAGCGCGACACGAATGCTCGTTCGAGGTTCGTAAGTCCGTCCACGCTACGCGAACAACGAACGAATCCTGGTCGTTCGAGGCTCGGCTCGTGCTTGCTTCGCGAAGCATGGACGTTAATGTACCGTTAATAATGACCATAATGTACGTTAAAAATGGTCGCTATACCTAATGGTATACTATTTAATGGATTGATAGCAATAAGAAAATGCATCAGAACAGTGAACCAAAAATTAAAAGTTTTTTTTTTTTCATTTAAATCTATTTAGGTTTATTACTTAAGATAAATAGCGAAATTGAAATTATAAAATGAACGACGATATAAATAGTTATTAATATTATTATTTATTATTATTATTTATTATCAAAAACATTTATTAGCTTTTTGTACTTTTCATGTGCAACAAATAAACTACAGCTTTCTCTACGCTTTTTATAAATAATATCCGAATAAAATCACTAGCTACATAGTTATATATTGTTTGATATATACGGACGGGTCCATTTATATCGATTCGTTATCATCCATAAAGATTGCGTGACAAATAAAAATATTTGACCAAGAATAACAACACACAAATGAATAGGTACAATACCTATATAAATATTTGACTTAACATCCGTGGTCGTCATTAATTTTCGGTTACGGTGGTTGTAAATTCCTTGCACGTATTCCGTAAAAGCATCGAGTATGAAATCGAATTACTCGGCGGCGGAACGGAACCAGTATCATGTGAAAATGTAATCGAATAACTTGTCACATTAAAACATTTAAATATCGAGTACGATAAATCGGTAATTTTGTTCGGTGACTTATTAATTTTCTTTTTATTCGCATTTACTCCATTGAAATGTAAAATTTATTTGGGCTTGATATCTAAATAAAAAATTGCGTTCTCTAACAAATGCAACCCCAAATGTAACTTTTCACTAGTACACTTCTAATTAGTATTATGCGAATTAATAGTACTGAAAAATAGTTATTATACTGGGTGGAGATTTCGAGATGGCATATTTTCGAAACCTATGTTCGGTTACTCATGCAAAATATTTTTTTTTTTACTTTTCATACATTATGATCGAGGACGTTACTACGGAAAGTTACGAATAAGTACGCGATGAAAAATAGCGTAGCTTTCAGCTTTTTTTTTATATTTGTTATATATTAAAATGTTTGAACACGTTGTATCCCAACTATTTAAGGCTGTATTTACGGTTAATTACCCACATTGTTTCACGAATAATAGAGCAAATGAATTATTCATTTGCTCTATTAAATTAAATTAAAGTTCTCACAACATTCAACTCGCGAATTTAGTTTTATTTCCCTCCGGTGCTTCATTATTAAACCTTTGTTCCTACAGCACGATGAGTAGTGTGAGAGGTGATATATGTTTGGGGGCGTCCATAAATTATGTGAGGCGATTTTTCGACCCCCCTCCCTTCCCCTTGGTGAGATGTCGTGAGATTTTGCTCGACCCCCTCGCCCCCCTAATCTCACGTTAGATTTTTCGTATTTTTTTCTTAAATAAGTTATCAGTGCTTATTTAAAAACAAAATTTACTTAAATAAATTTATCTTTTAGAACGTAGTCTAGAATCACAATGAAAATATCGAACAATAAAATACTTAAAAGGGAGCAAAAATTTGAAAAATTTAACCCACCGTTCTCGCAATTTTACAATGTTTCTTGTTGAAGAAAAATTACGTGATATTTGCCGAGACCCCCCTCTCCCCCACGTCAGATTGGGTGAGTTTTGGCTCGACCTCCTCGTAATTAACGGACGCCCCCTTTACTACTCTAGCTCAATGCGTTACATGTCCTAGTCATTCACTACAGCCGGTAGGTAGGTACTTCTACTTCCACATTGACCTACGTAACTCACTAGCACTGACTTTAAAAGTAATAGAGCAATGATACATTGTTAGAAGATTTCACGTTGCGCTCGTATTCGATATTCAAATTGAGTAATAAAAGATGGCTAAAATTGGAGTTTTCCCTAGTACCTACATGTGTACCTCTACTTACTAGACAGTACCGTGAAAGTTAAAACGCTTGGTTAAAGGTTTTATTGTTGTTGGAAAACAAAACTGAATTTTTATTACACGTGAGCTTGTAATCATACTAAATTAGATTATATAAAAAAATATGATTATATACAAATATTAGAATGGCCTTTAAACTACCTATGTATGAGAGCGAAATCGACACTAACGACCTTTTAGAATTAACAAAAAAAAATGAGGAAGCAAACGGCAAAGCAAATATATTAGGTATGTAATAGCTTCCATATGCAGCAATTTTAAAGTAGAATCTGCATCGAGGAACTGAGTCAATCAAATTTTTCTTCTTTGTTATTCTGCCCCGTTGTCCAAGAGACAATAGTGACCGAGAATCTTAAAAAACTGCTATTTTATATGCTACTTATGTGCTTAGGAGATAGTTAATGAAATAATGGGCTTTTAAGTATGATAAAAATGTACGTTTGGTGAATTTTAACCCATTGTATCCATAGAAAACGTATAGAAAATGATGATTTCAGTAGTTGTCCAAGTGACAACGGGGAACGTAACCGTGGCAAAAATGTACATGAAACGTTCATCGACCCAACTAGACTTTTTATTATTGGGACAAAAAAATATAGTCCCACATAATCTCAATCAATTTCGCAAATAGATATGATTCATGCTTTCAAGATTCACGAGTGGCACGTAAATACAAATTACAAAATACTTCAATGTCAGGTAGTTGAAATACCTATTAATTTGAATAATTCATTGAAATATATATTTATATGTCAAAGACGTATTGCAATTACAAGTAATTCAAATACTGCCCTGCCCTGACAACCACAACATACTTCCATTGACGCCGAAAAGACTGAGCTCAACAGTAAGGCTCCGTTCACCCAGACCGGCTCGGAGAAGAGAGCAAATTTTTATCTTGGTTAAAATAGAGCTTAGGTAATTGAAATGTGGTTTATTTTTACGTTTCACTTCCATTTTTAGCGCGTTAGGAGTAGTTAGGGCGACTCTCCTGCATTTAATGTAAAAATAAACCGTATTTTAATGATCCTTAACTCTATTTTATATCGCGTATCAAAATATGCTCTTCTCTCCGAGTCGGGCTGTGTGAACGGAGCCTTACTGTTGAGGCAGGGCAGTATTTGAATTACTTGTAATTTCAATACGTCTTTGAAATATAAATATGTATTTCAATTGACGGGCCAGCTGGCGCGGTTGGTTAAGACTCTGGTCAAGAATCCACCTATCGCGCCGCTGGTCGTGGGTTCGATTCCCACACAGGACATGCATTTGTGTGCATGAACATGTCTGTATGTCCTGGGTCTGGGTGTAATTACGTATATTAAGTATGTATTTACAAACAAAAAGTAATATATGTATTATATCAGTTATCTGGTTTCCATAGTACAAGCTCTGCTTAGTTTGGGATCAGATGACCGTGTGTTAGGAATGTCCCAGGATATTTATTTATTTAATTACTACTTGAAAATGTTATTTATAATTGGTATTTCAAATACCTGACAGCAAAGTATGTATTTTTACCGTGGTAGTTGTGTGTGTCCCGAGTGTTCGCACGCAACATATAGGTACTTGTCTCTTTTTCGCTCCCTACATGTACTAAAATAACGTAATATTGTAATATTACGTTATTTATGCGTGCGATAGTGTGCTGTTTGAGAAATTCAAATCTTGTCTATGTATGTAGGTAAACTATCTAATTCCTTGTACTTATAAGTACGAGCTTTACTCGATGTACAAAATAAAATAAAAGGTCAAAAAAATTACAAAAAGATTCGACCGGATCGGGGATCGAATCTACGACCTAGGAGGCAGAATTCTAACGTTTGACCACTGGGATATCGTTTCTGTACATGCTGCAATTAAATTACCGATCTTACCCGTACCTGGGTGACGAAGCTTTGTTTGAAAACACGGAATAATACATTTTCCCAGAGATGAGACTACCTAGATCGATTTTTCGCCCCCAAAAATCGAAATCGTTAGGGCCATTTTCGAGATCACAAAACATATACATCATTGCTTTTAATTATTTATAACTACCATCCCAACTGGAAAAAATAGAGCATAATATGATCGTATTAAAATTATAACGTCAAAAAAGTTTTGTATAAAATACTTAGTATTTTATCCCACCAAAAATATTTTCATGTAAAATGTTGGCAAGACGAGACCATATGGCTCGCACTGTCTAAAAGTTATCAGATCTCATGTAGAGCCAAGCTTATAAGTCTAACTACCCTAACTCTACAAGCCCTAACTTCACAAACTCTACACCTTAGTCTAAATATGTGGTTTGGCCGTTTCGCTATGTCACATGGGCGTAAGGTGAAAAATTTATTCACTGTTAATTACTTTTCTGTAATACAATAGTTTTTGTAGCTATGTTATTGAAACTTAACATGTTTAATAAGTTCACCATTGACATCATATCCCGAGAATTTTATTTATCTGGTATAATCCAAACCCAAGTTATGAGGGTTCAAAAAAACGACCAAGCGCTGCAAGAAAAGATACAAATCTCCATATCATGCTCCATATAAATTACATAACTAAAATGGGGATGGTTACTGATATGTCAAAATAGCAACTTTTTTATAAATATCAATACGTTACATAGCTACTAAATACCCGTGCGCGATAAGTTGAGGCCTGGCGCGGTGACGTTACAGTTGCGTGCATCTATCTATATTATACGTTATGAAGCATGGCTCCCGTATTGCACGTGGATTATTGCTTCATGCTATAAGTACCATACGGGCGCCATCAGAGAAGTGCAGTGGAAGCAGGCGAGGGAGTCGCATTCCACTCGGGTCATAACTTGTCGCTCATGGGTAGTACTTTCTGTATATTGGAATTCAAAACAAGCGCAAATATTGTACCGATCCAAATTTAAAATGTATTTTATCTCGAGTTCTTTCTCACGGTAATCGGTGAACAAAATGAATGCCTCTTTTTAAATGCAATGGTAAATCTAATAAATTGAGCCATTGCGGCCTGATTAAGTGAAGGCCTAACTAACATAGACATAAACTTTCGACCTAAGAATATGCGTGGGATATTAGCAGGATAGCGGCAAACAACAGAAAAACCTAAGCACCATTTACGCCCAAAATTAATATTCGATCTAGATTGTGGATTGATATTTGACATTACATTTCAAGTATCAAAATATCAATCCTCAATCTCAAAAAAACAAACTTAACCGACTTCAAAGTACACTAAAAAGTAATCAAATCCTGATCTGATGACAATGGCACCAAACGGGAAGTGTACCCTTCCAGACAAAAAAGTATTTCCCAAATCGGTTAATAAATTACGGAGTTATGAGGTAAAACATTTATAAAAATACAACCGAATTGAGAACCTCCTCTTTTTTTGAAGTCGGTTAAAAACCGATTTCACTAGGTAAATCTTCCTATTTCTTCCACTTACCAGACTTACCAGAGTAAGTCTATACAAAAATGAAGTTCTTATTTCAAATGAACAGTCAGATACCATTTATCCGCCCATTGAAAAATCAGCCCTTAAATAAGTAAAAAGAAAAATAGAATAGCCTACACTTCACTCTGATCTTTACTTCTCTTGCAAGTACAATAGGTACATTGTTGACTAGAAACAGCTCCAGTTAACGGCCAGCTAGTCGTATGACCTTTTGAATATATATGACCACAAACATCGTTTAGTGGTATCAGATCGCAGTCGTATCAATTTAAGTGGTCCCAGTTCCACCTAGCGAAGTAATTACGAGCGATAGTACTCGTTAATTGACCCTACAATAGTTGTGCTTTTGTCTATCTACTAGGGGACGTTTGAACTGTGAATATAGATTTATGTAACTATGAGAATTGGAACATATCTAATTGAGGTCGGACACTATTTATCTAACACGCACGACACGACTGTTACCACATCGTCTCGCATAGCATTATTAGTGAATCTTAGCGATGTATAGATAATTTCATTAATATTTTGTTTACTTTCTTAATGGGACAATGAAAAGACTTTTCTGTGGTAAATAAATCAATCTAGTCGAAATCCAGCTAAGGCGTCAATAAAAAAAATGTTGTTTGTTATTATGTGCCGTTGTCCATGAGACAACAGTGCATATGAGATAGTCCATAAAATCATGGGCTTATAACTACGACAAATATGTACGTGTGGTGAATTTTAACCATAGAAAACGTATAGAAAATCATGGTTTCAAATAGTTGTCCAGGGGACGTAACCATGGCAACGAGGCACAAGAAAAAGTGGATAGGGTTGAGCTGATTTGTTTCCATTTCATAATTAAAAAATAATACTTAGGAGGATCGTTTTATTCAATTAGTTTTTTTTTTATACAACTTAGGTGGCAAACAAGCATACGGCCGCCTGGTGGTAAGCGGTAACCGTAGCCTATGGACGCTTGCAACACCAGGGGTATCACGCACGCGTTGCCGACCTTGAAGAAATCTCTTCACACCCTTTACTTCAATACCATAATTATAATCTACTATGGCCCTTCACGCAAATCATAAACCAGCAAGAGTTTTAATTAAATTTTTTTTATTCGTCTGAGGCTGTTACAATACATATTCGAATCATTTGTAACCCTTATCACTACCTCCAGGTTCGACGTGCTAGTAAACGGTGGTGGAGCCGTCACGTTGCAGTTCCAGCGATCACCATTCAAACCCCTGCGGAAGACCGTCTTCGTGCCATGGAACCAGATCGTCGTCCTACCTCCAGTTCAAATGGAACTCAGCGATGAAAGCGTTAAAGTACCCACGCCTAGGTGCGTCTTCTATTAACTAATTTAATGTTATCTTAATAATTGAGTGTTGCTTATGCAATGGAAAAATGCCAATGGCTATTACAAAGATTCCACTTTAATTATACGTTCTTGGAGACTTTGTATTCTGGACATAAAGAAAAGTCGAAACAATATATACATCGACATTATCAGCAACGAGTAGCCAAAGTCAAAGTCATTATTCAATTAGGCCCCAAAGGGCACTTGAAGGTCAAATTTACCGGTTCGGAAGTCGGCCTTCAACTGAGAAGAATCCGGCAAGAAACTCAGTAAAGTTATAAGCATGAGCAAGGTGCACCTGTGCAGAGTGCTTCTTTCAAAGAAGCACTCTGCACAGGTGCACCTTGTACAAAAAAAACAGAAAGAGAGAGCTTACAAAGAAGTTCTTTGTAAGCTCTCTCTTTCTGTTTTTTTTTAATGTGTGATTTGAATTTAGCCCACAATCATCATCAGCTATAACTAATGATGTCCCTAATTCCTCAGAGCTCCCCCACGTCTGGACTGGGCGCCCACTCCGCAGTGGTGGGAAGCAGAGTCTCCGCCGTGCGCCGCACACGACCACGAGCGTCTACGGCCTGAAGTCATAGCCGTCCCACCATTGGCCGCACCGGCCGCGTCATCTGCTACTACCACAACTGTCATATATCCTGAAGCTCAGGTTAGTTACAGATCTACAATTTAATAAGTTCACTCACATACATGACTAGCTGTCTCGCGCGGTTTCACCCGCGTTCCCGTGATTAAAGCCTATAATACTCTGGGACGATGTAGCTTCCTATTAGTGAAAGAATTTTTCGAATACGACTGGTAGTTCCAGAGATTAGCCCGTTTAAACAAACAAACAAAAAACGCTTCCGCTTTATTATATTATTAGTATTAGTATAGATAACAGGACTAAGTTTTAAAATAAAACAGTAATTTAAAGATTTCAGGCCCTGATGAGGCACTTATGAACGTCACAGTTGAATCGACCACCACCTGTTCGGAAAACAGTTAAACTGAGAGACTCCGGCAAGAAACTCAGCTTTACTTTTATTTATACAAATAAATAAAATTTAATTGTCTACTTTTAATGTCAAAATAATAGTTTCTTACTAAATGCATATGAAAGTACTAATACGGTACATACTTATACCAAACATGAATTCGAAATTTTTTGTCTGTCTGTTTGTTCCGGCTAATATCCGAAACGGCTGCACCAATGTTGACGGGACATTCACTGGCAGATAGCTGATGTTATAAGGAGTAACTTAATTTTTATTTTAGACAAAGAATTAGTTCCGCGCAAAGAAATTCAAACAGCGAGTGAAACCTTGGGGGCAGCTAGTTCATAAATAAGTTCCCACATAACGGATATTGCTACATTATAAAAAACTATACGTCAATCGGCGGGGCGATTACGTAACTAAATTTCAATCATTTTCGAATTGAAATCGTTTCAATATAGCGGTATCCTGATAAGTTTTTTTTTTTTTTTTTTATTTCATTGCTATAAAATTACGTAATCCACGTACAGATCATTTCGCTGCGCAACGAATTAACACCCAGCAATTTCCGTAGGTATTTTTACGTAGGTACTACCACACGATATTTATTATTTGGATGATTGTGCATTTCCTTTTTTTTAAAGAGCAAAGATCGGTTTGGCGATGGTCGGATTGGCGAGAATGAAAATTAGATATTGTATTTTGAATAGTTTATCCCAATTCTTGTTGAAAAAAAAAATACTAGGCACAAGAAGTTATCTAACTGTAAAAATTGCAATGCAACTTTAATGTTTCTTGAATTAATCTGTAGTATATTATTTCCTCGCAAGTTAGAGAAAAATACCTAGGGAATAGGTTAATGCTTAGGTACAATTCTCGGGCGAAATAGCAATTAACGTACCTAGTTTATATTATTCTTGTATCGAATGTTTTATTACCATACCATTCGTTCAAATTCAATTCACAATTGATATGTAGAGTTGACAGAACTATCCCGTGTGAATTGTAAAATCACGATTTTTTGTTAAATCTAGTCTAGTAGATCATGCTCTATCACACGTGCGATTTACCTGTGAATAAACTTATGCAACCCGACAGTAGAGCTGTCTATGTCTATTTTTCTCAGTCTCTTATGACATAATACCTACCTTACACTAAAATTACTGGGGAGACTTTTTAGGACTTCAAATAATAAAGGTACATAGGTAGGGAGGACTTAGTTCTTGTCCTAAATTTGATATGGTTAGCACGATAGCTGGATACTTTGAAGTACCCAACCATCACCAATGGACTCAAGTTGAAAATCTGCCGCCAAGCACCCACTTACTGGTCAGTTAGCAGCTCCTACACTTAAGAGCCGGTTTCCTTTGAGTCGTTGTGTACTTACCATCTTCGGCCACACTTACGATGGTGATAGTGTGGTCAAACACAAGTGTATTCAGAGCTAATCTACTATTAATATAATTTTTTCTTTTCCGTAGATCGTTAGTGAGTCCATAGGCATACCGGGCTCGTCAGTGAAACTGACGTACCGCTCATCGCAGTCGGCTGGGTACTTGTCGTGCGTGCATGTCCAACTGACGAGACGCATCGTGCCAGCGTCCCTCGCGAGGGTGCACGTCCGCGTCGAAATCGAAGGCTCGCTCCACACGCATTCGTATGAAGCTGACCCAGACTTGACACACGTGTTTGCTTGGAACAAGAGGAATGTTTATAAACAAAAGGTAAGTACGTCTTTTAACAACTATTACTGAAACTTACTGCGTTAATGCTTCATAAACTACTATCTTCAATTAAGGGATCCGATCTAAGCTAGAGGCTTTTTTTTTCTAGGTCTACGGTCAAGCTCAAGCTAAAATCTCTATCGGCTATGAATACTCATCATGTTCCTCAATCGTGTGGGAGACGCAGACGGCGACCCTGGCCGGCTTTGACGTTGATATTAGTGATATTGGCGGCTGGGGACTCGATATACATCACCATTATAACTTCCACGAAGGGATACTGCAGAAAGGAGATGGAGCGTTGCTTCATTTGAAACAGTATCCCAGAACTGTTCAGGTAAATTAAACTTCTCATATTAGAATTTGTTATTTGAAAAGTCTGAGCTGACAGACGGTCTACTCGATAGTGTAAGGCAACTGTTGCTTATGGACATAAGCAATACCAACGGATTGCCATTATTTTGATATGTGATAATTTCACATTACTTCCAATCAACTTCATTTACATAATCTAGTTGTTTATGAGTTCGGCTACTTCCGCAGGTGGTAATGGGCACTGGTCTCCAACGCGCTCTGGAATGTCCTGATAATTGCAATGGCAAGGCAGCTGATTCTCGTTTACTTACTCCTACGGCCCTTACATCTGGTCCAGACGGATCACTTTATGTTGGCGACTTCAATTTTGTACGCCGAATTACACCTGAAGGTGTAGTCACCACTGTACTTAAATTAGAGTGAGTAAAGCAACATGAATTTTTAATTGAATACCTTAAAATTCAAAAGGTCAAAAAAATATTCCCAACTATAGAAAAAGTTTGATACATGATAATTTATGTCACTTTATTCACAGAACAACACAAACTGCATATCAATACTATATGTGCATATCTCCGGCGGATGGATACCTCTACATATCAGATTCAGAAAGACACCAAGTGCGAAGGGTGCTTGTCTTAGAAAAAGTTCGTGATCCGGCTATGAATTCCGAACCTATTGTTGGAAATGGCGACCGTTGTGTTCCTGGAGACGATTCCAACTGTGGTGACGAAGGACCTGCCATTAAAGCAAAATTGGCCCATCCGAAAGGTACGTGATAACTTTATCACTGATCTAAAATTATTTTTTATATCTCTTCGATTGAAATAAAAGATAAAAAATAAAATACCTATTTTATTAAATAATGTGTACTTTTTACAGGTCTCGCGATAGCAGCAGACAGAACTATGTACATTGCAGATGGTACTAACGTCAGAGCTGTAGATCCTAACGGAATCATTCATACCTTAGTTGGTCATCATGGCCACCACAATCAGTGGTCGCCAGTTCCTTGCCGAGGTGCCATAGCACCTTATGAAGCTCAATTACAGTGGCCTACTGGCGTCGCCTTATCTCCTTTAGATGGATCTTTATACTTCATAGATGATAGAATAATATTAAAACTCACAGTTGATATGAAAATCAAAGTAGTCGCTGGTCAGCCTTCACATTGCAGAATAGGTAGCGATGGAAAACCGATCAATAAAGTTACAAACAAAACTAATACTGACTTCAGAGAAGATTCGAACTTAGGAACGATCCTAGCAATCTCTTTCGCACCTAGTGGTATTTTATATGTTGCGGAATCTGATTCTAAAAAGACAAATACTATTAAGTCTATCGACCCTTCTGGGAAAATATTGCACTTTGCTGGAAAGCTGCAAGAAAATTTGAAGGAATTGAGTTGTGAATGTAATACATCTACTTCTGCAACGGCTGTCCCGGTAAATGCTCGCGATGAAGGTGCAGGCTGCCCATGTCGGCTCAGTGTTGCTGCAATGGATGAGCCACCTACCAGCACTGAAACGTTGCTTTCGTCCAATGCCAAGTTCCAAACAATATCTGCTCTTGCTGTTACTCCCGATGGCGTTCTTAACGTTGTCGATCAAGGTAACTAAAAGATATTTAATCATAATTATGTCAAGTAACTTTTTTATTTGTATGGTTAAATTGATATAGAAATTCTTTTCTGCAGGTTCACTTCATATATTGGCTTTAAAGCACTACTTGCCATCACACGATGAAAACGGAGAATTTAGGATACCCTATCCACCTACTTCAGAAATATACGTATTCAACCGTTATGGACAACACATCACTACCAAGGACTTGACATCTGGAAAGACACGATATTCATTTTTATATTCAAAAAATACTAGTTTCGGTAAACTCTCTACAGTCACTGATGCATCAGGAAATAAAATACAATTGCTACGAGACTACAGCAATGTTGTTAGTTCAATAGAAAATACTCAAGATCACAAATTAGAACTGAAAATATCCGGAATAGGTTATCTGACAAAAATAGCAGAGAAAGGAACATCTGAGATTGAATTCGATTATGATGCTAGTAGTGGTTTACTTAACAGCCGTTCTGGGGTATGTATCTTTAAGATTAAAATATGGAATCAAAGCATAGTTTGTCAAAGGAACTTATTTTATTTAAAATTTAAATCATTTACTAAATTAATGCTTTCTTTACAGGCTTCTGACACGGTAATCTACAACTATGATGACCTCGGTCGAGTGACAAAAATAATAATGCCTTCCGGGGAACAAGTTCAAATTTCCTCTGGCCTAGCCAAGAATTATGGATTGGCTGTTACGGTATCGAACCCATCTAGTAATATCCCAGTGGGAGTAGCCAAAAAGTGTGAATATGTGTTACATGGACAGTCATTCAAACAGATTACAATTAACAACGGAAAACAGGTTACGGAAGGTCGAATTTACACAAATAACACTTTGGTTCTTGATACACCTTGGGAAGGTAAATTCGAGAGCATCGCAGCTGCCAAACATCCGTTACTAGAAGCTGCTTTACCAATCGAAGCGGAAATGCTGCATATGTGGTCACATCAAACAACAACATTTGGCGATGGACTAGTAAATAATATGTATTCTCTTTATACATTGGTTGGTGATGTAAGAAATCCACAACAAACTCTGAACCGCGAGATATGGGTTAACGACTCCAGAGTGCTAATAATAGAGTTCGATCAATTCAAAAGTCGAGAAACATTCTTCAATGCTGATAGAAATCCCTTGTTTACTATTGCGTATGACGTAGCGGGATTGCCACTGTCATTTACACCTCATGGAGCGGCTGTACCTCTTAATGTTTCATACGACAGATTTTATAGAATCAATGGCTGGAAATGGGGTGATAGTGAAGAAACATACAATTATGATCCACATGGTTTGCTATCCGAAATCACGAGTCCTCAGGATGGCACTAAATTCATTTACTATAATGATGGTAACCTCGTGTCTAAAATTTCATTGGCAAGTCAAAGGAGCTTCAAGTATTTATATGATGACGATGGCGGATTAACTCACGTTATATTGCCTTCCGGTTCGAATCACTCGTTCAGTGTACAGCCTTCTATTGGCTTTTTGCGAGTAACATATACACCTCCCGGTTCTACAAAGAAATATTTGCAACATTACTCTCATACTGGAGAACTGCTTCAGACTGTGTTCCCAGGTGATGGTGCTCGAGTGGTTTATAGGTATTTCACAACTAGTAAAGTCTCTGAAGTAGTTCATGGTGATGGTCAGACACAAATACATTATGCAGAAAATAGTGGGCTACCATCAGAAATATTACATGTTGACCGAGACGTCGACTATCGATGGGAATCCACTTATGTTGGTGGTCTTCTCACAGAAGAAAGACTTGACTATGGAGCCAAAACTGGCCTCAGTAATGCAAAAATCCTTTACGACTATGATAACAATTACAGAATTACTTCTGTACAGGGACGTATCGGCGGTCAGACACTTATTCCACATCACATTGTTTACAACAGTAAAACTGGGGCTCCCGAAATATTGGGTCAATTTACAGTTTCGAAACAAAAATGGAATGAAACATCTGTTTATGACGGAATTGCTATGTTCTCGCGTGTTCTCACCGAACAATTCTTAGAAAAAGAGGTGACAGTAAACATCCACAGAATGGAAGTATTTAGAATGGAATTCTCTTACGACAATCATGGAAGAATATCTCAGACACGGACTCATACACGAAATGTTGGAGTAAACACGTATACGAACGTAAAGAACTACACTTGGGACTGTGATGGTCAATTAACGGGTGTAGAGGCCCAAGAACCATGGGGTTTCAGATACGATCACAATGGAAATATGCTCTCTTTAACCTACAGAGGAAATACCATTCCAATGGAATACAATGATATGGACCGCATTATCAAATTCGGTGAAGGTCAATACAGATACGATAGTAGAGGTCTGGTTTCTCAAAATGCTCGAGAAGAGCGGTTCCAGTATAATTCGAAAGGATTACTTATAAGAGCGACCAAACGAGGAAGATTTGACGTCCGTTACTATTACGACCATCTTGATAGGTATGTTGTTTTTTTGTGTTCTTCATCAAAACCTACATTATAAAAAAAATATTTCTTAATTACCTATCTAACATATTTGACTTTTAATTTCAGACTTTCTACAAGAAAGGATAATTTTGGAAACGTGACACAATTCTTCTATACAAATAAAGAGAAACCACACGAAGTTAGCCATATTTATTCTCCTCGTGAAAACAGGTTTATGACACTGGTTTATGATGACCGAGGGCATCTGATATACACACAGGTAAATTAGTTAGTAGTACTTAGACAATACACGATTCACCATTCAATTCATATTTTTTTAGAATAGGAAAAAAATATGTTGCTCACTTGAATATGTAACTTGTTACAGGTCGCCCGACACAAGTATTACATAGCCACTGATCAATGTGGAACACCTGTAATGGTGTTCAATCAATACGGTGAAGGAATACGAGAAATTATGAGATCGCCATATGGTCATATAGTATACGACTCCAATCCATACTTATATTTGCCAGTAGATTTTTGTGGAGGGCTTTTAGACCAAGTCACATCGTTAGTGCACATGGCAAATGGCAAAGTGTACGATCCCCTGATAGGTCAATGGATGTCCCCATTGTGGGAAAATCTGATTGACAGGATTCATACACCAACACAACTTCATCTCTACAGATTCAATGGCAACGATCCTATCAATGTCAGACCGCAAAATAAAAAACCAGCAGGTAAGAAATTGAAATATCATCGTTAAGTATTATTGAAGATTAAGTTATGTTATTTCATCTACTAATTAAATTATTAAATTTGTCAACAGACCATCTTTCATGGCTCAAACTACTCGGCTATGATACAAAGAGCTTAGCACCACAGCTCTATCCGGATGAACTTCCAGGCGGGTCGGTCCTGCCAAGCATTCCGAGCGGGCGCCCTGTATGGGGCACTGCACCAACTGACAGCAGCCCAGTATTACCTTCTGCCATGTCCCTGCTTCCCAGCGTTACAATTGAATCAGGTTTCCTATCGCACATGTCTAACAAGAGAATAGCTGACTTCAGAAGTCTTTCGATTCCGGCCCTGTCCGCGTTGAAGACCGACTCTCTCAACCTGGCTCCGAAGCGAATAGGCTCCGATTCGGAACCACCATTCGGACGAGGCATTCTCGTGTCTCGTAATTCACGAGGACGCGCGGTAGTCACAACCGTGCCCTCCGCCAATGCAATCTACCGCGACGTATACACGTCTGTCTTCAACCGCTCACATATTCTACCGTTCTCCTTCGTCGTACACGGTGATCAACAGGACGTTTTCTACTTTGTCAAAGAGGACACTTGGCGAGCGGCCGACGATAAACAGCAACTCAAACGCATGCAGGGCAAATTAAACGTAACATTCCACGAAGTAGCCGAAGGCGGACGCTCATACGCGGACGTGAAAATTCATGGTCAGACGAGCATAGTGAATTTGCGGTACGGCACTAGTGCAGAACGCGAAAGACAGAGACTACTGCACCACGCCCGCACGGCCGCCGAGCGCAAAGCGTGGCACCGCGAGCGCGAAGCCCTGCGCAGTGGGTTCGGAGGGTCGGTGGAGTGGTCGGCGGGCGAGCTGGACGAGATCCAGAAGGCGGGCTCGGCGGCGGGCTACTGGGGCGAGTACGTGCACGACGTGGCGCGCTACCCCGAGCTGGCCGAGGACCCGTACAACGTGCGCTTCGTCAAGAAGCGCGCCGACCGCGCCGAGCGCCGCCGCCGGAAGCGCGACGCCTGCGCGGCCCCCTGGTGGCTCGCCTGGGACCTCTCACACCTCTGCTAGTGACGTGTCGCCATCCATATGCCAAATGGTGTGAATGTGAAAATAATGTCTGAACGAACGGTGATGGACGTCTGTGTGTGTGAATGTAAAAATATATTTTGTAAATAGTCTCTATAATTGTTAATTGTTGATGTATGTATGTACGGTAGATGCGAATCCCTATCGCTATGTAAATAATAAAATTTAATTTGCAGGGAGAGAATGGACCTTTTGAGAGGACTGATATTAAAAATAAATGTAATGTATGTATAAATAAGACGATTTATGTGAATATGAAATTATTTATACTTATTTATCGGTAAAAAAGCTTCGATTGTGTCCAATGTTCTTATAAAATTTAGATGAAGACTATTTGAAAGAATAAAATGGCATACTTTTTTAACCAAATTAACTCGCAGTTTTATATCCATAACCCCTACACATATAAACACACTGGATAAGTTTTTTGACAAAATAACAATGAGGGACCAATTAAACTGTTATATTTATGAGTGGAAGTAGGATGAATCTTTTTAATATAATGAATACCTATCTACTAAGTTTCACGTGGGTGAAACTGAGGAGCTCGTTATGAAATAAAAATAAAGTTCGTGTAAAAGTTATTTATTTATGTTCGAAACGTCAATCTCTGAACAACGTACTCAAGTAAATTTTTACAATATCAATTTTTATACACAAATTCAAGTCAACACCATCATATAAATTTTATGGTACACTTTTATGTAATAAACGTCAGAATGTATCACATCTCAATAAAATTAATATTTACAATGCAGCATATTTAGTTTATTGTAGTAGTTGACACTGAAAACTCCATACAACCATTGAACTGAATAATATCGGTTTATGTATAAAAATCTCCATTCCAAAATATATACAATAATAGTTTTATTATCTCTTAAAATATAGGTACATTCGCATATTTTAAATAAAGTATTATGTTACAAAAAACATCTACATATTGAGCTACATGTCCGTAAACAAATGAGATCAACAATTCGCACAATTATTCACCTACATCTCAATGTATGTAATGCAATATTTGTGTTAATAAAAAACATGCACACGCAATCTATCATATACCTAGTAGACAATCCAATTACGAAAAAATATATGTCCAGGCATGTCATAGAATGCCCATATGAACACATATCGTTAACATGAAATAAATATAATGGATGCAGCAACGCTTTTCGATCGCGCTTCACCTACATCTACAGAATGTAGATGTTAATTCTTACTAATAGATACAGCAATAAATTGACAGGTAACATTCATTATTTCTAACATGAAAACAGAAATTGTGCGTGTGACAACTTGTAAGCCGCAATCTGAAACAACTATGATAATAGTTTCATAGCAGTAGAAGGTAAAGAAAAACTAGCAATCTTCATGCAAAATACGTATCTGAATTCTCATCGATTGAAACGGAAAAACTTTCAGTGTTGAAATAAGGGCTAACGCGCTTGAATTATCCGCGAGGCGCTAGTGTAGCGTGGGTCATTTTACTGGACGTATACTGATTGCGAGCTAATCATCGCGGATTTTCACGAATTATTCATGATTATTGTATAATTGTGCCATTCCTGAAATTTTAAGACATACCTACAAATCGCTGTTTTGAGGCCAATTTTGTCTTTCAGAAACGTATTTTTTCCTTTTTTGTCGGAACAAAATGACACTGCGCAGCACTGACACATTATCATTTTTTTTTATTATTAATTATATTGGCCCTGACGCGCGAAAAATGCCTTTTTAATGACAGTGATAGGACCCACTCGCTAATAGCGCCAACAGGTGGCTACAGAAACGGTAGCCCTCATTACTTCCACATAAGTTCACGTGTCAATAAGATAACGAACACATCCTGTATATCATTCTTAGTCCTTCTAAAGCTACTAGTTGATCTCAGAAAGCAAATTTGATGATATCTTGTAAAATACAATATAATAACACGGATGCAGCAGCCTTATTTTATTGCTTATTGAGGAATGGTGAAGACATAAAAATCTTTGAAGACACTTTTATTCTATTTACGGTTTAACAAAGAAACGTAACAAAATACGAAGAGTACACAATGCTATTTAAATTGGTATATTGAAAGAAAACATAATGATTAACTAATGTAAGTTTAGCAAAACAACGTTATTTGTAGATATTCTTTTCATCCGTTATAGTAGGGGGGGAGCCCACGATGCTAAATGGGGATTTACTCGAGCGTCATAGACACCTATTGGGCTGCAAAGCTTAGATGATAAGAAGAAAAAAAATGTTATATTATGTATACATTTTCATCGGTGGGGGGAGCGGCTAAAGATTTTCAAATGAAAATTTGAAAGTGAAAAAAAAAAAAAACAACGCGTCTGATTTTCTAAGGCGGTGTTAAGTGAACCTAAAAAAAGCTCTCTTTCAATAATCTGACGATTTCGATGTGACGCAAACGTAAATGTGCAAAAAAAATTGCCATTTTGAAATACTCAAGCTCGTCAGATTAATATATATATGGTACATATGGTTCATCTTTATGTCTTAGGCTCATAATCTGACTGGGATTAGCCTAATCTGTTTTTTTTTTTAATATAGGGCCTTATAGGTCTTATATGGGGCTCATATTTGGTGGAGGTACTTATCCGGGTACAAGGTATCCCTGTATATTAATCTGCCGCGCTTTAGTAAATCCCGACATCCCCGCTTGGGCTCCCCTACTATTACGTTATTAGTATTGTATGGATCGTCCTTTGTTTTAAACATAATACGCATGTACATTACGTACATAATCATCTATAATATTATATTACGCGATAATGAACATAAGATATTCTTGAACACTATGAACCCGTCACATTTTACATTCTAAATTGCATTTACTATATTTATTGTTAGCCAATTGTTATTTTTCATTTATCCCAATACTCGAATACGTATATTAATATTTAATATAGTTCATAACAACTTCTCGTTCGCTGATTTTCACTGATGTTCACTAACAATTTTTTTTTAAATAAAAATATTTATACTGGATAGAGATTTCGAGATGGCATATTAGTAAGACTAGGTTGGGTTAGTCATGCTGCGCAAATTCTACTATTGGACCAACAGTGAATTCTCAAAAAAAAATTCTTTTATTCTAACGTTCAACCTTGCTTGAACATGAATATTGTATGAATTTTTTTTTTCGAGATTTCAGTATTTTTTCCATAGTAAAAGTTGTTCAGAATGACTAACCCAACATGGGCTTCGAATATATGCCATCTCCAAATCTCCACCCGGTAAGAAGCATGTATGTAACACTCAAAATTATTACATTGATATACAATTGTGCTATGTTTGGATTAATTACTTTCTGTACACGAACAACGAACCATAAATTTATTACGAACATGCCTGTGATGTGTACTCGAGCATAAATTCTATAGTACATATTTACAACTTATTTAAAACATATTCATGAATCACTGCAAAACAATTGTACTTGTGTCAAGTCTCGAAATATTTTCAAGATCAACGTGTATGTTAAAAGTTATCTGCATTGTTAATACTGATTCAGCAATTTCCTGAGGAATTAGGTAAAATAGTTTGTCCACATTTCTAATTTAGTAAATATTTAAGTACCAATTAATGTTCATTTTTTTTTAGTTAAAATCAGCAGTGTGTAAGATGGCAAACAGTTCTAGTTTAAAAAACTCTAATTTCATAACAACATAACCTATTTACATTTGTTACAAACAATTCCAACAACAAATAAAATCTCCACTACTATAATAATATTGGGATTAATTTACAATTTATTCATTTCATTACAAGCTTAACAATTGTAAACTTCACTCACAAATTCGTGTCATGATCGAGTTACTTCCAATGTCAGATAAATTTAAAATTCCACACATGGACGTATAAAAAGATCAGGATGTAATGTCGCCCTATAAACGAGTGAAGCACCAAAAGGAAGCCAGCGTTCTTGTAAATACATGGCCTCACACACACATATACACCATGGGAAGCCGATCGGTTGTCATTCCACATTGAGACGCTGACAGTGACAATAAGGCTCAGTATCATTTGTGCCTGCTTGGGCCAGTACTTATGTTAGTCACGCATACGTAGGAAATTTTCGGCTTCACTTCATTTTCGCTTGACACTCAGTCTTGATTTTTTTATACGTCTATGATTCCACACATAAATAAAAATTTGTGACTTTGAAATAAAAAATAAAAATACATGATTCGACAAAAAAAACGATAATCATTCGCGATAAAATGTGTGTCACATATTTAAAATGTAAATGGCATGATTAAAAAATAAAAAATAAATTCATTATAATGTATTAATCATACATGAATGACAGAGGTAGTTAAAACCAATCAGCTGTCATTATTATCGGCATTATGTATAGATACATGCATTATTATTAATTCATTTGTGATTTCCGAAAATTATTTTGTTCAGTACTTATAGTAAAAATATATAACAATATCGTCGTGGGCATCAATAGGAACAAATGCCAGTATATTCTGTTGTATGTAAAACTATTGTTTATATACAATACATGTAAGTCACTTACATTGTCTATTCAATGGACAAAAATAATTATAACTGGTGGATAAAAGTCGTCGCCGTTAGGTACGTATGTAGGATCACAATTCGCGTCGAGCGCTCAGTTTCTGGAGGCTCTCCACCTTTGCACGGTCACTTAACATTTTATTTTTACAATAATTTATCTATCATAGTTCTATTTACAGTTTATTAACTATATGGGCAGTGAGCTTAGGTTGCATTAATTACTATGAACTGTCTGTGTTTGATTTCCGTCGCACTTGTTGCGCTGTCAACGCTTGCGCCTGCGCTTGGGTTATGAACTGAGCTGTGCCTGCAAAATTATATTTTATTCAATATTTTGACTTGCCATATAAAAACCTCATAAACTTTAAAGGCCATAGCTTAAAATCGATTATTTTAAACATCCTTTTTGAAAATGAGATGAATGTATCTTGCCTTAGACGGCAATTAAGTATAGGATAGTCATTGAGCGTATGAGTATCTGTTATAACAATTGAAAATCAAATTGCGCGAAAAATTTATCACAAACGTATTCGCAATCTTACGATTTGAACAGAACAGTAGTTATAAATATATAAATATCCTGGGAAATTCTTTACACACCTTTATCTGATCCGAAACTAAGCAGAGCTTTTACTATGGACACCAGATTCCTAGACTCAGGACATGCAGACATGTTCACAAATGCATGTCCTGGATGGGAATCCAAGCCACAACCTGCGGCGTGATAGGTGGAATCCATCGAACAATTAACACAAAGAAGCGCAATGACGTGCATTTGCTTGAAATCACCACCACCGACAATACGCTCTGATTGGCCAAGTCAAAAACACACGATGCAGTGACTGGTCCTTACTGTTCAAAATCAGTCCAAATCAATAACTAGTGACTAGTTCTGTTGCGGAATTGGATTGCTCGGTATTACTACTCTAAAGGCTCCAACCACGCCAGGTGTCCCGTCAGTTAGTAAGTACTTACCGGTGGGCGATTGCGACGGAACGGGTTGGTGCGTGAGGTGCGGCGCGGGTGTGGGCGCGGCGAGGGGCGCGAGGGGCGCGAGGGGCGCGCGGGGCAGGGCGCGCGCGGCCGGCCGCGGCGGGCGCACGCTGCGCACCACCTGCACCGCGCCGCCCCGCACACCGCCCTTCACACCGCCCGGCATCAGTTGCGCTACACATACAAACACGTACACTACAGATACATCCCCACATACATCAATCTACATAGTAAACGCCTCTTAAGTCCCGCCATCCGTATGAAAACCAAGCGCGCCACTTTTTTTATACCTACCATGATGTCATAAGCGAGCTTTAATTAGGCTGGCATTAGAGCTATAACGAAGCGATCCTATTTGTCAGCTAAGACACAACCCTCGCTACGCATCTCTGGTGGACATACAGCCTTATGCGAATTCCCCTTCTGCGCGAAAAAGCGTCAAAAGAAGAGCATTACTCTTCCTATTGGCACGCAAAGTACATACACTCGCGTCATCTATTTAGATTTATAAGGGTACACCCCCAACATACCAGGTGGATACTTCGAAATGGCATCTTTTAGAAACCTATATCGGGTTCGTTATGCTGAAAAGGGAATTATAGTGTTCAAACTGTGAAAGCAGAAAGAAATATTTAAAACTAGCTAGCCCGCGGTTTCACCCGTGTTCCCGGAATAAAAGTAGCATTTTGCCCTGATTCTGTTGTTTACAACTAAACTAATTTTAATCTCACTTTGTCTGTTTCTAACAAAGAACATAAGAAAAGGATGTAGGAAATTTAGTCCTGTCAAATTAGTCCAATGCTTGTTTTCAATAAAAAAATTGTCGCCAACCATCGCGGTTACGCCTAAATACACACACAATAAGACGGCGAAGATTAATTTGACAGCTTTAAAAATGTTCTATCCTTTTCAATAATGTTCGTAAGAGAGAGATGAGATGTGACTAAAATTAGTTTTGTGCGATTTACAACAGAATCGGCACCATTGTCTTTCTCCATACCATAGGTTATCTGCAAGCCAAATTTCATGATGATCGGTTGAGTAGTTAAGGCGTGAAAGCGTAACAAACAAAAAAACTCACTTTTGCATTTATAACATTGGCTAAGATAACGAAAAAACGACACATTAGACTACTTACCTATAGGTAAAGAGAGCACCGACGGTTGATTGGTAAGTACGACAGTAGTGGTCGGCGGAACCGACACCAGCAAACCACTAGACGCGCCGGATACGTTCAGAGATAACGATATAGGCGCTGACAACCCTGGAATCTGTACTTGTACATTCTGCAAGCCCTGTATGCCTTGTAGGGATGTTAAACTTAGCCCCTGTAATAATTTATAACAAATATTTAATAAACCATTTGTACAATACGTGCCACAAAAGAACTCATCTTTAGTATGGGCGGAAAATATGTTCGGTTCGAGAGAGTTTACGTAACAGAATAAGCCTTAGTATCTAATTGTTCTAAAATTAGCTATCTTAATTTAAAATGAAATAAGATACATAATAAAAGGATTGAATAAAAAAAATAAAGATAGTTTTCTTGGCGGGGTAACCTATATTGATACTGAACGACTTTTCCATCATATTCCCTCACTCCCCATTGAAAAACCTATAATATATTGACTTCTCTTACAGTTTTTTTTAAACTGTGTATAATGCATCATTTGTTTCACATATAAAGTGCAGTATATCAGACCTGCAGATGGCAAACAGGTTGCGGTTGGGAAGCGGGCGAAGGGACAGTCTCTGGGCCCATCAGCCGCTCCAGCAAGGCGCTCTCACTGCTCGATACATTTGTAGACTCGTTATCTCGCGTGTACCCACTCATTACCTGAACGCCCACACCCTGTGACATACCATGGGTACGTGTCAAAACAAGAAAATACTTTTTTATTGGAACCAATTTAACCTTTGTGTCAATAATTGGCTCATTATTAGTATGGGTACCAATTAAGTATGTTAAAGATGCACAGGGTTCAGAAGGTGCATCAGGCTTTGAAAAACATGCCCGTTAATATAAACTTTGTTACTTAGATTTTCATATGCTATTCAGTATTGTGAGTTAAAAAAGATAATTTGTCTTAAATGTCACTGGTAATTAAGTTAATGTATTATTGATGATTTACACAGTATTAATTTATAATGGTAAATCTTGTTTTGGTTGTTCTTTCTTTTCTACAACCAATAGGGTTCAAAAGATATTGCCGTGCCACCACACCCAATCTTCCATGCCACTTCCCGTCACCTTTCTGAGGTCATTAAAAATGTCAGGTTAATAAACTGCAACTCAAATCCAAACGCATGCAATTTTAAAACAGATTACGGATAGGTTATCCTTGGTCATATATCAGCTCAAATGTAAAAGCTATTGTAATTAGAATGAATCTGTTCAGTGAACAGAAAAGTCTGCATATATGAGAGAATTTCGAATTTTGATCCCCACATGAATAATAAAAAAAGTGGTTTTTAAAATATGGCCACATTTTGCCGCTGTAAAGTGTATGAGCAACCATGAATATTTATTTTTTCCAGTAACAGAAAAGCTCAACAGCTTTTCTGTTGTTTTCTGATTTTCACTCGTTATTCAACAATAACGAGTGAAAATATTTTTGGTCCTTCGAGCCGGATGAATGAGCCACAAACAATTTGAACAATATTTATATAGGTATGGTTGCACATACACAACTAATTCTATAATTTATTTTTGAGTAATGCTTTCAATGAATTTCATCCAATTAAGTATATCCTATGCCCCATGCCAATTGAAAACCAATATATACGGTGCAGATCCGAATATAGAAATAAATTACATAGAGATAGAATATTAATAGAGCGAGTTTACTAGAGTATGAGCCGTGAGCACGGGTATGTGCAACGCTGCCTTGAAACGAACTGCGCGTTCATAGGTTGAACAACTAAATACAATATTATAAATGAATCCACATTTTGCGTTTTTTATCAATACTTTTAACGAGAAAAAATGACAAAGAACTTTTTTTTTTGTTGAATGTTGTTAACGCTTTTCAAAAAAAATTCAAAATCATTTATTCAAATAGACCTTCGCAGGCACTTATGAAAAGTCTGACTCTAATACCGGTTCGGAAGGTTGCATTTGCTGAGAAGAGCCGGCAATAAACTCAGCAATTACTCTTTTCAAAACAGGCTTAGATTCATTACATAATATTCACATTCTAATCGCACTGAAAACAATTGCGTGCCCCGGCGCGGCGGCAAAATTACAAAGAAGACTGAAAAAATATTTAATAAGTAAATAAATAGCAAACTTAAGCAGACCAGCCCCCACAAGCAGCACCTGTTCACAAGTATGACGCGTGTGGCAGCCATCGCCCTCCTCGCCATATTGGAGGGAAGTGAGCGACCATCACTCTATTAATATTCTTACTCCAGATAAATGACCAAACTGTCTTATTAACTGTTCAACAAAACCTGATTCATTTGACATATACTAAAGATGTTATCTTACTGGTTTATAGGTGTAATGCACAAATATAAATCTAAATAGATGACGCGAGTGTATATACTTCGAGTGTCAAAAGCTGTGCAAAAAGAGAGAAATGCTTTTTTTAACAGACTTCAAAAAAAGAAGGAGGTTCTCAATTCGGTTGTTTTTTTTTTTTTTTTTTTTATTTTGTTACCTCATAACTCCGTCATTTATTAACCGATTTGGAAAATTCTTTTTTTGTCTGGAAGGGTACACTTCCCGTTTGGTCCCATTGTCATCAGATCAGGATTTGATTACTTCTTAGTGTTCTTTGAAGTCGGTTTACGTTTTTTGTAAAACAGTCCAATTATTTTGGAACTGTTTGGCGCTTACACGGAACTTGCATAAGGCTGAGTCCCTACAAGTCCAGAGATTTGTAGGGAGGGATGTGTTTAGCTGACAAATAGGATCTCATCATTTTCACGCGTTAAAGCTCTAATGCCAGTGTAAATAAATAAATCTTGTGACATTATGGTAGGTATAAAAAAAGTTGCACGCTTCATACGGATGGAGGGACTAGCGTTATCTATTTAGATGTATGTCTGTGGTTCAATGTAACTCAAAACATTATCAATCCAGGCGTATATTATACTATGTGTATATCCGTCAAATCAACCATGTTATATGAACAGATTATGGAAAAACAAATCAATAGACGTTTTATCATAAACAGATGATAAAGTAATGTTACCTGATGTGTATAAGTAGGCAGAGTATGTGATGCAGTGGTTGCGGTGACGAGTCGAGCTCCTGCGATGGAAACGCGGCCAAGCAGCTTGTGTGGTTCTGTGGAGCCGTCGGCGCCAGTGACATGTGTCATGGCCGCCGGAGCACTGTTCAGTAGGTTGAGTATTGTCGCGTTGTTGTTTGCCGTGCTTACTGCTGACTTCGCCGCGTTTTGACTGGCCGCTGTATGTTAAGCTTTATGTTACACTAGTTTTCCATACACTGTATCACCCGCGTTCCCGAGGTATATAGATAAATAACACTTAAGGCGCCGATCCCACAGAGTTCTAGAGTTCTGAGTTCCGCGATCACTGTAATCTATGCGGCGCCTTTGATCATTGCACACAGAGAACTCGGCGTTCAAGAGAACGAGAGTTCTGTCGGAGTTTCATTCTCTAAAGATGGCAGTTGAGGTGACACTATGAGCTATCACTGTCTAATTTACTGAGTGACACAAGGCAGAAAGGATAATGGGCATTCTGGCCCATGAGCAGCCACTAATGAAACTGATGTGAGACCAATGCTTGCTGTATGTATATAATTTTATATCTTTTTACAACTACCTTGCAATTTCATAATATCTCCAATTATTTCTTAAATCTTCAATACTCTATAACTTTTTTTCTAAATAGGTATACCACAGTATTAAGCTTTCATATTTTTGTTAATATATTATTGCCTATTAGAAAACATAGAAATTATTGCTGGCCGCCAATGGGACAAGCTCCATACAAATTTTGCCCATTTACTTATAGAACTCTAGACTGCTCGCTCGCTGTGTGTACAGTAGTGAACGCGGAACTCGGAACTCTAGAACTCTCTCTCTGTGGGATCGGCGCCATATTGTACACCAAAAAACATTTAACAAAAAAAAAGTCAAAGCCATTTATTCAATTTAGGCCCTAGAAGGGCACATATGAAGGTCACATTTACTGAAGTTACCACCGGTTCGGAACCCGGCCTTCAACTGACTACTCATTCTCCATAATTTAAATATTGAATTGCACAAAGATATATATGGTGTTATTTCATGGCGCATATATCTTCGTTGCCCATTATACGGTGCAATATTGATTGCACCACATTAACTGCCAGTTTCTGAAAGCGAAATCAGTGTTAATCTCTTGTTGAAAGAATACCTTTCATTGTCAATGAAGTCTGAAACGACAAATACTCCAAGATTGCTAAATTTTTGATGATAGATTAAGAGTGATTTGGCATTGAGTAACCGGCAGTAAAACTCGCATCGAATGAACATTAACTAACTAAATACATAAAACAGGCAAGTATAAATATAGTTTGAATGATAATAACTCGCTAAATGTCCTTTTTCTTAAATCAATCTTGAGAATAGACTACAAGTAAATATCAAAATAGAATGAGCAGAAACTGACCTTGCTGGAACTGTTGTGCAGAATTCATGAGACTAGTAACAAGTGCGCTTATTGCTGGATTCGTTGTTCTCGGTTTACTAATGGTTGCTTTTTGTTGCGTTGTCGACGTATTTGTGTACTGTATATTTTGCACCTGGAACATTCGTATTACACATTTATACACCTAGCAAACCATTTATATTATCTTAGACCCACTTGAGTCAACGTGGGTTATCTTACTCAAGAGTTAGTTGCTTACCTGTGGTAAAATATATCAAAACCAGGTAAGCAACATTTAACCCGAAGAATCACATTGAAGTTAACTTTGTTTGAAATCTATTCGACTGATTCCCCACCACCGACAGTGCATTCTGATTGGCTAAGTCACACTAAAGTAGGAAGGACACACTAAACACGCCTGTTGTTAACAATATCTAATCCAGTCAGTGTGGACAAAAAGTGGCTTTTCCCTACAGAAGGTGGAGTTTTTTTTTTATTTGTATTGTTTTGGTTGGGCTACTGATTACCGCTTGTAACTCTTTATCTATAAGTCGTGTGTTATCTTTATACTCCTCACAGACATTTTTGTCATGAAGTCAGCTTTTGAAGAATGATGTACTACAAACCAAATTTGTCACACCTCGAGGTCTAAAACTTAAATTTTCTATAACTCTCCGATACTAAGCCGATACTATCAATACAAATCAGAAACATTTTCTACTCCACCTTTTATAGGGCAAAAATACATGCTTACTGGGCTAATCACTCTATTACTCCATGATTATTAGTGTAAGTAGTATAATACCTGTGAGGCGCCTGCAGTAGACATGTGTGGATGCTGTATGTGTATGATGGCTGGCTGCATCTTCTGAGGGTTCAGTGGCTGTGGGGGGTTGGTCAGTTGTTGTGCTAGGAGCTGGTTCGTAGACGCCTGTGTCATCAATATCAATGTTAAACCAGCTATATTTTTATATGTTTATTCGCTCAAAGAGCAGCTCGACTGGGAAATTCCTCCACCTTCCAGAATACCGCAGCCAAATAACTTTATTGTGTTCCTGTGCGTGAGTAAGATAGCCAGAGCTCATTGGGGAGGGGGAAGTGTCGATAACGCGTTGGTGATGCCTCGTATGTCACAAGCGTCCGTATGGCTACGGTAACCGTTTTCCATCAGCCGGGCGGTATGCTTGCTTATCAACTTTGTAGTAAAAAAATAAAAATTTAAGCAGACAATGGTCCTGATTTGCTTGATCAATAAATTAAGAGAAAATCGTTGTTGAAGTTCACTAAGTGTATGTATAAGTTACTGTAAAATGTCGAACAACGGTAAATACTAAGATTTACCTAAAATTCTTAAATTTTATCAAGGCTTAATGGTAAAAGTGCGAACTGTTCTGTGATAATTGTACATTTCGGACTTACTCAGTAAATCTTAGGCTTTACCACAGAGAATCGGTACCTAAACTTTGAAAATAATTTCTGCCTAACTAAACATGTTCAGCGGTATGCAGCTCCCAGCGAGCCATGTCACCTCTCCGCCTTTTTGGCAAGTGATACGATACGATAAATCGTCCCATTTCATATTAAACCTAATATTTACCAGTTCATGTTGGTAAATCCTAAGATGTACTCGTAAAACCTAGGATCTACCGGTAATCGTCAAAGTAACATATAAATATTTAATTTATGTCGTCGACCGACTGTACTAGCTCAATAGAAAGCTGTTATAACACATTTGCCTGCAACATTATTTAGCTAAGGATGTATCGTACATAAAACATTTTAAGGCTATTTTCTTTTCAGCTGAGTTTGTCCTTCATATATATAAAGATTTTTAGAAATCGTTCATACCTGTGGCGATAATCGCGGCGTAGTGGGCGAAGGTTGTTGCTTGTGTGCAGTATCAGCCGCGGAGCCCACACCGCCAATGACACTGCCCACAACATTGCTGACATTTCCCACGACATTGCCTACGTTGCCCACATTGCCAACAACACTTCCCACGTTGCCAACACTGCCCACAACATTGCCTACTGTGGCGACGCCCCCTACTTGTTGAAGCTGCGCCTGCTATTAAAATATTACATTAATTTTAGTTTACGTATTATTATAATCTGATATAATTGCCATTGGTCTTCTATTTCGTCGTTTCTAGCGACGTTCTGTAGTCACTTGGAAGACGAGGTCAAGCATGGCATCTAAAAACCTCGGTGAGCTCAATAGAGGGATCTCAGGGCAATGCAACTTTATAAGTCGCAAGTTCCTCTTTACATAAACTCGCAATACACTTCACATGTACTGACCATATCTTTGTCAAACAATGAGACGCTATTTAGTGTTTCTATTTAGTTATTTTTAATTTTAAAGCTATCACCATTTATTGCTTCGAGGGCATGAAATTCAAAACTACTTAAGTTACCACCAGTTTTGAAGAAGACGGCAGCAAACTCGGACTTGAAAATATGTAAATCAAATATGTATGTACGGTCAGTAGACCGTATGGCCAAAGATGGCGGTGCGGGGGACACATGACGTTCAACCAATCAGCGCGCAAGGTTAGCTCCGACGCATTCAAGTATGATGCCAGTTCACAATATGACGGTTTGACAACGATAGATTATAAACTATCGAAACTTAATACGTAACATTGTAAGCCCCATCGTACAGTTCACAATTTATCGACAGTTTATAATCCCGCTAGATAGATTATAAAGTAACGGTGGTCACAAAATTACGGTGACATATACATTCACAGATTAAGTATTCTGTAATCTGTGTATACATTGTATTTTGTATATTTGTTGTAAAGATATTAAAAGAATAATAATAAAAAACTAACCAGTATTGGCAGCTGTCGCGCATTTGTATGAGTGATAGGTGTGGCTGTTATTGCAGATGTTCTGAAACAAATAGGATAAAGAATAAATATAGAGATATACCATATCCTAGATAGGGAACATCATAGAATCCCCTGGAAATCCTTGCATGTTTCTAAGGTGAATTGAAATAACTTACACAACAGGTACTGTAGTTGTATGCGTCTGTACGGTTGCATTGCTCGCTGCGGCGGAGCGCTGTTGCAGTAGTAATTGTTGATTCTGTTTAAGTAATACACAATTAACGTGGGTCTTTAAGTTTTAGATTCGAATAACCCAAGCGACCCACTATTTACAGATTAAAATAAATTATATACACCAAATCAGTCTCGAGGAAATTTTCAATTTTATTGTTTGTTTAATTATGTGTTTTGAATATGTTTTAATATGATAATTTTTTTATTATTGTAATTTTCGTAAATAAGATAGAGGTCATAAAATCAAAATAAATGTTACTACTGCGATATTTTAAAAACGTAAAAGATGCCGCCAACTGGTAGTAATGTTGCAGTGATAAAAATATATCCGGGATATAGTATCGTTTTTATAATATAACATTTTGTGATGGCAACTATCCAGCCATCTGATGGTAAGTGGGACAAAAATATACAGGTAGTTATGAATGTATTTGACAAGACTTAAATATGTATAATGTCAAATATCAATATACTAAATAAAGGATATATTTAATATAGAAACTGGCAGTTGGTCATGATTCTTACCACTTCTCTCATGCCACCGGTAAATGACACCCTCGGTAGCTGCCCCGGCACAATATGTTTAATCCTAACTGACTTCCGACCTTCCTCGGTGAATATTTCCGTAAACTGTTGAATGTACTTATTAGCTTGCAGCCTTGATCCTAAAAAAGTAAAAATGAATTAAAAAAAGTAAAGGATTAATAATGGAGAAGGAAACACTGTTGAACAAGAGGTATAGCACAAATCAGGAGGTCATCCATATGCCGTTCATTACAGTCATGCGGATATGAAACCGTAAATCATACCTAAAGTAAAACGACAAGCTGCACCATTCCTCTCGCCTTCAACATGATCTCTATCCACATAGAGTTCTCCTAGGAATTCTTGATCGGACGGCCTCTGTAATATCGATAGTTTTATATGGAAGAACCCGGCTCCGGCATGCGGGGAGGTTTTCTCAGTCTCTAATATGTACTCCTCGACCAACTGTGGCTGGCAGTCGGGCGTCGGTCGGGGACGTTCGTACGCGCGAGCCAGTCGGAGCGGTCCGCTCGCTTCTGATGGCAAAGCTAACGGAAGTGGCTCCATTTTTGGTGGCTCTATTGGCTTGAATACCTGCGAAATGATTTACGATAAGTCATATTTTTAAAATACACATATAGGAGTTAAATCATGTTATAGCAAAAAATTCGGGTTACATGTTATACATATACAAAATTTACTTTGATACATTTATTGGTAAATCCAATAGATAGGTCAGTGAATCAAAAGGTGACCCTTATGATGCACTGACGCTCACACCGAGACCCGCCGCGACGCGGTGCGGTGCGCACTTTTTATGATAGCGATACCCTATAGAATTTTATTTACTAAACAAAAAGGTACACATTTCAGTGAGAGAATTCGTAACCCGCGAGGCCGATGGAATTCTTTCACTAAAATGTGTACCTTTTTGTGTAGTAAATAAAGTAAGTCCGCGCCGCGTCGCGTCTCGGTGGGTCTCGGTGTGAGCGTCAGTGCATCATAAGGGTCACCTTTTGATTCACTGACCTATCTATTGGTTTTACCAATAAATGTATCAAAGTAAATTTTGAATTGAATTTTGAAATTTTTAAAGAATTATTTTTAAATCGATTAATGAAAGAAAACATAATTTTACTTGATTAATTACCTTTTTATAATATAAAATAACACTTTCAAATGCCAGTGGCCCTTTTTACCCCATTAATTTTCAAAAAGTTGATGTTGATCAATTTGAGTTCTAATCAAGATTCCCTGACGATTCATGACAGCCAATAAGTAATCTATACTAATATAATAAAGCGGAAGAGTTTTTATTGTTTTTTGTTGAGTTTTGTTTAAACGGGCTAATCTCTGAAACTACCAGTCGGATTCGAAAAATTATTTCACTAATAGGAAGCTACTTTATGCCCGAGTATTATAGGATACTTTTTTATCCCGGGAACGTCGGTGAAACCGTGGGGAACTGCTAGTGTAGTATAATAAAATAATAAAGAAAATGAAAATATTTCAAAAGAAGCTTAATAGATGAGATTACCTCTGGTGGTTTTTTTGGATACTTTGATGTCAGTCGAGTGTGAGGAACTGATTGTCTACTATTTTTCGCTCTTTGTCGATGTATCAAGTCTAATAACTCTAGTCCATGGTAATGTGTAAACTGGTCCAATTTTCTTTTCCTATTTACTGCAACCTATAACAAACACCACAATTTTATAAGAGTTCAAAATTTTTACGTTCTCACTGCAAAAACGACTTTAATTTAATTCGCCAGAGGTATAGCTTGGATAAGGAGAGAGTCAGCAAAACTTATGTTGCGGCACAGAATATTCAATAGTACCTTGCGATACATTCATACATGACCAAACCTACCCCTCTGCCAAATTTCATCATAATTATGTGGGAACAGACTGGACTGATAAATGGATTGATTCCTATTTTACTCTCCCCCATACCCTTACTTACGAGGTTAATTAAAAAAAACATATAAAACAAAACTCTTACTACTATGAAAAAGTTTCATACAAACTGTATTTCCTCCATCCCCCATAGGGGTTGAATTTCGGAAAACTACGGTCCTGCCGAATGGCAATAAATGAATATGTTGTGAAAATGCATAAAATTGGTAATTAGAAAAGAAAAATGTTAGAATTGAATTCCCTGCAAGAGACTGTAGCCACTTGTATACTTGGGGTGTTGATTTGCTTCTCTTTTGTATTTCTTTCCTAATATTAAGCTGAGATATACCTGTGAGAATCGCCTCGCTTGCCGCCTTATCCTGGGGGTATTGAAGAGCCTAGGCGCGGCGTGCAGCCTGGCGGCCAGCAGGCCCACGGCGGGGCGCGGGTCCAGGCACAGCGGCGGCGCGGACGCGAGCACCAGCGCAGCCTCCACCGCTTCTAAGGCACTGCGCTCTTCCCCGCCCCACCCACATCGACCACCAATGCATGTCGCGTCTGTTATTATGCTCTACACACAATCATACACTTTTACATTGATATTGAGGACCAACATTATATACCAAGAAACTAATTGTAATACAACACAATAAAATGATCCTTCTCTTTTATTTATTTTACTATTATTATTTAGTTTACTAGTTCTTTAGTTAGTACTTTCAATTCATACCAAGTTGCGGCGCGACGCTGTGCGCACTTTTTAAGATAGCGATACAATATAGAACTTTATTAACTACACAAAAAATACACATTTAATTGAGACAATTCGAATACGCCTAGGTTGCCGCGCTGCGTTTCGCAGCGTCGAAAAAACAATTGCGTCGCCATGTCACGTCGCATCTCGGTGTGAACTGACCCTTACAGTTGTCTCTGGACATCAAGATTTTTTCATATTCTTTTATGCTGATGTATTTTATATTTGTCATATGTTACATGTACCCTTATTAAAAAAAATATATATAAACAATAAATCCATACCTGATTGGTTGGCCTGAGTAGAACATGATGAGTATCACAAAGGAAACTAGGAAATGCTTGTCTGTAGTCTCTAACTTGTGCTATAATACATCCAGAGTAAAAGAGACATGAGTGCTCAGATTCTAATAGATCCAGCAGCACAACTGGTAATTCTTCATTATCTATGTAACTCAACAATTCTTCCTCTTCATATGGCCATCTAGGTGTTTCTATTAATGTCTCCTCTTGATTTGTGGATGACTAATAAAAAGCAAAATATGATTGAAATGTACTTATTCTGTTCTTAAAATGTATTTATTTATTTAGATGTACCAGCAGTACACATACAACTACATTACAGAAAGATAAATTCACTACTATTATTAATCAATATTTCAATTGACTGCATTCTCAGAAAATCTGAATAGCTATGACGGTTTTCAAAGTTAATTGACAAATTATGATGCTGTATTTGAAAGTCAACAGTTTTTACTTACATGAGCATCCGGAGGATTTATATATTGTGTATTTCCATTGACTTTGAGTGAGAGAGAATATCCTTTATTGCCAGGGTATAAATTTATAATGAGTGTGTTGAGATTATATGTTGCTAATAATTTTTCTAATAAATATGATGTTGTCTTAAGGCCTTGCTGTAAGAGTTAAATAAATAGAATTAAAAGTAATGTAGTTTTTACCAAAGGCAATGAATGAATCAAGACTAAAATGATGATGCTTTTATATTGCTTTCTGGAACACAGAAACCATGTGGCAAAGCTAATTAATCAAACGTAAACATTTCACAACAGCATGATATCATAATACCCTGCTGTTTTCAGGTTATTTAAATAATACAGGCTGTCTCTCATGATATAGGGAACTCAGCACTGCTCATGCTAAAGTACTGAAATTAATGGTACGAAGAAAGGTAGTATACATAATACAGTAAACCAAAAGCAGCAACGGACAATGTGTAATATTCCTGAATTTATATTATTATACTCTAAAAAATCAATGTATGCATTAGCGTGTAAAATTATATAACTAATAATTATTTATGAGAGAAGGTGCTATTAGCTAACAGTTTATATGGTGCATATATCATGAATAAATTTTGCAATTTGGTCAGAGAGTAGCCTAAGGTTTCAGATAAGCTTAAATTCTGTTTGTTAACATTTATCAGGGCCTAAATTGAATAAATGCTTTTGAATTTGAATTTCCCATAAATTGTATATAAATAAAAGGATATTGGAGCATTTTGAACACCTGGAATAAAAAACTCAATGATGTGATAAAAATTTAGAATATCTCCTTTAAACTTATACTGTAACCCTCAAATCATTTCGATTGAATAAGTTTAATGTAATTTAGATAATATGCTATGGGTATACTTACATAGTTAGCTTGTGACGATTCATCTCTGCTTAACTCGTTGTACAGTTCATGGAGCTTTTTAAATAAGTCAAACTTCTCTGTTTTATTGGAAGCAGAACCAATAGTGTTACGTTGAAATTTCATCCTTGATTCATCTACAGATTCTGCAAGGTGTATTTTATCATGAGTCCAGGTCATTTTGTGGTCTGTGACACCAGCACCAAATTGTGATAAATTTGTATTTACATGTTTGGCTCGGTTTAGTATTACCTGAAATATACATAAATAGTAATTGAAGACGAAGGTTGGAAAAGTATATTTACAGTAAAGAATACTATGATAAATTTACGAAAGCAATGAAATACCTCTGCTTCCAATGCCGCGTGAATTAAACCATCCATAGTGTCATTAATTAAATCAAATATGTAAGTGGCAGTTATGTTTTTAAATGTATTATTTCATATTAATAACTTAGGCCTGAGTATTAAGTCATGATTTTTAGAAAAAACTAATATGCTTTATTTATGTTTCACACTGCATGACAGTAAAATAACATGTCCAATGTCCATCAACATTTTTTGACAGGCGGACAGACCAGTGGTGCCAGCTCAACGACATAAAAACTTGGACATATTTTTTAAGCGCGCTACTCACCTAAGGTTAATCGAAACGACCAAGAGGGCAGAAACTGGTAAATCAAAAATTACATCACTCACTGTATGAATTTTGATACCAAGACTTTTGGTTATATTATCTATCCACCTACATATCTATCTATCCACCAACCAAAGAGTTATATTGAGTGACTGTAAACTATAATATAACTCGACACTGTCAGAAATAAGCCCTAATTTGGGCGTGGTTGCCAAATTAATTAATATAAGAGAGCACAGACGTATGAGTAGTAGTACCTACAAACAGACTAAGCATTCGCAAAAAAAATTGAAGCCAATTACACCTACAAAGAAAGTGTAGCTGTTACAGAGCCGAACTAAGGCCGGTAAAGATTTTTACGTCTATGAATAAGGGGCGGCGGTGGCGGGCGGAGATAATAATATTATAAATGCCAAAGTAGCTCCGTTTGTTTGTTACGGTTTCACGCCTCAACTACTCAACCGATCATCATGAAATTTGGTATACAGATAGCCTGGTATGGAGAAGGACGGTTTCAAGGTCAACCCGCGGGGGACATCTAGTAGTCTGTTTTGCACATATTTTCACGAAAATGAAAGAAAAGTATAATTTAGTAAAGGTTTTATTGAAAGAAAATCAATTCACTCAAAAAATTCAATTCACAATCATTTATTCAAATAGACCTTCGCAGGCACTTATGAAAAGTCTGACTCTAATTCTCTAATACCGGTTCGGAAGGTTACATTTACTGAGAAGAGCCGACAATAAGCTCAGCAATAACTCATTTAAGAGCACTCAGCTCACTATACTTTTCAAACAAAAGCTCTGTACTTATGATGGCGATTTAAACAATTTTCGTTAGATGTTTTCACGGAAAAGAGAATACACTGGAAGGGCGATGCGTTAGAATTTGTATCGGAACCAGCGTCGCCAAACTCACACAAATAAATTTTAAATCATATATTGTACTACAAATAAACAATCCTTTTGATTGGTCGTTTCTATTTTACTCAAAAATAGCTTTAATCACACAGGTCATACATATGAAAATATACCTTTTTACGTTAACATAAAATTTATTTTTCAATAGCGTACAAAGCAGCGTTAAAGTATTTACGTCGTTTTGTAGTCTACAAACTAACTAGATTCAATCGACGAAAAAGTTCTGCCACTCGGCACTAGATGGCGTTATTTTCATGGAACGCAATTTTGAACTTAAACGCATTAGACATAATGTTGATAATTGCGTAATAGCTGCGTCGACTGGCGTCGAGTAGCAACACTTATTGCTATTCGCTTAATGCAGCGAAAGTAATCGATAAAATATCAATAAAATTATCGATATTTTAATTTCATCGATATTAAATTTAATTATTTTTAGAAATTCCGTAAGAAAATTCACGTTCGATAAGAATAATTGTGCTTAGAATGAGAAGTTTTCTTGTAGGTATTTAATTTTCTTTTCTTTAAGTCTCAATAGATGGCGTTAATATGACTGAAACGAACTATCTTGCTGTCAGTTCAATAAAAAAAAAAAAACTATGTAACTTCATGGGTGCGTTCAGTTACTACACATGTTATTGAACTGTTACTGAACGCTACGATGATCTTCGGGCGATCACACGGCGTAGTTACTGAACGCACCCATAAATATTTGGCTTTATACTGGTAACAGACGTTCCAATGTCGGACTCCTATTTTTATTATTACGCAGGAGACACGGCCAAGGTACGTCCTGCCGTAGGAAAGTGTGTAGTGCGGCAGGACCCTCATAATTATTACTAATACCGGTTGGAAGCTTTCGACGTCCTGCCCAAAGACTACAGTATATACTTAGAGAGTCCTGCCGCGCTACACACGGCCCTGACCATCAGACGTCCGACAGTCGGATCGTCTGTAACTAGTATTATGTCACTATCATGTGTGTTTTGTTCAAAACTTTTGTGAAATTTAGCTTAGATTTGAATGATTTGAAAGACTTTTTGGCGGGAACTTGCAGAGTGACGTAGCATTTTCATTTGTATTTTCATAAATTTGTGTATTTTGAGTTTTATTTTGTATTTTTGGTGGTATTTTACCCAATAAAGGTCATCCATGTACACCAGTGAAGTGAAATGAAATGAATGATGTGTATCGTGACTTTTCAAGTTGTCTCAAAATGTCCGTGAAGAGTTTTAGTACAATGACCACCATTGTAGTAAAACATGACTTTTATGGACGGTGACTGACTGAGGACTATAATGTGAAGTGATTTATTGTGACTGGAAACTATAATATAACTCGACACTGGCAGAAATGAGCCCTAATTTGGGCTTGGTTGCCAAAATTAAAAATAAGAAGAAGAAGAATGATTTGAAAACTATTGAAAATGCGTGTTTGTGCAGTTGTGAATTGTACCAATAAGGGACGTCTTACATTTCCAACTGATGAACCACTAAGGTCACAGTGAATAAGAGCAACAAGGGTGGATGTCCAACGAATATCAAAACAATGATAGAAACAAATAATCCTTAAGCGTGACTTCCACAACAAAACAACGCAAACAACGGAAACAAACATCCACTCATACCAGTGTTGCCGCCTCTTATTACTAATTTCGGACGAAAAAAACAGGCTGTTACCAAAAAGCAACGAAAATTAAGTTTTGCTCCTCTGAAATTTGGTTTCATTTAATCATGTTCATGGTTGCCATTAATATCAATTAACACTTAATAAAAGAAATCTGTATATATTTTTTTTTAATTGTCGATTTTGAATTAATAAGGATGGACACCTTCCGTTGTTGGTCTATGTGGCAACACTAAAGTTATGTGACAGCATATTTTGATTTGACAATTCAATTTGGTGATGACAGCGCCACCTAGTTATTTTGCAGCAACTCTTTAAATACCTACAAGAAAACTTCTCATACTGAACTGTAAAAAAAAACTTTTAACATGATGAAGTAAATAAAAAAAAAGTTATTTTTACACGGTTTATTGCACTTGAAATAAAATTTATTTGTTTCGAAATTCTCGTTTTGAAAGCTTAATTTTAACAGATGAATGCGGATATTGATATAACTTTCAATTATTGCCTTAATCAAATCAGTGATAAAAAGATGAATTTTATCGATATTGATCGAACAAAACTATCGATGCACGTGTTTTGGGGTCACGACAGGTCACGACTCACGACGAATGTGAAAGAACGCAATACATTACGTGCGGAGTTGCGCTCGCTACATTGCGTACAAATAAAGTGAGTACATTGCCTTCAATGTATAATTTTGCAGTAGTATCAGAGTTTATCGTTTACACCTAAAATTATCATAATCTCGAATATATTTTTATAAATATCACAATTAAATAAAGGTTTGTAGACTCATCGATGAAAGGAAATCCCTCCTTGAGTTACACTCCGACTCCTCACTTCGTTTCCTACAGGAAATAATAGCGCATCACGACATAATTAATATTTTTCGCGGAGCTACGCACCTCTGCTAAGTATGGCGGATACTACGAAGCGTTGACGCGTGTTTTGGTTGATATATGCCCATTTGATGTCATGTGTGGCGCGCGGGCTCCGCTAGCATAGCGTCTCTATTTATATTTCTTTTCTCTGTGGATGTTTTAAACAAATTGTGAACTATATCTAGCAGTGTAACTAGCGAAAATAAAAAAAGTGTGAAACAAATTCAGTAAAAGCCTCCGAAAAGCAGCGTTTTTTCACAAATTTTACCTGAACTTTAATATAATCGATTTATCGCCCCCGAAACCCCCTGCATACTAAATTTCATGAAAATCGTTGGAGCCGTTTCCAACATTCAGATTATATAATACCTTCGTATTCTAATGATTTTGTAGCAGTTTTTCATTGTTTGAAAATATGGATAAATCGCCGTTTTCTGAAAATATAATTTTCTAAATCGATTTATCGCCCCCGATACCCCCTGCATACTAAATTTCATGAAAATCGTTGGAGCCGTTTCCAACATTCAGATTATTACAACATTCAGATGATTACTAGCGGCCCGGTACGTGCTTCGCTACGTATAAAGTGAAATAATAAAAATGTGATAAATGAAGAACCGCTCGACCGATTTTGTGCAAACTTCACATAAACCATCTACTAAATAGTCCGAACAAAGCCTAAACATTTGGTTTGGATAGGTGAGCCCGTTCTTGAGTTATAAAATTACAACGAAAAGTGGCATTGATTTTTATATATATAGATATACAAGAATTGCTCATGGTATTAGATAGATTATAAATACTAAACACACAATTTGTAATCACTGTGAGTACTGTGACTATTGAAAAGTTTAGACTAAATATCATTTAAATAGAAAATATAAAAATTAGCCAGACATAATATATCAATGCATTTATCTATTTATATAAAAATTAACCCCTATTTCTTCTGGTCACGCTATAACCTGAGAACGGCTATACCGTTTTTTTTTAAATACTTTCTAATACTTGCTTCCTAGAAGGTACGTAGATTAAAAATTTAAGAAAGTTGAAAATAACAATGAGGGCAGGAGGAAGCATGGGTGCCTGCTCTTCGTTACGCAAGGGCGAAGGGGCTGCACTGCCCGCAGCGCCAGAGCCGATGCAGAAGTGAATTTATGCCAAAAAAACCTCATCCTCATACCTCAACGATGAATATCACGGAAACCATGAGCTTGCTTCAAGTTTGGGGATACCGGGGGGAAGGGTATCCCCCCTCCACTCCCCCCTTACCTCGCGTCCCTCCTAAGTCGATGCAGAAGTGAATTTATGTCAAAAAACCTCAAACTTCAACCATGAATATCTCTGAAACCATGAGCTTGCTTCAAGTTTGGGGGGTACCGGGGGGAAGGGAATTCCCTCTCGTACCCCTCGCACACCCCTCTTCCCCCTGCCCTGTGTTACGTCTCCGAAAGTTTTACCCAAAATAAATTTAATTTACCGAATCCGTCCCCTCGATACATTATATGTAAACAATATATAAATCTTTAGATTTCTTAAATTTTGTGTAGATTCCTTTAGATACAACGTATGGCACGTAATTTTAACATAATTGTTGATCATACTTTCAAATTATCGGCTACGAATGGTAATTATTTCTTAATAAAAACACCATAATAAATATATTGAATTTGTAATTAAATCAAAACAAACCGATGAAACGTTATTCCTGGTAATTCCTTATGGCTTGAACTATCACACTTATAGGCACTACACTTAACCATATTTAATCCTAGATTTTCGCCCTATTTCTACAAAAATAATTAATTTTTCGCAATAAAACCAAATAAAAACATACAGTTGTTGACCCGTCACACGGATTATCATGACAGATCAGATGACGGAAAATGACTTCAATTTATCTTTTTAATACTAGTATAATACGTAAAATAGGTTTAGTCTGTTAGTACTACTCATACGTCTGTGTAAGAGAGGAACTTTTATGGCGGGAACTTGCAGAGTGACGTTGCGTTTTGATTTTTATTTTCATAAATTTGTGTATTTTAAGTTGTATTGTGTATTTTTGGTGGTATTTTACCCAATAAAGATCATCCATGTGTACCAGTGAAGTGAAATGAAATGAATTATGTGTATCGTGAATTTTCAAGTTGTCTCAAAAAGTCCGTGAAGAGTTTTAGTACAATAACCACCATTGTAGTAAAATATGACTTGTATGGACGGTGACTGACTGAGGACTATAAATATTATAATGTGAAGTGATTTCTTATGACTGAAACTATAATATAACTCGACACTGGCAGAAATGAGCCCTAATTTGGGCTTGGTTGCCAAACTTAAAAATAAGAAGAAGAGAGCGCGTAATTTTGAATTTCCATAAGTATTGTGTTTTTAGTGTTATTAGCAGTGATGCCAACTTAGCTACTTTATAGCTAGATCTAGCTATTTTTTGGCGTTAGGCAGCTACAATTTAATGAAACTTGTAGCTAAATTTATTTAGCTACTTTTTCTAGCTACTTTTCAATACTTTCGAAAGTTCGTAATAGGGCACTGGGTCTCGATAGAAAAAGACTAGACGCGACGCTATTGGCCTAGATGTGGGTATTGGTCGGTGGCCGGGAATAAGGAGTTTTCTTATGATACTTTATTGTCAAAATACCTGTCAAAATGTTGATATTTGGATCCAATTTGAACCTCAAGTATACGATTTGACAGGTATTTTGACCATAGAGGTATCATAAGAAATCTCCTCATTTAAAACTAATGATCGCTGTTTAAATATATTGTGAAAATTAATTACCTTTGAAAAAAAACGTTAAATTTACTGATTTTTAATTCTCTTTAACAATGTTATTGTTATCTACCTACTTAGAAAGATTTAGCTACTTCTAGCAACTTTTTTGGGTATCAAAATCTGGCAATCTAGCTACTTTTTGCAAGTTGTCTAGCTACTTAGTAAAGCTTGCAGTTGGCAACACTGGTTATTAGTTTACATTTTTGGGTTTAAGTCAGTGTTGTTATTGATACGGCAATTGCCGTAATATACGGTAATCCACGTTTTTTTTACAGAAAATACGGTATACGGCAGGCCTTTCAATGCCGTATCAAAATATACGGCAATGGGCTGTAAGTGAAACGAAACGTTTTTTAACTAGCGCAGCAAAACGTACCCTTAGTCGCTGGTCGGGATTTCCCCGGAAGTGACATCCGGGGAAATCCCAACTCACGACTACAACCAGAGTTCATATCGCTGTATCGTGCCATCTCGTTCACTTTAGTTATAAATGAATGAGAAATCGTACTGAACTAAAGTAAATTGGGTTTATCTATGAGTCGAACGAATAGCTCATTCTGATTCACATCGCAAGGAACATAATACTAGAGCTCTATTCGTTTAATTTTTCCTTAATTAGTGTTTGTTTGTGATCTTAATTGATAAAATGAGTGATTGTGACTCTGAATGACCTTCTACGCCAAAAAAGACTAAAAACGGTAAACACATACAACAAAAATATCGACAACAGTGGGACTGTGAAAGACTGGATTGCTCCTGTTTTTGATGATCTGTTTAAAGCAAAGTGCACCGTATAACATCGACTGTATAAAACTTTATTAGCAAGACAACTTATTCAAAATCAAGGGAACTGTACGAAGTTTAAGGTGTCACGCGACATGTGTGACAAAATGAGAAGCAAGTACACCCTAGATAAACATGAAACTGAAGTGATAGAAACTATAAGAAACCTTTATGGAGAAACAAATGAGGAATAAACATTTTTAAATTATATACGGCATTTTAGTATTTTTTCCTTTAAAATACGGCAAATCAGAATGTGACATACGGCAACCCAGATTTTTACGATAACAACACTGGTTTAAGTTACTACCTGTATTACAATAAATATAATAAACGGCATAAATTGAGGTAGGAACTTGAATAATTACATTTATAAAATTTATGTTTTTTGGGGTGATTGGATACACAAGTGGGGTGAAAAAACACACCTGAGAGGTTAATGGATACGCGAATATGGTAAATACACACAACAACAAGTGTTCAGTTACGGAACAGGAATCAGGAACAGTCATGATTATGATAGTTCTACCACGAAGTTTTAGCACAGCGTGATAAGTCAACAAGTGGGTTCGAATGCTCAATGAACTTTCGTTGAAGTGAAGGGAAATCTCGTGAGAAAACCATAGTATGGTCGAAGGGTGCTTTATAATACCTTCCTGGCTGGCTACGACCTTCAAGTTGCAAATCTGTCACCAAGCACCTAGAGGTTTGTTCCGACAGTTACATTTCAGAGCCAAATCCTTCCAGGCTTTGTGTGCTATACCTTTGGCCACATTATCGCTTACCATGGTGTGTTTGTGTTCAAACAGGGGCTTATCCAAAGTAAAAAAACAAAAATGTTCCCAGCCTAATGTGTAAATCTTGTCAGCTTTGTCAGTCATCATAATTAATTATTATAAATGAGAAAGTGAGTTTGTTTGTTACATCTTCACGCCTCAACTACTCAACGGATCATCATGAAATTTGGCAATTTGGCAACCTAACTTGGTCTCATAGAGCCTTTTGATGCTTGTCGGAGATAAGCTAATAAAATATTTCTCACTAACTGTACCTTTGTTCAAAAATCTGTAAATGCCGATTGAAATAACTCATAAAATAAAAGACAGTCACTTAAGACCATATTCGCGTGGCTTCAACCCTTAAGATAGGTGCCCTTCCTTACTGACTCGTCTAAAATTTCCAGCCTGTATATTAGTGTTGTCAAACGATCGATAGTTGACCTCGAAAACTAGTTACAATATCGATAGTGCTATCGATACTATCGAATTCTATAGTACAATACTATCGGTAAATACAATTGATACATTAGATTAGTCTTGCGCGTAATAGTTCCCGACCGGGAGCGCTCCGTTTAGTTCGCTCCTCCTTGGCGAACTAGTTTGCTCTTTTAGTTCCTCAGCTCCCGTCTCGAACTAGAGAAATGAAAATCGTTCGCCCACTTTGCCAAGGCTCCTGCACGATTTCTTTAGTTTTTTAAAAGTAGCTCTTTTTACCGTTACTTTTTACGTTACATACATTGTACTCATGTATATATATATTTTTTTAAATGATGTAGTTCATTATAGAAATATTACCACATATTACTTAAAATGTATTCTAATTCCAAGTGTGTTAATAAGAGTTTCAACTTGAATATTGTGTAAATAATAGTGTAATTGTTTTAATAAGTATATTGTATTCCTTATTATGAATAAGTAATCGACTAGGTAACGTGCGTGACTAGTTCGGGCGGCGCGCCGCTCCGCGCTCTCGTTCACTCTCGCTATTACAAGTCGATTTTATTATACCGAAGCGAACTAAGGAGCGAGATATCTGGGAACTAGTTCGCGTAGTTCGTCTGTGGGAGCGCTCTTTGGAACTAGTTCGTTCGTGAACTACACAAGTCTACTTTAGATAGTACAATACTATCGATAGTATCGATACAATCTATAGCGCTATCGATATTGTTACTATTTTCCAAGGTCGCAATAGTATTTCACTAAGCCTATGCAACACTATTATATAAGGTCCTAATAAATTAGTGAATTTCCTCTTGAGGGATGAATGTATAGGTCATTAGTAATAAAAAAATATTTGAAAAACTAGCTGCCCGGCGCGACTTCGTTCGCGTGGTGCTACCCTACTCTATGGTGCTACCCTACCCTACCCTACCTTACCCTACCCTACCCTACGCTACGGTACGCTACCCTACCCTACCCTACTTTCTTTGCTTTAAACCTCACGGAGCCCGAGACCTTTCCAACGAATGCAAAACCGTGGAAATCGGTTCGTGCGTTCTGGAGTTATAGCGTCAGGAAGGAAAACCCGACTTATTTTTATATAGTAGATAATCCGTGGGAAAAAAACAAAATTCCGAAATTGAACCATAATTGAACTTAATATCAGTAAAAAGTATTAATTTAAAAATATATAATTTATATTTTCCCACGGATTATTTTTCGAATATTATTTTTTGATTACTAATGACCTATACATTCATCCCTCAAGATGAAATTCACTACCTAATTTATTAGGACCTTATAATATATTACTAGGGACCGAGAAGGACAGAATTCACCCACGTCGCTAGGGGGCGTCCATTAATCACGTGAGTCCCGAATAGGGAGAGGGGGTTCAGATAATATCACGACAAATCACGGTAGGAGGGGTGGGTGGCATATCACATGTATTTTTTTTTACGCGCCCACGCAAATCTAACAACGTAATAAAATCTAAAATTGTAATTGCTTGCTAAAGGTGTGGAACTCACTTCAGGGATCTGTGTTTCCTAAAACCTTTAACCTAGATGTAGATGGTTTTCAAGGCTAGAGGGAACAGGCATTTTCTGGATACGCGTGCGACATCTTCAATCTTGTGACTCCTCCTGGGGTCACTCGACCGTCCAACTTAAACTCATTGAACATAAAAAAACCTGCATTCTCCGGCACTGAGTGATGATAGTGCATTGAATCTGCACGAATTATTACTAGGCGCTCATATAGGTACTACATAAATATAGGGAAGTTCTTTGCGTGGTGTGAGACAACGTTGATGCCGAGTGACTGGATGAGATTGAATTAAATCTTTTAGCATTAAGTGGTGCTAACTGCTGAGGAACATGATGCTTGTCCACTCCTCACCATTGCAGACATACCCATGGTGGTTCTATTTAATAAAACATTTTTTGACTATCTTTACTTGTTTTTGAAGCCGGTTAAAAATACACGTGATTTTGGTAGGGGGGAGGGGTAGCCTAAAACCTCACCATATATCACCAGGGGAGTGGAGGGTTCAAGTGATCTAAAAAACCTCACGTGATTAATGGACGACTCTCTAGCTCCCTCGGACCGGGGTGGTAATCGTAACGAACACCATTAATTATTTCATCCAATGACGCGCACGCGGTATGACGCGACGATGACCATTCGTGGGCCCTGAATCCCTGATTCGATGAAATTCATTAAATGGTGTTCGTTACGATTACCACCAAAGTTACGCCGTAGAGCCCCTGGTTTTGATCGGAACTTCGGAAGTGCACATTCCAGTTATGTTAGTGTTAGTATTTTACAGATATTTTCAACCAACTCTATGGAAAGAAAACGTCTCATTTGTAAATGATTTGCCCCACTGGTAGCATTGTTATAAAATAATAAATTTATCTCATAATATAAGAAACTACAATCCGCCCGCGGTTTGACTTGCGTTCCTGAAGGACCTATTGTTTTCCTGGGATAAAAACCCTATGCTATGTGCGAAATTTCATCCAAATGCGTTCAGCCGTCGATGCGTGATTTAGGCAAAAGCCTGTAAAGATTTATAATAAAACAGTTAATTTGTGGAATATTATATTAGTAACTCTAAATAATAAAATTAGCTATCATTAGATGCCATATGCCTCATTAAGTTTGATACAAATTTATCTATTTTTCGAACATCCTGCTGAACTTCTGTTTTGTACTGGAGACACTAAAAAATAAAAGAAAACTGCATTAATATTTTTTTTTAAATTATGAACCTACTTAAATACACCAAGCTTAAATATTATTTAGGTATAGGGGGAGGTGGGGCAGATTGATGCAGAAAAATTCAAAATCAAATATCATGTGACAAAATATTATATTTTTAATTATTTTAAACTCAGCGTAAGTATAGCTAAATGTATAAATATTATAATGGAAAAACTGTTTAAGTAGTGAAAGAAAAGTAATAGAACATACAAAGTAAAAAACAGTCATAAAGAACAGTAATGTATTAACAAAAATAGCATACTAAATGTTATTATTTAGAACACTTATATTGCACTATATACGTATCATTGTGCCCCGTACATTATTGTATCAAAGTACACCAAAAGATTTTTTTCAAAAAGCAAATTGCAGTTATGAAACTAACTTATTTATTTGAAAAAAAAAACACTAAATCCTTAGTACTTGATGCCGTAATTAACGGTTGGTATATATAGATATCTACAAGATAGCACAGAAAATCGCTGAAACAATTTTAAAATTCAAAACACTTATAATCTTGTAAAATTCCACCGGTTGGCAGGCTTACGACGCGATTACAATGGTCACGTTCACAAATTTAAAGGCGCGTTTTACAGATATCACCACACGTATACATTTAATCGATAATGAAATAATGCGTGTGTATCTATGTGCCCCTTGTATCATTGTGCCCCACTTCCCTTAGTTGCATTTTCAGATCACATTAATTTGTATGTTTATCATTTGTGTTAGGGTGTTTTTTTTTCCGGCCAAAAGGGCAAATTTTGAACTACAGGTCCTAGAGAAAAACGCTGAAAGGAGCCATGAACTAAATTTCGAATAAAATAAAAGTGGCATTAAAATTTATTTAAATAAAATCAGTATTTCCTGAGATATGCAATTTTTATGCAAGCAATATCTTTATCTGAGTCATTTTCACTGCAATTCATATTATACCAAGGTAGGTATAATAAGAATTGCAGTGAACAACACAATTAATAAAAAAATATAAAACATCCTTTATCCATAGCTGCTAACATTAAATCAAACTCACATTCCTTGATTCCATCCAGTGACAATGTATTCCATTAAGACATGTATCAAGACATGCATGACTAGGAATCACACAGCATTCTATGATATTTATGTGAGACATGTACATTGTAGTAGGTAACAGGTTTTAAAACATACACCTACCATGTAACCAGGCCCAGCCGGGTGAGGTTCGCAATAAACAAGTCGTGCAAGGTTCTGTTAGTAGTATGTTAACAAAAAATTATGAAGCTGCTTCGTACAATAAATACTATGTTATAATAATAGAGAAGATAAAAAAATTATTTACTTAAATTAAAATATACAGGTTGAATATTTTTTTCAAGCCTGTGAGGGTAACTTCTGAACTACAGGTCTTAGATAATTCGCTGAAAGGAACCCCAAGCTGAATTTTGAAGAAAATAAAAATGCCATAAAAAAATGTGTATTTTCGTAGAAATTTTTTTTTGATGGTAGCAGCTATGGATAAAGGATGTTTTATGTTTTTTATTTATTGGTGTTTTATTCACCAAGAGTCTGGAAATGAGAAGGCTAGACCAATAAAGGTGGACTTTAAATCACACTAAAATGCTGTTTCAACATCAAGAACATAAGTAAGGTCACAAATGAGGCAAGAGTGTATGTTGATAATACACCTTAAGAATGTGAGTGAGTGAAAAACTCTCCATAAATAAAAATAAACAAAATTTTGTGTGATTATTTATTCCATGGACTACAATGACATATCATTGCTTAGATAACAATACCGCTTGTTAAATATGACAAGTTATCAGGAGAGACAAAAAAACGTGATTATTTCCTTTGAATTTATTTACTTCAGATGTTAAGTGAATAGATAAATAAGTTTAGGTTAGGTTCAATTATGATGTCACATGTTAAAATATTAGTAACATCATTAGATGCGTGCCATCAAAATCCAATAAAGTATAAAAAGTCACATGGCCATTTTTCAACTTACACGGTATTGTTACCTAAGCGACAATATGGTGGATTGCCTAAACCTTAATCCTTAACGGTGGGTACACCTTAATGGGAGCACCCGCACAATCCATATACTGCACAGAAAATTGTTCTATACATACATATAATAAAATAGTAAGGAAGCCAAAACTGTACATTAAATATTTTTTGGAAAAATAAGTGGTATATAATTATATTCTTCTCTTCGTAAACACAACCCAACCTAGTGTAGTAATCCTTACAGACACATGGCTTAATAAAGGACATCACAATAAATTAAACATACCAGGCTACACAGGCTTGACTTGCGGTCAAGACACAAGATGACCTAATTTCAAGAGGTGGAGAGGTCAGGGCTATAGAAACAATTTAGCAGTAAGTATAGAAGTCTTGCCCGAGGCGCCAGAGCAAAGTTAAAGGACTTAGACCAATATTAATCTGAGATGGGATTATTTTAGGAATTACCTTTTTGTTATCTGTTATTTTAACAATAAATGCTCCTTTGGAATGTGAATACTTTAAACTGTATCGTGTATTCATTGGATCTCTCAAATATAACATCTCCGCCGATTTTTCAAATTCCTCCCAGTTAGGTATAAATGTCATATTTATGGAAAATCGTAGGTTTCTCTCTATAAATTCGCAACGTATGGAATACAGAACACTTTTACGAGCTGGAAAACGTAATCAATTTCCAGTTCTTCAGACTTTCAGACAGCTTTCAGACAGAGATCTTCTTGTTTTTAAGTTTGTTGGCACCCAAGCAGTGTTGCCAACTGCTAGCTTCACTCTGGCTCATAGAGGTGAGTAATAATATATAGGCTCTGGCATTCCGAATATTTCCGAAAGTAATATATTAGTTTATGTTCCGAATTGAATAATATCGCTCACAGTGCTCACATAAATAATTTGCGTACCGAGTTAGATATCACGTTTATGACAGCTGAGAACTGTCAACAATTCGGCACGCTCGTGAACGCGTTCACAGTATTCAAAACAGAACATTTGAGAATTTAATTAATCTATAATTTAAAGCTGCATTCCGAATTAATGCTATTATCGCTGTAATCGATTTGAGCGTGCTTAAACCCGTACCGAATTGATTAATGACAGATAACGATGTCCTGTGAAAAGTCATAGATGACGTCATGATATCCGCCATATTGCCCTCACACCGACCATGCCCTAAACTGATATCACCGTGAGCGCTCTCAAAAGTGACGGTATTTTTTTTTTTTTTTATACCACTGAGTTTGCAAACAAGCATTCGGCCCGCCTGATGGTAAGCAGTTACCGTAGCCTATGGACGATTGCAACACCAGGGGTATCACTCGCGCGTTGCCGATCCTGGAGAAACCTTTTCACACCCTTTTTGAAGAACCCCATGCTGTACTCCATTGGGAAAACCACGGCGGGGAGCTCATTCCACAGTCCGAGCGTCCGCGGAAGAAAACTCCTTTTAGCCCGTACAGTTCGAAACAGTTCTGGTTTCAATGTGTGTGGATGGATTCCCCGTCGATGGCGAGAGTTGCGATGGTGGAAGGTAGCCGTGGGCATAAAGTCAAACAATTCCTTAGAACACTCTCCGTTGTACAAGCGGTAGAACACACGTAAGGAGGCAAAGTCTCTCCTCAGACTGAGGGGCTCTAAACCGCTTGTGAGCTCGGGATCGTCAACAAATCTGGTGGCACGTCGCTGGACCGAGTCTAAAGGCCCAAGCTGGTATCCAGGTGCTCCCGCCCATAGATTTAAGAGAGGAAGGGCATAACGGGTTGTCCCGTTCGAAATTCGGAGTAGCCCGACTGGGGAAGTACCTCCACCTTACAGAAGATTGCAGCCAAATAACACCACTTCAATGTGGTGTTGTGTTCCTGCGGTGAGTAAGGTCGCCAGAGCTCCATGAGGAAGCGCTGTGCTGGCAGTGTGGGGACCAGCGGTGTCGCACCACCGTTGTGTTGTGCAGGCGCGGCATGTTGTTGCGGCGGTCAGGGAGACCCGGTGAAACAGCTGCCCGCTGGCTGCCCGCAGGTTGTAGGGGTCCCGAGCCCAGGGATTACTTAATCTCCGCCCTGGGAGGCTGACCCGCCGCCTCGCGCATAATCCATGGTATAGTTGGTCGTGCCGGAGGAGGAGACCGGAGTGGACCCGGCCGACTGTATCATGGGGGGACCGGGGGCCCTTCCGACTGCCGCACCAACAAACCGCATCACCTGTCCATCACTCTCGGGGAATAGCACTGCACTTTGTCCCTTCTGCTGCCGGCACAGTTACTCCTCTCAACCTCTTCAAACCCTTTTATTAATGGCCAGGAAAAATAAGAGAAAGAGTTCATCAGCGGCCACCTCGTCCACATTATCTGTGGACTTCTGCAACATCAGGGGTCTTCACTCTAACATCAGTGCAGTCCACCAACACCTTGAGACTGCACAGCCGACTCTGCTATTTCTCACGGAGACGCAAATATCCTGCCCTGATGATACATCGTATCTACACTACCCCGGGTACAAGCTGGAGCACAACTTTGTGCGCCGTGCCGGGGTATGTATGTACGTCAGGGAGGATATTTGCTGTCGCCGTCTCCATGGCCTGGAAGACAGGGACCTGTCGATTTTGTGGGCGCGCGTAGATCACGGTGGCCACACCAAAGTTTATGCGTGCCTTTACAGGTCCCATAGCGGTGACGTGGACACAAAACGGTTATTTGAGCACCTGCAATTGACGACTGACAAAGTACTGGAGCAGTACCCCTCCGCTGAGTTAGTGATATTAGGAGACTTCAACGCTCACCACGTTGAGTGGCTTAGTTCTCGGTCCACTGACTTCGCGGGGAGGACTGCTCTCGACTTTGCCCTGGCCTATGGCCTCTCACAACTGGTTGTTTCTCCTACGAGAATCCCAGATATTGAGAGCCATACTAGTTCCTTACTGGACCTTCTGCTGACTTCGCGACCGGACAACTATGCAGTGACAGTGGATGCGCCTCTTGGGTCATCGGACCACTGTCTCGTCCGGACGCAGGTGCCTTGTGCGCGGCCCGTTACGCTCCGGTCACCCGGGCGTCGTCGCGTGTGGCACTATAAGTCAGCAGACTGGGATGGATTGCGTGAATACTACGCATCGTACCCGTGGAGACAGCTTTGCTTCGCATCAGATGATCCTGACACCTGTGCAGCTGCCGTCGCTGAGGCGATACTGGCGGGAATGGAATGTTATATCCCAAACCCGCTAGTGGCTGCAGGGGTGAAGAAACGACCGTGGTTTAATCGGCCCTGCAAGGATGCTAGACATTATAAGCAGACCTTGTATGAGGCTTGGACCACGGCCCAAGCTAATCAGGACCCTAAAATCTCTGATGCGAAACGCAAATTTAACGCTGCCTCGAGATCCAGTAAGCGAATGATTGCCAGGGCAAAGTTCGATTTCGTCGGCAGAATTGGTAAGAGACTAACTAGCCTTCCCTCTGGGAGTCGCGCTTTCTGGTCTCTTGCCAAAGCTGCTGAGGGAAACTTTTGCCAGTCGTCCTTGCCACCACTACGTAAGCCGGACGGGAACTTGGCCCATAGTGCTAAAGAGAAGGCTGACCTTTTAGGCTCTCTCTTTGCCTCGAACTCGACTTTGGATGATGGTGGCGCCACACCGCCTACCATTCCGCGGTGTGACAGCTCCATGCCAGAGATAAGCATTACCCAACGGGAGGTCCGGCGGGAATTGCTTTCTCTGGAAATCCATAAGTCGAGTGGGCCAGACGGTATACCGGCAGTGGTGCTGAAGCGGTGTGCTCCTGAATTGTGTCCAGTACTAACGCGCCTTTTCGCGCTTTCCTACACCAAAAAGGAAGTCCCGTCTTCGTGGAAGACTGCCCATGTGCACCCAGTGCCCAAAAAGGGTGACAGATCAGACCCGACGAATTACAGGCCTATCGCCATCACCTCCCTTCTCTCCAAAGTCATGGAGCGAGTGATCAACACGCAGCTTTTGAGATACTTGGAGGATCACGATTTATTGAGCGACCGACAATATGGCTTTCGCCACAGTCGCTCAGCTGGTGACCTCCTTGTGTATCTCACGCACCGTTGGTCACTCGCCATCGAGAGTCAAGGTGAGGCATTGGCAGTAAGCCTAGATGTGGCGAAGGCGTTCGATCGGGTCTGGCACCGGGGTCTTCTAACGAAGTTACCAGCATACGGGCTTCCCGAGGGATTATGCAAATGGGTTGCCAGCTTTCTGTCCAGCAGATGCATAAGAGCCGTCGTTGACGGTAGCTGCTCCGACAGCATGGACATAAATGCCGGCGTCCCGCAAGGCTCTGTGCTGTCCCCAACACTGTTCCTACTGCATATCAATGATATGCTGTCTATTGACGGCGTTCATTGTTATGCGGACGACAGTACAGGGGACGCTTATTACACGGGCCGTGCTAATTTCCCTCGTTCCGAGGTGGAGGAAAACCGCGAACGGCTGTTGTCTGAAATCGAGAGTACACTAACTAGTGTCTCCGATTGGGGCAGACTAAACCTAGTCCATTTCAACCCCACTAAGACTCAAGCCTGCGCGTTCACCGCTAAGAAAACCCCATTTGCTGTGGCTCCACAGTTCCAGAACACGTCCCTGAACATCAGCAAAAGCATCGGGATCCTTGGCGTCGACATTTCTAGCGACGTTTTGTTCCGAAGTCACTTAGAAGACAAGGTTAAGCTGGCATCCAAAAAGCTCGGAGTGCTCAACAGAGCGAGGCAGTACTTCACATCGGGGCAAAGGCTGCAACTTTACAAGTCGCAAGTCCGGCCTCATATGGAGTACTGCTGTCATCTATGGGCGGGGGCACCTGGATACCAGCTTGATCCTTTAGACTCGGTTCAACGACGTGCCATCAGAATTGTCGACGATCCCGAGCTCACAAGCGGTTTAGAGCCCCTCAGTCTGAGGAGAGACTTTGCCTCCTTATGTGTGTTCTACCGCTTGTACAACGGACGGTGTTCTGAAGAATTGTTTAAGATGATGCCCACGGCTACTTTCTACCATCGCAACTCTCGCCATCGACGGGGAGTCCATCCTCACATATTGAAACCTGAATTGTTTCGTACTGTGCGGGCTCAAAGGAGCTTCCTTCCGCGGACGCTCAGACTGTGGAATGAGCTCCCCGCCGTGGTTTTCCCAATGGAGTACAGCATGGGGTTCTTCAAAAAGGGTGTGAAGAGATTTCTGCAGGGTCGGCAACGCGCGCGTGATACCCCTGGTGTTGCAAGCGTTCATGGGCTGCGGTAACCGCTTACCATCAGGCGGGCCGTATGCTTGTTTGCCACCTAAGTGGTATAAAAAAAAAAAAAAAAAAAAAAAGATGACAGCAGTACTCCATATGAGGCCGGACCTGCGACTTATAAAGTTGCAGCTTATGCCCCGATGTGAAGTACTGCCTCGCTCTGTTGAGCACTCCAAGATTTTTGGATGTTTGCACGGCCCGTATAATGGGTGTCCCCTGTACTGTCGTCCGCATAGCAATGAATGCCGTCAATAGACAGCATATCACTGATATGCAGAAGGAACAGTGTTGGGGACAGCACAGAGCCTTGCGGGACGCCGGCATTTATGTCCATGTTATGCTGGACAGAAAGCTGGCGATCCATTTGCATAATCCCTCGGGAAGCCCGTATGCTGGTAACTTCGTGAGAAGACCCATGTGCCCGACCCGATCGAACGCCTTCGCCACATCTAGGCTCACTGCCAATGCCTCACCTTGACTCTCAATGGCGAGTGACCAACGGTGCGTGAGATACACAAGGAGGTCACCAGCTGAGCGACTGTGGTGGAGAGAAGGGAGGTGATGGCGATAGGCCTGTAATTCGTCGGGTTTCAGCAGCATTCGTCAGCTTTGGGAAGAGACCAGAAAGCGCGACACCCAGAGGGAAGGCTAGTTAGCCTCTCACCAATTCTGCCGACGAAATCGAACTTTGCCCTGGCATCCAATGAGCCTCGAGATCCAATGAGCGAATGATGCTCATTGGATCTCGAGGCAGCGTTAAATTTGCGTTTCGCAACAGAGATGTTAGGGTCCTGATTAGTTCGGGCCGTGGTCCAAGCCTCGTACAAATTCTGCTTATTTCGTCTAGCTTCTTTGGAGGGCCGATTAAACCACGGTCGTTTCTTCACCCCTGCAGCCACTAACGGGTTTGGGATATAGCATTCCATACCCGCCAGAATCGCCTCAGCGACGGCAACTGCACAGGTGTCAGGATCATCTGATGCGAAGTAAAGCTGCCTCCACGGGTACGATGCGTAGAATTCACGCAATCCATCCCAGTGTGCTGACTTATAGTGCCACACGTGACGACGCGGGTGACTGGAGCGAAACGGGCCGCGCACAAGGCACCTGCGTCCGGACGAGACAGTGGTCCGATGAGCCAAGTGGCGCATGCACTGTCACTTCATAGTTGTCCGGTCGCGTAGTCAGCAGAAGGTCCAGTAAGGAACTAGTGTTTATGATGATGATGAGATGAATGAAAGATGATCTTCGATAGCAAGTTATAATGCGTTAAAAAATTACAATTTGATGAATTTAGAATAAGTATGACTGTATGTGCGTATATGATTAGTCGCTGCGTGAGATAGAACGAATGGTCGTAGATAGGATGGGAGACCGCGCCCCGCGCCTTCATCCCTTTCCTGTTCGTCGTCCGAGGTAGTGGGGTGGTACGGTTCATTTCAGGTAGTATAGATGCGTAGACAACTAGTATGGCTCTAATCTGGGATTCTCGTAGGAGAAAGAACCAGTTGTGAGAAGCCATAGGTCAGGGCAAAGTTGTGAGCAGTCATCCCCGCGAAGTCAGTGGAACGAGAACTAAGCCACTCAACGTGGTGAGCGTTGAAATCTCCTAGTATCACTAACTCCGCGGAGGGGTACTGCTCCAGTACTTAATTAATTATTGTGTTTTCGGCAAAAAGTCTAATAAGATTCTTAGTTTTCTATTTGGCAAAGATACTTTTTATGATTTAATGAGAGAAAAAAATAAAAGACGCGAATATTCCTTTTTGCTAGTTAAATTATAAAAGATATAAAGAGTCCTAGCGCATTGTTAATTCAGATTTTAATTAAATTCTCAAATGTTCTGTTTTGAATACTGTGCGCGCGATAACGGGCGTTCCGAATTGTTGACAGTTCTCAGCTGTCAATATCGTGATATCGAACTCGGTACGCAAATTATTGTTTATGTGAAATAAAGTGCCATTTACAGTATTAGTTTCGTTTTCTGCATAAAATAAGATAATGTTACTTTTCTCGTAAAAATGTTACTTTTTGAGCTGTCTCATGTTGCTTTTGACTATTGGCTACTGGCAACACTGGAAGGCAGAGCCAGAGAGAGCGCAGCGCAACCTACCTAGCGCAACGAGCGCAACCGACATCGCAGAAAATCAATACACCGTGATGTATTCGTCTTTTTAAAATGAGAACATGACAAAACATTAATTTAATTCATCGAAGAAACCATTTTTATTTAAAAAAATATCTTTTGAGACTTTGATGCTCATTTTTTATTTATTTACAAAGTGATGAGTATTCTCATAGTTCGCGGCGTGGTAGAACATTCTGCGCGTTGATTACCTGCATTTTCTGCAAACTATAAACTGTTGAAGGTTAGTAAATCAATTTTATTTGAGATAAATGTTTCAAAAATGATATTCACAAGGTATAATTTTATTAATTTTCTATATTACGTGTGAAGATGAGCTATCGACCTTCGCCATTTGTCTGCATGGTGCATTGCGTTTATTGTACGATGTAGTAGTAGATGATGTACTTATAAAATAATATTGTAACCAATTTATGGTACTATATTATATTTTGATTTTATATTAGTAAGTGCGAAGGGTTTTTAGCTAATTAATAGTATTTTTTTTACATTTGGCTTGGATTTTCGCACAACACAACCAACCATTGTGGGTACTTACTTGATTAATGAGCTCTCTTTTTAGCATCTCCAACACAATGCCTTCCATTAGAAAAACCAAAAGACTTATCTCAATCCTTATAATTTTTGTGAGATAATTTTTGAACTATCTTTGTCCTACCATTATTATCATTAAATGTGTTTTTAAGGCTACTCTTCAACCTAAGTCCTACATCAATTCTGTTTTCGATATGTCACTGCTTCCTGAACTTGTCTTTGTACTCTAGGCAAAGAAAGTATAGGTACCTTCATATAACTCTACCTGTCATATAGTAACTATAATATAGTATATAATACTACCTTCATATAGCTAACTAGCTGTCTGACCTTATCAGCTGCCTCCTTATGGCTTCAGGAATATCACAGGTGTATAATAGATACCCAATACACTACCATGTGGTACACCAGCTCTTTTTTCTTTCAGTTCAGAGTAGGCATCTTCTTGCCTTATTATAAATACTCTATTTGAAATATAGGATTCCAAGATATCAGCAAACTGCTTTGGTAGGTTTTTTCTGAGCTTAAGGATGAGACCTTCATGCCAGACCTTGTTGAAAGCCTGTGCCACATCCAAGAACACAGTAGGGCAAACTTTTTTCTCTTCAAGAGCATGTTCGGTCATGTTAATGATTCTGTGCACTTGATCTATTGTTGATTGCTTTTCACGAAAACCCAAATTGATGAGTGTATGAGAACCTTACTTTCAATAATACCTTAGGTCAGGTACTTTTTTTAACCTTTTATAAGGGTTGTTAGTTTGACTATTCCTTTTTTTGTTAGATTATGGAGTATTTCTCCTGTTATCAAATCATAGCCAGTAGATATATGTGGGCTTATGTTTCTTAATTTCTTGTGCAACTTCTCTAGGTGTGACTAGCTTTATATTTTCTTCAGTATCATTTGACATCATAAATATGTTTGACCAAAGTAAGAACTTCATTTGTTTCACCATAGTTAGGTTGAAAGATGGTTTCTAGGTGTTCTGCAAACCTTTTAGCTTTTTCTTATCTATTAACTTTTTTTGTTAAGTTGTTAAGCTTTCTTTTATCTTCAGGGCATCTAGATTGATGCCAGATTTTTCCTTTGCCTTCTCTTTTCAGCTATGAGTTCTATTATTCTGGTAGGATACATATTTCTTGTCCCTGAGTGGAGTATTTTTCCAAGCTGCTTTTTAGGGATCCGTAGCCTGTCTGTCTGTCCGTCCGTCCGTCTGTCTGTCCGTCCGTACGTCTGTCTGTCCGTCCGTCCGTCCGTCCGTCCGTCACATTCACAGTAACTTTTTTCCAAAATTATAAGAACTTTAATGTTGAAACTTGGTAAGTAGATGTATTCTGTGAACCGCATTAAGATTTTCACACAAAAATAGAAAAAAAAAACAATAAATTTTGGGGTTCCCCCATACTTAGAACTGAAACTCAAAAACATTTTTTTAATAAAACCCATAAGTGTGGGGTCTATGGATAGGTCTTCAAAAATGATATTGAGTTTTCTAATATATTTTTTCTGAACTGAATAGTTTGCGCGAGAGACACTTCCAAAGTGGTAAAATATGTGTCCCCCCCCCGTAAATTCTAAAATAAGAGAATGATATACCTATCTAAAAAAAATATATGATGTACATTACGATGCAAACTTCCACCGAAAATTGGTTAGAACGAGATCTAGTAAGTAGTTTTTTTTAACACGTCATAAAGTCATAAACTGAAATTCATATTGAATACTCAGGTCTATACTACCATTTCTTTATGTACCTACAGGTTTGTACGGAACCCTCGGTGCGCGAGTCTGACTCGCACTTGGCCGGTTTTTTGAATGTCTTCTATTAACCTTTGGACTCCATTGTTTAAATTTTCCAGTGTTTTAAGAGGAATCTTAAGATCTATATAGTTATCTAAGTCTATCTTAAAGCTCTCCCAATCTGTAAACTTATTCACTAATGTCAAAGCGCTTTTATGATACAAAATATTCTCACTTATTTCAAAATTTATTGCAGAGTGATCTGAGTTCATATCATAGCTATGCTGTGTTCTAATATATTTTGATGATAAATTTCTTATGATGAAAAAATCTGATTTTATGGGGATCTGTAGGCCAGTATGTGGGTATTCCAGTAGATGCCACGTCACATTTGGTGTCTTTTATAGTGCATAATAATTCTCTGCCCTTAGTAGTAGTTAGTCTGGAGCCCCAATACGTGTTTTTAGCATTGAAGTCACCTCCTAGAACAAATCTACTCCCAAGGCTCTTTAGAAAAGTCGTATACCTACTGTTCTTTCCTGAGGTGGACAATAAATGGCTGAAACAGTTATAGGGTATCTCTTGGTTTTGATAGATATCGCCACAGACTGTATTTCTTTCTCTTCATATTTTATTTCTTTGTGATGTTGAATGTTTTGTTTTACAATAACAGCTCTAGCAGTATTATCAGGATGTAATGCGTGATACACTTTGTAGCCTTTAAACTTATGTGTGATTGTTTTGTAAAGTGCGTTTCTGATATTAGACATACATCAATATTTTCTATGTCTAAAATTACTTGCAGTTCGTTTTGATGTTTTAGTAACCCATTTGAGTTCCACGTCATAATTTTTTGTACAGGATTCATTTTGTCGGCTGCAATATAGCTGTTTTGGCACTATTTTCGCCCTGGATGTTTAGATTCACAAATCAGCCCGGCAGATGACGCTGCAGTCGGTATCTAGGTTATATTATCGACTGCAGCGCCATCTGCCGGCTGTAGAATTTTATATATAAAGATATAAGTATAGATATTATTATCGACTACATGATTTTGATGCATATTTTGTATAAATATAATTTTCATGTTACTTTTTATTACAGATTCTTGTTGAGTAAGGTGAAGGATATACATTATACACGAATATAATTATAAGTTAAAATGGAAGAAATTAATGGGGAGCTTTTTGGGGACAGTCTAGTTAGTCTCGGTGATGAGGGTTCTTTGGAGTCTACTGATAATGGAAAACAGGAGCAAAATTGTAAAATTTGCGAGTAAGTTTTCAATTTGGTGCAAGTCACTCTTTCTAAATCTATTATTATATGGTTTATTTATTATTATGTCTTTTCAGCAATAAGCTATGCAGTCCTCGAGTATTGTCTTGCCTTCATGTATACTGTGAAGCCTGCATTGACAAATTGATGGTTAATGAAGCTGGAGATTCTCTAAAATTTGATTTGGCTGTGGAGTGCCCGTTATGCAAACAAGAAACTAAGGTGCTGATTATTAAAACAGTTGAATTTATTTTTATTAACCAATTTGGGGACACCTCACACTTATGGTACTCTAGATGCAAAGATATGAAAGTTGAATTTTGTTTTGTAACAAAGTAATTTTAATGGGTATTAGTATTTTTTACTTACCCATAATTTTATCTAAATAGCAAATAATCGTTAAAGGAATACGACGGGAAGATAGGTATATAAATATAGTTGAAAATCGTCCCCAAATATCGGTAATCCATGCCCAGACATATTGTATAAATTATTCATTTTAATGTAAATTTTGTAACTCTTTAGATTCCCGGAGGTGGAGCTGTATCACTACCTTCAGACTATGTGCTTACCAATATTCTGGATGTATCAGCTATGGATCAGTCTGTTGTGTGCACTTGCTGCAAGAGCAAGGAGCCTGCTGTTGCTAGATGTACTGATTGTTCTCATTTCCTTTGTTCCAATTGCAACAATGCTCATGAATATATGCGATGCTTCGAAAATCACAGAGTAGTACCGTTCGACGCTTTGAGGTCCTCCAAGGAGAAATCAGCTGTGCATAAACCAATTTTTTGCACTCGCCATGCTGGAGAAAGTCTTAAATTCTATTGCTGCGAATGTGAGGTGGGCGCATGCACTGAATGTCTAACTGTGGAACATAAAGTAGGCGAACATCGCTGCGAGCGTATTGTTGATGCCGAACCTAATCTTCGTGCCGAGCTCCGTAACTTTATCATGGAAGCTAACGCCCGCGCTGCAACTGCTGGTAGTGCTTCTGCGAGACTTGATGATGCACTTGGAGATTTGCAACGTCAGCGCGACGACGCTGAGGCAGTGATCAACGACGCTTACCTTGCATATAAATCTGCTCTCGAAAGGCGTCGTGAAAAAGCTCTCGAAGAACTCGAGCGTTTACACAAAGAAAGAGAACTGAAGGTCATGGACCTTTTTGATCGCGTCGACAAGACTGTCCAACGTATCGATTGCGCTTGTAAGTTTGCTGCGAGACTACTTCGTCGCGGTGATGGTACAGAAATTGTAATGCTGAAAAAGACCGTAGCGTCCCAATTCTCGCGCCTACTCGAAGGCGCGCCCGAATTCGACGTTGATTATTCTATGGAGTTTATCACGAAATTGGAAAAGTTTGATGCCATCACTGAAGATACCTTCGGAACATTCCGCACGGAAACAACTCGTGCTCAAGAACGAAAGCGCGCTAGTGAATCATCCACTATCGTATCCGTTACATCAAATTCTCACTCGCCTGCCGTGGCCGTAACCAATGCACCTGTATTTGATGACTATCCAATGGGTGGAATCCGCCGTGTAACTGGGGTATCTAACGTCGGAGGCATGGTTGGAGTCGGTTCTATTGGGGTCCCGGGAGTTGGGTCCGTGTCTGGAGTGGGAGTTAACAATTCGATGCCGGGTGGAGTTAACATGAACAGCGTGTCAGGAGTGGGTGGTGTAACAGGCGTGGGGGGTGTGCCCGCTCTCCCTTCCATGGTTGAATATAATCTGCAACAGTTAGCTAGTATTGCTGAGAAGGAGGTGCCGCCACCACCTCACGCGTCTCCAGCTCCGTCATTCACTCTTGCGGAACTGCTCGCTGGTGATCTCAATTCGCCTCAAGCATACAATAATTTGCAGGCACTCGCTAAGCTCGGTTTGAATACCGGTAAGTTTATTCGCAAAATTAAACCCAATACCATACAAAATATATAACAATTTTCATAAGTTGATTTCTTTTTATTATTATTCCATTTATTAATCTTTAGACTTATTTTTACACATTTAAATATATATATATATAAAAAAAAACTACATATATTTAAAAGTATAGAAACATTTATTATTATTATTATTTTTATTCAAAGTCAAAGAAGCCATTATTTCTATATAGGGCCTAGTAGGGAACTTATGAAGGTCAAAGCTACTGAAGTTACCACCAGTTCGCAAGTCTCCGTTCTGAGAACTGAGAAAAACCAGCAAGAAACGAAAGGTTTCATTTTTTTTTTTACAAAGTGACTTTATTCGTGGCTCTTTATTCCGATTTTTTTTACAAAGTAAAATACGCATAAAGAAATCCAACAGCTTCAAAAAAATACCTTAACAAGTTTATAATAACAGAATTTCAGTATAATAGGCTACCCGGTTTCACCCGCGTTCCCCGGGATAAAAAGAAGCCCTTCTCCATACCATAGGCTATCTGGATGATGATCGGTTGAATAGTTAAGGCGTGAAAGTGTAACAAACAAAATCACATTCTCATTTATGATATCATTATATTATTATATGAGATTTTATATTATCCAACAGAGGTAAATGGCTTTGGAGGCGTTGGTGGTATCGGTGGTGTGGGCCCTCGGGGTGTGTCTCCTGGCAGACCGTTACTGACGGCAGCTGAAGAAGCGGCTTTAGTGGCGCCTCCAGCACCTCTCGTCCGTGCGACCAAAGCTACACCGATGCATATTAGGTTCAAGTTTGGCCAGCTCGGCGGAGGCAAGGGCCAGTTCAACTCTCCTCATGGTTTCTGCCTTGGTAACGACGAGGACATCATTGTCGCTGATACCAATAATCATCGCATCACGGTAATTTATTGTTAAATCACATCATCATCAGCCTATAATGTGAATGGGCAGATACTCCACCACACATGCCCACTACGGATTGGTGGAGGTAGGCTAGTGGTAGTGCCTAGGAGAGGCCTCCTAGGCAGCTTGAAAACTACTCACCCATCTAGCTTTACGACTATCAAAAGTGATAACTGGGACCAACGGCTTTACCGTGCCTTCGGAAGCACACAAAACGCTCGAATTGAAATACGACAAGGTGGTCACCCATCCAGATATCGGCCTCTCCGGTGGTAGCTTAACTTTGCCCATCGATTAAGAACGGCTCGTCAAGCTACTCTCTTCCGAATACTAAATTAAATCAAATATTAAATTACAAATCACGTTATTGTACATTTACGTTTTAACATTGTTTTTCTATTCAGGTGTTTGATAAATCTGGAAACCACAAGTTTAATTTCGGAGTGGCCGGTAAAGAAGAAGGCCAGTTGTGGTACCCGCGGAAGGTCGCTGTCGTTCGCGCTACTGGCAAGTTTGTGGTCTGCGATCGTGGAAATGAGAGATCGCGCATGCAAATTTTCACCAAAAACGGACATTTCCTGAAGAAAATCGCTGTAAGTTTTTGAAATAAAAACATGATGATATATTAAGTGGAAATTTTAGACGGGTCAGTAAGGGCAGCCTTACCTTAAGGGTTGAAGCCACGCGAATATGGTCTTAGGAGACTATCCCTTAATTTCTGAGTTATTGCTATCGGCATTTATAGATTTTGATAAAAATTACAGTCAGCGAGAAAACTGCGATTTTTGAAAAATATTTTTATTTGCTTAATCGATCCTGTCTTTGACAAGGTCAAAAGGCTATGGGGCCTAAAAATTAAAGTTAGGTTAGTGTACTAGAAATAACACAAATTGAAAAAAAAAATTGTCAGGAACATTAATGCAAAACACAGTAATGCAAAATTCTTTATTTCGAGAAAATTTTGGTAGGCTGATCATATCAAATTTCCACCCTGTATAACATTACTAGCTGTCCCCCGCGATTTCACCCAAGCCAATTTTAGAAATTAGCCTACGTCCTTCTCCATACCATAGGCTATCTGCATGCCAAATTTCATAGTGATCTGTTGAATAGTTGAGGTGTGAAGGCGTAACAAAAAAACAAACAAACTCACTTTCGCATTTATAATAATAGTTAGGATTAGGATTCCATCAGCAAACTAATTTCTGATCGTTTTGTACAGGTGCGGTTCATCGATATAGTAGCTGGCTTGGCAGTCACTGCTGAAGGCCTCATTGTTGCTGTAGACAGTGTGACTCCTACAGTCTTCATTCTTTCTGAGGAAGGCGACCTCATGAGCTGGTTTGATTGCAGTGAATGCATGAGGGAGCCTTCTGATATTGCTATCAGTGGTACGTTTGGTGAGCTTAGTAATTTCGTTCCTGAATATGACTGGGCTGGGGCAGGTTAGTCACGGAACATGGAAGGTAGTGGCTGGAACTGTATGCAATTGAATGCTCATTTTGCCGTAATACGTCGGATTGTTTTTTTTTTTTTTTTTTGTTATTGACCATCTCTTCGTATGGTAAAAGCCTCTAATGCTTGAAATATCCGCGAGAGGCGCTAGTGTAGCGTGGGTCTCTAGAATTTTCAAATATACATTATTGTTGTAAAATTATGCCGAGTTAAGTCTTTAGAAATCGTATTTCCTCTTTTTTCGGAAACGGGACTGCGCTACATTGAGGCATAATCAATATTTTATTTATTTGGCTATTACCAATTATATTGGCCCTGACGTGCGAAAATACCTTTTCAACGACAGCGATAGGACCCACTAGCTAGTGGCTCCAACTGGTGGCCACAGAAACGGTAGCCCTCGTTATCTTTTTGACCCATCGCATATATGGTATCTACTTTTAGTAATAGAATTTGAAATTTCTAGGCAAGGAATTCTACGTATGCGACTTCAAGGGGCATTGCGTGGTTGTATTCGATGACGAGGGCAGGTTTCTACGTCGCATTGGTTGTGAGAACGTGACCAACTTCCCGAACGGCATCGACGTGTCCGACGCTGGCGATGTGCTGATCGGCGACTCGCACGGCAACAAGTTCCACGTCGCTGTCTTCTCGCGCGACGGAGTTCTCGTCACCGAATTCGAGTGTCCATACGTCAAGGTAAGATCATTATTATATTTAATCACTTTTTTAAAAATCATTTTTCACGTTTTTAGGGGTCCGTACAGAGGCCGGCAAACAACTTGAGCCAAAGTCGACGTAGTGGGGGTAAGTTCGCGCATGTACACTCATGCTCGGCCAATAGCGTGGACGCGTGCCGACAGAATGCCCCCGCGCACCTCTCTTTCCACCAACGACACCTTAAAATCGTCTACTGCGCACTCAAGGTCATGGCTCAAGTTGTTTGCCGGCCACTGTACCTCAAATGGAAAAAAATGGTACCCCTTATAACAGTGATTCCCAATCGGTTTTCCTTGCGTACCACTTCAAGAAATACCTCAAACTCACGTATCCCTTATTGCAGGAATGATAAATAAAAAAATAACTCAGTTTTTTTTTAAATTTATTACCATCAAAATAGCATTATTCTAATGGCGGTGAAAATTAGTTTAATGTGACAAATTTGCACGTTTTTTTTTGCATAACTCAAACATCTGGTTGCTTTTTGGTCAGGTTCAGTCGCACTCGCACGCAAGTCATCTTCAAGTTGAAGTCTGTAACGATGTTTAGTTTTTAAATTTGTTATAGCAAAGTTACGCCGTGCACAATGGCAGTAAATAGATATTTAATCGCTGGTTCGCTGACACGATAAATGTATTTATAAATTACCCAGTGATTGCTCTGCAAAACGACTCTTGAGTCTGGTGTTGGATGAGATATGTATTAATTCCTCTTGATTAGAGATGGGTAGGTGGTTGGTGGTTCGCAAAGGGGTTGTTTACCCAGTTTCATTGCGGCCATATTTCTGGGAAATAACTGTCTTTCTCTAGTCTATCTTAGTCATTGCCGCGCGTACCCCTTGATGTAACTTCGCATACCACTAATTGGGAAACACTGCCTTATAGGATCACTAAATGTGCGTTCGAATTGGGGTATGGTAGCAAAAATACCAGTCAAAAATGCCAAAAACGATCACAACTGGCGTTCGATTTGGAAAGTTGTGGGCGAAATTGGCGTTTTGAACTGTTTTCGTTCACCGTTCGTTTTGCTTGGAAACAGTTAAAATCGACATCGTGAACTGCAAATATTGACCCACCTCCGAGGCAGGGTCGTTTGTGATCATATTTTGACATCTTTGAATCTGACAGATAAGTTTCGGAAAATTCATACGGGAAGCGAAAATTCTAATTTTTATTGTAAAATTTTATAGAAATACTAACAGGCAAGAGAATAATTTGTTAGATTAACTGAAGGAAAAGGTAGGTTGAGACAAGTGACAAGCAGGCGATCAGCATGGAAATGTAATTTTTGTATCTAATCGTTCGATTTGGGAAATATCGTTTGTGGCAAAAGTTGCAAAATTGATGAAATTTTCCAATTCGAACGCATAAACAAAAATGCCCATTTTGAAACTGTTAAAAACGACATCACTCCAATTCGAACGCACTATTAGTTGTCCGTCTGTCAAGACCCTTTTTCTTAGGAACGCGTGGAGGTATCCTGAGTATTTGATATTATTTTCAGCTTGATAACTAGGGACTACCATAGGGATAGCGGAGTAAACGCAAAAAAAAGTTACGGCAGTTTACCTATAATATGGTACTTCCCGTTGACCTAGAATTATGAAATTTGGCAAGAAGAAGAAGCAAGGTCATGTAGCACAAATAAAGAATAAAGAAAGAAACCGTACATTTGTAGTTACATCACAAAAAATAACATAATCGAAAAAAGGGGAAATATCTTCGAGACTCGATTCCCTTGATGAACGAACTATTTACATACCTACAAGTCTGTTCGGAACCCTCAGTGCGCGAGTCCGACACGAAAATGGCCGGTTTTTAAAAATATACACAAAAAAGAAAAACTATGTCAAGCCGGAAACTGATAGGCAAGTCATAATAGTTAAAAGAAATAAGTTTTTTTGTTAAAAATTTCATTTTTTATACTAGCTTTTTTTGGTGACAGTACTTTTTGTTGCATTGTCTTCCAATATACTAATGTATACCAAATATCAAGTCAATCCGACCACTGGAAGTGGGTGAAATTCAACCTGCAAGATTCCACCCGAACGAACAAACATACATACATACATTGCAATTTTCAAGTTAAATAAAATCTTGTAAAATAAACTCAGTTGTTTTTTTCATTAGTCAGATAAAATTAAATACCCTGGACAAATAAATTACCTTGGACATTCCTCACACACGGCTAACTGATCCCAACTAAACAGAGCCTTGTACTATGGAAACCAGAATACTGATATATATCAATGTACTAGTTTTTTTTTGTAAACATACTTAATATACATAATTACACCCAGACTCGGACCATACAGACATGATCCGGCACACAAATGCATGTGCTGTATGGGAATCGAACACACGACCAGCGGCGCGATAGGTGGAATCTTAACCAACCGCGTCAACTGGCCCGTGATAATTGGGCGAAGTTTATTTAAATGTCTGTATTTTTTAAAATATATAACTTAGATTTATTATATACTAGCTGCCCGGCACGACTTCGTTCGCATGGTGTCCTACTATACCCTAACCTCAGTGGCGTGCATTGGTTTTCAGACTAGGTAGGCAGAATAAATCATGGCCATACACGCCTAAATATGCCTCTTAGATAGATCATGTTTTTTAACCAGATTCGTAAAATTGTTTAGGTCAGCGTATCATTCCACACACATTTGGTATGATTCATTAGCAAACAAACTACGTAATAACAGAATAATAGATTCGAATAACAGCACCCAGTTAGCCAGGTGTATAATAAACATAATATTCTGTGTTAAAATGTCTAAGATTTTTACCTTTGTTTTGAATCCATGAATGTTTTGGAGTTGGTCTACAGCAAGTTACCTACTATTTTCAACAAACGAAAACTGACTAAAGGACTAATTTATCAATACATTTTGCATCTTCACCACAAAATTTCTTCATTTCACACAGATACCTACACTTCGCAAAATCACAATAAGTAAATAACAACAACATTGCAAACAATGCCAGCCAAACCATAAACAAACCAACACAAATAAATTGCGAAGTTATATTTGAGCTGCTCTAATGTTGGTAAACTGTAGTCTTTTTAATTTGGATGGGTTACTTTACTTACAACAGAGTAGGTAAGGTTACTTTTGGTCCATAAATCGCGAATGTCAAATGTCAGTATGCTACGCATAGCAAAAGCGTGATTTATGTTTTCGTCGTATTATCTTAAAGAAGTGTGTGTGTGTGTATGAATATGCCGAAATCGTTTTAGTGTGCGTGAATTGCCGTGAATTTGAGAAGCGAACTCGCGAGTGCCTGCGCGGCAGTTTGAAATTTCGTATTGAATGTTAGGTTAGAATTTTTATTTAAAGTGATTATGTAGTTTAATTGAATCAAAATATTATTGAATTGAATCTTATGAGGTAGGCATTGCTTATTTGCCTATATGGAATGCACGCCACTGCCTAACCTACCCTACCCTACCCTACCACTACCCCTACCCCTACCCCTACCCCTACCCCTACCCCTACCCCTACCCTACCTAATAAGAACCTTCTGACAATAACAAACACAACAAAAAAAGAATTAGCGAAATCGGTCCAGCCGTTCACGCGTGATGGCGTGACCAAGGGAAATAGGGATTCATTTATATATATATAGATTTCTGATAGCTATTATGACTTGTGGCCAGTGGCGTGCATTGGTTTTCAGACTAGGTAGGCAGAATAAATCATGGCCATACACTCTTAAATATGCCTCTTAGATAGATCATGTTTTTTGACCAGATTCGTAAAATTGTTTAGGTCAGCGTATCATTCCACACACATTTGGTATGATTCATTAGCAAACAAAATACGTAATAACAGAATAATAGATTCGAATAACAGAACCCAGTTAGCCAGGTGTATAATAAACATAATATTCTGTGTTAAGATTCTAAGATTTTTACCTTTGTTTTGAATCCATGAATGTTTTGGAGTTGGTCTACAGCAAGTTACCTACTATTTTCAACAAACGAAAACTGAGTAAAGGACTAATTTATCAATATATTTTGCATCTTCACCACAAAATTTCTTCATTTCACACAGATACACTTCGCAAAAGCACAATAAGTAAATAACAACAACATTGCAAACAATGCCAGCCAAACCATAAACAAACCAACACAAATAATTTGCGAAGTTATATTTGAGTTGCTCTAATGTTGGTAAACTGTAGTCTTTTTAATTTGGATGGGTTACTTTACTTACAACAGAGTAGGTAAGGTTACTTTTGGTCCATAAATCGCGAATGTCAAATGTCAGTATGCTACGCATAGCAAAAGCGTGATTTATGCTTTCGTCGTATTATCTTAAAGAAGTGTGTGTGTGTGTATGAATATGCCGAAATCGTTTTAGTGTGCGTGAATTTGAGAGGCGAACTCGCGAGTGCATGCGCGGCAAAGTTTGATATTTCGTATTGAATGTTAGGTTAGAATTTTTATTTAAAGTGGTTATGTAGTTTAATTGAATCAAACTGTTATGGTATTGAATCTTATGAGGTAGGCATTGCTTATTTGCCTATATGGGATGCACGCCACTGCTTGTGGCCTATCCCTGTTGGCAATTGGACATTGTGTATTAGCGTCACGGTAATTGACCTCAAAATAGCGTACTTCGCTCAAGGAAGAGAAGTATCTGTTAAGTCTTTTAACCTGTGGTCTGAGGCTCTTCTCAGCCGTCTTGCCTGGTTATACTCAACATTTATATGATGTATTTATATTCCTTTTTATAGATTTAATAACTCTATATTAATCAGTCTCATTCCTATTATTATTATAAGGATTTAGGTGTTTCCCATGATTGTAGATTATGTCCGCGGGTGAAGGAATTTTAATGTTTCTGCTTTTCCAGGTTTCTCGTTGCTGTGGATTGAAAATAACGTCTGAAGGCTATATCGTCACTCTGGCTAAGAATAATCACCACGTTCTAGTCCTCAACACCCTTTATATTGTCTGAGGAGTAACTCGATGGCTGTAAGTCTGCATACTACAAGATCTCACATTTATTCCCTATATTTTATATTAATTGCTGTTTTTACAAAGCTTAACATTTTTTGCTAAACCAGTATTTGACTACTTATTTCATTATTTTATATTAAATTTCATGTTAGTCTGATTTTAACACTGTCCATATGCAGTGAAGTGATCCTATTTTTGTATGCTTCGTGATTTTTTGTTTTGTGGCATTCTAGGAATTAGATAATCACTATTTAAAACATTTGTGTCACTGCTGTGGAACGATTTTATAAGTCATTATTTCCAAAGTACTGAATACTTGAGTATGTTTGGGTTTGTTCATCAATAATTACTTTAATTTTATGGTTGCATTTAGTTTATAGTTACGGAAAATCCAAAGGTTAGTATATAATATTATTATTCCTTTATTGTTTTTGTTATATTTAGTCCATTTGAAAAATTTAAAACAATTAATCTTGTTATATTTGGTCATGGAGCTTCAATGTTTCGGATTAAATAAAAATTTCAGTTACAGCCACCTGATAAGAATAAAAATATGATGCTTATTATCTGACACACTTTGTGCGTCGAACATCAATAGTTTGATTATGGTATCAAATGAAAGAGTCGTGTTGTGTGCTACTTGAAACTGATAAACCGGAACAGCATCCTGTTAATGGAAATCTGCCATAACCAAATCTAACTAAAAAGTTCCCAACGACAGGACTAGTATGTTTTGTTTCTAAATTTAGCAGCTGGTATGGTTCCTAGTTCGAGTGAAGTTATATAAACATGTCAATTAGGGGACTGCGTGGAGTGTCGCCTCGATTAAAAGTTACTTTGCAAAATGTTTACCCGATATACGTAAATGTTATTTTACTGTCTTTCAAATCACTTAAATGATGAACAAATACGAACGCACAATTGAGTTTACTGTTAACAAAATTTTAGTCCTATTATGACCAAAGGAGGCGACACTAAAATAACGTGCCATCTAGTTTAGGTTAATCTCGTATACAATATTATATATTGTCCGTTAAAATATATTTACCATTTACAGAATTCTTGTGTCTATACAAAATGTTTTCCATGTACTCTTGTTTTGAGAGCCTATTACATATTTGAATGAAAGTTATTTCAAGAGTAGGCATCTGCATTACGATTTACATTATTAAGATATGTTTTATGTGGAAATATCTTAATGATGAACCATTGCAATGCTGTAGTATCGAACCGCTGTAAAAATTATTTGCTATAATTTTGTACAATGTTACTTGTATGGTAGAAATTGAGGTATCTATACAAACAGTTTATGTGGCATTTTCATGTATTCAGAGACATATACTATCATTTCAAATGTATGCTCGTAAGATATTTAAGTATGTTATGTTATATACCTGACATGCAGTTATTTATTTCGATGGAGTATGTGATGCGCCATAGTGCGTATTAAATTAATAGTAGTTATCTTGAATCTCGTAAAAGCAGCGTAGCTTTAGACAAAATATAGTGTTTCGTAAAAAAATGTGGCGGAAAATGTTTGCTTTGTTTATCTTGTTGTTGGTACATTCAACAAATAATCTTACACACTTGAAATAAATACTGAACGTCGGAGCATATACGTACTCGTCCATTCCCACCGTAATGTTTAAATGTGAGCCATGTTTATAGATGCTAAAATTTACATGAATATGCCATCATAAACACTTTTATTTCTACAAAATATAAGTTCGATATGTATACTGTTCGCCAAATTATACTTATATATATTTTTGTAAATTATCCACATTTATATTCAAAATTGATATTACATAGATTTTTAGATATAGATACAAAAATAATTGCGGTTTAAAAAATTGGATACCAAATTTAGATATTCACACAAAACATGGCTTGTCCCTCTTTATGTCTGATTATCGTAATATGTTGGGACTCGAGGCGTCAAGTAAACTTGTAAATTAATAAAATGGTATTTAATTGTAATTTACAATAATGGTCAAATACAGTAAATTGAAACCTAATACAGAAATAATCAAATTCATGAATCCGTCGTCTTCCAATTTTAAATTAGTATTTTTGGACACAAGAAATTAATTTTAATCCAATTTTATTCTTATCAATAGTTTTTTTAATGACCTTCAGTTTTACTTGAGAGCCAGTTACTCCGCTAGTATTGTTTATCTCCAAGGGGGACGGTGGCCATCTACCATCAAGTGGACCAGATTGTCAGCCTTCTGACATAAATAATGTAATTATTCATTTAAAATTTTATTACTATGATTGTTGTAAATGACCATTATTTTGTATTGCAATGGATAATTCAGTTTGGAAATAGTACTTAAACAGACCACCTAAAATTAAGTGTGATATTTTTAATATTATTAATGCCAGTTATATATAACTTATAATGAAACAATGCTCTCTAATTTTTTCTTTTGGTACCATTTGTTACATACAATAATTAAAAAATAAAACAAAGTTCACCAGTAATGTTATAAAATCATATTCTTAATGATGAAACGGGCAATCTTCATAATATATTATTCATATTGCTGAGCCATGTTATGATTTATTTAGTAACTCAAAAGTAACATTTTTAAATGAAAGTTTGTACTTAATTAGCAGTAGGTATTTATTTTATGTATTTGTTGTGTATTGGAGCAGTTTTACAATATTCGATACGCAAAATTGATGTGATATGAGCAATAATAGAGAGACATAATGAACCAACAATGGAAGACTTACATGACTCTACATTTTGAAAGACACTATTAAACGCCGTGTAAGGGGCGAATGGAAAGTTAATGAAAGCCAGTGATAAGTTTAACTTTGACATTTGAGTCTGAATCCTCTATTGATTAGTGAGTAACTTTTGGGTTTATTTTTCATATTGTTTTTAAGTTATTTGTTTCAGGATTTTTGTCCCAATAGTATTAGGGAATTTTATTTTCTTTATTTTAACTAGGTTTAAAATAATGAGTCTACATGCCTCTCGCGTATGAGCAGGTGTGATTAATACTCGTGATTTTGTCGTTTTATTGTTTTGTTTAATTATATGTTCTGGGCCTATATATGAATAGTATTTTTGGCCAGTATGTTTAGGCCTTTAGAGTTAATAACTTTTACTGCCAAATTTATTTTCTTACGATATTTGTGCATGCACATAGTAATTACTTTATTGTATGATATTTGTAAAGATTAGCTATTAATTGTTGCAATTATTTTTTGTTCTAATATTCAGGGTTTTAATATTATAATGTTCAATTTTTATTCGTTGTCATTGATCAAAATTATTGTGTGTTAGTGAAGTTAAATTAACCGAAATAAAACTTATTATTGCCCCAAAGGGAGCGTTTGACGCTATTAATAATATTGCTTTAGGGTTGCATAAAATTATTAAAAAGTGGTGTGATAAGTTTTGGATAATTTTACAAATTATACTATTTTATGTGTGTATTCCAATATGATTAAATTTGAAATCAAATATGTCATTATATTTATGTAACTTGAAATATTTGCAATGACATCAATAATTCATTCTGTGTATTCAAAAGTATTATACTATATTTAATATTTTTACCCCTAACATTAATTTAAATTTTGGTGATAATTCATCGACAATGTTTCCTCTGTTCTTGCCATATATCTTGTGTAGGGATCAGCATAGAAATCTTTAGTAGGAACTAGTATTTTTCAATTGATATACACATAACAGTATCACAAGTTTGCCTATATGGTGGTGTTGTTTAGAGATGTTTATTAGTGGTTGGCGCGGACGGCGGCGGATATTCGTCGCCTCTGCTTGGCTGTATAATTTGCCGTAGCGAGTAAGCACTATGTCATGGAACAATGGCAGGTCAAATGGTATCTATTGTCCATTGACATTACTTGATAATAATTGTATCATTAGAGTACATTACAGTAGCCTTTCTCGGGAATCTTAAAAGTTACCTATATACACTTTAAAGCAATTTTTGGTAAATATATTTCTCTTGAATCTATATTCCCTTATGTATCCAGCAATAAATTACTTCAGTAGTTGTGTAGTATCACTTTATGTGGCACTGAAAATAGCGGATTTCCTTGGCATTAACGAACCCTTGAAGATCGTAGGCAGGTAGAGGCGGCAGGTGGTAGGTGGTAGGGTAGGTATGTCAAGGATAGTTGCAGACGCGGTGCCAAGTAATGTGATAGTGGTAGGGTTCGCAGCGCACAAGGTGAGCTCTAATGTTACCCTCCCTATTGGAGGTGGGCGTATTGCCTATTAGTGGCACCAAGCACAGCTCGATTGTTTCGGTGGAGTTTTGTGGCATTATATTTAAATTCTGTATCACTATAATTATACCATATTACTTGACTGTGGGTGGGATCGACAATGTTTGTCTCATTCTAATTAATTCCATTTTTAATTTAGATGTTATAAAGACGGTATGCTCAAATGATTGAAACGAACTTAATTTATTAATTTCATCACCCACCTAAACAGTTTTATCTCCACTGTTCTAAAACAACATAAATAATAATAAGGTTGTGAGCTCTATTCCCATTGGAATTCTAAGCCACATGTGTGCTTGTGCAATAAATATCACAGTTTGGATCTAGGCTTTTAAATTATTATAGATTATATACATTGTTGAGCTGATTATAAAAATTTAATATATTATTATACCTTTTAATATTGTTAAAGAATTCTAATTGCATTCCACATCTTAGAGTGAACGAATTTGAGATGACCGTTTTCAGTCTACATTATACAAGTTATTTTTTTTTACAATTGTAGGATTATTAGCAGTTGCCAATGTTTTTCCTTTAGTCAGTAAAAGTACAAATATTTTAATATACAATTCTTGGTATTTACGTATTGTAGTGATCTTATTTTTAATTGATTCTATAACTATAAGCATAATTTTTTTCACATAAGCGGCCATTTAGATATTTTTCATCTCACAAATTATTCAGTAAAAAACAAAACATATCATACCGAATCAATTTAGTTTACAAGGAAATTGTCAGCAACTCCCGTGTTTCTCCTCGATGGTTTAGAAGTATGATAAAATGGCTATTTCTTTTGTTTTGAAAATACATAGGTTTAAGTATATTCTAGGTTACATACACTCATAAGTTTCTTGTCATGTTTATGTTCAAAATGTAAAATTTATTGTAATAGTTAGTGTGAAAGGTGCAAGTTCCAAATGCATATTTTAATTTTGATCCAAAGATTTCATTTATTCCTTATAATTTAATTAATTAATTTCTCATTATACAAAAATGACATTTGTGGAGTGTGCATTGGTATTTGATACTAGAATTAAAATAATTATTCTGTAGAGTTGGTGCAGCCGAGCAAATCTCTACTATATTCTCTTAAGAATATATTGCTCAATATTTTAATTCTGTTAAAAGTATTTTAAACTTAGGAGTAGTCCACGTCGAGTTTATTATGAATGTGGACTTGACACACGAAAATATATCTAACAGACAATACCCTCCGTAACATTTTGGAAAAGTAAATGTAAAAGTTGAAGTTTTATTAGATGTATGTAGATGTTTGCCTTCACGGCGGCTTGCCGCAGAGTGCGAGCCGCACGGGGCGCCGGCAGCCTCGGCCTCAGCATCAGCACATGGAGGGCCGTCGAAAACATTATACTTTACTGCTCTAACTTTACTTCTCTTACCGTACATTAGCTTCGTCCGCGTTGGTTCACATTTATCCACATATATTTCTCTTTGTACGGGATATTAGCAGTTTATATAATGTCTTCAGCATACCGTATGTGATGGTGTTGACTGATTGTAATTATACTATTTTGCCCCACAGTCAACGAAAATTGTTATGTAATCCATACAAGAGTCTCTGCTGCATTGTGCCTAGATCTTAGAAGTTAATGGTATCAAGGTAGAGTTAATCTCAAATATTTTGGCTCTTTGAATATTCCATGATATTATTTTGTTTTTCATGAAAATGTATTTACATTATATACATAAATACACTTAGTAATATAGTATACATGAATATACATTGCGTGGTTTGTAACTTGGTGTTTAATTTTATTGTAAAAATAAGATGCCCAACTGGTTGTCTGTCCACGTGTAGGATGATGTGGAGGAATTGAGTGTTTGAATAATAAAAACTATATATTCATTGCAATCGCAGAATAATTTCGATTTTTACTTGTGGACGGAAGTAGAATTTATTTGTTTTAAACTGGTTGCACATCTTAGTTTGACCAAATTCATTTACCGCTGAAGTTACTTGAGAATTTGGACGTTTTTGCCTTGATGCACTCTTTTCTTTTTAACATTTTTTTTTAAGGCAAGTGTAAATTTTCATGTGACATTAGCGGTCTATTAATAATTATAAGTTTATTAATGTGAACTGTGGCCAGGATAACAACAGCACAGAGCAGTGTAATTCAGAGCCTGCCTAAAATATATTTTTGTCATGATTTTATTTAGGTATATACATGTTATTATTCACATATTACAGTTTTCTCAATATTAGCTTGTATTTTAATTAAGAAATAATCATATTTAACATTGCCAGGTGATCAGCAACCTGCACTTTAATATTTTTGGAAACTATTGAACTTAAATTGTACTGACTTTATAAATATATTTACTTCAATAAAGATTTTCCATGCCACTAAAATATGTTTTTATTAATGTCCTTTATTTTAACTTTACTAAGTGGATATTTCCTTTATATTCTGCGACAAAATAATCGCTCAGCGATTGTCGCTCGTGGAAGGAATCCCTTATAGACAAGTGTATTTGGTCCCGGATTAATAATAAATGGCGTGTAATACAACAAAATTTATCGATCAAACCATCTTCAAATAATGTCTATACCCTCCTGTTGGAATGGCAGCCATTTTATTTTAGATAACTGCGTTTTTTTTGCCTCTAAATTAGGGTGGGCCACGAATGTATGAAGAAAAAATAAGTGGTTAATTTAAATATGTAATAGCAATAAAAGGGTGTCTTAGCACGTCTTTAATTCATATGCAAAAAATAATATAGCTTATATATTATCTTCTGCCTCCGGATTGAATTCGAAATTTTGGAAAATTAAACAAAAAAGCTTTTGTTCTAATCTCATTATGAACTAAAAAATAATACTTATAATATGATATTTTATAATTAAACGCAAGTTAAAAAGGCATATTTGATTATTAATGAAAAATTAATACTCAAAATCCAGTAAAAATATATTTAATATTATTTTCAATTACCTACAAAATCCTTCTTGTTGTTAAGTTTTGGCATATCTTTGCGAGATTCTATCTGAGCCTTAATGAAGACTTTTCTTGCAGATTTGTTGCACAGAGTATTAGATGCTTCAGTCACAGACTTTACGGCCCCTTCCTTCCTGCTTACGTATGATATGGTAGGCGCAATAGAGGCAACTCATTCTAACCTCTTTGTGCAAGAAATAATTGCAAATCTCCAATACTTTTCTTCTACTACTACTTGTACTCTTGAGTATAGGAGGTTTGGTGACATTTAACTACCAATCAATCAGGGGCCCAAGTTTGCTATTTCAATTGTGTTCCAATGAACTTTCAGTGGTGTCAAAATTGTGACGTTTTACAGTTTTGTCTACTAACACAATAGCGCCATTATGACTTCATAAAGGCGCCAGATCGACGTAAAAAGAAACGTCTAGGTTTAGGTTGGGAACTTGGAATAGTCTGTAACTTGCAAAATTATTGAAAAGGTTGCCCTGTCTGATACTCCAGTATCTGTCACATCACAAGTTTTTGCAAGCGTAAAAAATGCATGCTAACGGCGAACTTCTTTTGCGGAGGAGTTGCATCAAGCTTGAGATAATTATTTGTCAATCAGACTCATTGGAGTCGGAGGAAGTAGAAAGGAGAGTGGAAGGAGCCAATGTCTTATTTATGATGCGTTCTTCCTGATATTTAAGTCAGGCCATTTTTTTTAAGTTTCCGATTTAAGGTTTTTCTAACTTGATTCTTAGTAGCGATATCGACGTTCCCTATTTTCTTATGTTTCTTGTGGGACATTGATCAATTAAGAAAAAGTACTCCTTGGTAGGCTACTTTTCGATCTCTAGATACACCCACTTAAGTCCTTACACTTGTAAGAAGAAATATCAAACAAAAAATGCTATCAAGCCGGAACTCTATAGTAGGTATTTTCTCTATTTTTTTCTGATATTTTGGGGTGTGATTTTAAAAGATTTTTACACTTAAATAATAAGACTTTAACTTTTGTATCACCCTTGTGTGTGAGACAATAGGAAAATATGCTTTTGTGCATAATCCTTCGACTCTAGTCGTGTCAACATTCGCAATTTCCAGAAATTTGGTTCCGTTTCCGTATTTTTTTTTAATTTGACCTGCCACCGCTTCCACTCGTAATATTTTATAATTTCTTCGTAAGTTGGTAGCATATTGTCTTTAATATAACTTATTTCATCAAACAAAGGACACTTTAATGAGTTTCAAGTACGTTACATGGTAACAACAAGCGTAACACAACTTTTTACTCATTTAGCCGCAGCGTCTCTAGCGCGTATTAAATGATGCTTCCCGACCCCCTACTTTATTTCATAAATAATAAAATAATTACATTTATTGATTTGTTTTAAGAAATCGACTATATTTCCATGTTAATAACATGAAAAACGTATTAAAAATCTCAAATTCAATAATTGTTATTGGTTCTTGAAATTACCCCTATAAATGAAATAATTAGAAACTTTAAAGTTAATCCGGAGGCAGTTAATCAAATTAGAAACTTATAGTATTTTGCACATATCATTTATACTATATTTAGCACTCTTTTATCACTATTACTATTTAAAAAAAATAAAAAAATAAAAATGACCCACCCTACTCTAAATGCCGTACAGATAATGAAAAGGGTTCATTGGAAATCACCTTTAATTGGCTACTTGACAGTTATCGGAAACATATTTTAAAATTTACATACGTGTATTTTATACCTCTTACAATTATCTTTTTATCAAAAAAATGTTATTTACAAGGAAAAAAAAATATTTTTTAACATTTCATTTGAAATTCGCGCAAAAACACCCGGTCACGTGACATTTGTCAGGTGTGACGTCACATCACTTTAAACAAAACTAGAGGTGTGTAACTAAACAAAAATACGCGAGCTGCATAACAGCTCACGGCTCAGGTGTGTGAGCCGGTTCAATGACTCAGCTCGCAGATCAGCTCAATTTGTACCTATAGTCCACGATGTAACGCGTACCGCGCGTCGAATCGAGCCGATACGCAGTGAGCGTGCGCGCTTATCGTGGACTATAGGTACAAATTGAGCTGATCTGCGAGCTGAGTCATTGAACCAGCTCACACACCTGAGCCGTGAGCTGTTATGCAGCTCGCGTATTTTTGATGAGTTTCACATCTCTAGTTCAATTTGACGGCACAAACAAACCATAGATGCTAAATCCCGGCCGCCCGCGTTTCGGTTCTTGTAATCCACAGATAAAAAAACTCACTTTTTATTTCATAAAATAAAATATTAAAAAATTATTATTATGCAAAAAACATATTGTGTAATTATTGTTAACCTATTAGCTATCATATCTAACATATTTCATATTTTTTCATTATAACTGTCAAGTAGCCAATTAACAGCTTTGGCACTATTATTTATTTTCTGGGGCATGGCAAAACCGGTTATGCTTTAGTTTGTTAAGAACATGAATGCCGTACAGATAATGAAAAGGGTTCATTGGAAATCACCTTTAATTAACAGCTTTGGCACTATTATTTATTTTCTGGGGCATGGCAAAACCGGTTATGCTTTAGTTTGTTATGAACATGTTAAGAATATACCACGGAAAAGAGAATACACTGGAAGGGCGATGCGTTAGAATTTGTATCGGAACCAGCGTCGCCAAACTCACACAAATAAATGTTAAATCATATATTGTACTACAAATAAACAATCCTTTTGATTGGTCGTTTCTATTTTACTCAAAAATAGCTTTAATCACACAGGTCATACATATGAAAATATACCTTTTTACGTTAACATAAAATTTATTTTTCAATAGCGTACAAAGTATTTACGTCGTTTTGTAATCTACAAACTAACTAGATTCAATCGACGAAAAAGTTCTGCCACTCGGCACTAGATGGCGTTATTTTCATGGAACGCAAATTTGAACTCAAACGCATTAGACATAATGTTGATAATTGCGTAATAGCTGCGTCGACTGGCGTCGAGTAGCAACACTTATTGCTATTCGCTTAATGCAGCGAAAGTAATCGATAAAATATCAATAAAGTTATCGATATTTTAATTTCGTCGATATTAATTTTAGAAATTCCGTAAGAAAATTCACGTTCGATAAGAATAATTGTGCTAAGAATACTGAACTGTAAAAAAAAACGTTTAACATGAAGAAGTAAATTAAAAAATAGTTATTTTTTACCGGTTTATTGCCCTTGAAATAAAATTTATTTGTTTCGAAATTCTCGTTTTGAAAGCTTAATTTTAACAGATGAATGCGGATATTGATATAACTTTCAACTATTGCCTTAATCAAATCAGTGATAAAAAGATGAATTTTATCGATATTGATCGAACAAAACTATCGATGCACGTGTTTTGGGGTCACGACAGGTCACGACTCACGACGAATGTGAAAGAACGCAATACATTACGTGCGGAGTTGCGCTCGCTACCTTGCGTACAAATAAAGTGAGTACATTGCCTTCAATGTATAATTTTGCAGTAGTATCAGAGTTTATCGTTTACACCTAAAATTATCATAATCTCGAATACATTTTTATAAATATCACAATTAATTAAAGGTTTGTAGACTCATCGATGAAAGGAAATCCCTCCTTGAGTTACACTCCGACTCCTCACTTCGTTTCCTACAGGAAATAATAGCGCATCACGACATAATTAATATTTTTCGCGGAGCTACGCACCTCTGCTAAGTATGGCGGATACTACGAAGCGTTGACGCGTGTTTTGGTTGATATATGCCCATTTGATGTAATGTGTGGCGCGCGGGCTCCGCTAGCATAGCGTCTCTATTTATATTTCTTTTCTCTGTGGAATATACAGAGGCTCATTTGAATGTGCGTGAATTTTATAGGCAGACTTGTGAATGCCCGCCTAAAGGCGCGGCGCGGCATAGGTTCTTGAAGTTTTGAATTGACTGTAATATTGACCGTACCTAATTAATATTTTATTAAGTACCTAGGTAGGTATTATGACTGAATAATATCATCATCATCATCATCAGCCTATAATGTCCCACTGCTGAGCACAGGCCTCCTTTCACAAATGAGGGTGAAAGGGAATGGGCAGATACTCCACCACGCATGCCCACTGCGGATTGGTGGAGGTAGGCTAGTGGTCAACCTACTGTTGGAATTTTTCAAGCCGCCTAGGAGGCATGCTTAACTGTGATAGTCGTTAAGCTAGTTGGAGGCCTTCTAGGCGGCTTGAAAACTCCAACCGTAGGTTGACCACTAGCCTATCTTCACCGATCCACAGTGGGCACGCGCGGTTGAGTATCTACCCATTCCCGTTCACCCTGAAAGGAGGCCTTTGTTCAGCAGTGGGACATTATAGGCTGATGATGATGATTTAATTCTGAGTATAATTGAATAAAATAGTATAATAAACAACCTGAACTACGCTACTCAGCGGCCCGCTATGGCAGTTTTGACAGTTCATTTCAGGCTTGTAGAAAGTTTTTTAGAGAATTTAAGAAAGTAGATAGCTATGTTAAATAAAAGAAAAGTATACGTAATAATATTGTAATAAAAAATAAGATTTAATAATTTTCAATAATAATTGATCTGGTAAAAATATTAAACAATAATTTCATTAGCTTACATACTTATTTAGCATAAAATAAGTTATCACAAATTTTACAGTTACGTTTTTCTTATAGTAAACATGCTTAATTTTTACTAAGGTTGGATTACGAATAAAAAAATGCACGTTAAATGCAAGTCAATATTTATAATGGTCATACATTATATTTATGTAAAAAATATCAAATCATGTAGTCAATATTTCAATCATAATAAATAATTTGTCTAGCAAGTTTAACTAGCTTATAATTCGACGGCAGTTCATTTATAAAAATATATGGTATAAAAGCCACGTACATATTTAACCATTGTAGGATATAAAATAGATAATTGCGGTATATCTATTAAATTGTTTGAAATATAAACATTCAAGTAATCTCCACTTAATTGTCCAGTTAGACTGGGTAGGTTATATGTTTGGAGACATTTTTATCACAATGTAATGTAACCACGTGTAATGGTTCAATGTTATATTTAGGTTCGACAGAATTCTTAGCACCTACTTCTTTTTTATAATGAATATTATATAAGTATTTACGAAATGTTTGTATCTTCATCCTTGTGTTTATAAACGCATTCGCCAGCAATCCATGTCGATAACACTTTCAGTGTCTTGGGATGCAATATAACAAAGTCAGCGTCGCATCCAAAATCAAGGTTTCCTTTTTTATTTTCAATGCCTAGAGCTTTAGCTGGGTGTAGCGACGCAGCTTCTAAGGCGTACTCCAATGAGCATTCTGAAAATGAATAATATGTTTATTTTATTGTGGTTTCATTATGGATTTCGAACATTACAATGCGGCTGTATCTATACATTTTTTTTTGTAAACGAGATGTTTCAGTTTTGTATGGTGCTCTGGAGTATACAACGTATACTGCACTAAAAGTAGTGAATAAATTAAATTTACACCAACAAGTGACGTCACTCCCGAACTTTGACGCGCTTTAGCTATTGTCCATTTTTATTGATTTGATAAGGCGAAACAATACGTGTCCAATATTTTTTGATAATCTAAGTGACGGACTAACTGGAATTATATATATTATGATTTTGTTACACAGGCCGCATCCCTATTCTCTCACTGAAATGTGTACCTTATTATCTAGTAAATTAAGTTCTATATTGAATCGCTATCTTAAAAAGTGCGCGTCGCGTCTCTGTATGAGTGAGCTGACCCTTGGGGTGTTCACCCTGGGTTTATTCGATGACACCGTAGGTAATAAATTAATTTAATAGTTACCAATAGATTTCTTCAAGGTAAGAACACAGGAGTCCAGAGCAGTAGTGCTACCACATAGTGTTTTAGTGCCTGTGACGTAAGCATGGCCGCCCTCCACTGTAACCGCTTGCGGTCCGATCCGATAGTGGCCGTCGGCGAGGCCTTGGGCGGCTACCGCATCGCTTACCAGAATCAGTCCTACAAAATGATAAATTATGATAGGGGTGAAACCACAACCTATATTATATATATGTATTTTAGGTTTTATATATTCTTTTCAATCAGACTCAATCTATTCCATCATGGTTTAAACATGTTGAACCATTAAACTGTATGAAAATACATACCTTCCAAATTAGTTTTGCTTGCTATCCGCAATGCAGCTGGATGTGTGTGGATACCATCAGATATAATGCCATAATATACTTGTTTCTTTGTAGGTGAAGCTAACAAGCCCACTAATCCAGGGTCTCGATGGTGGAACTGGAATGAAACATCTTATCATAAAATATACCAAATTTTATTTTTTCAGAAAATACGTTTTGTTTATATTCTGAAATGGACCTTTTGCATATTATATGTGTTAAGATATTCAAAACACTGTAAGGCGCCGATCTCACAGAAAGACTTCTAGAGTTCCGCGTTCACTACGCGTACACACAGCGAGCGAGCAGTCTAGACTTATATAGGTAAATGGGTAAATAATCATGGCGAGATCCATACATTCTTTTGTACAAAAAAAATAAAACATTTTAGAGAGGTTTGAATCACTTCCAATGTTGAGATTACATTTCCAGCAATATTTTAATATACATGAAATATTTTAAAAAACCCCGCAAAACGGCAAAACATAACAATTCATCGGCATGGCATACAATTTAGCATTTTTATCCCAGGGTTCTAAAAATATTTTTAATGCCTCAAGTTATTCCTTAGGCACCAAGGATCAATTATAAAATCATTCCAACGTCTCTAAACATCTTTATTTTTTTGTACAAATCTCGCCATGATTCTTTGTATGGAGCTTGTCCCATTGGCGGCCAGCAATAATTTGTATTTTCTATTAAGCAACGATAAATATGAAAGCTTATCATACTGTGGTGTAATTAGAAAAAAAATTACAAGTGTTGAAGATTTAAGAAAATAATTGGAGATATGAAATTGCAAGGTAAGTTGTAGGGATGGGTTTCTTCCCGGGAATAAACCCAACTTCGAGTAAATTTCCAATTTAGTGGGAAAGAACCCGGGAATTTTCCCATTGGGTGGGAAAATACTCAAATGGTCATATTTAGTAGATTTTGCGTATATAGCGAGAAATACCTGTACCAAATCGTTTGAATAACATTTAACATGATTTCTATTAGGGTCATACTCATATCATACAATAAAAAAAAAAGTTGCGTTTTTTAAAAAAATGCGACCTTTTTGGGTGTAAAGGTTGTGGTGGACAGTCGGACAGACGGTCTCGTGCAGAAAGAGCACGTGTGCACATGTACGACGCTTATATAGCCCGTCCCGGGTCCCGAGGGAGGTGTTGCAAGCGTCCATAGGATACGGTAACCGCTTACCAACAGGCGGGCCGTATGCTTGTTTGCTACCTAGGTAGTATAAAAAAAAGTGTGATAACTTCCTCCAAGGTCCGCGTAGGTCCGCGCGTAGGTGATGTAGGTACATACAACAGCGAGTATGATTAAAATAACAATCAAAAGCATCAACAAATATTTTTTTTGAGGAACATAAAGCCATTTGAGTATTTTCCCGCCGTTTGGGAATTTTCCCGTATTTTTCCATTCTTTTCCGTATTTTCCCGTATTTTTCTTTTCTTCCCAATATTTTTCTTTCCCTGCCCATCCCTAGTAAGTTGCATTAAATGTAATTAGTATCCCGGACAAAAAGGTGTAATTATATACATACAGCAAGCAAAAGTTTATTTACATTCCTTATCTCGGCTCATTGGCCTTACTTTAGTTTTATTAATGGCCGCTCATGGGCCAGAATGCCCATTGTCCTTTCTGCCTTCTGTCACTCAGTAAATTAGACAGACGTGTTACCTCAACTGCCAGCTTTAGAGAATAGACCTCCGACAGAACTCGCGTTCTCGTGAACGCCGAGTTCTCTGTGCAATGATCAAAGGCGCCGATCCCACAGAAAGAGTTCTAGAGTTGCGAGTTCCGCGTTCACTGTAATCTATGCGGCGCATTGACAAGTCTGAGCTATCACTGTCTAATTTGCCGAGTTATCTGTCCGTGGGATCGCCGCCAAAAGGCTTCAGTATAAATTACCATAATATACTTATAATAATATACTATACTATACTATACTTACTGGAAGCATGGCATTGAATAAGTGAGTAATTAAGTTGGCTCCATTTTCAACTGCTTTCTCTCCTTCAGCTAGGCTTGCTGTGGAGTGCCCTAGGGCGACTTTTATCCCAAGATCAGTGAGGTCTTTAATAGCTTCGGTTGCACCTGGTAATTCTGGGGCGAGAGTAATGATAACGACATTATCTAATGACCCGTATACAGCCCTAATAGTTTCTAAACCCTGAAAAAATATGTAAGTATATCTTAATATAGCTAATGATATAGATGTTTTAGTATTAGAATGGCTTTATACTCTTCATTTTCACTAGTGATACTATGTTGGATGGAATTGAAAAAAAAAAGTAGTTAAAAATTGTATCCTATGTTATAAACAAATAAAATACAGTTAACTGGTTAAGTATTAAAAGTACAAGCTATAATTTTTTTTTGGGATTGTAGATAGCTGCATGTGAAAATACAAAAATGTAGTCTAGTTTTATTCTTATATTGAAAATAAATACATTAATTTACAACACTGTGTTTTTATGTTGTCTGTTATAGACAATAAAGGAGAGATATTATATGGAGAGATTGATAAAAAGTTCAGTAGCACATAAAAAGTTCAATAACCATGATTGTTTACTTCATAAAAGTGGGTTATTGATAAATGTTTACAGATAATAATAATTTATGTTGCATCACATACCACATGCCAACTTATATAACTACCTATAATTGTACAGAGGATGATAAGACTATAGTATTTGTAAACCAGGGAATCTGGTAACTAAAGTAGATGTAAGTGCCTGCCAAGGTCTATTTGAATAAATGATTTTGAATTTGAGATTAAAAAATACATTAGTCTTTCATTGTTGGGCATACTTTTATTTAATTCATTTGCAAATCATCTGAATATTAAAAAAAAAAAAAGCAGCCAGCAAGCTTTATGGAATGTATGAATGAATATATCTATATTTCCCCAATTTTCGTAGGTGCTTATTTTTCCAAAATACCTAAATGGTTAAAGAATAAGTAACACTGACCTTATCAGGCATCTTTATGTATTGTTCCATATGGGCCCCTTTTTTAGCCAAGCTAATAAAAGGTCCCTCCAAGTGTACCCCAAGGATGGTGGCACCATGCTTACCACCCTGTGCCTTTTTTATTCTTGGTAAAATATTATGATATTTATCCTCATCTGAAGTTACCATCGTAGGACAGAATGAGGTCACTCCATGTGCAAGTAGTTCTTTTGAAACTTTCTTGATACCAGCTTCTACATTCTCTGAATCAAATGAAAAATCCACTCCCCAACCACCTATAAAGGTTAATAATAATTAAGACAAAAAGGAATACAAGATTTGAAACAGAAATCTACATATAATAATAATGTCATCCTCGCATTTGATAGACTATATGTAACCATGTACCAAAATGAGACAAATGTACCGAAGTTACCAATAATACAGTACCGAGGCACGATTGGTGAGCACAGATAGGCAGTAGTAGTAGGGGGCAAGTTCGCACATGTACACTTTTGGCCAAATCATAGTAGTCCAATGACATGCAAGAATCCAATAGATGATGAGCATGGACTGACAAACCAATCATGTACAGCTCGGCGCTCCCCCTTCTTCATTCCGCCAAACAGACCGAAAAATGAAATACTGCGCTAAGCTGTCAATCTGTGCTCACGACTCGTTCTAGTAGTTCTCCCCTTAGTACCTATACCATCTAATCAAAAGTATTTTTTAATTTCACGGTCTTTAACCTGATGATTTTATGTAAAAGACATAGAAAGGTTATAAGCGATCCACAAGTGGCACATAAAAAGTTTGCTAGTTAGCTCACTTTAGCTATGAGTCGAATCAGAGTGTCAATGTCAGGACATGAATGACAGTGTGCCATTTATGAAGTTCAAATCTCAGGTAGGTAACCTACTTCAAACTTTTACTTTTAAACATCATTGGTTTAATATGCATTTTTTTATTTTTATTACAGTAAGTGATGGAACAATTCTATTATTGCGATTTTATACATACCTTTGTTCTATATTTATAGATGCCTACCAAAATTATTATGAATATAATCGGGAAAAATAATACAGTTGAGTTTGAACCAGCATTGTATCGATATAGTTGTAAGTTTTAGGTAAAATAACAATAATTGAACTTACCATTTATTTGTAAGTCAATGAACCCTGGTGCAATAAGTAAGTTTTCGCAGTTTACAGTTAAGTCTGCCTCGAGTTGTTCCACATAAAATACTTGTTCTGGATTTTCAATTTTGCCATCTCGTATCCACAGGTCTTCTTTGATTATTTTACTATTACGCAAAATATAGCAATTGTCAAATCGAATAAGATTAGTTTTAGGTTTCATATTTAGATTTCACAAAGTATTTATTTATAAACAAACTGTAATTCCAGACAACAACACACAAAGTTTATGACTACTTTTGAATTGACCGATTTGCTTTCCTTTCCTTCCTTTCCTTGACGTTTCCTTGTGACACTTAGACAATATTGACATTTGACCAGTGTTGCCAACCCGCATTTAATTAAAAAAAGGCGTAGGCCGATTAGTAAATTACGTAGAAAGTTCGTAAATCTACGTACTTTGTTTTTAATGAAATGGAGATGTTAGGGTAAGTGAATCTGAATAAAACAAATGTTTTGTAAAATTTATTTAAATTACACTCACATGAGATGATATGAGTCAGAGTCACAGCTCTATCGAATGTATAATTTGTCTTGTTGTGTGGCATTGCGAATGTTCGTTGGTATGAAACGGAACGTTGGAATTTTTGGCGGGAACTTGCAGAGTGACTTTGCGTTTTTATTTCCATAAATTCATTTATTTTGAGTTTTATTGCATATTATCCAGTAAAGATAATATGTGCACCAGCGAAGTGAAATGAAATGTATTATGTGTATCGTGACTTTCAAGTTGCCTCAAAAAGTCCGTGAAGAGTTTTAGTATAATGACCACCATTGTAGTAAAACATGCCTTTTATTAACTATATATAAAATTACTAGTATGGATATAATATTAACCAGCAAATATTTAGAAGAATAGAATTACAATATAAAAACAATAACTTGCATTGATATAAACATGACAAGTTGACTAGCTAAATATATGAGACTAGTAGGTATGTAAAAACTAGCCAAGTCAAATGTTAAGCTTAATAGATCATAACTTATTTGCATTGTGTAGGTAATTAGGGCACGATGCCCTATGAAATCTTTGGTAATTAGCTTATTAGTTCGATTATTCAAATTTAAAAAGGCATATTTTTAAATAGCAAACATTGTTGTAGCAGAAAACGTAACAAGAAATTGCGTTTTAAAATTACTTAAAGATGTTATACGTTAAATACATTTCAGATTGTCTACACGACTTGGCACCCATTTAGATCTCAAGACTTTTGTCGAATTTTCTATATATTGATTGTAGGTAATTTTTAGATATTTGTATATCATATATCAGCCCATGGATGTCCACTGCTGAACATAGGCCTCCCCCATTGCATTGATTTCCACTTCGAACGGTTCTGGGTCGCTTGCATCCAGCGCGCGGCGCCCAGCAACTCACCAATCGTGATGAAATTTGCCACGCAGGTAGATCTTGGCCTGGAATAGCACATAGGGATTTGACAATATTTTTTATCCTGGCGGGGCCACTGTGGTCAATGGGTCAACATCATTAAACTGAGTTTCATTTAAATCCCGTTATTTGGAGTTATATAACTTTAAGACCTCAAGCGAATAACCGGCCGAGTCATGGATGGCTTGCTAGTAGAGGTGTTTTATATTCACGTGTTCCATTTATATAATAGAATCGCAGATTGACTTACGCGGTAGCCCGGCGGGAAAACATTAGATCACGGAATGCGGGTAAACCGCAGAGCGAAAACTACTACTTATGCAATAATATTATTGAAGACTGCTCCAAATTTTTAACATACATTTTACTTATATGAAAGCTGAAATAAGAATGATAAATAGAAGATATTTGCTGTAGCGAGAAGTAGAAAATCTATCAACGGTAAAAAATAAATCAATGTATATATAGCTGATAAAATGTGAAACAAGTTGTCATTGTTGTGTTATTAGCGGTAAGTAAGGTGTTTGTTCTCGTGAAAAATCGCGCGGGAGTATATCGAAACAGCCAATGGTTTGGTGGAGATGCGACTGCGCGGGCCGTAGGAGAGTGCAGCGCGGCTCCAGTAGCACGAGGCTACGCCAGTCGGTTTCCCGCTGCTACGGCGCCAGCTACGGTCTGCGTTGTAGCACCATTCCGCGAGCTCTCGCTACGAACCGTGAAACGCGTAATGTTCACACACGCGTGATTGCATGTTTATTGCAACTTAACTGTGACAGTCCAAGTGATTAATATTAACATTAAAACAGGTGAAATTTGTTGTGTTATATTTAACTACAAATGTTTTGAGTAGCTGGAATGGCTGCACTTTCTTTAATAGAAATGTTCAGTCCTTGGAGAATCGAACTTTTGGTATCTCTATTAACGTTATTTGACAACTTTTATGAGATCGATGCGATTTTCTTTCTGGCGTTGGATTTTAATCTATTGAAAGTGATGTCGTACCTATTCATGTGATTTTGAATTTATTTTCTCTATTAGTTAAAATTATTCTGGCATGATTGCTTTTGCTTAACTTTACAATCAGTTTTTATACCTAGGTAGTTAGGTTTACTTAAAGATACAGTGTATCTTGCAAACATTTTTTTCTACACCATTTTAGGGTAATGTAGAGATAGATATATTATAAAAAAAGCACATTGCGAACTTACTGACTGACACTATGTGAATACAGTCAAATTATGTGTACTCGTTTTTATCCTGTTGTTTTATTTATTTATTTATCAGAATGTAACGTTTTTCCGGGTTTTATAAGTATTACATAGGTATATAACTAAGTGAATCCAAAGTATGATCTATGTGAAATATCATCCAAATCCACAAATACATTACAATTTAATTTTGTAACATTAGAAAAATGAAAAGTTCATACATGTATATGTAAAGTTCTAATTCTTGCATATGGTAGGGTATAAATCTGGCCTTAGACAGTTTTATATCAAACTATTTAGAATAAACTGTACATATTGAATTTATATATACCCCCTTACTCATAAAGCGCTATTTAACTAATATACATTTTAAATGGTCACTTAAATAATGTCACATTTTTTTGACAATGACAATAGAGTGACGTTATTTACGTGACCCTTTAAACAGGAGTGGAGTTAAAGGTTAACCCCCTTACTCATAAAGCGCTATTTAACTAATATACTGTTTAAATGGTCACGTAAATAATAACACATAGTTTGACAATGACAATAGAGTGACGTTATTTACGTGACCCTTTAAACAGTATATTAATAAATCCAAGCGAATTAATTATAATAACGTTAGATTTAAAAATGGTAAGGCTTAGATACAAAAAATTTACCGCAACCGAATTATTATACTATTAGTCGAATAGTTTACACATGCAAATAATAATGATTATAATAATCGTATACATATAATATAGGTAGCCGGAGAAGTTATTTCCAAAGATAACATTTAAATTTAATTTTAATGCGATTTTTAGTAGTTCAAGAGGCCCGGCCACTCAGTTCTTTCCTTCTTCCATAATCATTTTATTTTCATAGAAGTCTTAAATAAAGCTTAAGTTTTGAAGCTTGTTACATAATTGTCGTTCGTAACCATCGACATGGCACGTTGTATGGCCTCAGTTAATTGGCGAGGAGCTCATTACTGGCACCTACCTAAAGACGCCAAGTTTAAATGAGATTAGGCTAGACGCGTTTGCCAAGTGCAATTAGGTGTACGAGTATGTCTGAGTGAACGGAAATGTGCCTCTATTCTATACTATAGTAGTATACAGTAATACCTATAACGCATCTGACCACGGGGTAGACATGACCAAGGCTTGAGGCTAGTATTTCAATAATGGTTTAATTAAAATTGTGATTACAATGGCATTTAGATGCATCCTCTGATATACTCGTGAAAACAAAATATATTTGGAATATCAGTTTGTTTTATATCTATTTTATTGCTGCAACAGAGATCTACATACAGCTAATAACGTTATACGGAAACTCTTTATATTACTCGTATTTTATAATAACAGAGAGATTTAGAAGTAGGATAATAGTAGTAGGATAATAGTAGTAGTAGAATAGGAGAAGTAAAATAATAAGACGAAGTCGGATGATACTTCCATGGTCCGGACAGAAAGCCTGGCATTAATAATTGATGAAAAGAATTCGCTTCCGTTGGAGTCGAGACCGGCGAAACTAGCCTATTTCTAACTTGATAATGTGATTTGCAAATTTTATATAGCTTGATGTTATACAGTTACGATCTCTGTTTATATTGCATTGTAGATTAAATCGAGTTTCGCAGAAACTGTTGAGATCTAAGAAACCGACGTTTGAGTAAATATGTAACATGCTTGAGTTTGTGCCAAGAGCACAATTGCTTACTATACTATGTGTATACAAATTGTAACGGAAAGGATGTCTATCCGAAGGGGGTGAAGACTACATCAGGTATACTCTCTACAAAAAGTTGCAGCTCCAAATAAATTACTCAGAAATTCTCACCAAATTTTGGCTTCCATGCAAGTTTATTGAATTTTATTCATAAGCAACGTGTCACCGCTCAATGAGAGTCAATAATCATTTCACGTAACTTATTATTATAAAAAAATCTCTTTCGCTGTCTGTGCGCCTAGTACCTACCAAAGAAGTCATGAAATTTTAAGGATATAGGTACCTTGTTTTTTTTTTTTAATTAAATGTGCTTGCGTTTGGCCACTTACCCGCCCATAAGGGGCGATGGCGAAGCCTAAGATGAAACACGCTTACCCAGAAGAAACCTATTCACTCTGGCCTTGAAAGTTCCTAGATTGTAGGCGTCACCTACACGTTGTATAACGATAGATTTTCATCACAGTTTAAAAAATGCGGCCCGCCTAACGTCTAGCGGTTACCGTAGCCAAATGGTACGCTACGCTCTACCTCTCTTAAACGTCTAATTTCAAAAAGATTTCGTGAGTGAGAACCGTATAATTTATTTGGAAGCTTCTGCTTAAATAAGTTAATTTTCTGATTGATTTCCCAAGTTGGAACTGCCCCTAGTGTCTTAACCTTTAAAGGGTCACGTCATGCCAGAAGTGCAAATGTGGCATTTATTTGACAATGAATGGAAGCTATGATAGCTTAGTGGTAGTTGTGGCTACAATCTGTTTTAGCGTTTGGTGAGGAAAATCATAGCACGGTGGAACTATGTAGTACACAACTGTCTCGCTATCACCCTCAAGTTAATAATCTGTCACCAAGCACCTAACAGGTGGCCAACCACCATCTCAGCAATCCTAACTTAAATAATATTATAAATACGAAAGTGAGTTTGTTTGTTACGCCTTCACGCCTCAACTACCCAATGGATCATCATGAAATTTGGCATGCAGATAGCCTATAGTATGGAAAAGGACATACTACTTTTTATCCCAGGAATGCGGGTGATACCGCGGGGGACAGCTAGTATTATTATAACCTTACTTGTCTCATGTCCTGTTTTGACGTCGGATGTCAAAGAAAGACAAATGACAAGTAAGGTTATAATAATACTGTTTTAGAAGATGGTGGTTGGCCCTCAGTGCCTATCTGGCGGCTGTGCTTTAGTGCTTTAGCACCAATTACTTTCTATGATTTGATAAGATCCGCAACAAATTGCCAATCCCGTGGTGGAAATTGGTGGGGAAATTGGTAATATCCATAGGCGACCAAAGCCACATACCCTATGTGGTCCGTCTGGTCTTCAAGCATAAAACAGCTTAATAGGTATTTTTTTATCTTTCACGAATTCTGCAATCACCCCGTTTTCACAATTATAAAGCGCAAAATACCTATGAAACCCTCGTATTCTCATCAAAGTACCTTTTTTTATCTATTATCTAATTCAACACTTTAAAGTCGCTTACGTGTTTTCTGCGGTTAGCAACCCATACGCGGTCGGAGCTTCTGTGTGGGCTAGGTCTGTCTGATATATTTAATTAAAATTCTAAATAGAAAGGCTCTTTATGAAGAAGCATATAGGTATTTACGTAGGATATTTTTTACATTCCTTCCTTTGTTTATTTAATGCGTATTAATTAATGGCATTTTCTCTCTTTGTACTTAGATCCAGAGCCGGGTAAATAAAAAGACTGTGTTCTTAATTTAATTTCCTTGTAAAAATGTTATTCAAGGAACTGTGAAAGGAAGGCTATATTATGCCTTTTTTGAAAATGAAATAAAAGTTAACTTTGACAATTCATTTCAGTTTAAAAAATGGAATGGTTAGCAATAAACACACTCAAGTTTAGTGATAGTTTTAATTAATATGCAAAGCCAACTTTAACAATTTTATGGTGCGTCCATGCTACGCGAACCTAGCACGAGCCGAGCCACGAACGAACAGGATTCGTTCGTTGCTCGCGATGTCAAGTGTGGACGTACAACGAGCTTACAACGAGCATAGAACGAGCATACAACGAGCCTACAACGAGCCTACAACACGCGCGATGCAAATCCCTGTGTTCGTGAAAAAACTGACAATCAGGCGGAGCGCAGTCGAGCGCGAGACGAATGCTCGTTCGAGGCTCGTAAGTCCGTCCACGGTACGCGAACAAAGAACGAATCCTGTTCGTTCGAGGCTCGGCTCGTGCTCGCTTCGCGAAGCATGGATGCACCGCGGATTAATTAAAAGGCTAATTATTTTCGAGGTGACTAACAAATTAAAGGGCGACTAACTATTGGTTACAAAAAAATAACTTGGCAGCGATTAAATGTTTTGGGAACTATTAAATTAGATGGGCTACAAATTGCAAGGTATCATAAAAAGTAAATAGTGGCGGCTTCATTAAGGTAGCAAATATATTAAACAGGCACATATAAAAAATAGGTGGGGTACTATAAATAATGACTTGGCGCCTAATATTGACAGTGGGATAACAGACATTGTATTATTGGCAACTAAAGGCTTCCATATAAAAATACACTTTCGGGCTGCGATTTGCAAGCAACATTTCCAACAAGCCTAAACAAGGCTAGGAAACGTTGCTCTGGCAAGGAGTTCCATTGCCTACTCTCCTACTCCATCATCAGACCCCGAAAACTATATATATATATATGGTCAAAGTTCATTTCATGACAATTCCAACAACCTCAAACACTGGTGGAATACCTTGCATCGCTATGGAGTTCCAGTGCCGGACCCTCCTACTCCATCATCAGACCCTGAAAACCATACATGATCAAAGTTCATCTCACGACAATTCCAACAACCCCAAACACGGCTAGGATACGATGCTCCACTATGGAGTTCCAGTGCTCACCCTCCTATTCCATCATCAGACCCTGAAAACCATATATGATCAAAGTTCATCTCACGACAATTCCAACAACCTCAAACACGAGTATGTGCGGCGCAATGTATCCGCGCCGCTATTGAGTTTCAGTGCCAACCCTCCTACTCCATCATCAGATCCTGAAAACCGTACAAGATCAAAGTTCATCTCACGATAAATCTAACAACCCCAAACATGGCTAGGATACGATGCTCCACCATGGAGTTCCAGTGCCGACCCTCCTACTCCATCATCAGACCCTGAAAACCATAGATGTTCAAAATGCATCTCAAGACGATTCGAAAAAGTCCAAACAAGGCTTACATTATATGTGATTCCATACATACATACAGGTGAAGCTAATAAAAGCGTGTTTAATAATTAAATTTAATAAGAGTCAAGAAATAAAAATATAGACACACAATAATTTTTTTGCATGTCACTATTTGATTTAATAGAGCACTTAAAATGTCGCTAAAAGTATGTTTTATAAGACCATGTTCATATTTTATTCTCATCTTAGTTTACTTTATATACAACCTCATTATATAATTTAAGAAAGCCTATTTTCAACTTTTTATCCGCCGTCAAGTCTTCGCCTAACAATAAATTCAGTTACCAATAAAAAAAAATCAATGCCAGTTTAAATTAAAACAAAGCTTATTTAGCTGCTACTTTCAACATAAAATGATACTTCACTTTAGCTGCCAACCTATTATTTTTAGTACTTACCTCCTTTAATTTTTTATAAATCCCAAATTCAGATTAATTTGTCGCCGCGTTAAATACATGCCTAATTAAAATGGTGTTGTAGAAATAAAGGAGGATATGCAGAAAAAATTTCATAATTACAATAAATATCGAGTTAAATATTACGTATATTTGGATTCATACAGAGATATGATTATCCACAGTCATATTTAAACATCGTTGCAAGCACAAACAGTGTGAAATAATAAAAAGTGTCAGTGGACGCGGGTGCGAGTTCTGTTCCGACAGTGACTTATGCGTCGTCCGCCCTTTTGCCGCGTTCTTGCAATTGTCGCTGTTCATTCCTTTGAATTGTGAGTGAATTTATTTTTGACCGTTGCCACTTCACCCTTCGTAGCGACGAGAATTAAAGTCACTCATTTTTAGGGTTCCGTAGCCAAATGGCAAAAAACGGAACCCTTATAGATTCGTCATGTCTGTCTGTCTGTCTGTCTGTCTGTCTGTCTGTCCGTGTATGTCACAGCCATTTATTTCCGAAACTATAAGAACTATAATGTTGAAACTTGGTAAGTAGATGTATTCTGTGAACCGCATTAAGATTTTTACACAAAAATAGAAAAAAAACAATAAATTTTGGGGGTTCCCCATACTTAGAACTGAAACTAAAATTTTTTTTTTTCATCATACCCTTAAGTTTGGGGTGTCTATGGATAGGTCTTCAAAAATGATATTGAGGTTTCTAATATATTTTTTTTCTAAACTGAATAGTTTGCGCGAGAGACACTTCCAAAGTGGTAAAATGTGTGTCCCCCCCCCTGTAACTTCTAAAATAAGAGAATGATAAATCTATAAAAAATATATGATGTACATTACGGTGCAAACTTCCACTGAAAATTGGTTTGAACGAGATCTAGTAAGTATTTTTTTTTTAATAGGTCATAAATTGAAATTAATATCAAATACTCAGGTCTATACTACCATTTACTTATATACCTACAGGTTTGTACGGAACCCTCGGTGCGCGAGTCTGACTCGCACTTGGCCGGTTTTTTTTCTTAGTATCTCGCATAATTAGCACGATACCATAATACTGGGCAAATATGACACTGTACTTTGGACAACAAACTCACAAAAGTTTCATCGTAATCGGATGACTGGTATAGGGATGGATGTTACAAACAGACAAATACATTGACAAACATAGTACAACAAGTACATAGAATTGAGTAAAACATTGCACCCAGCATGAAGGAAACACGATTTTTTTTTTGTGTAAATGTTTTAACTGTGGATAAGAAAATAAAGCAGGGTAACGTTTGTGATAGTGACACATTGTGACCCCCGCCCTTTCGTTGCTCCACCACTCACACACCCATGAATAATGGCCTGGAATAAATTTCGGGTTCTTGTGAAACGAACTAATAATTTCTAAACTTATTTAAACTTCTATTTAGTAGAAACTTAATTAGGTCACTCTTGCTTACCGTGGTCCGTTTATTTCAGTTTCACGTAGTAATTTACTAAAGGCAAGGTGCAATGTTCTTTATGTTACTAAAACTACTTTACAAATAAAGAGTTTACATAAAGATATTATAAAGGAAGAAATGGAAAATTGTAACAGTAGAAATTTGTTAATTGTAACAGTCTCCAACTAATATCTTGAGTAAACAAATCCCTAATAACACGAGGAATGTCGCCCGCCTGTGATTTTATTAAAATTCCACGTTCATTTAGAACATCATCCGAGGTCAGCTTTAACGTGTCTTTCACACTTTTTGCCACACTGTGACCTTAACTTTCTTAATTTGACCTAATTCATGTACAAAAATAAAATAAAATGAACAATAGATAAAATTTACGGTAGAATTCACAATATTTCATCTGATATCCTAAATACCATAGCCAAATAACTGTATGTTGTGTTCCTGCGCGTGAGTAAGGTGATACCCACCCCGTGTGCAGTACCTTGCTATGGTTTTCTTTACCAAATGCTCAATCTCAGTTTAGGAGTTTAACCCACCGTCTTTCCCACCTCATTAGCGTCACTACCACAGCTATTATTCTCTAAGATACCTACATATCATCATGCGATAAGGAAAATACTTGTCGGGACAACAATAATACAAATGTAGTCAATAGACGGGTGCCTACATATAGTGAATGTAAAGTTTTATCGTTTCACATTTTCATAAAACGCCCGTGGCTATCATTTATCAGGTGTTGTATTCCAGTGGGAGCAAACATTCTGCAAAACATTTATTTGTTCTGGTTGCAGAGTTTTACATGTGGACGACGCACATTAATCCCATACTGAACACCCAAGGGTAGTCACTATTAATGTACCTACTCGTATGTATAATAATATGTGTTCTCGCCTAGCGAAACCGCGTTAGAGTTTTTGCACCTCTCTCATTACGCACAGGACAGTAAAAAATTTCGCTCCTCCATAATTGCGAAAATCCACCGGCTAACCTTTATAGCGACGGCATAATTTAACGTGGATATTACTCTGAATAGAAACGGCATGTCCGCTTTTATTACCGAGGTAAAATGGGTAAATACCTATATATTTTTACGTAGGCATCTAACGACATGGATCTCTATTATCTATTAATGTCGTTAAGAGACGTCTGAGATCTGTTTAATATTTCGTGAACAGCTTTGTGAAGATAATCCCCACAATCCGTCGAGGTACCCTTCTATCTACAGCTCCTTTCAAATAACTTTTCAGAAACTAGAGACATTTTATATTTCAGTTATTGCCTCGGAAGAATTGGATCGGAGCGGAGCTTTATACATTTAAAATTTAATTGAATTTAAACGTTCATAACATAAGATTTTGAATGATGTAAGAATATTTCAATTTCTTTAAATATATTTTTGTGATAAAAATGATAAAATTTCGTGTTCCAATAAATTTGTAATGAGATTTGAAAAAGCCTTTCGCTGTCGCCGGATGCGAAGCGAGTGCGGTGCGGTCATTCGTGAATGATCTATGTGATTTTTTTATAGCCATTTAACTATATGCTACATATATTCTGCAGACAACAGTAAAATTATTGCGAACCATTTGTTTATCTATGAAATGTACTTAGTAGCAGTTCTCTTGGCGTTTTTATGTAGGTAACGTTGTCAAGAATAAGACGTTCACGTAATCAGCCTGCTGGCTTCCTTTCCTCATAAATAGCATTTAGGAATTTATTAACGCTTTATACAGTTACTTTGAGGGACTGTCTATTTTTTATTTCGAGGTATTTATCATTTACCAAATTAGTTTTTTTATGTTTGTGATTTTTAATCAGTTCACTACCCTGGAAAGAAACTATCCTAAATATTAGAGTTAACAAATTTTTAAAGGGATACTTCTCGTAGTTGCTCAGTTGAATGGGTTCAAGGGGCGCCTTTAGATAATTTATTTAGCTTATAATGCTCATAGCTTTCATGATCACCCTTAAATTCAAGTTAGAATGTTACAATAATTTACTTTATACTTTTTACTGCACGAATTGCATTTTGACGGGCCAGTTGTCGCAGTTGATTTAGACTCCACCTATCGCGCCGCACGTCGTGGGTTCGATTCCCATACAGGACATACATTTGTGTGCATGAACATGTCTGTATGTCCTGAGTCTCGGTGTAATTATGTATATTAACTAAGTAGGTATTTACAAACAAAAAGTATATACCTATATATCAGTTATCTGATTTCATAGTACAAGCCTGCTTAGTTTGGGATCAGATGACCGTGTCTGAGGAATGTCCCAGGATATTTATTCCCCATGAAAATAATCTATACTATAATAAAATATAATATAATAAAGCGGAACAGTTTATTTTGTTTGTTTGTTTAAATGGGCTTATCACTGGAACTACCAGTCGAATTCGAAAAATTCTTTCACTAATAGGAAGGACTTTTTATCACGGGAACGCGAGTGAACAGACAGCTAGTGTTATGTGTATGGAAATAAAAAATACAGTTCTACCAACTAGTTCCAAACTGCTGCCATCTACATACATGTCTACTGCACTACATTTGGAAGAGAGAATCAGAAATATTTCGTTTGCATTGCGTTCAGTAACATATTGTTTACAGTAAACCATTTGGAGACCATCGAAATGGTCTCATTTACTTTAACAACCTCCTTGAAAATTAATGAAGTATCGTCAGCAAACAAGACTATATCTGCGAAATCATTAACAATAGATGGTAAATCATTAATATATAGTAGAAAGAGAAAATACCCTAGTGTACCCAGACTATAGAGCCCTAGGATGTTGTACCACTAATTACTATTTTTTTACACGATTACTTAAATAAAATAGTTGGATTTCATGACTAGTTTGTTAAAAGAGACTGAGATATCAAGTAGTTGCAAGGCTAAACTATGCTCTTGGGGATACTCGCTTCTACTTGTGGGTACTAAATATTACAGAAGGAACTACTAGGTACCTACTGCAGGTTTATTACGTACGTACAATGTTAACTAAGTCTAAATTATATAGTCTGAACTAGAAACATCACAAAATTATGATGGTGCGTCCATGCTTGGCGAACCGAGCACGAGCCGAGGCACGAACGAGCACACTGCGAGCACGATTCGCGTAGCGTGGACGGGCTTGCGAGCCGCGAACGAGCATTCGTAGCGTGCTCGACTGCGCTCCACCCGATTGTCAGTTTTTTCACGAACACAGGGATTCGCATCGCGCTCGTTCTAGGATCGTTGAAGTACGTCCACGCTTGAAATTGCGAGCAACGAACGTATCCTGTTCGTTCGAGCCTCGGCTCGTGCTCGCTTCGCGTAGCATGGACGCACCATGAGATTGGTAGCCGCAAGATTTGTATTCCTAAGTAAGCTCTTCCTGAATATTTTGATTGCAGGTAAATATTTATATGAAAGAAACGAGCGTTTTATTTAACTTGGGTATAGAAATAACAAACCTCATACAGTTATTGGATAATAATATGTATTTAATTCTAGCAGACGGAGCACCTTGTTGCTGCCTTCCTAAGTAAATGTTGTCTTTCTGTCAAATAAATCTAATAGTATTTGTACTGTCATCGTTTAACGGCATTATAAATAAAATGTCGTGTGTCGTGACGTTTTATAAAATTACTCAAGTACAAAGACGGAAGAGAGTATATTGATACACAATAGCTGAGACAATAGCGATGTTGGTGATTCATAATTTCCAACAAACGCGGAGAAAATAATGAAAAATTAGCCAAAAATATTGTGTGTAGAGAAAAGCAAACTTATTACTAAGTAGGTTATAATAAAGTATAATAAAAACGGAGTGATAAATATAGCCGCTTACATTATAATTTTAGAGCCCATTATTAAAAGTTTAAACAGTTAAAAGCCCGCATCTTTATCTGTCTGGAAAAAAGAAAATGTTTATCAAATGAGCGTGAGGGAATCTGACCCTTCGCGTAGAACTGCGGTGAATGTACCTAATAACTACGATCACGATACTTTGTCGTGCATTCAGTTTATAAACTTGTTAATAAATAAAATAAGGTATACCGTTTTTTGGCAAACGACAGTCGTTCCGTTTTCCGACTTGAATTTTCCTTTAGAATGCAAGATAACTCGGGTGTCTCGAAACAACTTGATGCGTTCCCGTCGCAACGCCTCGGCTGTGACGGCGGCTTCCGTATAATAAATTTGATTATACTCCAAGTTTGTTCTAACATCTGATAAATAACCTGTTCTTCTGAATGCGAATCTTCGTGAACTATGAATGAAATACTTTCCTACAACGTTAGTAGCGATGATTTTGTTTTCGTTAAAGATCCTAGAAAGGACAAACTGAGATGTCGTAGGTACTATGTTAGGGAAGTTGGCCTTTCAACGAATGAACGTGCAAAGCTTTTATTTCGTACAAGGGTATTGTTACAAGAATGCCAAGCTTGGAGTCGCGAGCCACTCTGAATGTTAATCAAGTGATGAAGAGAAAGGACGATGTCCATCAGTTATTCATGTCATAACGATGTCTCTCTCAAAACTCTTTTAGCGTCCCGACGCCGCCACGGAAGCAACGCCTGTTCCCACTGCCTTAACTTTTTTATATTATATAGGTAATGTTTTTCTAACTAAATAATGACCATGGATATAAAAAATACTAAAATTAAAATATGACTATACATATTTTAAACTATGTAAATGTTTATAATAGAATTTCACATGACAGACAATTAAATAAGATAAGGCCTGCGTGGAGCTCTACATTTATCATGGAAATGGTCTGTCCACAACTAACCTACTTAAGTACTCTCAGCAGTTAGTAACAGCGTATCCTACTTTGTCGACTTTCACAACTAATTTACCCACGCGGTTTAGTTACATTTGCTATAGATTTTATGTAATGCATTTTAATAACGTTAAACTTACACTGTTCATATAAATTAAATCATATGTTGGTATATCCACGCATTAAGTGCCTTAATTCTTAGAAAATGGTTGTATGATAGGGAAAATGTTTTCAGAGTTAGTAAACCCGTCTTCGACACACTAGCAGTCCTGACTTCATCTAATCAAGTGATCTGCGAATTTGGTGTAAAGACATCTTAATATACAAATTAATTCATGAAACGTTACGCCCAACAACGCTAATAAAATTATAAAATGTTTTAAAAGCTTTTTGGGAACGAATGATAATGGGGGACCGTCTTCGCGCGGCGGGTGGTGGTGGCAAACAGTGAAACAGTACCGCCCAAGGGAAGATTTGTGTTGTATTCGCGACAATATGTCGTAAACATACGTGTGCACACTTTTCTTTATACAAGTGTAAGTTTCACACCAGGCTTCGGGGAAATGATCTACGCATAAATGTACTGAGATATAAAGTATGTCAAAAGTTTCACGACTGTTCCCATGAAAATGTTTATAGTACAACAACGAGACAAGTTTAATTTTTCTTGCCAACAATCGTTAACACGAGACCCTCCCCCAAAATTTACTATTGGGTTACTTTTTGTGCTGTACATTTACTGTTATGTGACACGAATCACGACTGAAATCGCAACTATTTTTGTTCTCGTCCCTTAACAAGTTTATCAATGTTATTAACATTTTTATTATAAATTCCAAAATGTCAACTAGCATATTTAATTGTTTTTTTAATCTACTAGGTACGCTGGCATAGTACGGTCAGCCTCAAAAGTAGATTGGCATTTTAATACCCTTTCATAATAATCTATTGAAATTCTCTTTACAGTTTGTATGAATACTGTAAATGTCTTTATGTGACACGGTACTAAAGTGATCAGCTACTTTTGACACATACACCTATATTCTTGATATAATAGTGTTGCTAGACTTATGTGGCGCAAAATAAGATAAACGCCATCAAAATAAATTAATACGGCTATGTACGAGAAACTAAGAATATTCGTATTATGTTTACCTAAATATCTGGTACATGGCAGACGTTCCTGAAATTGTTCAGTTCTATACATACCCATGTATAGACCAAACTTCATGTTCCGGACCTAATTAGCTTGCTATTGTTCAGTTAGTTTTATTATAGCGGTGCGATAATTAATTATTGCCTCAAGACAGGTGAAATCCTTTGTTATCTGTAAAACGTGTTATAATTCTGGTATAGAGATTCAATTATAACTTTATGTGTTATGACGGGCCAGTTGGCGCAGACGGGGCAGTTGGCGCAGTTGGTTAAGGTTCACCTTACGCGCCGCAGGTCGTGGGTTCGATTCCCACACAGGACATGCATTTGTGTGCATGAACATGTCTGTATGTCCTGAGTCTGGGTGTAATTATGTATATTAAGTATGTATTTACAAACAAATAGTAGTATATGTATTATATCAGTTATCTGGTTTCCATAATACAAGCTCTGCTTAGTTTGGGATCAGATGACCGTGTGTGAGAAATGTCCCAGGATATTTATTATTTATTTATTATTATTTATTATGTATTTCGTCAACCTACGGAATTGTTTGTTTGTTTATGAAATTTACTTAAATCCATTTATTTAGGCTGTACCTGCTCATATTCAGCGAAATTATGTAAAAAAATATTGAGGTTGCGTTCTATTGTACAGGAAAGAGATATTAGCTGACACATGTAATCTTATTCTCGTCCTGTATAAGATTATACGTGTCAACATACACCACCTCGTTTATCTTGGGATAATGGGAAAAATCCCTTGGTTCACGAATAACTGAAAACAATTTTACCTTCGGAGCATTTATGAAAATGTTACTCGACACAAAGTAAATTAATGTCGTCATTGTGTTCGCTTCGGTAGCGACAGGCATTTATTAATTATTATTTTCGCTAATTGAGTGAAATCATGAAATATTAAAAAGATTTTTATGTTGTCATACATCAACTGGTAGCTTGTTAAAATAAATACACTCATGGTCAGTGTCTGTATCAATTAGTCACGCTCCAACTGCCGAAGATTATAAATTATAAACTATTTGTCGTAATACTAACATCGTAAATTACGAAGTGGGCAGACCACGACGACACAACTTTAGCAAGTTTCTATTCTCTCCCAACCAGTCCAAATATTAAACTAAGCTCTATAAGACAATTCCAGCAACTTTTGATCATACAAAATAATGATTAGTACTCATTCAAATTTATCTGTGAAGAAAATAAATACGGAAAATTAAACGTGAGCTGCCTTACAGAACTACATCACCGAGAATGTCTGAAACAAATAATGAAATTACGAGTTCAAATTTAATTTTGATGGCAAATAAATAAGTGTGTTTATCTATAGATACACGCTTATCTTATTATAATAAGCACTTGAATAGCCAGCTTTGTATTTATTCTTATACCTATAAACATCTAATATTACGATATAATCAATCTTATTCCATTTCATACCATACGTAAAATACAATTTAGGATTTTTATTAGCATTTGTTATACTTAGGTATACCTTCATCATTACTCGAATGTTTGTTTCGCTTTGTTTACAAAGCTGTGACTGAGACACAAAGCCTATCATTTATTACATTTTGTACCTTTTTAATGTTCTATCCGTTAATATTTTCGTTTATACATTACTTTGATGTCTTTTACCTACGTAAATATTAACGAGTATGAGAGTTGCTACTGAAATAAGACCATTGGAAATGAATACATCCTTTCATATATAAGTTTTATATGTAGGTACCTATTATTTTCATTGTTAGTTGCTTAAATTCTACTACATTATTATATATTTACAATTGTATTAGTAGTTTTGTTGATTAACATTTGAATATGTTTCTATACTCGAGATGACACCTATCCAAATTGTATTGAAATTTATTTATGTGTTTTATCAAAAGATCTACAGCATTTCAAATAATCTATATATATATAATGCTTTGTCCTGAATGACTGACTGACAATCAACGCACAGCCTAAACCGCTGATCGTAGAGACCTGAAACTTGGAGGGTGTGTTCTTTGTATTACGTAGGCATCAGATAAGAAAGGATTTTCCGAAATTCTACCCCTAAGGGGGTGAAAAACGGGGGCAAAGTTTGTATGGGACATCGTGATTCCTTGGTCCGATCTACTTCAAATTTTGCATAAACATTATTTAACAGAATTGATGGAAGACATGTTTCGTATTTTATTGAAAATCATCGCCTAACAGGGTCAAAAAGGGGTAGAAAGTTATTTTAGGGGTGATTTGCATCGAAGTTAATATCAATACTCCTTAGTACTTTTGATTTAATTAACATTTTTTATTTTGACACATGTTTGAAATCTCAATCCGATTTTCACAGATTACAGAATAAGGCAGATGGAACGAACGGAACACGGGAGTGAGGCCAAAAAAGCAAATACAAATTGAAAAACACATACCTGGTATTCGCTTTTGAATTTGTATTTGTTTTGTTTAAAAAACTTTATTTAACGAAAAACACTTTCTTTTTAAAAAATTAGCACAGCTTTTAAACATAGCAAATACAAATTCAAAAGCGAATACCAGTTATGTGTTTTTCAATTTGTACCTAATTGCTTTTTTTGGCCTCACTCCCGTGTTTCGCGCGCTCTATCTGCCTTTTGTTCTGTAATCTGATCTGAGCCGATTTTATTAAAAAAACTGAAATGCTCTTTAAAATTGGAATGTCAAATATAAAAGATTATTTAAATCGGATTAGAATTCGAAATTTGTTTGGAAGATCATTTTCTCGGACTTTTTGGCGGGAACTTGCAGGGACGTTGCGTTTTCATTTTTATTTTCATAAATTCGTGTATTTTGAGTTTTATTGCATATTATCGGTGGTATTGTATCCAATAAAGATCAATCACATGTATTGATGTATTCACCAGTGAAGTGAAATTAAATTAATTATGTTTATCGTGTCTTTTCAAAAGTTCGTGAAGAGTTTTAGTACATGACCACCACTGTAGTAAAACATGACTTTTATGGACGGTGACTGACTGCATGAGGACTATGTGACTAGAACTTATAATATAACTGGAAATTGGCAAAATACACAAGCCGTGTAATGCCAATGAAAAAAAAAAGTTCATTTTCTCTATTTCAATAGAATATTTCGATTGTAGTTAATTTAATTTCTTTTTCATTTGTTGTTATAATAATATAAGATTCTTTGAGTTTGATTTTTTAGTGTATAATATAGGTTTTTAGTTTTAATTGTAAAAATCAGTGGCGTGCATTGGTTTTCGAAGGAGAAAATTCAAACCGTACGCGGGTGAAACCGCGGGGGTCTGCTAGTATCAGCATAACATTTTGTGTTTTGTGAAATGCATAAAACTTTGGAGTGTATTTGAGCACAAGCTTATTTAAAAGTTTATAAGATAAACTTTTAATAACTTATCAGTAATGTTTTCTCGTACAGTGTTCAATCTACCTATAGGCACATGGCAAAATGCGGCGTTTGGTTTTGCCTACGTCATTAAAAATTGGTAATTGAATAGCATAGAATAACAAATAGTAGTGATAATAGGTTCCACACCGAATCCAAGCCCTAACAATATGTCGAAATATTTCTTACAATCATTAGCAAAATAGTTCGTGTCAACTCAACGGCAAAAGCAATAATTGGGTTGTACTTACAAATGTATGGGAACTGGCCCAACTGCTACACCCGTCTCTACCATCGACTTGGGGCTTCGATGTAGATACGAATGTACTCGAACAACGTATTTGTGTCAGCAATTCCAAGTTAAAGTCGAGTTACCATGGTACGAGGCGTGCCTTTGGTGCGATGACATGGCCCGCCACTCCCATGATTGATCGTCCACAGCCGGGAACCAATTAAACTTGTCCACTACAGTGAACGACATAAAATTTAGGAAGATATATTGAACGCCAAACGTTCGATAAACTTAACTAATGGATGGGGATTGAATAACAAATAACCAATTTATTAACAACTTACAACAATAACTAAGTTTAATTATGAACATGAAAACTATGCAGTATTTTGGAAAATAAACCATTTTTAGGGTTCCGTAGCCAAATGGCAAAAAACGGAACCCTTATAGATTCGTCATGTCTGTCTGTCTGTCTGTCTGTCTGTCCGTATGTCACAGCCATTTATTTCCGAAACTATAAGAACTATAATGTTGAAACTTGGTAAGTAGATGTATTCTGTGAACCGCATTAAGATTTTCAAACAAAAATAGAAAAAAAAACAATAATTTTTGGGGGTTCCCCATACTTAGAACTGAAACTCAAAATTTTTTTTTTCATCAAACCCATAAATGTCTATGGATAAGTCTTCAAAAATGATATTGAGGTTTCTAATATAATTTTTTTCTAAACTGAATAGTTTGCGCGAGAGACACTTCCAAAGTGGTAAAATGTGTGTGTACAGGGGGGGGGCCCCTGTAACTTCTAAAATAAGAGAATGATAAATCTATAAAAAATATATGATGTACATTACGGTGGAAACTTCCACCGAAAATTGGTTTGAACGAGATCTAGTAAGTAGTTTTTTTTTAATACGTCATAAATTGAAATTAATATCAAATACTCAGGTCTATACTACCATTTACTTATATACCTACAGGTTTGTACGGAACCCTCGGTGCGCGAGTCTGACTCGCACTTGGCCGGTTTTTTAATGTTTGTTGGAGCAACAAGTTTCTTTTTTACCTACATAGCTTATAGTGTAATGAAAAAAATATGTGGCATGTGAAGTATCTTTTGCGCAATTTAAGCGCGGTTTAGTTTAAAAGCGTGCACGCCTTGGTTGGGCGGAGTAATGGCGCACTGGGGGACCATTCTTGCCACAGAAAATCTCCATGCGGCGAAGCATAAATATATATTCCTACGATTTTAAGTTTTTGGCATGCGACTCCGGCATTTTGTATTTTAAGCGTTTTGTATCACAAGAAGCCACGGCCGACGTACGTAAGCGATGTACGTTGTGTAGGCTTTTATCATCGTACTTTCATTCAATGCGCTATCCATTTATCGTAGGCCAGGCAGTTTGCGAGAGAGGCGTTTCTGTTAAATTGATTACATTTATCAGCAAACACAAAAAACTATCCCATCTCCTATGACCCAAATAAAAATGGACTCTTTATATTTTAACTGTTTTAACATATCACAACTTCTGAAGCTTATTAAGTACGAGACGCGAGAATAAAAATATTTGAGGCGTGTTAAAAAAATCCCCGGATTGTGAAGTTGGTTTGTACCTAACCGAGAGAATAGATATTTCAAATGTCAACTGTCGTTGTGAAAACATCACTTCCATGATTCCGCGTCCCTCTCCATCAATGGAAGTACCAGGAGATAGATAATGGAGTGGTAGGTATGTCTTCTACAGTACGTATGTTCCCGCGAGACGGGCGGGCACACCCTATCAAGCCTTCGTTTTCAATTTCCGTTTAAGTATAATTGAATCTTCAGTGTAATACTCGTTTTTCTCCCACTATACCGAAGCAGATCGCTTTGGCAAGGCACACTCAAAGTATCTTTGTAATTTCTATTACGATAAACCACATAGGTATTCCCAAACGTATTACACTTGCTCCAAGCCTCAAAACTTTATGCGCAATCTATACATTATGTTATTATTTATTTATTTATAAAAAACTTAAAACTATACTGTTACATTATTGAATGAATATATCGTAATAAATAAATAATCGTATCGTGTAAAATTAATCAAGCTGAGTAAATTTTTCAAATAACATTATCAACAATTCGATACGTAATGAAACAGGTCACAATAAATTGTTAATAATTAATAGACATGTTTTGTATGGTAACGAAGGAATTCTCTGTAATTAAGTGTGTGTTTAATTATTTGTTGACAGGGTCCTGTGGTATAATGGAGGTGTCTAGGTGAGGGCGAGCGACGGGCGGAGCGCCCCGCCAGCGCCCGCCCATGGCCCCTACCTTTACAATCAGGTAAAGCACAACATATTATATCTTTGAGTAAAGTCATAATATTAGCATGAAACTATCACTCTAACATTCTATAATACTTTATCTTAAGATCAAAACAAAATTATACATGGAGATGAAAAGCACCTTCGGTAATTTTCTTTTTTATCTTCTTGTAGGATTCTTTTGTTTCCATTAATAGTTAATTTCTTTTTCTTTCATCGCTATTTCCAATGTCAAATTGAACTGTTTTTTAGTTCATATGTCTGTAAAATAATTGTTGAGTCAAAACTACATAACTTTTTGAAATTCAGGATAAATTATTATTTTTTTCCGCTCTGCCATCATACGGCCCCGTCGGGTTTGGATAACAATGTTATTTTTTTAACCGCTAAGCAAAGTGTAGCACACATCTTATTACAGGAATAAATTTTACATGCCATGAAAACTCTATTATTTCCCCATTTCCTTAAAATTAAGGAACGAGTTTAACGTAAGGAGATTGCAATAAAAACTGAACAACTTGAAGTGCCCAAAGATCACGTTTTCCATGCTATGACTACCATCTTAAGTGAGTTTTGACTACATTAGTATTCGTGAGATTGTTTTCCTTCAATTAATTTTAAAATAAACTTCCTAGAAGACTTTATTGTTGAGTAATTATGTCTTAAAGCTATTGGGTAGGTATATAATATGAGAAATAGTTACTCCTTTGGTATGCTAAATGTTTTAAGTTGTGATCACAGTGCCCAAAGGGACTTTCAAAATATGTCCTTTTTCACTTTTTTACGTGACCGTTTTTTTTTCATGGGTGGTATATATATATTTTTTATAACTTATTCCCGTACTCACTTGACGTTGAGTTTTGGGATACTCATCATCAAGGCTCATCCGTCTGTCTGGCAAACCTGTACACGCAATGTGCAACACAAACACACATACTGAAACCGCTATTTGGTATCTTTTATGTTTATGATAACTAAATAAAAAACATTTAATTTGGAATATTCACCTATTGTAAGAAATACACATTATTTAATATTGCTAATAGAAATAAAATAAAGATCATAAGGAAATTAAAAAAATTAGATGAGGCAGAACAGACAATTTTCTATTGCCATTTAGCTGGACGAGTGTCTAATACCAGTAAGTGAATGGGCTGCCTTTCCACCAGAGATGTGCTATGCAGCTGCAGCTATGCTGCGAGGATGTGATAGCTAAGCTGTGAAACTATGTGACCGTTTCCACTGATACTAAGCTATGTAGCGGTGCGAGTAAGATGTGCTACGAAGATGCGCCGCCGCAAAGTAACTGCCCGAGGAAGATGCGCAGCTCGAGCTATGCGATGTATAACTTTTTGCTTCCACGATGGCATGTCTACTTTCAGCGACAAACGCGGGCCTTCTGTAGGTACTCTGCTCTGCACATAGCTACACCACTCGCCACGATCCATAGCACGCATCCCTCTATATAAAAAACTTATCTTAGTTGAATCCGTTTCCACCAGTGCTAAGCTATGTGCACCAATGAACATGATTGGTGGATATCAAACGCATCCATAGTAACGTGTGGTAACGTATAGCTCATCTCTGGTGGAAAAGCAGCCTAATGGAACCTCGTTCAATTTTCAAATTTAATCACCTCCCTAGTCTGTAAAGCGAATTCACAACTAAAAATATCAAGAGCCTGAGTGATGAAAAATAATGTTACCTAATAAGGAAAGTGGTTAGACTAATAGTGCTATCGTGATAAAATTTGAAATTATAGTTATGTTTCATATCTCAAGATGGTGGTTGGGTCGCTGTAACTTTTTAAAGACATTAAAATATCTATATTAAACAGATGGGTGGTGCGTTGGTTGGTGATGGCGTCGGCGTTGGGCTCGCTGTGCGTCCATGCGCATACGCCGTCTCTGACCCCGGCGCTCACCCCACCCTGCCCGACACATTGCATCTGCCTTTCACAATCTCAGGTATGTACAGTTCAGTTTTTCTTGTAGTGGACTAATGTGGTCAGATGGCTTTTACACTGGGTAAACAGTTCACCTCAATACATGCTTCACGTCTGAAAAACATCAGTATAAAATCAGATTATGAGTGGAGGCAGAAACGAAACAGTGCGACAAATATTTCTTTTTACCTCACTGAATAATATCAATATATGTATAACTCAACATCTTACTTGGCAGATGGATCTGTAAATTTTTAGTTACGATCAAGAATTTTATGCAGTTTAAATTCAATAAGGCTAGTTAGTTTTATGTACAGTGAGCAAATTCTGCTAGGACATAAAATATGTCTGCTTATGTTAAATTAAGTTACTGATGTAGCTTGAGGTGAAAAAAATATGAATAAAGAAAATTTAAAACCTAAGTTCCAGAAATACTAGGTACAGACTAGGTACTTATTTCATTATAAACACTTTATGTGTTAAAGCGTGATAGAGTACATACTTGAATGTTGTTAAATAATATGATCGGTGTACCACATAGTAAATAATATAATGTACGTCAATTTTGAAAATACTTACGTTGAATGCTTTATGCGCAATGACATGGAATTAATTTTAAAGTGTGAGGTCAACAGGCATAAGCTCCTTATGTGCGTGTATGTCAAACGAGTATCCACCTACTAAATTGAATTGAAGCTCCAGCCGACGCTTTACGTGATTGTACCTACGAACAGGGCTGAATCAAATTGATATTTGTTTTGGTCGATTATTTGCGAAGCTTAAGTTCAGAACAATTCAATCAAAATATGGGCTCGCGGCGCATCTGTGTGCGTCGATAGGGATATTTTGGGAAGGATTAATTTTATTGACAGTACAAAAAGTGCAAATCACGCTTAGGATTCAATTATTTCAACAGATTGATATTTGTTGTGGCTGTGTAGTTAGGGGTGCTTTCACGCAAGCAAAATAACAACTTTATTACGTTCATCATATTCATCTCGGGGATGTCCCTGTTAAATACAGTCACAAATAAGACAAACTCTTAGGTCGCTAGCATGCAGCGGCTACATCCGAGTTTGCATGGTGATGCTTTTCAGTACGTTTCCGCTAATTGAGAAGAGATAGGGAATAAATCTATCAGCTATCGGCTCTTTGGGCGATAATTTAATATTATTCAATTTGTTTGCAGGTAGTATGTAACAGTGCAGCTCTGCGTGGCGTGCCATCAGCGTTAAGCCCGAGTGTGACGCAGCTGTCACTATCGCGTGCGGATTTACGCGTGCTACGTTCAGACGCATTCGCTCACTTGCGTCAGCTCCGGCGACTGGCTCTCGATGCCTGCAATCTCACACGCATCAGGCCGTTTGCGTTCCGTGGGCTACCTCGTCTACGTGAACTCTACATACAACATACGCCGCTCGCTACCGTCGATGCGTTTGCATTTGCCGCCCTTCAAAATATAACCTCTATCGTGCTCACACATAACAGAATAGCACAAATCGAGGGCTATGCATTCGCCGGAACCAATTTTATTAAGCTAATCTCTTTTCGAAACAATCCTATTAAACGAATATTAGTGCACGCATTTTCTGGACTCAATGATGTCACCCAAATAGAACTTCCTTCCGGAATCAGATCGATAGAGCCTCAAGCGTTCGCTGGGCTCGAAGGAGTGGGTGTACTCGAATTAGCCTATATGGACCTGCCTGCGTTACAGGCCGATACGTTTCGTGGATTGACACGTGTTGGAAGATTGGCACTACGAGAATCCGATCTTGGCATAGTTCGAGTCGGAGCTTTTGACGGCCTACAGCGCGTCGATACTCTGGAGATATGCAATAATAAAATAGACGGTATCGAAGAACTCTCTCTGGTGCAGAACAACAGCGTCCGCACCTTCAAATTAACTGGTAACCATATGCTCGAGACTCCCGAGGCAGTCGTGCTGGAAGTGGAGAGTATAGTAATCAGAGGAAACCATTTACCATGTGAATGCGGACATGATCCTTTCGCTAATCCTTTGGCTCTGACTCAAGAGTTTGCGGAGGAAAACTTTTGTATATCGCCGTTGAAAGTGCGCGGGCGCAGTTTGGCGAGTGCGGCGAATGGTGGTGGAGGATGCCGCGGGGAGGCGGGCGGCAGCGCGCGAGCCCGCGCGGCCGCCGGCGCCGGCACGCGCCGCACCGGCGACCCGCTCGCCTCCCCGCGGCTCGCGCTCGCTCTAGCAACACTCGCTTTTTTCGCGAGTAGCTAACCGCCCTCGGTGTTCAATTATTTGTGATGTATCCGTTTGTAAATATTGTAATATATGCGAGTAAATATAATAATGCGAAATTTTACATTGAAAGGGTCCGTTCATTGTGTATACGTTGGACCATGAATAAAATTTGCCTTTGGAAATAAAACCGTTTCATTTAATTACTGAGTTTTAATTTAAGGTCTGACGATGGGATTACCATGCAAAAATTTAAATTATAGATTTGATTAAGTATAGGTAATAAATATTTGCTTTTGAAACATACAATTAATAATGAATGAGAGTGAGGAAAAACTAATTGGGTATAGTTAGAGATTCAAACGTAGTAGTATTCGGATTACTTTTCATTTGGTACCAAACGATGGCATTAATTCGAGTAGTGAGTAGGCATTTTAAGATTTATGACGGAGTAAAAATAGCGTTTATCTGTATTTCTAGTCAATTAGCAGACGACATCAGATAGCGGCTGAGTAATGTCGCACCGTCCGTTCGCGGCGTCGCTCGGACGAAGAACGGAGGGGAAACCGATCTAAAGTCGCCGTCTCTCGCTGCACAAGAAATATCGCTCGTTCTTAGATCTTTCCGATAACTAATACAACTAGTACAATGTGGAAAATGCTCCCGAACTACAAGTTTTAATTTTATACTTGTAAAGCTTTTATTTTAACAACTAAATCTCTTAAAACTACGAATCATCTATTATATAGTATATCAGGCTATGGCGATAGGCTAAATCTATTGGCCATTAGGCTCACTATCACATCTCACTAACATGCATTTAATTGCAACAAATACGTGCACTAGCTCTTCGAGTGTTAGTACCGAGACGATAATTGATAGTATTAATTTTACGCGAGCCAGTTATTGGTATTCACATGAGCGAGCGTGGTTTGGTTGACTGTGGTTAGTACGCGACGCGTGGCGCAAGTCTGTGCACCTCATCGCTACGCACGGCGCGGCGCGGAGCGGCACAGTGCGACGCGGCGCGGCACGCTCGCTGGATATACCTACGAGTCGATTGTCGTGTCGGTACAGTGCGTCATCGCTACGGCTCATTAGTGCGCTATCGATCGCTTTAGAGCTGACACTCCGTATAGCACTCTACAATTTACAGCTGCCACTACTCGGGACGTCCGCGTCGTCCGTGCCGCGAGCCGTCCAAAGTAGATGTCGGCTATTTGCCTACATTTCGAATCAACAATCGCTTTTGCCAATTTTACATCTAGCTTTCAATTATTTACGCATCAAAATGATTTTCCGTCCCATTTCGTTAAATCCTGCCTGTAATGCCATTGTGAATACCGAAAGAAAGAGAAAACTTTTCTCGAAATCTTTTGTTGGCGATACACGGCTTTTCTCAATTTCGTACAAAGATTTTATTTTTTGGCTCAATTCACCTACTCGTTTTGGTACGTATAAATAAGAAATACAAAATATTTTAACCATTCATTTTTTTAAATGTTTTTGTAGCGGCAACATTATAATTTGTTCTTCGTTTATTTAGAACTTAGATACCTATATAGATGAAAATGAACTAAGTAATTGTATTCTGTGGGTATATACCTCAAATAAAGATTATTATTATTATAAGTCACTATATATTTAATATAGTGACTTATTTAATTCACATCTATTTGATTATAACTTATTCATCGAATGTATTATAACATCTATGTATAACTATGATGTTTTATCCAAATAGATATTGTCATTGGTGTTGATTGAAAAAGCCAAGCTATTAAGGCGGCTACGGCGTAGCGGGCGCTACGAATCGTCCTAATGACCTACGGCTACGGGTCCACCTGCAACTGACAGCTACAGATCGGAAAAAGGGACAGAATAAAAGAAATAATATGATTGTGACGACTCTTTATTCTGTCAGGTGTTATTAGGAATGGATCCATAATTATTGGAAACAAAAATTACAACTCAACAATATATTAGTTTTTACTTAGGTACTAAAACTTGGACCTGGAATAAATAACTGTGAGTGGGAGGGATTTGCTCATTTCATCCTATACACACTTACCTACATGCGACCCAAGCCCAAAATACCAATATACTCAGATAAAATGTAGAATTTACGTCTCTATACCATGATAAAACCTTACTTTATATTTCTTTGGGTACTGTCGTTAGGGAGTTGATCCAATATTTATTACTACCATGATGAGGAATCATTCAATGAAGATATGGGAATAAATTTTCTTTGATATTATGTACGAGAAGCAAAAGGAATCTAACATATAAATTGATCAATCAGAATATAATTATGTGCCATGTAATAAGAAGTCTATATAATTTCAGAATTATACCCTATGCAGTAGCGTAGCTAGGTAACCAAAGGCCCTGGGGAAAAATTAAACTAGGGCCCATGTAGGGCCCCAACTAAACTATTTAATATTTTCATATCAATCCATATCGTATACCTTGAAAATTAAAAAATTACACATCGTAGCATGTTCCGCCATCTTGTCCGTCATGATAATCCGTATGAAGGGTCAACAACTGTTTGTTATTATGCGAAATATTAGGCGCCGATCCCACAGAGAGAATTCTAGAGTTCCGCGTTCAGAGTTCTTCGTTTTTTTTTCAATAACTCTATTTATAGTTTGTAAGTCAAAGTCCGAGGGGCCCCTGAGCTTGGGGGCCCCTGGGCACTGCCCCGTCTAGCCCCTGGGTAGCTACGCCACTGACCCTATGTACTCTACAAAATTAGGAGAAGATGTTTATGATGTTAAAAACCCGAGTCTGTGGGGTGATCGCAAAAAGCAGGAAGTTTTTAACACGACCAAGTCTCTGCTAATGGTGGGCAAAGAAAACTACACAATTGATCTCAGACTACATTAACTGCGTAAATATAACTCAACTAGTTATGCTCTGTGGCTTTATTTGCGTAATTTTCTGTTTTGGTACATGTTTAATAATCGCACTGCCACTATAACAGGTGGCGATTTCGAGATGGCATATTTTCGAAACATACGTTGGGTTAATAATGCTGAACAACTTTTACAAAGGGACAAATAGAGAATTCTCAAAAAAATTACTAATACGAGTAGGGCAAAAGCCCGATGGCAACTTCTTCTTTCAAAAGCCTGCAGCCCAGTCAAGTGTAATGATTGGATTAATAATAAAGTAGGTAGTTCAACGACTTCGTCTAAAATATTCTTAATATATTTAGAAAATCATGTGCCATTAGTTAATAATACCTTAGCTGAATATAAATCAGTTTCGAGACGCTCTGGATATCTCTTAGCTGTTGTGAATCGAAATTTGCCTTTATTAAATCATAATCAGTGACTTCAGTGAATTCAGTTCTATGTTAAAATAGCACTAGATGGCCTGGTTTGTTTACATCTAAACAACATTTAAAACTAATTTCGACTAGAATTCCAACTATAATTAGTCGGAGTGTTGTATCACAATGGAACACTAAAGAGTGTCAGTTGTCATAACTTAACTAAAGTTGTCATATGATACTTTTAATAAAATTGAGCCACATTTCATGAATAGAAAAATTCCAAGTATATTATTTGCTTTATCAGACTACGTTTTTAAACTGTCTCCGTTATACCATAGTTTGTTGTTATAAAAGAGATAACAGTAAACATTTTTCGTGAATTTCACGGTACGTTTGTTGGTCGTACTTTGTGAAATAACAAGTCAGATATGCTTTTATGCTGTTTTTGTAAGATCTGTATAAAATAGAAAATTCTCAGGAAAAAATACTTTGTAATCCCTTATACTACAAGTACCTAGGTATCTATTTAAATAGCTTTTATCTTAGTATAATCGAGAATGGTCGTATTATGATAAATTATGGGAATTGGCTTTATGAATAGGTGAGTAATTACGTCAGCATGCCGTCTGAGGTTTTTCACTGACCGTTAACGTCAGTAAAGATAATTTAAACGAAGGTCCCGGGTTCAAATCCTACAATGAGTGACACACTTTCGGTGAAAGAAACCATAGCAGTGTGGTGAGTACTTTGTAGTACCCATCTGTCTGTCTACCATCCTCAAGTTGAAAATCTGTCACTAAGCACCTATTGGTGTGTTCCGCCAGCTGCACTTCCTTCTAGGCTTAGTGTGCTTATCACCTTCGGCCACATCATCATTTACCATGGTGAGATTGCGGACAAACACACATCTATAAGCAGTAAAAAAACACACAAACAGTGAATTTTAGTACTATACTAGAGGATTCGACAATACGAAATCGCATTTTTTTTTACAGCTTTTCATTCATTTTTGCCGAGGACAGTCATGTACCTTTTGTATGACAGGCAGTTTTTTTTGTGATTTCGAAGTTGGTCCCATATTAAAAGTTGATCGTATACATGAGTACTTACGTGGTTTCATTTAATGTTGTATTGTCGTATGCACCCCGTATATAAATAATGTTTAAATGTGTCCTAGGCCTTGTCTGTACTCAACCAGATTGGAGCAAAAGCTAGGATAAAAGGGTGCCCTAAAGTAGGTTTCACTCTATATTTCGATCTCACTCGAAGTCGTTTAACATTTTAGATAGGTCGAACTACTTTAAGAATATTTACCTGCGAATTTATTCGGTAAGTCTCGAAATGTAATTTTCTAAAGATAGAAAGCATGTAAGGTATAAAGCGATCAAAACAAATAACAGAACGATCGCGACCCACTGAACTTCGTCTGTAATCAATCATGTCTTCTGTTTGGCACCGTATGAATATAAACAATCGTTCGACTGTGAACTGTATTTATGCTAATGTTTATACTAAGGCTATTTTAATTAGGTGTAACTGTAAACAAAGGCTAAGACTGATAATAAATAAATGCTATTAATTCTTTCTATATCGTTCCTATAATAGTTTCTCATTATATCTATATAATGAGAAACTCAAAAATTATAGGATTATATATTTATAGTGTAGTGTAGATGATCTATTTGGCTGGCAAGATTTTATTACAAGCTTTTATTTAACTTGCAATTTATGTATGTTTGTTCGGGTGTAATCTTGCAAGTCGAATTTCACCCACTTCCAGTGGTCCGATTGACTTGATATTTGGTATACACATTAGTGAATTGGAAGACAATGCAAGTACAGTAAAAAAAGTACAGACACCAAAAAAGCTTGATTTAAAAAATATTTTTTAACAAAAACTTATTTATTTTATAAGCTTTTATTTAACTTGCAATGTATGTACAGTCGAGGCCATAAATATGTATACACTTTTTGAAATTCAAAAGCAATTTTTTCGAATGTTTAACATTTAAATGTTAAACTATTACACAATTCATAATAGTATATTTTAGAAGATTCTGCCTTTATAATATCTCATAATTTCAATCAGTAGTTTAAGAGTAGTTGAATTTTACTAAGTGTATACATATTTATGTCCTCGACTGTACCTATGTATGTTTGTTCGTTCGGGTGGAATCTTGCAAGTCGAATTTCACCCACTTCCAGTGGTCGGATTGACTTGATATTTGGTATACATTATTATATTGGATGACAATGCAAGTACAGTCAACAAAAAAAGCTTGTACAAAAAATGACATTTTTAATAAAAATACTCATTTATTATAGAGCAAAGAAACGTTGTGTGATAAAGTATTTGCCTAGGTTTGCAAATACTAGTATAAACAGAAGGTTAAATTAAGTACAAAAGGATCCTGTACGATAGGAAATGCAAAAGTGTCATCCGATATGAGGTATTCAAAGAATCGATAGTTGGAATAAAAGAATGAAGCAAGGTAAAACAAGGAAAAAACTAGATAGGAAACAATAGCCGTTACAAGCGCGACGCTGAAAGCCCCATGAGCTTGGCGATTCGTTAGCAAAAGAGTGAAAAACGATTAAATCGTTCATACGCCCAGGGATCGTGACTGTTTCATGTCTTTCAATACTTTGTTCTACGTTTTGTGCTGTTTATTTGATTTAAATATAAATAGCTCTATTAACTACGTACCTAGCTATTTTTGAAAATATTTAACAAAAATTGTATTCCTAAGTATAAATATCCCGCTAGTTATTCTCTCGGGAATTATGAACTAACTTTATTCATTTCAGTAGAATACAAAAATATTGTAGAATTGTTATAGAAATTACAAATCAATCACAATCACAATTTACTATTACTTTTTACCAATGAATTTATAGATTTTATTATGGCTTTGGATAATTCTTGCCAATCATTTATTACCATGTGCAAACTAATGCGTAAATGAACAAAAGTGATGTCATCATAGATCTTACATATTTAATTTTGTTAGTGTGGACTCATCCCATTTCAGTTAGAGTAAATCATACTCCGTACGGGTAGATGGAGATAACTCCATCTACACGTAATAAGGGTTGATTCCGATTTTTACTATGTATAGGTTTATATTTTGACCTCAATTTCACAACCGGTATTTTCTAAACCGTTGCAAATATTTTGAAACAATCTCATCACACTCACCAAAGAAGTTTTCTGTATGCGGCGTATCTCTCTGGCTTTAATGACTGATTCGCCAATGCGAAGCGATCACCTATAGAGTATCCCAGGGCAGCATACTGGGGCCTAGACTCTTTGTTATGTATATAAATGACCTATACCCATTAGAACATCGGCGAGCTCCATCTTTGCCTATGCTAATGATACTGGCTTAGTTTTCACCGGTAATGACTGGATAGCGACTCGGTTTCAGGTAGAAAGTGGTTTGGGGTTGGTAAAGAAATGGTTACAAGATAAATGCATTTTGTAATAGATAAAACTTTGTGGATAAAAAAATCTGATTTTTTAACATACATAATATATATATATATATAATATAATGTCATGTCACAGGGATATGATATTTAACGGTGCTATGATCGAATTGATCGGAAAGGAGTTTATCAATTCACCGGAGATGTTAAAATTCCTCACACACGGTCATCTGATCCCAAACTAAGCAGAGCTTGTACTATGGAAACCAGATAACTGATATAATACATATACTACTTTTTGTTTGTAAATACATACTTAATATACATTATTACAGACTCAGGACATACAGACATGTTCATGCACACAAATGCATGTCCTGTGCGGGAATCGAACCCACGACCTGCGGCGCAATAGGTGGAATCTTTACCAACTGCGCCAACTGCCCGTCAATAAGACAATATTATAGTGTCAAATACCTGAATTGCTTTAGTGAAAAGATGAAAGAAACAAGTCTTTCGTTTTTTTTGACATTTTCATTTATACAATCGTGTATTTAATTCAAATTGTATTCTAGGTAACTTAAAGTATTTATCTTGAAAAACGTTAATTACAGAATTTTTATGTTCAACTTTGATCCAGCGCTCGCCGGCCGGACTTTAGTAACACAATAATGATATAACAAACATGAATAACACTTATACTACTTTTTTCCACCTATTTTCCACCTATTGCGCCGCAGGTCGTGGGTTCGATTCCCGCACAGGACATGCATTTGTGTGCATGAACATGTTTGTATGTCCTGAGTCTGGGTGTAATTATGTATATTAAGTATGTATTTACAAACAAAAAGTAGTATATGTATTATATCAGTTATCTGGTTTCCATAGAACAAGCTCTGCTTAGTTTGGGATCTGATGACCGTGTGTGAGGAATGTCCCCGGGATATTTATTTTTGTTGATTAGTTTGAATTTTTTTTTTTTTCTATGACCATTGTTATATTACTGTGACTAGGTATATCTAATAGTGTTTGGTTTACTAAATAAATATTTTTAATATAGGTATTAGATTTTTTGTCATTTCACTGAATCAGTTAAGAAATCACTCGATTTCTTTAAATGTCGACTTGTAATTTTAACAACTCCAGTCAATTGATCATCTTCCTTAGGGATTTTATTAAATCCCGGTTTTTATTCTCCTGTGCGACATAGGTATATAATATAAGATCCTAATAAATTAGTGAATTTCCTCTTGAGGAAATTCCTCCATCCCTCAAGAGGAAATTCACTAATTTATTAGGACCTTATATAGACAGACAGTTTTGCATTCGTGCCATATTTACAGAACCAATAGTAAATGATTTATTTAGTTATTATAAAATAGGTAATTAATTCTTCTTAATAAGTAAAAAAATATTGATGATTTGTAATTAACGTCAAATCAGAATAATACTTCATAACTGCACAGAATAGGTCTGCGATCCGGGGCGAGGGGAGAAACCAGGCCGCTGCGCAGCGGTCACCAACCTAGATCTTATAAATCTTTATAAAACATCGTCAAAGACGGGGGGACTTTTATTTTTACAAAACTTTAAAAATAATGTTTAATTTTACGACCATGGTTTTATAATTAATTAGTGTTCTATACAAGGTAAATATCAACCTCCTTAAATATGGCACAAATGCAGAACAACACCCGGTATATATATCGATTTTAAAAGCAGTCGGTTAGGTTACTATAAAGACCAAACTAGAGGCCTCTTTTATTATTTTCATAACAGATTCGTATTCAGAGACTATTTAGATACTCAGATATCGATTTTGAAAGCATTCAGTCCAGAAACTTATCTTAATGACGTTCATACGTTATATGTATATTCCATACCTACCTGATACCGAATAAAGGTTTTTTTTTTGTAATTAGTGATGGAAAGATGTTCGGCCGCCTTATACGGAATACGGCCTTATAATAGAAAGAAAGATAGAGGGAAAGCGAGGAAGTGGAAGACCAAGAATAAGTTACACAGATCAAGTGAAGGCAAAAATAGGCGTCGTGTCGTATAAGGAGGTGCAAAATGTTGCTAATGATAGAGCAGACACCTACAACCCAGATGTATTCAAGGCCAGAGTGAATAGGCTTTTTCTGGGTAAGCGTGCTACATCCTCGGCCTCGTCATAACTCCATCCATCTAAAAAAAAAAGAAAAGACTGGAAGAAGCTACACCGACAAAGAGCACAGCTCTTAAATACAGACGAAGAAATGATGAATTAAGCGAACATTGTGAATGTGAATCCAGCAGGATATAAATAAAACTCTTCAACTGTGCATCGGCTCTGATATTCATTACCCACCCCGGATACGTGACAATACATAAATAATTTATCACAATCAAATCAATATTAATTTATTTTAATTTTTGATTATATTCTCAGTGACATAATAAAAGCGTAAAGTATCAAGTATGTTTTTTTATTTATTGCCATCCATAAAATCAAAAAAGTGAATAATTTTCGGCTACATTCCAAACTTTTATTTGGTAATACCCTAGAGCAATTTCTACTTTGTTTACAAATAAACTTGGTGTTGAAATTGCGAAGGAAAAAGCTTTTTGAAAGAGGATAGGTAAATCGATTTATGCAAAACAGATAGCGCTTTTTGTATGCAAATTTCCGTTGATTTCCCAAAGATTGAAATCGTGGTATTGTGAAATGGGAAATATTGATTATGTACCAACAATAAATAACACGTACTGTGTTATCAAAATTTATGACATCAATTTATTGTATGATAGGGGTAGTTCTCCAGGTCCTTACTACGGTGATTATTTCAACATTACAGATATGTTAAAATATCTGATCTACGGTGTTATGCAAATATTTCGAATGTCTGTTGTTTCTTTGTTAGCTTTGTACACTCGTGTGCTTTCCTTGAGACACTTTGAGCTATATGAATCAACCTGTGGTCTGCTTTGTAATTGTTACAATTTCTGAGTTTGAAATGATTACCTATATAAGTTTAATTTACGAAATGAAATGCCCAGTCCTACGAATAAAAAACTCGCCCAGTCCCTACCTTAATAAATGTATATTTTTTTGGTTTGCAACCGGCCACACTTTTTCCATTTTACAGATTTTTTACATTCTTCGTGTGTAAATATGTAACAAAGAGCTAACTAGTTGTTTAATAACTAACTCATAGTTATTAAAATAAAATAAAAAAAATTCAGGACCGGCTAAAATGTTCCGAATTGAGTTTGTTGTCGGGCTTATTCTTTTGTCAAAGTTTTTTTTTTATTGTTATAATTATATTCCTATGATATTAAATTATTAATACATTTTATGATTGCAGACAAAAAAAACAATTGAAAAATATCAATCGATTAATAATACAGGGAAAGTGAAATATAAAAAATGAATTTCGTCCGCCAGCTGGCTCACCACTAGGTAAATTAGGAGCCGCTAAAACCTCACGGAGGTGATAAATCTCTGTCGAATTCGTCAGCCAACAGTTTTATTTCTTTTTCCCTTCTGCACAAGATTTCTTTTAACAAAGTTACTGAGCCAGTAGACGTAGCCACATATTTGGGGCATCTTTTACGAAGTGGAGGCAGTCTGAAGGTTATTTAAAATATAATAAAAAATAATTATTTCATAATTGGATTTGTATTACGTATTATGTACGAGTGAATATTGAATTTCATCCAGTACAAATAGAATAATGTGTGAAGATCTTTTTGAGATAATGCTCAAAGTTTCTTTCCCTAGCGCCCACCATTGGAGAGGAATTGATACATCTATTTTATGATACATTGAAACCTGAGTATGTACCAACTGTCTCTAAAAACAGTCTTAGCGGGAATACGTACCTATAAGTATGTTATGCAAGATCATTTAATTTTGTAATGACGATGGCGTTCAAACAACGTTAGCTCAAACAACAATATATTCGATATACTTAGCTCACAATCATAACTGTGAGAAACATGCATTAGTACATGTCATTCGAAGAGCGGGATATAGGAGGTGCACCGACGATGCAAGGCGGGCGGGATCCAAAGCCGCTGTTCTCGCTGCGACGCGATTTGTTCGAAAATTGCATTGTTCCGCCAACACCTGGATTCTGGATTCGGTTAGTAGAACCTTTTCTGAAGGAGATTTGTTAGTAGGTACCTCCTCCCCTAGGAGACAACTGTTGCAAGTGATGGAACTGTAATGGTAACAACAACGCCGAATGCAGGTCTTAAGGAACTCGTGTATTGAAAATATTTTATAAATTGGTTTATAGTATTTTGGAAATAGGGATTTTGACAGATTTTCAATTTGTCTGTGGAACAAATATCATTAAATCCATAGGTACTTTAATTTGAGGATAATAAATGTATATCCAATTAATTAGTAATGATGTGCTGCTTGCTCTGAATTTTATGTAGAAAATAAATTGAATTGGCTTTGGGTAAAACCGATAATATGAAATTAAACGAGACTTGTCTTAAGTACACACAAAAATATTTTTGTTTCATTGCCGAAGTGCGGCTCGGTCGTAATTTGTCGGAATTAGATAACAAGATCATATCTAAACGGAACTTGTATAAAATTCCAAGCGACATTGGGAAGGGATTAGGGTGAAGAGGGATCAAAACTTTCTCGATTTTATTAACTTTCTATAGCTTATGTTCTAGGAGATAATATTTTGGATCTGTCTTATTAAAGAAAGTAATTATTAATTTGAAATCCAAGCAGTTTAGCCATATAATTATAATTGAAATGTATTTGGCCTGTAAATCAGGATTAGGTGAAGTCATTCGGTAAATTTAAATGCTGGTGGTTTTATTTTTTGTGTATTTAAACTACGCAATTATGTATATGAGGCTGTGAATGCGGTGCTTTTTTTACTGGCTATTGCTGAGCTTAGAGTACTTTTTCAATGACCAGTGGCATGGAAAATTAGTACAAAATATACCTGCGTGAACTGATTATAATAAGATTTTTGTTAAAATCAAAAAAATTATACAAGTTTTTTTCTTTTTGTTTACTATACCTGATTTTCATCCAATATACTAATGTATACCAAATATCAAGTCAATCTGACCAATGGACGTGAGTGAAATTCGAGTTGCAAGAACCCACCCACCCGAACATAGTTAGTTATACATACCTACATTACAATTTAAATAAAAGCTTGTAAAAAGTATAGTGTGTGTATAATATATATATTGTGTGATAAAATCGTTTCCAGCCTTATTTTATCCTCGTCACTAGAGGTCGATGTCCACTTTCAAGAATAGAATTACGGAATTGGCTGAATTAGCTGAAGACCGGTATCCGAAGGCTATAGTATAGCTAAATGGTTTTTCATGTTGCCTTTGTTATATCCTAACGTCTCTCCAAATAATAGACCCGAACAGTTTTCACCAATCCGTTAATTATTCATAATTACAACTTGACATCCGAGTGATTCTGTTACTTCCTTTGTCGCAAATGTTCGCCATTTGAAATTCTTTACGTTTATTGTATGAGTTGTACCAATCTGCAGACAGCAATTGGAGTGAGACATTTATTTACTAACGGGGGTGAGGTGAGGTGAGCTGTGTGCCGCGAGGGGTGGAGAATGGCTAACGAGTTTCTGTCTGATGTTTGTGAAGTTTGCTTCAGGTCACGGCGAGCCCCAGCTTCTAACTCCACGTACCTAGATATCTACAGTACTGCTCGGATAGTGAAATACCCGCCTAGACTGATTATTTTATTGGACGCGTATTTTAAACTAATGTATATTTTTAGTAATAATATAGTACAGTGGCGGAATGAAAAGGTTCGTCAGTTTTCAACTTGATTCATTCAACGTATCACGAGTAATCCAACGTATTACCTTTTGACACTGAATAGACAGAATACACTTATTAACCATCCCTTATTTACTGGAAAGAAGTTGGCTTAAACAAGCTAAATCTGTATTTACACCGTTGGTAAACTTGTTAATTACCACAAAATGCATTAAAAAACCTTCTCCAATGGCCGCCATTATTACAATTATATTTTTCTGGTGTTGCCATCCCTCGATATTAAAATACACCATGAAGATAAACTGTAACTAATTATAATTAATCAATATTGAATGGTTTGAAATAAAATAATATAATGTTATTGCTAACAGACGGCCGTCCTGTTTAACGGAATGTCCCTGTTCCGTTTCGGCCATTCGTATACTGTATGTATGTATACAAATAATTACTATTCTAAACCACCACATATAGCAGCATATTTCACTTACAAGTTGTTAGTGATCACCGCATACAGCAGCATATTTCACTTACGAGTTGTTAGTGATCACCGCATATAGCAGCATATTTCACTTACGAGTTGTTAGTGATCACCGCATACAGCAGCATATTTCACTTAGGAGTTTTTAGTGATCACCGCATATTGCAGCATGTTTCACTTACGAGTTTTTAGTGATCACCGCATATAGCAGCATGTTTCACTTAGGAGGTTTGAGTGATCACCGCATATACCAGCATGTTTCACTTACGAGTTGTTAGTGATCACCGCATATAGCAGCATGTTTCACTTAGGAGGTTTGAGTGATCACCGCATATAGCAGCATGTTTCACTTACGAGTTGTTAGTGATCACTGCATATAGCAGCATGTTTCACTTAGGAGGTTTGAGTGATCACCGCATATAGCAGCATTTTTCACTTACGAGTTGTTAGTGATCACCGCATATAGCAGCATGTTTCACTTACGAGTTGTTAGTGATCACCGCATATAGCAGCATGTTTCACTTAGGAGTTTTTAGTGATCATCGCATATAGCAGCATGTTTCACTTAGGAGCTTTGAGTGATCACCGCATATAGCAGCATGTTTCACTTACGAGTTGTTAGTGATCACCGCATATAGCAGCATGTTTCACTTACGAGTTGTTAGTGATCACCGCATATAGCAGTATGTTTCACTTACAAGTTGTTAGTGATCACCGCATATAGCAGTATGTTTCACTTAGGAGTTTTTAGTGATCACCGCATATAGCAGCATGTTTCACTTAGAAGGTTTTAGTGATAAAAGATAGGTATCTCTAGGTATTTCAATAATTATTTTTCATTGTTACTTGAATAATCTATATTACTACATTTCGTTATTACATTTAATGTTGATATAACTTTATTTTCTTAAAATTCAAAATTCAAAAATTGTTTATAAAATATAGGCCTTAATAAGGCACTTACGAACGTTACAATTGATTTTACCACCGATTCGTAACACACTTAAATTGAGAAGACTCCCGGCAAGAAACTCAAACTTTAATGTAGAATGATTCTATTATCAACCTTTTATTTACATAAACAACTGTTTACTTAAGATATATCAAAGAATCTTTGTTAATGGCATCGTACTAGCCATAGTTGATTATCCGTCACGAGCAAGACACACAAAATAGAAAATAAAAAAAATACATACTGGTGAGCTGATTTCTCCATCCCTCTTCTGATATATTAACCATCCCTTATTTACTGGAAAGAAGTTGGCTTAAACAAGCTAAATCTGTATTTACACCGTTGGTAAACTTGTTAATTACCACAAAATGCATTAAAAAACCTTCTCCAATGGCCGCCATTATTACAATTATATTTTTCTGGTGTTGCCATCCCTCGATATTAAAATACACCATGAAGATAAACTGTAACTAATTATAATTAATCAATATTGAATGGTTTGAAATAAAATAATATAATGTTATTGCTAACACACTGAATTAGAGAAAATAATTATTTAGCTGTTCGTTATCAAACTTCAAAACTATTCAGATCAAAGTTGTTCGACTGTTTATCTTGTCAACAAGATCGTTTTTATTTTATGTTTTGTTAAACTAAAACCTTCTTGTTGATTTAACCTGGTATTGTTATTTATGACAAATTAAAATTGAAAATAGGGCAATGTCATCATTGAAAAAATAATTTATTTATTTATTTATTTATATAATTAAGGGAAACTAACAGCTTTATTAAATATAGTTATTCTTTTATGACATTAAAAATATGTTTAAAGCTACTAATAAGTTTCCGCAAATGGAAATTAGTACTTATAGACTTTTGGCGGACGGCCTTTTTAGTTGATTTACAATAAATATGTTATAATAGTTACAATTCGAGTAAAAGAGATAGAATTTCTTATAAACGGTTTTAACAGAGAAAAGAAAATGGTTTAAACAATTAATATATATAAATGGGGTACAATTACCACATTCCCCTCTTGGGCAGGTATAAAGGGAAAGAACAATTCGCCACCCATCCATACATGCTCCATATTTACAATGGAAAACTGAAACTTAAACTATACATTATACATTTAATGACTTTGCGCTCACCATAATTCGCTAGAAAATATTCAATTCTATTCGATCTACTCAATTTCTAAAATATATATGTATATATTTATTTATATAATTAATACATAACCTATACAAATATTAGTATTTTTTAATAAGTTATCGCTGTTATATTGATCAATGATTCTTGTGGCTTGTTGGGTGTGATAGGTGTGTAGCTACCATAGTCATGTTAGTATATTATGAGATGCGTACGATTGAAGTAATTGCAAACAAAAGGCTGTGGCGCGCGTACCCGTGTGCATACTTATATTTTATTCCGCAAAAGCCATAAATTGTGTTTGACGTGATGTAAAAACAAGCAAAACCTTATTCAATAGCAAACGTCACATTTATGTAAATGTTAGCAGCACTGTTTCTTCCTCTTAGTAATTGATTCTTGCAATCTGGTGCAAGCGAAAACCAACTCTAAGGTGACGAACCTCTTCATTCCGCGACTGTACATAAATGTTCAGTTAGTTTCTGATTGAATAGGATTGAATGTGACTCTGCACTCGAAAAAAACAGTTCACTGTGCACATTATACTAAATCAGTTTGTCGATTACAAAACTCTGCGTTTTTATAGCAATAACATTTATAGCCATTCTAATTACTATGTGTACAGTTTGACTGCAGTAGAATAAATAATTATCAATTTATTTTCCACAAACATCTATTGTTACAAGTGGAATTAAAGTCTTTACAGCAATACTCGTAAAATATTGTTCAAATATGAAAAACTGAAATGCAAGTCACGCAAGGTCCGAACAATTTTTAAATCAATAAAGTGCGGTTGAAACTGAAAGAAACTATTGCGATTGTTTCGTAACACTATTTCGTTGATAATTTTTTTTTTTACAACGGCCGTGTTTAAAGCTCTCATTGAGTGAAATCTGCTTGGGAGGCAAAATTAAAATAAATTAGTTTCGTCAGTCTCAACACAGATCAGCGTGATTTATACTGAATAGTTGCAAGATCTACTCAGTATAACTCGGATGACATATACCTATATTCCAAACCTATGCTGGGTTTGTTGTGCTGAATAACTTTTACTTTAAAAACAACTCTAAAACTTAGATCTCGAAATAATGCGATCCTAAAGTATCCACGATCAAGTATCTAAGTATATTTTTATACATAGGTAATAAATATTGCGTCCTGTCTGCAATCCAAAGCTTTGATCATCCCAGATTGGAAACGAAACAAACAAACTGGGCGAGGTTCATCAACATACGTGGTTTAACAACACATTTTAAGGCACAGATATTTGTTATGCTGTCCAGCGAGCATTACGAGGTAATGACAGCTAGCTGATGCTGGCTGATTAAAAATGTATCCATACCAGCCTATGTATGATGTGGATTATAATTATAAAATGTATTCCCAATTTTCGATTATATTAAAAAAAATGGCATAATAATGTTAACATGTGGCATTATGTCACAATAAAACATACATTTAACAAATCGCTGTGAAAACCGTAAAGCATGTTCCGGTTGTAGAAAGTATAGAGGAAATTCGTTTGCGTTTTATTTTATTTCGACGAAGGATTTTCCGCTAGAAAGGTTCCAGGTTCGTCGGTCAGATAAAGTGCGCTCAAATATAAAGTTTCAATTTCCTCGCCGTCCGCGCGACGTGCGGTGCCTTCCGAAATGAATACCCCCTTTGATCTGTCCCTTTTGCACTAGGTATAATTGTACATTTCGATCATTTCATTATTATTCAATATTTAATGTAAAGCACATCGAGATGACATATTTATCTTATCTACCCCTGAAAGATCAACAGGAAAATTTGAAAAAATATCATAGTGGAGCGTCGGAGGATTCACCTATATTGTCATCGTTGTGCCAAGTTTTCTCCTCGATATCGTGATCTTTTTGCATCAGTTTCCCTTTCCACATTTATAAAAGAAGACATCGTGTAAAACTTCATGGCAACTTTTTAAAAATAATACGACGTGAATAAGTATGCTAGCTCGTGTAGATTTCTCTCTACACATGTGGAGTTTTCATCATTTTGATCAGTATTGAACCCTTGAAAAATCATAACAATCATAACCTATCTGTCATGAATAATTCTTAAGCATGATAACCCGAAAATTCAATTTCCGAACAATGGGATCGTATTAGCATACAAAAGGTTTCACATATTTTACGCAAATCCGTTATATTTTGAGTTATCTTCTTACAAAAAGGCAATGTTTTTCCCCTATCCTATGAAATACATTTTATTCGAGAGTCAGGTTGTTAGATAGTAGTGGTTAGAATGTTTGAATAATTAATTTTGAATTGACTGAGAACGTACAGACGAATAATAATAATTATTCTGTAATCTGTGATTGTAAGTATCACAGTAAAAAAAGAGTATAATGTATATTTTTCCTCAAAAATTCATTGAACTTATTCTCGTCTGTACTTACAATTGTATGTTCTACGTTCACTGCCGGAGTTGGAAACATTTTTAATCACCAATACTGTCAGGGCAGCAGAGCTTTTGGAGCGAGTCAGCTATCCTGGACCACTATTTTCGAGGGAATATTTTCGCATTGCTCTCCCAATCATGTTTGTATGCAGCTGCGCCAAGCCTCATTCTGCGCTTCGCTATCAAATTGTCAACGTTTTACATACCTACCAACTGCATATATATACATTGTGCCATTGTCCACAGCCGGGCCTACTCATTTGTACATGATTTTTTACGTTTTATGTTTTAAAACAGTGTGTTGAAATGTGAATACGCATAGCGGTATTTGTCATATTCTTTTTACAATGAATAGGCTGGTCTTTGTTCATAATCTCAATAGCACAAATGAGGATCAGGAGAGGCCTGCTGTAAGACATCTCACATAAACTAGGTGGTAAGCATATAAAGCTTTGAAGAACTGGTCCACAAGTGTAAGTGAATTAGTCTTTCGTAACTTCCCTTCTATATTTCTATAGACTGAAAAATCTCTCAGTAAAAGTTTCCGGCTGTTATTTAATTTCACGTTTGGCAGACTCTCAATCAGCTTCACATTCGGAACAATCATTCAATCAACATGTCCATAATTGATGGTTATCGCATTACGCGACTCGTTAGCGACTGCCGTTGATTTTTGTTATCATGATTCCTTTTTAAATAAATAATGAGACACAAATGAGAATTTAAATAGATCCAATGACAAGATTTATACGCATTTTATAATGACTTCAAAATCGTGTTTTAGCTTACTTTGTATGAGGATTTTAAATGTTTGCAAAATGCAAAGTTATGTTAAGGTTAACAATGATGTTGATAATAAGCGAAGACGGTGCACAAAGTGTGACATGAGGAGGTTTCACCTCTGAGAGAGTTGCTAACTTAATTCATTATAGTGCGCTGTGTTTGAGTTCCGTGAGTACTCGACGGTTTCGGCCTTGTTTCAGCAAACGGGTACCTGCCTCCCGAGCTCACCCCAGCCCGCCGCGCCGCCGCCGCCGCCGCCAGCGCGAGCGCCCCGCACCTTCGGATAAACAACCACCTGATTGACACCTATACCATGTAAATTACTTCCGGGTAACTTTTAAGGACGGGCTCATGCGATCTTAGGGTTTTAGTTACAAAGTGTATATTGTCGGGCTAAGGGGAATATGTTGTTTGAGAAGGTTGCTTATCATAAGTGAATCCGGGATTTGAGGTCTCCGCGTCCTTATATAACTTTTGATTTTAAAGTGGCCACATACTCGACATTATATCACAGTAACGAGAAGAACTATTTATGGTATACCCGAGTTTCTTGCCTGTTCTTCTCAGTTGAAGGCCGACTTACGAACTGGCGGTAACTTCAGTAGCTTTGACCTTCATAGGGGCCCTTCTAGGGCCTAAATTGAATAAATGGCTTTGACTTTGACCCGGAAAGATAGGAATATAGGATAGGAAGTTGAACCGTCTTGGGTGAGTATGAGTACTCGTCGCGGCAAATAGTAACGAATATGAAACTTAAATTATGCAAACGTATTATTGAAGAATTCATCAACTGACAATACATACGTTACGGTATCAATATAATTTATTGTAACGTACACGAAATATCATTATAATAAAATTTACTTTATGTATTTGATAATGTAACGTTGTGAAGAGAGGCGTGCAGGCCAATCGAGTTTTAATCTCGGCAGCCCCAACAATTTGCTGTAACAAAAAAGGTGATTGCGTCGGTAAAAATTATCAATGAAATAATAATGAAACGGGAAAAGGTGAATGCGGTAATAACATTCAGTTATATCAATGATACCGGTACATTTTATGTAGGTGACAGTGACAGTCCAACGTAAATAAGAACAAATACCCCAGTTTTCCAGCGACGAAGTGCAACCTCAGCTCTACCACTCTACATCGCCGTCCTTATAAAGTTAATATTCGTCGTAACACAAGCACCGACAGATTTGCGCTTCCAGCAACCACTTTTAAAGTTTTAATGGGTTAATCATGGAAATCTGAGATAAGCTATAGGTACTTACCTGTATTTTATTTGATTTGTTTTTGGTTTCATTAAAATAACGAGCTCGAATCATAGCGCAGTTATTTATTATATTTACTTAATTTATGTTATTCTAAATATTTTTAGTGTCATGAGATAAAGGTGTAGCCTCTCGGGAAATTACTGCCGAAATCTCTCCGCCCGCCTATAGACAGTTTGCTCGCCTCCTTTGTGCCTTGAATCAATTCCCGTAACTTATCTGCATATTTTATAATGCGAGACGAAGTGACGCTGCAGCGTTGGGAACTCTCTTTAGGGATTTCATCTTATTTTGGTTGGTAAAACAGAGTAATAAAAAGCAATTATCTGTGTAACCCATGATGAATCGAAGTATCTATCTAATTTTATGAGAACCGTATCGTATATTGTCATAGTTACGCGGAATGGACCACTAGCTATCTTCTGCGGTTTCATCTGCGTTTCCGGGATAAAGTACCAATTATGTCCCTGTCTACACTATTTTTTTATATTACCACTAAGGCGTCTTTATCGCAACAGACAGTTACATTCGCATTTATAATATTATCTTGATAAAGCGGAGTGCTTATGTTTACGATCATGGTATCGTAATAGTCAATTGAGTTTATTAAGTCTATCACGGTCCAATGGCATAAATGGTGTCTTGTAAATTTCCAAATAAAAAGCTTCATTTTACAATAGTTTTGTTAAATGCCATGGGGGCACCGGTCACCTCATCTGGTTTGCTTTATTGCGCCATGGGGGGCACCGGTGACCTAACGTAAGAGGAAAAGTTTAAAAAAAAATTGCCGCCGCAGTTTACCAGAAATTTATAAAATGAAATGTGGGTACATTTCATGACAAAATACGTCGATTACAATAGAAACGTATTTTTAATAATATACGTTTTTCTGTGATTTGCGACGTTGTTTGTGTAAATAAGAATGATTAAGTAATATTTAAATACCTACTTTTGTCAAAAACAGATTTATTGCCTTGGGGATCAGATTCACGAGTAGGTGTTTCGTATTGTCATCATGCATGGCGGACTAATTGTGTGAATAATGTATTCGTAAATTAACCAATTTCAATAAAAAATAAACTAGAAATGATCACCATGTACTAAGTATAATTTATTTCCATTTACGAAGAGAGTGCAGTAAGCGGCTGGTCTCAAGAGGCGGTAGCATAGCAATGTTTTGTTGGCAGCGCGCAACCTAACTTTCAGAAGCAACTGGAGCGAGTCCGCACCGCAATAGGATTACCGACAGACATAGAAAGCCTGCGCATGTCGACTAATTCAATTTCATTGTCAATATAAAACCAAACAAAACTTTTTTCAACTTTGCTCTCTGTTTTCAAACCATAACAGATTTCATAGATGTAACTGTGTGTATATGTTGATTTTGTTATGATAGAATAAAATATGAAAGAGTCAATTCTATTTGGATGTGCAATTTAGCGGTGACGGGCAATAGGCGACGGGAAAGATGGGACAGCCTTTTGGAAAAAATGTGGGATAGCGAAGCAATAGGATTTATTCGATTTTTGACGGCAGCCAATCAAAGCTTTTCAAAAGATCGCCGGTGGCTGTTGCTACGTGAAACAACGGGAATGAATTGTTCGATCGGTGAGCGCCAGTCGCTGTCGGCTTCATGCAGCAGGTTGCTTGTAACCACTCTCTTTCGCTATTCTATAGACTTTTTAACCGACTTCAAAAAAAGGAGGAGGTTCTCAATTCGGTTGTTTTTTTTTATGATTGTTACCTCATAACTCCATTTATTAACCGATTTGGAAAATTCTTTTTTTTGTCTGGAAGGGTACACTTCCCGTTTGTTCACATTGTCATCAGATCAGGATTTGACTACGTCTTAGTGTACTTTGAAGTCGGTTTAAGTTTTTTGTTAAACAGTCCAATTATTATGTGTAAACTCGTATCCGTAGATAACATGTATGGTTAGTTAGGACGTCAATTGTTTAAAGGCTCATATAATAAACTAGCTTAAGCCCGCGACTTCGTCCGCGTAGATTATTTCTTTTTTCTAGATATGAATCATTGTAACAATATAGAACTTTGTTCATAGCTATAGCCCGCCACTACGTGTGATATTTGACAAAAGTTCAGGAAGATTGAGAGCTTACATGCGAGCATGCCACATAAAACTGAAACAGTCCTGCCGCAAATAAACTCTAGCAAATTTCGGAGTTCATCCCTGTGATTTATTAATAGCCATCGCGAAGCAAACCTCGATAAGGAACTGTAATCTTTTAAATTCAAACGGAAGGTGCTTTGGGATCAATGGTATACGCGGCACGAGACTGTTTCTTCTCTGGCAGAACCAGTTAATATTTTGGCCTCAATAACATTGCGGCGGAGAACTGTTGCTCGTAGTCAAGTTCTACAGCACAATTTTAGAGGCCGTATATTTCTAATCAATATGACAGGAGCAGGTACATGCATGAAACGGATTACCCGGCGGATTAAGAGAGTTAAAAAATTGAATAGGATAATTAACCGACTCATCCATATCGACCATGGTGGCAACATTTCATTGATCGCAGCGGGTTGGTCATTTTTGGGAGTCATAATGGGTATCTCGCGCATAACCACTCTATCGGTTTGTGTTCATAGTAACATCAGTCAGTATACATTTCATCTATACCTAACTTGGTATGTGTACCATCTATATGTGGAAAGTTTATGTTCCCGATTTGAAGAAGAAGATCTGAAAATCTACCGGCAGAAATATGCATACATACACTGTCCGATTAGCTAAAGAAGAAATATGTTTTTTTTGGGAGGTGTCGAGATCGGGATTATTTATCTAAAATTACGCCATGAGACCTATCCACAAATTCCTCAAACATTTCATGACAGCTGAGATATTTGCTCATGGCACACGGTCAGACAGACGAATACACCTATATCCACAAGTTCCTCAATAATTTCCAGACAGCTGAGATGTTTCTGTCTGTCTGTCAGTCTGAGGACAGAATTTGCCTCCTTATGTGTGCACCGCTTGTACAACGGACAGTTCTCTGAAGAATTGTTTGACTTGATGCCCATGGGCTACCTTCTACCATCGCAACTCTCGCCATCGACGGGGAGTCCATACTCATATATTGGAACCGAAATGGTTTCTACTGTGCGGTTTCAAAGGAGTTTTCTAGCGCGTAAACTCAGGCTGTGGAATGAGCTCCCCGCCATGGCGCCAGGGTGTGAAGATATTTCTGTATGGTCGGCAACGCACGAGTGATACATACGGTGACCGCTTACCATCAGGCTGGCCGTATGCTTGTTTGACACCTTAGTATTAAATTTAAATAATAATAATAATTTAAAAATTACCCGTAGAAGACAGACAGACAGACGGATCAACACGGGCGGAGATCTATCCAAAAGTTCCTCAACCAGACAGCTGAGAATTTTTCTCGTGGCAGACAGACAGATAGATGGGCGGCAGTAGGCTTCTTAATAACATGATACAAGTGTACATTATTTTACTTGAATACAAAATTATGTGAATGAACAGCTTAAATACAAAATTTCATCCCCCTTTACGAATTTCAACCCTTGAAGGGGTCAAGGGTTGAAATTCGAAAAACGAAAAGTTGCGTTAGTTTCCAGCCATAAGCCGAGATTATAGTGACTTCAAATACAAAATTTAATCCCCCTTTTCACTCATTAATGGATCAAATTCCAACAACAGCGATATTCTTTGCGTTAGTTTCTAAATTTTAATTATATTCCAAGCTTATATAATAAATGTAGTATACTTCTATACACAACTTCATCCCTTTTTTACCCCTTCGGGGTCGGAATTATCGAAAACGCTGAGGCACATATAAATAAATTTTCAATCATCAGCCTAAACACAAAATTTGAAGGTCCTAACTTCCAAACTGATGGACTTTCATACAAACTCGCATCCCCTATTTTACCCCCATAGGGGTGTAATATTGAAAAATCCTTCGTTAGTGGATACCTACACTGTATAATTATAAATTTAGTGATGTTTACTATGGAAATAAAAGATTTTCGTAGACAACTTAATCCCCCTTTTCCCTCATCGGGGGTGGAATTATCACAAACGCTGTGACAACTTTACTTTAATTTTCAATCGTCAGCCTAAACACAAAATTTGAAGATCCTAACTTCAAAACTGACGGACTTCCATACAAAATTTCAAGTCCTATTTTACCCCCTTAGGGGTGTAATTTCCAAAAATCCTTCTTTACTTGATACGTACACTGTATAATAATAAATTTAGTGAAGTTTATCGTGAAATTGAAGGCCTTGTATAACCAACTTCATTCCCATTTTTCCCCTTTCGGGGGTGGAATTATCATAAATGCTGAGATAACTTTACATTAATTTTCAATCGTCAGCCTAAGCACAAAATTTGAAGATCCTAACTTCAAAACTGACGGACTTGCATACAAACTTTCATCCCTTATTTTATCCCCTTAGGGGTGGAATTTCCAAAAATCCTTCCTTAGTGGATGCCTACACCGTATGAAATGAAATGAAATGAAATAATTTATTCATTCAAATAGGCCTTCACAGGCACTTATGAATAGTCAAACTCTAATACTCTAATGCACGGTTCGGAAGGTTGCTTTTGCTAAGAAGAGCCGGCAATAAACTCAGCAATTACTCTTTTCAAAATCAAACTTAAATTTATTACATCAGATGTTTCCTGTAGAGCGAGCGCTACACCCAAGCATTTTTATCATTTAAATATTCGGTAATATTGTAGTAAGCCTTCTGTACTAAAGCGGCCTTAATACATTCCTTAAACTTATGTGACGGTAAATTCAAAATTTTATTAGGGATTTTATTATAAAATTGTATACTCAGTCCTAAAAATGAACCTTGCACTTTTTGGAGTCTATAAGCAGAGGTCACAAGTTTATGCTTATTTCTAGTATTAAAAGAGTGCACGTCACTTTTTTTTACAAAAATATTAATATTCTGATGTACAAATAATATATTTGCATAAATATACTGCGATGCTACTGTGAGGATACCTATATGTTTAAACTTATCTCTGAGGGAAGCTCGAGAACTCATATTATAAATAGCTCGCACTGCTTTTTTTTGCAAAATAAAAATGGTTTCTATATCAGCAGCTTTACCCCAAAGTAAAATGCCATAAGACATAACACTATGGAAATAACTAAAATAAACTAATCGAGCTGTGTCTACGTCTGTTAGCTGTCTAATTTTTCGAACTGCATAAGCAGCTGAACTGAGCTTTCCCGAAAGACATGATATTTGGTTGCCCCATTGAAGTTTCGAGTCTAAAGTAATCCCTAAGAATACTGATGATTCAACAAGACCTAAAGGTTCATTATTTATCATTAAATTACAGCCTACTTTTTTAACATTAGGTAGTGCAAATTTAATACATTTAGTTTTCTTTGCATTTAAAACTAGATTATTTACAGTAAACCAGTTTAATACCCGAGATAATGCACCGTTTACATCGTCAAAATTAGATTTCAGTCTATCAACACTAAAAATCAGTGAGGTATCGTCAGCAAACAGTACAATTCCACAGGTATTTTTGACATAAAAAGGAAGATCATTAATATAAATTAAAAATAGAAAAGGACCTAAAATAGAGCCCTGCGGTACCCCCATAAGCACAGGAGAACCAGATGATTTAATACGATTGACATCAACACTTTGAATTCTATCCCCGAGATACGACTTCATCAGATCAAGTGCTGCGCCCCTAACCCCATAATAATTTAGTTTACGTATGAGTGTCCGGTGATCAACACAATCAAAGGCTTTAGATAGATCACAGAATACTCCAATAACATTCTGTGATTTCTCCCAAGCGTTAAAAATATTTCTTAAAAGTGCTACCCCGGCATCAATAGTTGAACGACCCTTTGTAAACCCATACTGCTCACTATGTAATAGTTTATTCAAATTAAAGTGAGCGAGCAATTGCGTTAAAATAATCTTTTCAAATACTTTGCTCAAGGCTGGCAAAATGGAAACTGGTCTATAATTGGAAGGATCACTGGGATCTCCCGCCTTGAACAAAGGTATAACTTTGCTATATTTCATTAAATCTGGAAATTGGCCGAAATCAACGCATTTGTTAAATACTAAAGCTAAATGCGGAGCAATGTCATCAATGATACCCTGCAAAACAGTTACGGATACATCCCATAAGTCCCCAGTGCGTTTAACTTTCAAGGTTTTAAATGTTTTGACTATGTCGTAAGGTGTAACGTGCCTAAACTTAAATAATTCACAGCACTCAGGCACATTGGATTTTAATAACAATTCAGCATCTATCGGTGACGAATTCAAGGAGCAAGTTGTGTCTACCGGTATATTAGTAAAAAATAAATTAAAAGCATGTGCAATTTGACTATCGTCAGAAATAATGTTATTATCAATATTTAACTCAATACGCTTATTACTGTTCTGGTATTTTCCCCTTTCAGAGTTGATAATGTTCCAAGTAGTTTTGACTTTATTGTTTGATTGACTAATTTTATTTTTTAAATATATGGACTTAGCAGAAGTACAGGCTTTCTTAAAAATTTTGGAATAATTTTTGACATACTCAAGAAAATCGATATTTTGATTGAATTTTTTCATGCCATACAGCTCATACAACTTAGCTCTACTTATGTAAATACCCGATGTTGCCCAGTCGTTAAACTTAATTTTATAATTTTCACTAAAGGTTCTGGGTTTAAAAGCCTTATCAAATTCTGTTTTTATAAATTTAAAGAGATTACTGTAAAGACTATCTGGTTTGTCCTGTGCCATGTCAACAGAGGCAATATTGTTACTAACCCTATCTTTAAAACGGACCATACGATTTAATGTTATGGGCCTACAAGTTATCTTATGCGGTTTAACATTAGTTTCATTAAAAAGTACTACTTTCTGACCACAATGATCCGAAGTCAACTCAGTGACAATAGATTTTTCGAGTACATCACAGCAGCAGAATACATTGTCCAGGCACGTTGCAGAAGTTTCTGTCACTCTAGTTGGTTCATAGAATAAATTATTAAGATTAAATGATTTGAATAAATTAATAAATCTAAGTGTTGTAGGTGAATCTACTAACAAATTAACATTAAAGTCGCCACATACTATTATACTTTTATTACATGTTTGAGCTTTCTTAAGAGCATCTTCTAAAACTAATTCAAACAAATTATAGTCACCTAAAGGGGGACGGTACACACAAATTATAATATAGCGCTCAAGCTCTACGCAGGACAACTCAACAGTGCGCTCGATAGATAAATCTACAATGTCTTTGCGATTTTTACATTTAATATTATTTGAAACTAAAATTAAACTACCTCCATGTATAGCTGATTTTCTAACGAACGCACTTAACAGTTTATAATTAGGAGTATTGAGCATTAACTCATGATTCTTCAACCAATGTTCAGTTACACAAAAAATATTAACATTATTGTACTCAAGAAATAATTCAATTTCCAATTCTTTGCCAGCTAGGCCCTGAATGTTCTGATGCACAATATTTAAATTATTGACCTGAGCCTTTGTCATAATATCTAAAAACCCTCCCCAGACACCTCGTTATCGCTAATAACACCCGTGTCAGTAGTCCCAACTAAGCTACTTGTAGCTTGGTCATATATGTGTATATTGCGGGCTAACAATGTAGCGATGTGTCTCTTACACTTAATTGGCAGATACATGGTATCTTCTGTCAGCTTAAAATTAAATACAAAATTATTAATGTCAAAAAAATACGTAGCGTCGCAATGACGGTGAATTAAATTATACAGTGTGATATTTAAGTCATATATATGCCTATTCTGTTCCTGAGACAACAGGTTGGAGTAAGGTAAGGCACATAATACAAATTTCCATTTATATTGGCTGTGCAAGTCAAGCAACTTGTTAAAACTATTAATTATATCTTTTTTCCGCACGGACAAACCATCTCCATAAATTACCATTACCGTTGTATCCTTGTTAAGTTCATGTGACCGAATATTGTCAATTAAGTATGTATAAGGAGCACCGGGATAACATTTATTAATAACCTTTTCTTTTAATTCATTATTAAGGATCGGGCCGAAATTTTTACCAATTTTGTCACAAATAACAATCGTTTGTTTCGTATTGTTCAGAGGCAATAGGGTTTGATATATAGAATTACTATAATTTAGCTCAGTCTGTGAAGCAGAACTATGCGTTGGGCTCAAACATTTACAATGATTATTTACAAGAGAGTCTAGACGTTCACTGTTATATTCACTTAACTTAAGGAGCTCGTCTGCCGCTAAAATATGTTGGGTTATTTCTGATTGAGCCTCACTATATTTTTTATTAATAGCTTCTAAGGAGCGATTAAGATTTTCTATTTCCTTAACCAGCTGTTGATTATTATTCTCATAAGAATCCTTACTCAGCTGAAAATTAATATCATTCGTTTCTAATTTACTAAGTAAATTAGTATGAATAAACTTCACTAAATGTATAATAATACATTTAGTGAAGTTTACTTTCAAATTGAAGGACTTGCATTAACAACTTCATCCCCCTTTTCCTCCCTTCGGTGGCGGAATTATCACAAACGCTGAGATAACTATACATTAATTTTCAATCGTAAGCCTAAACACAAAATTTGAAGATCCTAACTTCAAAACTGACGGACTTGCATACAAACTTTCATCCCCTTAGGGGTGGAATTTCCGAAAATCCTTCCTTAGTGGATGCCTACACTGTATAAGGTATCTTTGTGCAAAATTTCAAATCTCTAGGTCCAGCGATTTGGGCTATGCGTTGATATATTACTTACAAACTTTCATCCCTTATTTTACCCTGTTAGGGGTGGAATTTTTAAAAATCCTTCTTTTGTGGATGCCTACACTATATAATAATATATTTAGTGAAGTTTACTTTGAAATTGAAGGATTTGCATAAACCACTTCATCCCCCTTTTCCTCCCTTCAGTGGTGGAATTATCACAAACGCTGAGATAACTAAACATTAATTTTCAATCGTCAGCCTAAACAAAAAATTTGGAGATCCTAACTTCAAAACTGACGGACTTGCATACAATCTTTCATCCCTTATTTTACCCCCTTAGGGGTGGAATTTCCGAAAATCCTTCCATAGTAGATGCCTACACCGTATAATAATACATTTCATGAAGTTTACTTTGAAATTGAAGGCCTTGCATACCCAACTTCATCCCCCTTTTCCTCCCTTCGGGGGTGGAATTATTACAAACGCTGAGATAACTATACATTAATTTTCAATCGTCAGCCTAAACACAAAATTTGAAGATCCTAACTTCAAAACTGACGGACTTGCATACAAACTGTCATCCCCTATTTTACCCTCTTAAGGGTGGAATTTCCAAAAATCCTTCCTTAGTGGATGCCTCCACTGTATAAGGTATCTGTGTGCAAAATTTCAAATCTCTAGGTCCAGCCGTTTGGGCTGTGCGTTGATTTATCAACAATCAGTTTATCATTTTATATATTAAGATAGCAAGTAGCGTTTTTAGCCGACTGCAAAAAGTTATGTGGTACCTATTACAATTACCAACACATCGTGGTCAAATTAGATTTTTTTATGTTAATTGTTTTTCACTCCCTTCAGACCAGTCTCTAATTACTAGATACATATTAAAGTATCTCGGTACATCATTATTTGAAAGTTTTGCTTTTTAGTAAATAAAACTTTTTTTTTGTTTTCTTTTCGTTGTTTGTTGTTGTTTTGTTAATATGTGATCATAGACCTGATAAACTGAACGCGCCCTTATGCTTGTGCTGCCACAAGTTTCTTGGCTGCCACCTACGTTGCACCGTGGTCCCTCTCTCTTGTCTGTGCCTCTGCCCGCCTCGCTTGTACGTTCTAATAAAATACTGTTAAATAATATTCACTCGCAATAAAATGAAATTTGACACGAAAAATAATTACAGCTTACTTTTTTTCCTGGCATGTGGGTAACAAAGCCTAAAAATAATGTAACAATAATAATATAGTTATTCAACAATGTATGTAAAATCTCATCCAACGTTTTGTTTGAAAGGAAATTAAAGGTAAATATGAATTATTATGAATCCTCAAATTAATCTTTATTTTACGGCCGTTTTAACGACTTTGGTTAAGATTGTCGATAAACTCTTTACCGCATTGTCTTATCGCAACATTGCAGATTGTCTTCGACGTTTCGAGGAGGCCTTCTCATCTTATGGTCATAAATTAAAAACTTCGGCTATAATTTTGTTGAACTATCAATAATTAGTAGAACTATAGGTACATACTAGAATATATCTTATGATTATGTAAGAATGAAGTAAGTAAAATGTCCATTTAGACATCGGAGTTTATTTAAACATTGCAATACGTTATATTTCCTCAAACATTTTATAAATCAGAGGAAAAATTATACCTACTATAGTAATTAGTATTTGGACTACATCAAGAACATACGTAATCGGTATCAAGGCTTAGGCTTATATTATGTTGGTGCTATTTATTCGCCTATGTGAAGGGAATGCGGAATATACAGCTCAAATTAAGGCATAGGTAGTAATAATAGGTATGTTCGTAAAATATTTTAGGCTACAATAAAATAAATATAATTATTCATTACTTAGATTTACTTTATTACGTCATCAATTTATTCAGAAATTTTATTGTGAAACTTTTTAAAGATGGCTTACTTTGTCAACATTCAATAATACTAATGCCTTACGTTGCTTATTTCTGTCCTTCATCAGCTTATACAGTGTAGCTACCCGACATTATTCCTTTTTATTAGATGCCCTGTCTCATCACCACTTTATCCGCGCTATGACTCCGTCAACCCACCCAAGTTGGAAGTTCAAACCACACGCTGAATATCATGGGGTATTGAGGTATTTTACAGTGGATCAGATTGAGAAAATCGCTAGTTATGTTGAGTGAGGTAGACCATAGCGTTTATTCGCTCAAAGAGCAGCTCGACTGGGGAAGTACAGAATACCGCAACCATAACTATGTTGTGCTCCTGCGCGTGAGTAATGTCGCCCGCCAGTGCTCATTAGGAAGGGGGAAAGGTCGGTAACGCGTGTGTGGAGCCCCATGTGTTGTTGCTTACCATCAAGCGGGCTGTACGCTTGTTAACTGACTTCATCGTAATATTTTATGTCCACAAATCACGGTGTCGTTGGCAACTAAACTACAACCAATAGTATTATTGGGATAGGTACGTTGTGTGTAGGTACCTACTTGTTGGTAGTAATTACCAACTATCAGTGAATACTATACCTAAAATACTTATTTTAAAATCTTCACCAACTAAAATCTTATAATAATTGGTACAGTTTACCTAGTTGTTAGTAATCTATACAAATAATACAAGTCAAGTATGAGTAATTACCAACTATCAGTGAATACTATACCTAAAATACTTATTTTAAAATCTTCACCAACTAAAGTCTTATAATAATTGGTACAGTTTACCTATAGTTGTTGGTAACCTATACCAATAATACAAGTCAAGGCTCATTAATTACCAACTAACAGTGAATACTACCTAAAATACTCATTTTAAACTCTTCACCAACTAAATTCTTATAATAATAGACTCATATCCAAATACATATTTAAAATTTGTAGTATTATGTATAATGATATCGCGTCTATTCCCCATAGAGCTATGATCAAATGAAAATGCGGTGTCGACCTCTCTAATCATGGGATTATCTCGTTAAGTCTTGTTAGACGGCGGCAGTCACTGCTTGATCCCGGTTGGATTCCCCAAATGTCACTTCAGGATTTTTTTTGTCAACAAAAATAGTAGATGGATGAAGAAATCAGTCCACGGAATCTTTGGATGTTTTAGAGAAGACGGAGTGCCTACGTTACTCTGTTATGTAGTATGTAGACCTTATCACCAAGTAAGTCGGTAACTGAATTTTAGTATATCAAGAAGACTAGCAGTACATAATTATCTATACGCATGAGAATGATTACAAACAACGTAACTTATAAATAAACTGGCTGCCCGGCGCGACTTCGTTTGCATGGTGTCCTGTACCCCTACCCATTTTTTTTTTAGTTTTACAAATTTCAGGGCGGAGACAAATCCAACAAGTCAAAGATCATTAAAATCGGTCCAACCGTTCTTGAGTAAATGGTGTAACTAACACGACCGTTGGCCACTAATTACGCTACAGCCTGCATATAGATATTTTTGGTTACATCATAGGCTTGATAAACATATGGGTATCTATGTAGAAATAATATTTCCAAACAATCTCAGTTAGAAATGCTGACGTATTAATTAGACGTTGTCTCAATAAACTGGTTAGATTCGTTCTAAACAGCTTAATTTTACTGTTACTTTTTTAACTATGGACGGAACTGTTAGATTCGATGTGATATATTTATAGTAATTATGTAGTAACTTAATTGCTTATTACATAATTGTCTCTATTTTGAAACATGGTCAATGAATTACGCCGAAATATAATAGTTTTTTCAATTTCGTGATATAAATGTTTTTCTAGGAACTTCATACAAAATAGACACATACCGATTAAAATATCAGTTGTTTGCAGTAAATATACAAGAATCAATGGAAAGGAAGTTGGCAACCCGACTAACAAATATAATGTCTAAAGGAACGTTTCTGCGCAGCTAACCCAATTGTACTTGTGAAAATATAAAGTTTTCTAGAACGGGAAAACAGACTTGAATACAATAGGTACGTACATACGTGATAGAGGAACTTAACGCTTCTCCCGCTCTCTTGTACCTACTTCACCGCGATAAACTGACAAGTCGAGAACAGACTTGAATCTCAGCGTTAAGCTATAAGTAGTGCCAACTGTATTCGTTTGTGTGCACGAAGTTTGGAAGTAATCTATTTAAAAGTGTCAGATTAGAGGGGGTCGGGTGAATTTGCTTAGGCGGGTTCGGTCAGCAATTTATGTCGGGAGGCCGCCACAGATGTGGTTGGTGGCCCAACGCCGCGTCGGCTTGTACGGTTCTACCACTGTTTATAACAACAAAGGCGCCGTAATTAAGCACTTGGCGGGAGCGGGCCCTGGATAATAAGAGTACCTACTCGCATCGCTATACAAATATGGCTGACAAACTTTTACTTACCAACGGCACTTGGATATTATTCGTTTCTCGGAGATTAAACTTCAGAAAGTGTCTAATTAGTTGATATCGTAGTAAACATTTACTTTTTAATTTCATTTTTTAATATTCTTAACTGTGCAGTTCTGTAACTGTTTGGATCCACTAAATCAGGGGTCTTCAACTCCTAATTGCTTTCATTTATTGCCCATTAATACAAATCGATTACGTAAAAAGTTCTTGAATATAAACCTGTAATGTAAGATAATCTTATACTTTCTTTTTATACGACGAAGTCGGTAAGCAAGCGTACGGCCCGCTTGATGGTATGAACAGCACAAATATAGGCTTCAACAATGTTGGAAATAGAAGCAAATAAAAAAAAAAGACCATACCCCTCCCCAATGAGCTCTCTTTACTCACACGCAGGAACACAACATAAAGTTGTTTGGCTATGGTATTCTGTTAGGTGGCCCTTCGGGCTGTCCATAGAGTGAATAAACGCTACGCTCTACCTCTCTTAATACTCTGCACGTCATTTAAATGTAATTTAAAAAAAAACGATAAAAAAAAAACTTATTGAAACAGCTCGTAGTAGACTATATTATTTACATTTGGAGATGTAAAAGCATCGGGAATGAACGCTGATAGAGAATTCTGAAAACTACTTAACTTTTAGTTACTCAAACTTAAAGTAGAATCTGTGCTTCGAGACAACCGCACGTGGTTCTACTTTTAAACTCATGTAAGTATGTTGTATGTACTTTAACGGTCAGAATCGCATAATGTAATTGAAATGCACGAGGTTAGATGTATCATTCAAGAGGCTAGAAACACTCAAGGAGAAGGTAGTTGTGAAATCTGAAAACAGAGTAGAAACACAAGAATGAAAAGGTTTTCAGGCAATAGCTCAACTGGAGAATAATAATTGGATGAGAAATAAAGCAGTATAGCGCACTAGGATCAAGGGTACCGGTACAATACGGCGTGATAAAATGGCAACTCAGCATTGAGAGAGCTCTACCTGCAGAGTTAGTACAAGCGGTACATACAATTATGTGTTTGGCTCGGCAGCAGTGCATAACCAACCTTTGAACCCCTCGCTATGCTCAGGATTCTATATTTGAATCACGAGCGAACCGACCCTCTAAGATTGATTCCTGATTTAGCCTTCGCTTCCTCAGGTTTCAATGCAAGTACTCGCACCAAAATACAACTATATGCAGCCTTTCATAAGAAATAACTATTACATGTTACTAGCTGTCCTCCGCGGTTTCACCCGCGTTCCCGGGATAAAATGTATTTATTTATTTCCTTCTCCGTACCATAGGCTATCTACTTGCCAAATTTCATGATGATCCGTTGAGTAGTTGAGGCGTGAAGGCATAACAAATAAACAAACTCACTTTCGCATTTATAATATTAGATTATTAGATAGGATTAGGATTATAGTTAGGATTAGGATTAATAAGATAAATAAATTCATTTTCAAGAGCTACTTTTAAAAGGAACGTACAAGACCTCCATTACATTAATGACTTAGTTAGCGCTGTGGCTTTGTTGAGCACTAAGTACACGTCTTCTACAACACGCGATCGGGATTAGAAGGATACAAATCGTTTTAAAATGCTTTTTTCCATTCCCGTTTCATTGTTTTTCCACTTTATAATTTGGATTGGAAAAGCAGGGATTATAAAAAATATGGATACTATACTAGCAATTAAAATCATTAATTTGAATAGCTAGTATGTAGCTACTAAATTATTATTTTTGTAATAATGGTTGATTTAGATATTGATATTCAGAATTACGATCAAGATTATTACAGCCACAAACTAAACAGATTTTGTTAAAGCTTTAGCTAATGAAGTCTCTTAATATAACACCCAAGTATCTATAACATGAAAACATTGAGGTAAAAAAAGTATGCATTTTGATGTTTTCCAAATTAATTAAAATAGCAATGCAACATTTTGTTTGTAAAACCGCATCACCTCGCATCCCTGGAGGGAGACGTTCAACATTAATGATAAGCTCTGATGTCGTTGATAATAAATGGTTTGCCATATGCAATTCTGCTAATACGTTTTCATTTATTTTAAATAAATTTTCATGGAACTGAAACGGAGTTGACCAACCAACGCGTATTATTGTGGCAGATAAAACCAAGTGAATACAGTTGTATTTTTATTGATAGGATTAGTGGATCAATTCATTAGCGTATTTTTTATATTCTGTTTGTTCCGGACTCTCATTCTCGCATTCCAGAAATAATAATAATAATAAATATCCTGGGACATTCCTCACACACGGTCATCTGATCCCAAACTAAGCAAAGCTTGTACTATGGAAACCAGATAACTGATATAATACATATATATATTACTTTTTTGTTTGTAAATACATACTTAATATATATAATTACACCCATTATACTTTAATATTATACATTATTATTCTCTTTATTTTTCTGAGTTCTTAAAATTATTTTTTTATAACATTAATGTATAAAATCAAAAATACTATAAAAAAACCTAATCCTATATATAAATATGATTATTTTTTTTACAATATTTCTATAAAAACAACTAAAAATTATACATTATTATTATTATTATACATTATAATACATAGATAATGCCCAGCGTGCTTGCAACGTTTTTGTTTCTCTCAGAAACCTTTGCCGGCGCAAAGTTTGATGATGATAAGAGCGGATACGTTACAAACAGACAAACAAATAATCATTGATCTATTATTACTACCTACTACCTATCTAGTATAGAGATGCTATCATAAGCAAAGGTTATGTCCCATTTTTTTAGAGTCAACTAAAGTTCTCTTTAGCGCTGAAACAATAATTAGTCGTCTAAGCTGACAGAAGAAACACGTAGCGCTATCAAAACGCTTCTAGGAGTATTTTTCTCGCAAATACCGTGATTTACACGGTGCAAACGCGTTTCGTTCATCGTTCTACAACAGCAAGTGTGGCCGGATGGCTTCACTTGAACGGAACATAGTTTTGTGATGTGTGGCATCTTCTCTATACGTAGTAATAATAGCTCAATGCATTGAATATAATGTTTAACTTACCACCATCATCATCATCATCATTTGCAAGTACCTTATTATTATTTAAGTTATTTTGCTATATTGCAACACGACCTACGAAATTAATAGGCAACCTGCCGTGATATAAACGGTCCATTCATATTCGCAGCATTTCGATACGCACGGATTCAAAAAAGGAACAAACATTTCTCGTCGACAACCGGAAACTGATTTGTGCAGATATTTCATTGGCGTAAGACTAATGTTCATAGCTATAAATAGACTTTTCGACGTACGAAACGTACGAAAAGGTTACCATATAGTATTAAAATGTTCCTGACCCCATATCACCAATTTTTGGATATTTATTAATGGAGATGGCAACAATGTGCTGATTTATAACTTGAAATTAAATCTAGAGTATTGATTCAATCATCATACCCGTACGAATTATCAGATCCAAGCGTAAAAAGTGTTTCATTAGGATTTTTTTATCCTATGTTATTATTGATTATGAGGATCCGTTCCCTTTCTAATAACTAAGCCGTAAATCAATAGTCACAATATGACTTAGTTACAATACAAGCAGAGTTTGCGTAATCATTCGCGCTTTGTTAATTGCATAATTAGTTTAATTCTACGAGACAATTCTAAGTACATTATATACGATTTGAATTCCTGTAAATCACGCACATGTGTTATATAGTTAGGAATAAAATTAGACAAGTTCACATTTACCTCTTGAGAGAAGTAGAGCATAAGAGAGAGGTAGAGCATAGCGTTTATTCGCTCAAAGAGCAGCTCGACTGGGGAAGTACCTCCACCTTACAAAATACCGCAGCCAAATAACTTTATGTTGTGTAAAGTTGTGTTTCTGCGCGTGAGTAAGGTCGCCAGAGCTCATAGGGGAGGGGGGAAAGGTCGGTAACGCGTGAGCGATGCTACTTGTGTTGCAAGCGTCCATATGGCTACGGTAACTGCTTACCATCAGGCGGGCCGTACGCTTGTTTACCGACTTAGTTGTATAAAAAAAAAAACCTCTAATTTATCTATTTACAATCGTAATTTAGTTGTATATAAAGACTAAATTTGTTGACTAGATTAGATGTTGTTTCGAGTATGTTATTAAAATAGAGCTAATCATTATAACAATGTTACCTTTCCCGGTATTGTAAAGTATCAAAGTCTGTAGATTATATTGTTCTATAAATAAGTCTCCAGTTACAACGACGCCTCTGTCTTTGAAGATTGTTAGGGGTTTTGGATCGAAACTTATTAGACTAATAGATAAATGCTAATTTGTTGACGGGTGAAATATACTATAATTTAAACCTAGGTTTATGATTTAATTTTGAATAAAGCTTTTGCTTTAGGTAGAACAAACCATCAATATATTTTTATATCATACTTATCATGTGTAATTCAAAAGCTTTAAGATATTATTTCGTCAAATTGATATAAAATTTAGACAGTTTGTGCCGAAGCTACATGATTTGATATCCTACAAATAATTGGAAAAAACTAGTTTACAAAATGTGCTCCTACTAACTGCAATGTTCATGGCCCAGTTTGAAAAAACTTTAATAATAGAAGATCCCGATATCTAACTTTCTACGGGTAACGAAGTGTACTCGCAAACTCAGTCCGTGGCAAAATAAAGTCAACTGACTTGACAGCCAACTACTGTCCCTCCCAATAACTTCTCCAATAGCTATTAAAGAGCAAGCATTCAATTCTATTACAATTATATTATCAGGCAATGAGATATCATTTTAAAATATTATTATTTTCAAGGGATTTTATGCATTCAAATTATGTACAACTAATTTATTCAATCCCTGATTGAAAATAATCTCATAGCCTAGTAGTATTAAATAATAATAAATCTTTATTTTCAGGCTTTAGCTTCCTAGTTTCTAGTAGGTATGATGTTTAGTGAAAATTCTACTATGAAGGTATATTAATGAATATATTATAAAAGCCATATTTTTTCAGAAATATAACACTTTATTCCAACCACCTTAAATAAAAAAACTGAGTAAGGTATATTGATTTGATATAATCAGTAACAATGTATCGCATAGGGCGAATGCCGGTTTATGGTTTTAGTATAGGTATAGGTATCTACGGGGATATATGGGTGTGTATGGAAATCTTATTAACGGTCCCGAATTCCGAAGATAATATCCATATCATGGCGTTCGGCAGTAATTAAATTGGATTGAAACTAAACCAATAGAAAATAAGATGGAATTGCTTCGAACACATTGTAGGAGTATTCGTGAATAAAACATATAACGCCCTGTGACAAATAGCGTACGAGGAATTAAATAAAGCTGAATATAGACTTCCAAGTAATAATTAGGCAAAAAGATCGTGCAGGTAGCGGAAAATTGTCGATTCGTAACACGTGCAGGGCACACGGGGCGCCTGAATCGGCTCGCCGGCCACCAAATAAGATCACTTAAATTCCAGACCCGTAGCCTTACATCCAGATAGCACTACCAGTTACTTCTGTTACATATATGAACCCCACACACAGTAATTACACAAAAGAAACGGAACTAAAGGAACGTTTAAACATTGCCTTTGGTGGCTATTAGATCTTGCGGAATAAACTCGGAATTACTTAAATATACTGTACCTGCTAGCGATGTTATTAAGTTTAGTAGGTACCCGTTAGGACAATTGAGGTAGAGTTCATTCTCACCGGGAGAAATTAGTACGCATTTTGACGCCACACTTTAATAGTAACGAGGAAATAATTATACCCAGGAAACGAGCAAGCAGGTATTAAAATTATCAAAGGTATTTCCGCTAGGTTTCATAGCGCTGTATTAGAGTATGGTGCAATAACAGTCGGTGGTCTGACAACTGACTCAAGGTTTTTAATCTATGCATATAAAATGCTTTGTCCTGAATGACTGACGGACCAACGCACAGCCTAAACCACTGATCGTAGAGACCTGACTTAGGCGTCCGATAAGAAAGGATTTTCCGAAATTCTACCCTTAGGGGTAGAATTTCGGAAATTCAAATTTCAAATTTTAAGAAATTTCAAGGTGGTGAATAACGGGGGCAAAGTTTGTATGGGACAACGTGATTCCTTGGTCCGATCTACTTCAAATTTTGCAAAAACATTCTTTAACAGGATTTATGGAAGACGTGTTTCATATTTTATTGAAACTGATCGCCCAACTGGTTCAAAACGGGTAGAAAGTTATTTTAGGGATGATTTGCATCAAAATTGCTATCAATACTCCTTAGTGCTTTTGATTTAAATATTCTTTGGTAGGTATTTGACATTCCAATTTTAAAGAGTATTGCCACAAGTATTGTATTGTACCGTAGACGGAGAATTATAGTTAGACAAGCCAAGATACGCATATGTCAAAACGTGTATGTTTGAGCAGGACTAAGGGTATTTTTGTGTCCCTATCTCGCGTAGGTATAGGTTTTTATTGTTTGACCTCAGTGTCGATATTTGTTGATGAGTGCAGTGAAACTGTGAAACCCTAATTGTATGTTATTTGTGACTTTGTATCAGCGTTGCCAGACGTCGTCGTTTTTTTAACTAATACTGTAAGTAAATCAAATATTACTATATTCAAGTGTATTTTCTGTCAATATCATGCAAATTGTATAGATAATTTCGTCTAAATTCGATAAAAATCCAAATATATATGTAATTATGTCCAACTATCGCTATCTTCTTCGCTATACGCTGACAGCCTATCTACCTACAATTCTCTATCTACGCATTGCACCAAGCTTTCAACTCACATACAGTTCAACTATTTTATAAAATCGGATTGAGTTTTTAAACATTTTTGTCTGTCTGTTCCGGTTCATAGCTGATTTATAAGGAGTAACTTAGCTACTTTTATTTTTGAAAATAATTAGTGTTCCGCGCAAAAAAAATCTAACCGTTCGCGGGTGGAACCGCGGGGGTCTGCTAGTATTAAATAAATCTGTTGATAATAGCCTGATTTTATGAATAAAAAATTTCATGCTACGTAAAAGCTTGGTATGATTATTTGACTACAAAATTTGTTTGTTTGTTTATTTTTGACACTGTCTTCTTTAGTCACTACTGTCACTACCGTTATGTTGGCAAATGTTACTTATGTTTAAGCTAAGGACTAGCATTATGTAGCGATGATATCGTTTTATATAGGTTCTTGTATCAGTGGCGAACAATCAGATCAGCGGAAAACTTCGCCCATTGGCTTCAAAGTTGAGCATTAAATCAGATCACAAGTAAGCTCTGTTTTTTGGTGTTTGTGTGAAAAATAACAGTTAAGTCACTTTGGTGCTTTTAACGTTTTGATAAAAATAAAACTAGGACATAAAGTAAAAAAAATACTAAAGACATTTACTTCCTAACATATTAATAAAGTATGCGGAAAATGTACTTGCTTACCGAAATTATTTTGCTTGGCTATTCAAAATGTTAAGAAAGTTTAATTACTTTTAAAAACAAAATATAAAATTGAAGTTAAACAATTAGGAATTGCAATAAGTAGCCATTGCAGAAAATGTTTTGGAGAGCGGCGAGCAACAGTGATTCCGACCGTGGCACGGCTAACTTCACTGGTTTATTGTCTCCGTTTGAATTAAAAAAGTTTCACTCAAGTTCTTTCTTAATACTTTGAGCACATATTTACTTACCTTGTGAACGTAGAGTTGCATGGAATGAAAGCATATCAGTTTATTTTTTAAACTTAGGATACGCTGGGATAGCTAAGGATAACTTAGGATAGATCGTTTGACCAAAATCTTACCCGTGCTAAGTGATGATATGACAGAATGTGCTGCAAATTTAGAAAATTACTGGCTCTCAAGTACAGTTACGGGAACACTCCGTTAGGTTTTTGATTTTCAACATTATACTATATATTTATATATACACTAGAAGGAACACAATAATGAGGAGGAACAATGGGTTATGTGAAGACTGTCCCTGGAATATACCAGGATAATAAAGGATTTAAAAAAAAAATATATGTAGCCTTCAAGCAGCATAAGAAAATAGTGTTTTTTTACAGTATATTTAATAAGTTTATTTTGTCACCTCTTCTTATTTGTTTAGAGGTGTCTCAATTACTCAGATTAGACATTACTTAAGTTACAGATATGGCGAAATAGAGACATAGCTAGAGATGCACCAAGTATTTACCAAAACAAAACTGCGCGTGCTATTTATACTCTTCAGCTAAAGGACTGGGCTAGGCTTTGACAGCTGAGGTGTGAGTTTATAGCCATCTGACTAGCTGGCACCGATAATAATTCTGGCTGGAGGCAAGCACGTACCGTGCTCTAATGATGTGAATTACGTAAACGCGTAGTCAGCCAAAGTTCATATGCTAATAACAAAAATAAATGCCAACCTTTTAAACCTCAATTGTGTTTTGTAACTTTAATAGTTTGTTTGTACAACATACATACCTAGTAGGTTCAAGGATTTGTCATGATCATTATGAAAAAATACTCGGAGAATTTGATAGACCGGAGACCGGTTTCCATTATCATTCTTATTTGACAAGCAACTACCGATGTTTTCTGGGACCAGCATTTGATAGCTAGTTCCTTCTATGCTTAGTGGCTTATCATCTTCAAAAAAATCATCACTAATCGTGGTGAGATTGTGGTCAAAGACGCTACTAGACTATGCTCTAGTCTAGAGTCTGGACTATGAGACGGTATCACCCGCGTATTCAATTTCTTTGGTATCACCCATCTTTCATTCTTTTGTTAAATTTTAGTAGTCAAAGCATATTGTCATTTTGTATTCTTTATTTTATTTAAAAAGTTTATGGTACAAAAATATTTTACCCGATTTCATTAAATGTAGAAGCTTATTTATTCGATGCAAATGTTTTAATGTGTATGATACTTCATATTTTCCGTTAGTTATAATATATTTCACTCTTATATTAATCACATATATTGCGGCCATTGTGGTATGGCGTGCATAAACGTGCTTTGTGGTTAAATCAGCTACTCATCACGGTATATTTTGAAATTACTGGTAAGCAATATGTCAAATAATATAAGGTTTTTACGGATGGACTGTTGACTGACTGTTTAGTCACCGTCTCAAATTTCTTGGGCACAACTCTTCATGAAATCGCAAAAACTAACTTTCCATACATTTTGATTAAGCAAGCTTGTCTCCATGAAAAATTTTATGTTTGGTAAATTGCACCGGAGTTATTAAATCTATGAAATCATAGGTTCGCCTAATTATCAACCTCAATTATCAAAGTTAATGCATACTGAGAAGCATTTCCTAAGCCTTTAGCTCCATATTAAATTAACCTTCTTTATTACTTTGTCTCTTAAAGGAGTTTAATGATTTAATTAATTCCTTCGTGTGTAGCATTAATGTAGGTACTCAATTTGGGGAGGCATTTTGTATGTAACATTTGCTACTTTCTGAATCCTCTTAATCCTGTTGTAAATCCCATTGTTATCGGCATGTCCAGCACGAATGTAGATTCGTATCGGATTTCCTTAGTACAATGGCAATGTGAGATTTCACTTGTCTGCAATCTGTTACCTGACGTATGGTATGCTTCTTCGAATATACTTGCAATAGAAACGTTGTCGGTTTCCAGTGTTTGACAGACGATAGAATGCTACTTAGGGATAAGTATGAAGAAATTTAAAAATATTGAGTCGCTAAAAGCTGGGAATCAAAATATATAAATGATTTTAATTTATTAAAAATTAAGACGTGAACTTACAAAACACAACGAGCATGAGTTGCTGTTGAACAAATTCCGTCACTGTCAAGTAGAGTTGAAAACTGTTTGATGAATGTTGTGATTAGTTTTACACTAGTGTCAAATGTCAATTCATCAAGTCCATCGTTCGTATTCAACGGCTAACGTGGGATGCTATTTTTTTGATTTAGTGGATTATAGACGACCCGGCTTTACCTGTTTGTACCGACTATTCAGCATACCAACTTAAATGCATTTGATTTACCTATAGATAACATTTTGCAAGCTACTTACAAGTGCCTTGGATTTTATAAACAGCTAAAAGTTAGTCAGTTAGTTAAAAATATATCTTGTACCTCTCATCTCTTTTTTCTCTCAACTTTTACAACGTACTTTCCATTTGCTTTATAGTTACTTTTCTAACCCTCTACAATTATTATAAGTTCCCAGATGAACGGATCCCCTATCAATGGGTCTCGAGTAACTAGCAATTTTGCCATTCTTCTTTAATTTGAGACATCTAACTACATATATTATTAAAGATCTTGGGTGTGAACCTTCCCTTTTACATTGGTTACCTTAAACACATACCCGTTTACTCATAAAGCGCTATTTAACTAATATACTGTTTAAAGGGTCACGTAAATAATGTCACATTATTTGACAATGACAATAGAGTGACTTTATTTACGTGACGCTCACTCATTAAGTAAGTAACCAAGGTAACTACCCCAAAATTACACGATAATTTCCCGGAGTCGTAATATTAAAAATATGTTAATATCTTAAAGTACGTGACAACTGCGTATTACGTTACTGAGGCATTACACGATTACATAATGTAGTAGCTATTTATAAGACTTAACAAGGTTGTGCGTAACCTCTATCTCCCTTATACAAATATTCTTACCTAGACGCAGTCTCTTTTAATGTGTGTGTGTAATGTGCCTAAACTTGGAATCAGGCTTTTAGAAATGAATAAATAATATTCTTCACATATGTGAATGAAGCCATATGGCTATCTGATCCGACCCAAACTAAGCTGAGCTTGTATTTTGGATTAGGTACCTACAGATATGATATTATAGTGATTTATTTAAGATTTCAAGACAATGTTAGCTCAGTGGTGTAGCATGATTACCCGTTCGCAAAGTCGGCGAGGCCGGTTCCTGGATGGGTGACTGCCTAGTGGTATTTCAACTCGAGCATGGGCTTTTTGGCGGGAACTTGCAGAATGACGTTGCGTTTTCGTTTCTATTTTCATTAATTCGTGTATTTTGAGTTTAATTGCGTGAAGTGAAAATGAAATAATTCATTTCAAATGAATTATGTGCATCGTGACTTTTCAAGTTGTCTCAAAAAGTCCGGGAAGGGACCTTTGTAGTAAAACATGATTTTTATGGATGGTGACTGACTGAGGACTATAATTATGTGAAAGAGATTTATTGCGACTGGAAACTATAATATAACTCGACAATGGCAGAAATGAGCCCTAATTTGGGCTTGGTTGACAAAATTGAAAATAACATGAACAAGAAGAAGAACTCGAGCATGTTCCGTGTTTCCGAAGTCACGTTGGTCCCGCGGTTGTCACTTATTGTGATAGTCGTTAAGCTATTTGGAGGCCTTCTATGCGGCTTAAAATCTCCAACAGTAGGTTGACCATTAGCCGACCTCTACCGATACGGTGGTGGAGTATTTGCCCATTTCCTTTTAGCTTCATTTGTGAAAGGAGGCCTGTGATCAGCAGTGGGATATTATAGGCTGATGATGATGATGATAGCTCAGTGGTAATTAATGACATATCATTGTGGTAATCATATTGAATGGCTTGACGAAGGTCATGGGTTCTAATCCTATTATAAGTTTAAGATTTTGGTGATGGAAAACATAGAGGAAACCATAGCACGCTAATATGGTAGTTTATGGTACTCGCTTGGCTGGCTACCAGGTGCGTTCCGACACTGGCACTTAAAGGCCAGTCAGTTCCTTCTAGGCTTTATGTACATACCTCCTTCGTCAGATCATCACTTACTCTGGGAAGATTATGGTAAAATATAAGCTATACATATGTATAAGTATATACTAAAAAAAACGATTATTGTACTAACACACAATGTCTGCCCTACCTGACAAACCCACGAGGATATTAAATTTTCATTTCATGTCAGTATCATAATAATGAATAGCTCAACAACTCAATTACACCGGTAAAAGGGACAAACCATAACTAAAATGAACCGTGAAATAAAATTTGTAGAGCTAAGTGGCATTTTGTCGAGGACGCATCAGCGGCGCGCCGCGACACAAAACAAACCTTTGTTGTGTCCACCACAACAGACCACCGGCGACCGCTTATTGCACATTGTTTTAGCAGCTTCCATTCAAAATGTTGCATGCGGTTTTTCAAGCACCAGGAGGGCAGCGTGGATTGTAATTAGTTGAATCTGAAACAAAAGTTGGGAATAGAACATTTCGAGAACCTACAGTTCATATGTTTTGCAAGGATGTAAAAAATACTACGGCTATGTGGGAATTAAAAAGTTACAAATAAAATCAGTTTCGTATAATTATAGAATTTTGTATCTGGGTGCATAGAAATATTTAAAAGGTAAAATAATTATGTGTATCATATTCCTGACTTCCATGGTACAAGCTTTCCTTGGTTTGTGATCAGAGACATGTCGCAGGATATTTATAATCTAATACTTATCCAATTATTTTAAGGCGATGATAGCTCAGGGGTAGTGACGTCGGATACCGAGACGAAGGTCCCGGGTTCGAATCCTACAATGAGCTTGAGCTTTCGGTGAAGGAAAACATCGTGAGGAAACCATAGCACGGTGGTAGGGTACTTTGTAATACCCATCTGGCTGGCTACCACCCTCAAGTTGAAAATCTGTCGCCAAGCACCTATCGGTGTGTTCCGACAGCTGCACTTGAGAGCCAGTTCCTTCTAGGCTTTGTGTGCTTACCACCTTCGGCCACATCATCACTTACCATGGTGAGATTGTGGTCAAACACAGGCCTATACATAATAATAATAAAAAAAAAAAAAAAAAAAACTTATTCGAAATATAAGATACAAAGACAAATCCATCGAAATCATATAGACTCAAGTAATTATGTTACTACCATAACGCAGACTATAAACAAAATTATGTTCAAATTCATTTGTTTAATATTATCATGATTATAACTCATTTAGTACAAAATTAATACATACTTTCCACCCAATATCATAAATTATAATAATCAAATATTCATTTGTTTGTTAATTCATTTGTTGATTAAATTATTACTCACTGAAATTAAACTTAGGAAAAAAATAGGATTATTTAAGTTTACGCTATAAAATGGTTATAATATAAATTCTACAAATATTATGAACGGGAAAGTTTGTAAGGATGGATGTTTGTTTCTCTTTCACGCAAACACTACTAAACGGATTTTAATGAAATGCCTACAGATAGAATATTTTCTGAATGATTGACATATGATGATTTTTATCTTGGGAATCTTATCTTATCTTGTGCAGGGGCCGAGGAATAACTCGGACACTTCGACCCATTGGGATCTATTGTGGTCCCCTAGATACCTTACTCCTCCCCAGTCTCGTTGAAAACTCTTTTCATGAGTTTTACAACGAGGCTAGGAGATATGAGCCTGTAGTCTTCTGGTTTTGGATATCCGATCCCTAGGAGACTCATTCGCTTACCAGCCAGTGCATCGCATGTGCACAGAAGGTGCTCCATGCGTTCCGTATGCTCCCCACACAACCTGCACATGGGTGTCGCGGTTAGACCCATCTTCATGAGCATGTCGTTGGTTCCAAAGTGCCCAGTAAAGGCCCCAAGCAGGTAGCGGATTTGCCCCCTACTCATGTTCCAAATGCATTCCCGGGCTTTAAACGTAGAGCCTAGGAATTTCTTGGAGTGTTGTAGACCGGTGTTAGACAGCCAATGTGTTCGTTGGCTGTGATCTACGAACTCCCTAAATGTGGCCTTTACGAGACACGTCGAAATGCCTACACATGGTTCTGGACCCACAAAGTCATTTGCTGAGCCCTCTCTTGCCAGTTCATCAGCCATTTCATTACCATGGATTCCTTTGTGCCCAGGGACCCACATCAGTCTTACCCTGTTATGCTTCCCAAGCCTGTTTAGGGTTCGGACAGCATCCAGAACAAGTCCGGAGTCCACTTTGTAGGATGCCATGGCTTTGATTGCAGCCTGACTGTCACTAAGAATATAGATGGATTTACCTTTGGTTCCTCTATCTATATTCTCCTGAGCACAGGTTATAATGGCATATGATTCTGCTTGGAATACAGTTGCCATCTTCCCTAAGCTTTTGCTACATTTGTAACCTTTTGCGTATATTCCCGCTCCTGTACCTGATTTCATTTTGGATCCATCAGTGTACCAAACCAGACTTCCTGGTTCTGGTGGATCAAGTCCCTTCGTCCAGTCCTCTATTGTAGGGATTTGGACCTTGAAAGACCTTTCGAACACAAACGTAGTTTGAATTTTATCGGATATCATGCTTGTTACCCGATCCAGACCTTCATTTTCATCGAATTTTGTATGGTTAGTCTTTGGCTTGGAGGCATCCCATAGTCCAGCAACAGCAAGACGATGTAATGCCTTCCTTGCCTAAAATTCAACCGTCATATGCAGTGGAGTGATATTGAGGTATCTCTCAATCGCTGCCGTAGGTGTTGTCCTGAAAGCACCCGTGATTCCAAGACACACTGTTCTTTGTAACCTTGTGAGTGACGCTTTGCACGAGGCAAGCTTTGTTCTTGGCCACCACACTATGCTGCCGTATGTGATAATAGGTATTATCATTGTCCGGTACAGCCATCGTATCACTTTGGGCTTTAGCCCCCAAGTTTTACCGTACGTGGAGCGACACATGCCGAACACCCGTAGGGCCTTTGTCGTAATATTTTCCACATGAGTTTTCCACCTGAGTTCTTTATCAAGCGTTACACCCAGATATTTAACTTCGGTAGACCAGGGCAGCTTTATTCCATTGAGGGAGGGCTCTCCTAGGTTTCCTAGTTGTCTCTTCCTCGTGAATGGAATAATGACTGCTTTGCTTGGGTTGATAGAGAGGTGGTTCTTTGTACACCATTCTTCTGTCATCCTCAACGCCTGTTGTAACAATCCAGAGACTATGTTCGGGAATTTACCATTAACCATTATAGCTATATCATCTGCATAGCCTACTGTGTAGAATGGTCCGGTATTGAGTTTGGTGAGTAGCGAGTCTACTACCAAGCACCACAATAATGGTGACAGCACTCCGCCCTGCGGACAACCTCTTGTTGTTTTTGCGCTAAGTCTGTCTCCCATCAGTTCCGATCTGACTATCCTGCTTCTCAGCATATAGTCAATCCAGTTGCACATGGTGTCATTGATGCCATGTTCCTTTGAAGCGATGCGTATGGACTCAAATGTTGTCTTATCGAAGGCTCCCTCTATGTCGAGGAAAGCTCCGACGCAGATCTCTTGTCCCTCTAGCGCAACCTCGGCTCGACTTGCAACATAGTGCAATGCCGTTTCCGTAGATTTGCCAGGGCTGTAGGCGCACTGTAGTTTATGTAGAGGGAATACTTTAAGTGGTCCCTCTCTTAGGTACCTGTCTACCAGTTTCTCCAGAGCTTTTAAGAGAAAAGATGATAGACTGATGGGCCTGTAAGCTTTAGCTTCTTCGTAAGTCGGTCTACCCACCTTCGGTATAAAGGTGACTTTGACCTCCCGCCATGCCTTGGGTACGTACCTAAAGGCTATGCAGGCTCTGTAGAGCTTGCTCAAATGGGGTATCAAAATAGACGCCCCTTCTTGCAATAGTATTGGGTAGATGCCATCTGGACCAGGGGATTTGAGAGGCTGGAAGCCCGCTATGGCAAGCTTCAGTTTATTTTCATCTACCACTTTCTTTGCCGTGAGCCAGTTATCTTTTGACGTGTGCCTTGTGAGCTCGTCACTTGTGACTGGTTCCTCTTCCTCGCTGTCGCGCAGTATACATTCTGGGAAGTGAGTCCTAAACATCACGCCCAGAGTGTCCTGTCCAGTTTCCGTTAAATGCCCACTTTCATCCTTTACAGATGATAGTGGGTTTGTCTTAGTCATGGACATTGCTTTGCACAACCTCATTCCACTCGGCAGAGCTTCGATGGACGTGCAATGCTGCCGCCAATTGGTTCTTTTGGCCTTGCGTACCGCCGTGCTATACCTCGTCAGCATGCTAGAATAGCCAGAGAAATCTTCCCTGGATTTTGCATCATTGAAGGCCTGTCGTGTCTCCTGACGTATTTTAGATAGTTCAGGAGTCCACCATGGTACCTTTTTGCAAAAGGCCTTTTTCTCTGGGCAATTATCTATCCATGCACCAATGGTGCCCGCCCTGATTCTGTCCGCTTCAAATTCTATGTCTAGTATGGAATTAAGCTTACCTTTAGGGCTCCCTAGATTTACTTTAAGGTCCCTCCTGTACGAGTCCCAATTTGTGTGCCTTGGGTTTCTCCTTCGTCTAGTTTCGGCTTCTCCCGCCGTCCTAAACCTAAAGCATATATAATTATGGTCAGACAGAGAGATTTCGTCCGATACATGCCAATTTTCAATATGAGCGCTGGCCCTGTTCGAGGCCAGTGTCAGGTCAATAACTTCAGTTCTTGCAGATGTCCTGAAAGTGGGTTTATTGCCTGCGTTCAGGATTTGTAAAGAAGAGCTTACCACAAAGTCCAACAAATCCTCCCCTCGTTTGTTGACATCTGAGCTGCCCCAAACGACGTGGTGTGCATTCGCATCGCAGCCAAGTATCAGGTCAAGGTTTCCTTGGGTGCCGTAGTCAACCAGTCTTCTAATTAGTGGTGTTACTGGTTCCTTTTGTTCATATGGGAGATAGGCAGAGGCAAGGATGATTTTCCTTTTCTCTGTTCCCGTCCCCACTTGGATCAAAGTTGTTGTGAGATCCCTGTAACAGAAAGTACGTAAGGGCATTGCCTCTATACCGCCCCTGATATAGGTGCAAGTCCTCGCGTCATTAGTTGGACAGTCATAGAGCACCATGCCCCCTGTCCCACCTAAGCCTTTTATAGTCCCTTTGTGTAAGTAAGGTTCCTGTATCAAGGCAACGTCGTATGTATTAAGCTTCAATTGCCGAGCCAGAAGGGCAGTAGCGGCTCTGCAATGATGCAAATTAATTTGTACGCACCTTAGTCCCGCCATCTTGAATGAATTGATGGGTCTGTGGTGTTATAGAGGGGCCTCAGTTTTGAGGCTCCCCCTCGAGCGCCTGGCTCTCCTCGAGAGCAGTTGGCGACGCAATCCCCAGGGTATCGAGGCCCTCGAGGATGTCAACCTCGAAGTCCGCCTCTGACGCCCCAGTCTGGACCGCTGCCTCCTGCGCTCCGTCTTGAGCATGGGCTTCGTCCATGGCCTCCTCACCCTGCGGTGGCCCATCTTTGGAGGGCTCCACTCCTGCTTCCGCAGTGGGTGCCTCTCCCGTGTTGTCTTCCAGGAGCTTGAACGAGTATCGCTCAATTCCTCCTGGAAGAGAGTAGCCCGCGGCCTTGATGACTCCAGCGGACACCCCGTCCAAGAGGACGATACGACGGATGCCGGTCTGCTCGGTGAGAGTATTCACGACCTTCCAGTCGTCCGTCCTCAAGGCAGGGTTAAGCCGCTGGAGCAACCGAATGGCCCGGTCAGAATCTTGCAACGCCAAGTTGCGACACTTCCATGCCATTTTGACTGGCTTTGGAAGGTCCTTGGCGTTGACAACCTTTAGTTTCAGGGAGCCAAGTTCCACGTTGTGGATGGCACCCCGAAACCAGTTCGCTGCGTCAGAGTTGTCGCAGGAAACATGCAATGCACCTGCGACAACTCCGGGCGCAACTGTGATGACAGGTAGAGGATCCGGTGCCTCTTCCAGTTTCTCAATTATGAGTTCCTGAATAGGCATCAGATCCTCCGCCTTCAAGTACTCCTCCGGGTACTTGACTGTGACGACAGCCAGTTTCACAGCCGCCACCGCATCCCTAAAGGATCCGGTCGAGGACGATTGACCTTGGGTCCTCATCCTCTTGGCCGCCATGTCCCCGCTGTCGCTACTGAGAGCAGCACGCGGCCTCTTCGATGGTCCTCCCGTAGGAGTCCCTTCTAAAGCCGCCTGCTGTCTCAGCCTTTGGCGCTTCTTCTTTTGCGCCCCCGATAGTCGAGCCCGGCGCCCGCCTGACTCGTGCCGGCCCCCGGGTGACGAAGAGGTGCCGCCTCTGCCGGTCGCGTCTGAGGCCCCAAGGTCCGAGGTCGTTTGACCTCTGACACAAGGTTCCCCTGTCGCGCCAGCTTTGGCAGTACCCTTATGCCCGGTGGGCTTGGTTGCAGTACCTCCCAGTGGTGGTCCCGCAGCAGTGCCGACCCTCGGCAGTGCCGCAGCAGTCCCGCCTTTTGACGGTCCCGCCGCAGTCCCGCTTCGAGACGATCCCGCTGCAGTCCCGCCCCTGGGAGGTCCTGCTGAAGGTGATGCAGTCCCGGCTTGCGCCGGTCCCGCCGTCTGTTGTGCAGTCCCAGCTCTCGCCGGTCCCGCCTTTTGGAGCGCAGTCCCAGCTTTCGCCGGTCTCGCCTTGTGGTTATTTTTATTCTTTAAATCCATAAAAAAAAAAAAACCCGGTAAAACTATTTCGTCCCTCAACTATCCCCACCCGCCATGGAGTGCTCAAGTGGCGATGCTACGGTAGCACCAGGGCTTAGTCGAGGGATATAGTCCTCCCCCCATTGGTTACTCACGAGACTGCACAGCACCAACTCACATCGCTACCACTAGCGATGTAAGCGAGCGCCGCCGTCTGCAAGCCCCCAATGGGAGTGAACTCGCCTAGGGGCCGTCTGACCGGACCCCGCAGCCGATTGACCGCAGCTGGCTAAGCTGCGGCCTCCCGTGTGAGAAGAAATCCGGGCCAAAGTGGAGTGTTGCCTCAGAGACGTTAAACCGCCTACGCTCGTCGGCTCAGCCACCAGGATCCCATCATCCTCCCGTACGGGTCCCCGCGCACGGCACGAACACGCAGGAGGTCATTGCTATCCAGCATCTGATTTTCTTCGATGGTGGACACCCAGGGGCATGACCTCGCCACCCCTGTGTTAAGTAGCCCGGTGATTTTTGTTACGTCTAATTCATAAGGAATTAGACCAATAACGGGGCGGCAACCTCGAGAAGGAAACATCACCGCACTTGCCTTGAGGATCTACACGACTGTAGCGCTCTCCCTCAAGACCACGCCACCTTGCCAGCTCAGAAGGAGTAAGGCAAGGTAGGCCTGCATCTATACTACCAAGCAAAGCATGTTACAAAATTTTAAAAGCATAGACCCAGCCCCGCCCCAAAATCTTTATCTTGGGAAACAATAGGTTTCATGGGAATGCGAGTGAAACCAACGGGGCGAGAACTAATGTTACATAAGTAAATTTTCAAGGCATCTTTTGACCTAAATACCTATAAAGCTCTTGAGGAAACTAATTAATCACTGTCCTCGGGTTTAGTGATCGATTAAAGGGAGAAGCGATGATAGCTCAGAGGTGGTGTTGTCAAATACCCGAGGTAGATTGGAGAGGTCATGGGTTCGAATCCTATAATAATATACTAACTAGCTGCCCGGCGCGACTTCGTTCGCGTGGTGCTACCCTACCCTGTGGTGATACCCCACCCTACCCTACCCTATATGAATAATTTTCCCCGTTTTAGCAACATTTTTCACTGATGCTTCGCTCCTATTAGTCGCAGCGTGACGTTATATAGCCTAAAGCGTTCCTAGATAAATGGACTATCCAACGCAAAAAAAAAATACAATTAGAACCAGTAGTTGCTGAGATTTGTGCGTTCAAACAAACAAATTCTTCAGCTTTATAATATAAGTATTGTAAGTCAAAACTAATAGGGCTTGGGCGTGAAAGTCGGGTACTTACTTTAAAATAAATGATTGGCTGCATGGCTACCTCTCTCCATTTGGATCTATCGCCAAGCTCATACTGGTGCGTTTAAGCAGCAACACTTGAGAGGGAGTCCCCATGTCTGAGTTTAAATCTAACCAGTATCAAATACCTACAAAATGTTTTCAGTTAAGCGCGTTTTCAGTTAACTACTAAACAGCTCAGCCTGGGCCTTGCCTAGTTCTCTGGTAAAGTGTTTTTCACTCAGTCAAAGCTCCCAGATTACAAATTATTTTATGTACAGTTAAATATAAAATAATTTAGTCATAAGAAAAGTTTAAATTAAGATTTTAAACCACGCAATGCATTTAACTTGATATCAATTTATTTATTTATTAATTACTATTCAAAGGAATTGAAATGTTTTAGAATGTTAAATTATTTCAAAGGAACATAGCTAATAAGTTATAAAGAACCATTCCAAACATTTCTTGGAAGTGCTCTACTGGTTTCCGTCACCACGACAGACGCCACCGCGCCGTTCGTCGTGACTTACCAGTAATTCATTAATTTCCCGAGATGCCGTGGTCTGTTTCAGACTTTAGGACCTCCTTTGACAAAACTAAATTCCTTGTTATACAGTTCCCATTTTCGGTTCATTAGATCAGCCAGACAAAACAAAAGTCTTTACATTTTATGCAATGTTTTAATTTGGCTAATTAAGTTGTGTTAAATCGACTATGATACTTCAATGGCAAAATACTTTAAACTTCGTTTCATAACTGTTCTGTACTATTATATGAATAGAAAGTTAGGTACTAATCATGGACGAATAGATTCTTTACTCTATGGTACTAATATAATAAATGTTATAATAGCAAACAATTATTATCATAACAGCGTATTTCTCTCGTGGAGATTCATTAATAAAATGTATTTGTAAGCGAGTTTACAGATAATGCATCTCCGTATGCAGTTTTAACTTTCAGTATTAAGTTTTGCTTTAGTTTAAGACGTGGGGAATTCTCTCGCGAGTGCTTACTTATTCCATTTACTATCGGAAAGGCGCGTTGGCACGAAGAGCAGTTTCTCGAGATGATAATATTGTTTTAAAACAGTATTCAGAGACATGTTAACTTAATTTAACAGATTTTCATTTACATTCCTCTCTACCTTTTTCGAATAGTGATACATATTTATTTGAATAGGTGCTCCTATTCGAATTAAATTTATTAGTTTCTGAATAAGAAATTGTTTTTCGTATTATTCTTTTCAGAGGTTGTTTTTATACGACTAAGTCGGCAAACAAGCATACGTCTCGCCTGGTGGTAAGCGGTTAGCGTAGCCCTATGGACGCTTGTGAAGCCACGGGTGTTGCATCACAAGGTACGCTTGCAACACTCACGCGTTACCGACCCTTCCCCCCTCCCCAATGAGCTCTGGCAAGCTTACATTATTACGCTCCTGCGTAATAATGTAATACAACATTGTTATTTGGCTGCGGTATTCTGTAAGGTAGAGGCTACTCTTTGACTAAAACAATGCTAGGCTCTACCTTATTAAAAACTTAAATGTTAGAAAGGATAAGTTCCTCGTTTTATTTTATCTCAAATATTTATATACGATCCTGTCGATTTATGTCAATACGATTGGTCTCAAATGGATTGCTGAGTGTTTCCTTTCAATATGAAAATTCATGGGCCGTAAATAAATGTATTTTTTTTAATAAATTGTTGTTCTTTTTGTCGTTTTTTTCCGTATTCGATTTCAACACAATTTGCATCGTGTTGAATCATCTATCGTCTGAATCACGGTAGTTAATTTTTATAAATAAACTAGCAGCCCGGTACGTGCTTCGCTACGTATAAAGTGAAATAATAAAAATGTGATAAATGAAGAACCGCTCGACCGATTTTGTGCAAACTTCACATAAACCATCTACTAAATAGTCCGAACAAAGCCTAAATATTTGGTTTGAATAGGTGAGCCCGTTCTAGAGTTATAAAATTACAACGAAAAGTGGCATTGATTTTTATATATATTGATGATTGATAAGTAGGTATTCGAACGACGGGATTTACAACGGTCACATTTGGCGAACAATTTTATCTCTATAAATAAGGCTAATAAATTTTTACATGTTAGAACGATACTCGATGGTTAATACATGTCAAATCACAGTTTGCTTGGAGTGTAGAGCCTCGTGGGCTTGCCACAATTGCATTACCTTAATCACAGTCTACATCACAGTATTGGTCCGGCGAGGGTAGTTTATACGCTGTGTAATGCCTTCCACGACGTAGCCCGTAGCCGCTCCCAAACACGTTGCACACGTAATATTTGTTGTTGTTCTCATTACAGTCAGTTACAATTACCCCTCTGCAGGTGTTGTTTCATGTGCGGTTTTTTAATGAGTCTGTGTGTGAGACTGAAAATTTACCTGTTTATTCGGTGGAATTTTGAAAGTCGTTTCAGACGGAATTTTTAGGAAGTCGCGTTTCACTGCATGAAAAGTATGTGTAAATCTACGTACGTGCCAAACCGTTACATACAGAGTAAATGAGTCATAAACATCAACACTATTCCTGGGGACATTTATTGAAATCTAAATGAGCTTAATAATATTATAAGGAATCCTATTGAAAATACGTAATATTATTTGAAATGAACTTGGCCAATTTAAAGTTTCGAACTCATAATAATTACGCTTCAATAATTCATAAGTTCAGGTAGTAGCGCTCCAAGTGACTGTAAATTTATTCGCTGTTTTGAATAATTTGAATCATTTGATAAGGCGTTTGAAATAGCAATTCGGGGCCGTCTGCAATTAGCCGGAAATTTCTTTAAGCTCTGGCCGCAACTTTGTTCCGGCTGGCGTCCAAACTGATCAAGTCGGCGGTGGCACGTCGCGAGTTCCTAACACTCATTAATTTCTTTGAAGTCTCGCCTCAGACCGACAACTTCCTTGGTTCTTTCTCGCCAACAATTATTAAGAAATTACTTCTGCTTCATTATTGTGCGAATACACACACGTACCGCAACACTCGTTAACGCCGCTTCCGATCTAACACATCGCCACTTGATTGAATGTTCTTGTTTGTAATTACTTACGTTGCCGCGATATATTCACATGTTATAACTTTATAAGACGATAATCTTTGTTATAAGAAATAAACAATAAAGTTTTTTGCATGATAAAAACTCAACAAAGTGTTTTATAATATAAAGAACCTAACATTACAAATGAATAAAACTGAGTTTCAAAATATATATTTATTTTTATCATATAGCATATTGCTATGCTTAATTTGCGACCAACCAACAGCATGGTCTCGTGGTATTATTTTTATTGTTTTATAAACTTCCATAAGAAACCATTTCATATATATATATAAATATATTGTATTAGAAACTTCAACAAGACAAGCTATTAGCAGAAAAATATATGAAATTCAATGTTCGAAGTCCAAGTTGGAATAGCACTGCGGGTTACGTTGCTTGCTATGCTAAACTTTTAATCGTATCAACTCGACTTTTCAATCAGGCTAACCTACATGGTCCATACCAACTACGACCGGATCAATGATATTTCAATAATAATATTTCGGCCAATAATAGACCCGTTTTTTACAGTTTAGTTCAAATCTTCTTCATCTAAAGGTTGTAGACACTAATTGTTAGTTAAGTTTAGTTTGTATCAATTACTCCAATAGATTTAGTATTACTATAATAGTCACTAAACCTATGATAATTATGTGGTGTAACATTATTATTTATCTGCACTGATTAAATATTAATAATAAAGTATGTTTTTAGTACCGCAGGAATTATGCGATTTTGCTAACGGCCTGTTCACAGAAAAATGAAATTGCTTTGTAATAAATAGCTTAATATTAGGTAGGTACTTAATGGTACCTTTTGTTAGTTTTTGTACGTCCATTTTTACGTCTTGAATAAGGAATATCACTTATTCCTTTTTCAAGACGTGAAAATGTTTTATGTGAGAATGGCAGATAAACGGAACTTGAAAAGAAAACTGTGGTTTAGATTACTAATTTTAAGGTTAATTGCATCCGCCAAACAAAGCTTATAAAATTATAGTTGCACTTTCCGGATGTTACGTTTTAATTTTAATCCCTTGTCATTTTGAAACATTTCTGTGACTCTGAAAAATGTATGAATGCTGTTGACTCTACATGTAGTCTAAGAGCCCCGGTTAATGATAAATATCTTGCTCGAATTTTATTATTTAGGTACTTGATTTTGATTTAAAATAAAAAAACATATTTGTCTCATAATACACTCTTCTACAAACCTAAAAAATCAACACGATACCCATTTTTGAAGGTGTTTTTTTTTATAAAAATACCTTATAGTGGCTACAACTCTTTCTCACCCTATCTACTTTTAAAAGGTCTTGCTTCCGGAACTGTTTTATTTGGTCTTACGTTGAGGTTCATTAACATTATCTTGATCAAAACATTCAGCGATTTTCATGTCGAATTGATGAGCAAATTAACTAACAATGGATGAGTTTCTTACCTATATTGTTTTCTTTGAAATATTATGTTAATAATGCAGATCATATATAAGGTTTGTTTTCTTTTAATTATACCGTACATTAAACATAAACTGAACAACATTACAAATGTGTGCTGCATCTTAACTTGAACCGTATTGCGATTTGTGGAACGACGGAAATGACTTGCGCTCGTATTTAGCCGTATCTTCGGGGAAACAAATTAATTACACAAACAGAGTTGTAGGTAACGCGGCGTATGTATGTCGTACGACTTCGCGACAACTTAAAGCTTGTACTGATGACGGAGTCTGAGCAATGAAGTTAGACATAATTGAGAAGGCGCAATGCCCCGCGGGCCCACATCCTGGTAACGAGGCTCGCACCTCGCATACGAAATTGTGACTCCCCGCGCCGCTTACCGAGCCCCCCTTGTTTGCACAACAACAAATTTGTGTTACCCACATTGCCCATATTGTAAAAACTTTTATCATAAATGGCGTAAGTACTTGCACGTTTTGTTTAAAAATGCGAACTTTCTACTTTAAGCTGGAAGACTACGGAAGGCTACGAAAGCTTGATCTATCGATTTGAAATTTTTTATAAGGCACATAATATTGTTATATCCTTTATTTTGTTTATATTGCTATCTGCTAACATATCTTTAGCATTCCTTTTATCTTGCGAGGAAATTATATTTTCCACAACCTTTTTAATAAATATGTATTTCCATTCCGGGTAGATATAAAACAGATTTCTCTTTGAACATTCTTATGGAAGCGAAAGAATAGATAGTCCGATAGCTTGGCACGGGCGGCGCGGGCGGCTACTAATGACTGTAAGGGATATAGCTTAACGCTACATTAATTATATTAATCTGAGTGGAAGTTCATTTTCATGAGTGTATCATGATTTAGTTAAGACGGTTACATTGTGTCAATTCTCCATACACTACCTATTTGGTACAAATGTGCAAAATTTGAGATGGGTTGCATTGTGGGACCGGTGAGCATTGCGGTGGACGTGTGCCAATCTTCTCGGTTATTTGCCCGCCACTTGCTCCATCCGAGATTATATCCCCATTATCCCCTATGACGTCACATTTTAACCCATTAGGCCGTTCCTAATTCCACATTCTATTTGAGCTAAAAATCTACGACTATCACATTCAGAGCCTTATCTAAGGGACACCAAAGTTTGACCCGACTTTGTAGGTTCCATTTATTGAACTTTTAAATTCTCTTTTGATTCAGTGTGATTTATTGGGTTTAGACGTTCGGATCTGAATTATTCAGTATTTATGTTTTTTTCTTCTGAAATGTATTTAACTTCTTTGACTTTTGGGTAAAATCATAAAATATATTGTTAATTTTTCTATTATCACACTTTTTGATGTGATGGCTATAATTATGATGAAACATCTTATACCTACATCAGTTACTCTTTACTAGGTTCTTTAACCCTGTAAGCTAGTAAGCTTACAGGGTTAAAGATAGTAATCTATATTTATAAACGAAGAGACTGACTGACTGACTGACATATCAACGCACAGCCCAAACTATTCGCACTAGGAACCTGAAAATTTGCACAAAGCTTCCTTTTATTTTGCATTCGAGCACTAAGAAGGGTTTTTGGAAATTCAACCTTTAAGGGCGTGAAAAGGAGGTCGTTTCTGTTAAGTTTGGAACTTCGTACAATATAAATAATAAAGAACGTCATTATTAGTTTTTCAAAACTATGCCTAATAGTTTCGTTAGGGATTAGTAAAGTTTGTATGAAAGAAACCTAATGCACGGTACGATTAACTTGAAACTCGGTACCTATTAATAATTCGGACACTAAATAAAGAAACACGATTTTTTGGGTTTCTCGAAAATCGATCTCTAACGGTGTAAAAAAGGGTACGCATGTTATAAGGGGAGGATTTTTATGCGTGTCTCGATTAACTCAAATGTTGGTATATACATTGATTCCTTGTATTCCTTGATTTCCTACTACGGAATACAAAATGAACTATAAGAGAAAGCACATTAAATTTAACAACGAGTGGGTCTACAGAAATAATAATAAAAGGAGAGCATGTATAAATACCGAAGTTAAACAGAGTACCTCCACTCACAGAATTATTTCATAGAAAGTTTCACAAGAGACACGAAGCCTTTAGCTGATTACAGTCAGTTTTGTAGTAAAATTTTGAATTTGTAACGAAAATTGTGGGTGATATAACTTGTTAACTTTAATGTGTATATCAGACTCAGTTGTATTTTATTATTGTTTCAAATTATAACACACATTTCCGAAAAGCGATTTTAAGTTTAATGACTTCGATATAAAATTGATTCGAAAAGTTATAAATTAATCCGTCCAGAGAATACACCAAATCAAATTTCATGGTTTCACTCTCGATAAACTTCGCGCTCCGTTAAATTAATACATCGTAAGGCTGACGACCTTGTTTGAGGATTTCACCCAAACATTCAAATTAATATTACAACCATACGCTACTGTTGGATTTAATCCACTAGAACAATAACATTGTTAACATTTCATCGTCCTCGGTTAGCAGTGCGTCTACAATATTTAGTACTGCTTAATTAATTAAATTAAGCCCGTTGAGGAGTAGGTGCCATTATTATGATTAATAATGTACACATATGAGGGTAGGTAGGTGCTTCAACTCTCGCTACGTGAGTCCCTGCCTGTACTACGCGCGTGGTGGCCGATGACAAAGTGGCAACTTACACTTTCAGACAATATTTATATACGGCTTGTAAGAAATATACCTATAAGTATTTCAGTGTAGCACAAAGAATGGAGTCTTCTGGAAATTCCAAGTTCAGGAACCTAAATATTGTCATGTATAATAATAAAGTTAATAGGTAACTGAATAAGCATTCAATTTTGGTACTCTCCCACGCCGCGCCCAATAATTATAATTTCAATAATAAATTACCTTTACGTTTTTACCTTTAACTGTAATATAATATAACTAATTTTCACGATAGTCTTACTTATGTATGTCAATAAGGCAATTAGTAATACCTCTACATTTATCCACTTCCGCTTTGATAGTTCTAGATCGACTAAACAATGCCAAGAGCTAACTTAGTCTTGAGTATTTATATCATGGAACTGAAAACTAACTATTGTGACAATAATTGACATTGGAGAAGATGTTTTCATTTCAAAATAAGAAATAATGTTGGATGAAACCAAGCAGTGATTTATTTATTTGATTACAAACTTATAATTCCTTGATAAAATTAATTCGTATCATTATTTATACTGTGGTACGATACTAAAATCACATACATATTTATCTGATCATATTTCAGGAGCGGTCCTTGATTTAATCTAAGAGTATGTTTTCATTATGTTCGTTCGATATCCCCGCGCCTCTACGGCGCTACGGTGCTACGGTGGTGCTACGACTCTACGTGCTATGACATTGCATCTGTACTCTATGGATTGCGGCTTGTTATTTATGGTAAAACTACTTTTTGCCCCGCGGTTTCACCCTCGTTTCCGATGGATCTCATGTTTTCCCGGGATAAAAATCGATGTGCCCAATTTCATCACGAGTGGTTATGCCGTTGAGGCGTCAAACGTGTCAAACAAAAAAACACTAGTTAAGGATGTTTTTTAAATACTAGAAGTATAGCTTTTCCATCCTTTCGGTGAGGCTCTCAATCGGCTTAACTTAAGGAAGTTCTTAATGGCTTTGATAACTCAGTAGTAGGTAGTCGTCAAGTGCAATTACGAAGGCCGTGGGTTCAAGTTCAACAAGTTTGAGCTTTCGGTGAAGGAAAACATCATGAGGAAGCAAGGTGGTAGGGTATTTTGTAGTACCCGCCCGGTTGGCTACTACCATGATGTTAAAAACTGTCGTTGAACATCTAACGTTTGTTCTAGCAGCTGCACGTGAGAGCCCGGTTCTTCTATGTTTTGTGTGCTTGACTTTCACATGACCACATTGTGACTTCAAATCGTGAGAGTGATGTGAAGATGCGGTCAAACACATGTCTATACATATATATCGTTTAATTTTGATGACAGTTAAATTATTAAGAATGGTCCAATAATATCTCACAACAAATTGGGTAAGTGTGTCTGCCTTACAGAATTGCCTAATAGCTTCTGAATTTCTGTAGGCGGATCGTATTTTATTTAAATATATAATATCTGATTGTTAAAGAATCATGAACCACAATCTTCGTGAGTGAGTATATGTCGATAGACACGGGTAAGATTATTCACAACATAATCAATCATATCTACATGTGTTCAATATATCTTGGTTGTACACTTTACTTTACTAAACTACTACTACTAAACATCAATGTACCCTTTTTGCAGATGATATATCGGTTATAATAAATAGTAATGTGAATTATATACCGGAGCTAAATGGTGCTATCGAGGCAGTGACGGGTTGGCTTGATTCTAATAATCTAACAGTTAATCTTGCTAAAACAAAAATGATTCAATTTGCAAATTATAAAAATAAGCATCAGAATCTGAATCTCTGTATTCATGGTAAGATTATAGAAGAAGTTTCGGAAACAAAATTTTTAGGCATAATTTTAGACAAACACTGCAATTGGAAAGCCCATACCGATAAAATTTGCTGTAAAATAAATAGTTTTGTGTATGCTCTAAAAAAATTAAGAACGATAGCCAATTGTAAAACTGCTATCACCGCCTATTACGGTTATGTAAATTCTGTTCTAAGGTATGGCTTATTACTGTGGGGCAATTCTCCGAATATTAAAAGAGTTTTTATTTCACAAAAAAAATGCATCAGAGCAATTTGTGGTGTAGGACCATTCGAGTCATGCAGACCTCTCTTCAAAAAGTTAAATTTGCTGACACTAACATCTCTATATATCCTCGAAATTGGAATGTTTGTCAGAAAGTATCCAAATCTATTTGTTAAAGCAAATGTCAGCAAAAAATTTACTTCTAGAGACCCAACGAAATTATTAGTACCAAAGTGTGCAAGTGCTTTCTATAGCAAAAACTGTACAAATATGATAATTAAAATTTATAATAGAATTCCAATGCACATCAGAGAAATGCAACTTAATCATTTTAAAATTAAATTAACATCATGGCTTCATGAAGCATGTTTTTATACAATTGAAGAATTTTTGACATTAAAATTTTAGTATAAGCGATTGACATAATATTTTTGTAGAAACATTTTTAATCATTTTATTTATTAATTATTGTCATTATTTCTTGTAACTTCTTTTGTCATAAAATCATTATTCTAGGTATATTAGGCAGACAGGAGAGTAAGCATTTGCATTCTTTCTTCTCACTTATCGGCGGCAACGGAATAACTATTCGTCGATAAATAATAAAACTTGTAAAATAATTGTATGATTTTGACATCTTATTTAATTGTATTGCTTTATTATATTACGTTAATTCTTAGATTAATTTAAATTTATAATTTTGCATGCTATTCTGTAGCGAAATGTGTAGACCTTATATTAAGATTCCACCTAAATTGTACGACATTTCTGGCGAAATAAACAATTTCATTTCATTTCATTTCATTTCATTTCTAACCACCGGTAGACTGCAAGCTCTTGTTTATGTCACGAATAATATACGTATATTAGCTTTCACCGACGGTCTCCTGAGGTTGACTCGTCATTAGTCTAGTCTTAGGTTATAAAAAGTTTTTAAACCCAGCAGTTTGGGCTGTCAGGGGTCTTTTTATAAGTAAAGAAGAAGATATAGCACTGCAGCTGTCATCATCTGCCTGCCCTGTTCCCAATCATTCGTCTCTTATATCCGTCATACTAGCATTCATTTCTTTCTTACCCATATAAACTTTCACATAATCCATCCATCTCTTTTTCGGTCTTCCTCTTCCCGTATATCCATCCAATTTCATATTCATAACTTTTTTAGTGACGTGGCTTTCATGTCTTCTCATAACATGTCATTTTCATGTAAAATGTTGCCAAGACGAGCCATATGGCTCGCACTATCAAAAAGTTATCAGATCTCATGTAAAGCCAAGCTTATAACTCTACACGCCCTAATTCTACAAGACCTAACTTCACAAATTCTACACACCGTAGGCAAAATATGTGGCTTGGCCGTTTCGCTACTACAGGAACTATTGTATTACAGAAAAGTAATAAACAGTGAATACATTTTCGCCCATGTGACGGACGGAATTACAAATAAAATATATTTTATTTCGCAATTTTTATATCTTTTAATTTGTTTTAGATTATCATCAAAAATCTAGTTTCAAATAATGTAAGATACTTCAAAATATGATTTTGCTGGTCATGCTAATCAGTGAGGACAAAAAATACTAATCCAGAAATGCAACAGGAATAAATAAAATACATTTTTTTTCTCAATCTTTAACTGCAGCTTTATTTAGTTTCAGATTATCATCAAAAATCTAGTTTCAATTAATGTAAAATACTTCAAAATATGATTTAGCTGGTCATGCTAATCAGGATGAGGGCAGAAATGGTCATCGTCCTTTACAAAGGTCATCATTGTTACATACAAAATAATGTTTCTTCATACAAACTATACCACCCCTTAAGGGATGGAATTTCAAAGCTCTTTCATTCCTACTTATTATCCCTACGGTACTCAAGAAATATTTCTTCTAATTTTGCTGTGCGTTGTATTCAGTTAGGCTGTTTTATTGATACATAATACTTAGGTACATGGTCTGCTTTGCACACACATTTCAGTCTCCTCTGAATAGTTTTTTTTTTATATCAAGAGGTTGACAAACAGGCAGACGGGCCTCCTGATGGAAAGTGGTCACCGTCGCCTACAGACACTTGCAAGCTCTTTTTACGCCTCTTTTGAAGAACCCCATATCGGAGCGCTGAGGGAAAACCGTAATGGGGAGCTCATTCCACATCCTAATGGTCCGCAGTAGAAACTGTAACATATATAACAAATTTTTATTTTTTGCCCTAAATATCCATACATGCATAATGCGAGCAGTTTTAATGAACAATCATTAGGAAATGCTGAACGTATGTAGAAACATACATTCAGCTCATAATTTCACGCATCAATGAAAATAAAAAGTAACCGGAAAATACAAAGACATATGACATCATGTTCGTCTCTTTGAAGAGTCTCAGCACCCACTTGCGGATCCTCCGATGCCCCCTAAGGCCGTTTTCCTAGGCTTTCCTCTTTGAACTCCCCTCTCATACTTTAGGACCCCTTACTTACCGTCTCCTTGTTTATGTAATATATAAACCAATTGTTATTTTAAATATAAATGTGTTATTGAATCGCTCGCGGGTTTACCTGTATTAACAAAACATATTGTTGTCATAAGAAAGAACAGTGTAATTTACGATAATACATATATACGTTTCGTACATTCGAATGAAAAAACTAATATGTGTTTCTGTCTCTCTGTCCACAACTCTGTATCAAAATGTAACACGCTTTTACTTAAAAGCTCGTTTTTTAATTTAGTTATTTTTTTATTAACAACTAATAAAAGCATATTTAAAATCTATATTTGTTTTATTTTTTAGTATTTATGATATATATGATTACTAGTTTAGTGATTTCTATCTAATTTACATATATTTTATTAATATAGGTGGATACTTTATTTTTCTTATGAGATTGCGAACGTCGTTTTATTCATAGTGTTTCGCTTATCAAGCCATTTCATTTGATACCTTTATCATAATAAGGGTTAATAAATTATCACAGAAACTAGAAAACCCAAAATTATGAAAAAATTATACAGAAAATAGTTTTAACTTTAAGAAGTGTATGGTCTTAAAATAACATGTTTTTTTTTTCAATATTGTGCGTACTTGCGTATTTTTATTAATTATACGGAACCCACTCTACGCGAGTTCAACTCGCATTTGTCTTATTTTTTATAGTCGTAAAAGTTGAACAGGATATAAACACTATTTATTAACAAAAAAAATACTTTTTAGCTTTTTACTTTATTGATTGTTTAAAGAATTATGATATTTGGTTATTTATTCTCTTAGCCTGTAGAATAAATAATACTAACTTAGGTACTAGGTTACTAAACCATCTGCGCTCTGCAAATTTGATTAGCACAGTTTCATGGACTCCAGGGTAAAGTCCGAGCATAGCTCCCTGAGCGTCTTTAAATTTGCAGAAGCCAAGCATCAAACTTCACGATTCAATGAGAAATGTACCTACCTATTCATGTCCCATAACTACCGATACATATATCTACCTCTCCTGTAGGCATTTAAGGTAAAACAAGGTGGATACTTCGATATGGAATATTTTTAGGGTATCGAGGCCAAATGGCAAAAACAGAATCTTAATAATATCTTTCTGTTCGTCTGTTCTTTGGACGATTCTTAAACCTATCGTAGGTTAGGCTATTAAAATAACGAACCCAAAAGAGATTTCAAAAAGATTGTTTAAAATGATATATGAAACTTCTATCAGCTTAGAAAAGTTTCATGATATCTTTTGTCATTTAAAAACATATCAAGACAGTAGGTAAGTACTTATGATTACTACTTGATTACAAAACCATGAATCCGAAAAATGCACTTTTCATTCATTGTAATTCATGCTATACATAGTTCATGTACGTAGGTAGGTACATGGAAAATGTATATTAGTTTACTTGGCCGGCCGGCAAGTGTGGCGAGCACCACAGATGGAGAGCAAACACGGGCTTAACTGCACCAGAGGAGTAGATTCCCTTTTAATTAAACGAGTTCTAGACGAGCGCACTAACTGAGGGCAAGTAGTAAACTTACAGAGAAATTGATATAATACCCCTTGGGCGTATTCCGACGACAAGTAGTTATCTGAAACTTTCATAACGGACACTTTGAACAATGTCTTTAGTTCGGGCTTCTATTAATAATTCAAAACAAGTGTTGTTAATTTATTATTTAAATAAACTAATACTGCTTCTTTGACTAAATAAAAAAGTACTTGTCTGAGTGTGGCGTGTGCTTCAAAGAAGCTTTTTGATAGGTAGGTAGGACTTATACTGATGTTTCAATATGTATCGAAAAATAAAAGTAATTTATTTGTGGCACAAAAGAGTCCCAGTAAATTAATAAAACACAATCCGCGTCCCAACATCGCGTAGGTATAGCCTCAATAAATTGATTTGAATCAATTTCACGGGAAAACAAAATAATCACCGATTTTTATTGTACCCCTCGATCACACAACACTTCATAAACGTTGTTCATAAATTATACGATAAAATGATCGTATTCGTTTCACTGTGCCGTTGTCCGGGTGTAATAATACTGTAATACCTGTCTCGTAAAATGCCTCCCCTCGCACAGGAGACTACTGAATCTCCTGAAGGTCACATAATTTGCACGCGGTGTACTGATTTCCAATTACCCAACGATGTTTATGGTGTTATTAACAACTGTGGGGAATTAGACCACTCCTGTTTCCATTTTTCCCGTACTTATTCGCAATACAACGTTAACACGTGTAAGTTATGTGTTATCCAGTCGATTACAATTGGAATCATAAGTAGGTACCTACTTTATACGACATAAGTATCATTAAGCATCTAGGCACAGAATGGATATTGGACTTGGATCATAACATCCAACGACCATTCTCGCATCTTTGTTAATTAAAATTGCTGCGGAAAAGACTATTTTTAGATAAGATATATTTTTATTCTCATGACGTGTTTCATATGCTTTTGTATTTTTTATAATGAATGCCAATCAATATACTTTCGTATCATCATCATCAGCCTATAATGTCCCACTGCTGAGCACAGGCCTCCTTTCACAAATCAGGGTGAAAGGGAATGGGCAGATACTCCACCACGCGTGCCCACTGCGGATTGGTGGAGGTAGGCTAGTGGTCAACCTACTGTTGGAATTTTTCAAGCCGCCTAGGAGGCATCCAACTAGCTTAACGACTATCACAATTAAGTGATAACCGGGACCAACGGCTTAACGTGCCTTCCGAAGCACGGAAATAATACTTTATAATATAATAATACTTTCGTATATAAAAATCAATGTCACTTTTCGTTGTAATTTTATAACTCAAGAACGGGCTCACCTATCCAAACCAAATGTTTAGGCTTTGTTCGGACTATTTAGTAGACGGTTTATGTGAAGTTTGCACAAAATCGGTCGAGCGGTTGTTAATTTATCACATTTTTATTATTTCACTTTATACGTAGTGAAGCAACGTACCGGGCCGCTAGTTATATCATATATCAGTTTTTCCATAAATTTTGATTGAGTGGGTATTGAATTTTTGTATGGAACAGGTGATATTTTTTCAGCCTTTTGAATTGGTCACATAGTAAACGTTGTTTGTAAATGAGTAGGTACACCCAAGCCTGAAAATGTATTCCTGAATCATGAATAAATATGACAAGAAACACAAAGGAAACTATGTAAACTACCCATAGAACTAAATTTAAATTGATATCATGAACTAAAGGGTCTGTTTGCGATACGTATTACACGATGCATTGAGCTGAACAAGGCAATTTGAACTGGAGTAATCTAGAAGCAAACGCAGTTGGATAGTATCCGCATATGCTCGCTGCATATAATAGTAGATCGCGTACCCTGGAGTGCCGTAATAGCTGCAGCAAGCAGCTAACTTAAGCTGAACGGCAAACTTAATGTAACTTTGTCCAGACCATGACTAGGCCCAATAATAACGTCGTAATTTCTCTTCAACTAATAGAGTATCACAGCAAATTGCAATCGCCATACTTGAATACTTGCTTTGCTAAAACAGGCTGTTGAGTGTGTTTCTTGTTGTGACGAAGGAATGTAGGATAATTTTGGGACTTACATAGGTCGCTGTTTTTGGGATCCTTCCTCACTAGTGGTTGGAGCACTCGGATGGTGCTCGTACTGGAGCACAGGTTTTGCGTTATTTTCCTGCTGGCCAGCCAGTATGTTGCGCGCGCGCGGACGTTGGTTGATAGACTGACTTGCTGAGTCTTTTGATGCGAGTGAGTGAGCGGAAGGGTTTTTTGAATGATTGAGGAATAGAGGGAAAGAGATGGGAAATGCGTGATTTAAGTGTGGAATGTATTAGAGTTATGTGAGTGATTGGTTTTAAATGTTGCAAGTATAATTGAATGAAATGGCGCAGACAACTCCGCCGGCCTAGAGGTTTCCTCTAAATTAAATATTGAGTTATAAAAAATTTAACTAATTACGAAAGAAAATATTGTGTTGAACTGTACTTGAACTAGAGTTAATCGAAATTATTATTGAGTTGGTAACGGACAAATCCTAACTACTGGTCTAATATAACTGCCAGAGTTTGTGCGAACGTTGACAGTTCTTACAACACCATCCTTTCCAGGGTAGAGGGACTCGACCACACCCAAAGGCCAACATAATGGATGTGCATTTTGATCTTTGATTATGACTACTGAACCTAATTTAATAGGGTTAGTGGGAGTGTTCCACTTTTCCCTTTGTTGTAATGAAGTAAGGTATTCCTGGCTCCATCGGCGCCAGAATAAATGCGTGAGTTTACTAATGATTTCGAATCTAGTTAAACGATTATCATTAATGTGCGTTACGTCTTCAGCGGGTAAAAATTTATGAGGCGTTACATTTATAAAATGATTTGGTGTTAATGCGGAAATATCCGAAGGGTCCGAACTGAGGACACACAACGGCCTACTGTTGAGTAGTCCCTCAATCTGCACGAGCACAGTGGTAAACTCTTCGTATGTAAGAATACGAGTAGATACCACTTTGGCTACGTGCATTTTGACACAACGGATGTTGATCTCGCTGAGCCCATTAAAATGAGGGCCATATGGAGGACTACGTTTGAATTGAATGCGATGCGTAGACAATAGCTGTTCGCTCAGATAATTGTTATATGAAGTGGACTGTATAAGAGTGTAAATTTCATTTAACTTGCGTTTAGCGCCAATAAAATTGGTGCCCCCATCACTATATATCATGGAGACAGGGCCCCTACGAGAAATGAATCGTTTAAAGGCTGCTAGAAATAATTCTGTAGTTAAGTCTGATACCAGTTCTAGATGTATGGCTTTGGTTGTGAGACATACAAATAGACAGATATACGCTTTATGACTTTTGACCCCACGATGACGTATATGGGTTATAAAAAAGGGGCCAGCGTAGTCTACAGCTGTGTATACGAAAGCCTTGGCTTCTGAAATTCTAAAAACGGGAAGATCACCCATCTTCGGGTAAATAAATTTTGGATTGAGTTTAAAACAAACGTTACAAGCGTGAACTCTCTGGCGAACGAGATTTCGGGCGGAAAGTATCCAAAATTTTTGCCTAATTAAAGCAAGTAATAATGAGGGGCCAGTGTGCAAATTGACTAAATGATAATAATCTACTATTAGTTGAGTTATGCGTTCTTTATTAGGGAGTAATATAGGGTGTTTTTGACCGTAGTCCAGTTGCGAGTGCGTGAGTCTACCACCTACTCTGAGTATGTTTTGATTGTCTATAAATGGATTGAGTTTTATAATGCGTTTACTACAGGGTTTATTATTTTTAATAGCGTGTAGTTCATCAGAGAAATGTTTTTCTTGAACGTAACGTATAAGGTAAAGTTCGGAAGCGTCCAAGTCCGTAACAGATATTAAATTATTGTTAGGTAAACGTTTAGAGAAGCGTAGAATGTAAACAAATATACGCAATACTTTTGACCAACTAGACACGCGGTCTGCTAGCGCAGCCACAGGATGCTTGATAGGCTGTGGGAGCGTCGTTACGTTTGCTGTTAGTACTATTGCTTTCTTTATTTCTAAAGTGTCGTAGTCTTTAGGACTTGCTTTAAAGCAATCCAATGGCCATTCGGACATAGGGAGCGTTAGCCACTGCGGGCCGTGAAACCATTCATTACAGTTTAACAGAGCGTTAGGAGTAACTGGGCGTGAAATAATATCAGCTGGGTTTTCTGTGCCCTTAACATGATACCAGTGTGGAGCGGGAAGCTTAGAATTTATTTCAGAGATTCTGTTTGCAATAAACGTTTGGAATTTATAAGCTGGCGAGTGTATCCAAGTAAGCGTGACAGTCGAGTCAGAAAAGGCAACAATTTTATTTATGTGGCATCGTTTAGTTAGCGTTTCGCGAACACAGTCAATAAGATTTGCTAAAAGTAGGGCTGCACAGAGTTCTAAGCGCGCGATCGACATCTTTTTTAGTGAAGCGACCCTAGACTTTGAGGCGAGCAAATTGACTAAACCATGAGAATTTTCATTTAGACTTACAAGTAAATAAACTGCAGCTCCATAGCATTTTTCGCTCGCGTCGGCGAAGCCTATTAGAGTAATATATGAATTTGAAGTTATACCTATATGACGAGGTATTTTAATGAGTTCTAGGCTAGATAGTTCGCCATGGAATTGCATCCACTTATCATGAATTGATTGCGGCACGGGATCATCCCAATCGAGATTCGACAACCAGCATTCTTGAACAAGAAGTTTCATATAAGCGACCACTGGACCAATTAAGCCCAGAGGGTCGAAGAGGCGAGCAGTTACTGAGAGGATTGTGCGTTTTGTACATTTCGAAATTTCCGAATTGATTTTAAACTGAAAGTTATCTGAAGAGGGTTGCCATTGCATTCCTACGATTTTAGTATTCACCGGAGTCTCAGGGTTTTTGTCAAAACTCACGATCTCAGAATTCCTATGTGACAAGGGAATTTTATTCATTAATTCAGAGCTATTAGAGATCCATTTAATGATGTTGAAGCCGCCGGCCTTGAACATATCCACCATTTCATGATACATTTGCTCAGCCACGCCAGGCCCATCAATGGAACTCACGTAGTCATCCATATACATATGAGTTTCGGCCTCGCAAGCGGCGAGTGGCCATATGTCACGAGTGTCCCTAGCGAGTTGACGAACGACTCGCATCGCGAGGTACGGGGAACTTGAGATACCAAATGAGACCCTATTGAATTCGAACATTCGTACTTCTGAGTGGGAGTCAAATCTATATAAAATTCGCTGAAATGAATGATGTTTAGGCGTGAGTTTGAGTTGGAAGTACATCTTTTCGATGTCTGCAGTTAGAGCAATTGAAAACATGCGTAGATTAATAAGCAAATCAAAGATATTGCTTTGAAGATTGGGGCCTGTATAAAGCAAATCGTTGAGAGATTTCCCGGAGGTCGTCTTACAACTGGCGTCAATTACTATACGCGTTTTAGAAGTAGCCTTCTCAGGGCGATATACAGCTCTGTGAGGGATATAGTAACATTCATTGTTAGGTTTCAAGTCATAGACTTCAGTGAGATAGCCATTATCAATGTAATTTTGAATAGTAGCGTTATAATTTAAACGAAGGTTAGGTTGAGAGTCGAGTTTCTTCTCCAGTAGGAGTAAGCGGCGTTTTGCAATTGAGTGGGAGTTACCTAACTCAGAAGGGTTGTGTTTAAATGGGAGATGTACCGTATATCTACCGGTATCATCACGCGAGTGAGTAGCGATAAATAATTCTTCACAGGCCTCATCATCGGCACTAGTGTGAATTTTATTAGGAACATTTTCGAGTTCCCAAAAACGTTCCGTGAGTTTCGTAAGCGATTGTGAATTGTTGACTGAACAAAAGAAGCTTTTTTCAGAATTTTGCGTGCGTGGGTGTATGCGAGATGAAGGGAAAGAAGTGCAGTCGGCTCTGCCAATAACAAGATATCCAAGAGTCGATTCCAATGCTACGACCGAAGAGTGCGGGGATGTGACCTTATCATTGCCGAGAATGACAGGGAAAAACTCACTACCGAGTAAACAATCTATTTCGCCGGGAGTATCAAAATAATCGTCGGCCAAAGGCAGATGTTCAAAATGTTTAAGTTGCGAAGTGTCAATATGAGAGTTCGGTAAACGGTCGGTAATAGTGTCTATCACTCTAGCGGTGATCGAGTATGAACACGTACTATCAAATCGTGAATGAATTTTCAATGTAGTAAAGCCTAAACAAGCACTTTCCGTTTGGCCTATACCTCGGACAGGTGACAAGTCGGGTGAAATAGCGAGATTCAAACGTTCACAGCAAGCTTTAGTTAAAAAATGACTCATCGATCCAGTATCAATAAAGGCACGAACATTAGAACGTACATTATTCATATTGTATACGTACACCGAGGCCGTAGGTAACAACACAGTAGTGTTCTTAGCGTTATTAATTAAAGTGTTCGTAGCAATAAACGAATCACTGTTTAAATTTGCGCCCGAGTTTAAGTTCGACACGTTAGAAGCGTTGGTGGCGGTAGATACGGTCGCGGACGGGAGCGAGGCGGTAGCGGTTAGTGTGAGCGGGGACGTATGCGCGGGAGCGAGTGGCGCGGCGCGCGCGGCGTGCGCGGCGTGCACACCGGACGATTGCCCGTGCGCAACGTGTGACGGCGCAGGCGGCCGGGCGGCTGTAGCGCCCGACTGCGGCGATGTCGCAGCGAGAGTATTGCGTTGGGTAGCGGGTTCGATTCCCGAGCGTCGAAAATCATTGAAGTGTAATAGACTATGATGTTTCTGTTGGCACACATAACATCTAGTTTGCGATTTACAATTGTTTACATCGTGAAAGCCTAAACAATTTTTGCAAAAACGATTTTTGTAAACGATTTCACTGCGTTTACGCGGGTCTAATTGTAAAAAATGTTGACATTTAAAGAGAGGATGAATTGTAGAATTACAAATAATGCACGAAGTACTTCTAGTAGTAAGTTCAGTATTATTCGAGTTTGTATTCACTAAAAATGTTTGAGTCGGTTTAGGTTTATTTGCACGATTATTATTTGACATCTGTGAAATATTTTTATTATGAGATGCATGAGAGTAGGACGTGTTAGGGCGTAATGACTGTATTTTACTTTGTTCGATTAAGAATTTATTAACATCCTTAAATGTGGGTATTTTAATATCACGATGCGACTGCTCGAACAAGTTAACCAATTCTTTGTCTAGCTTATTGAGCGCGATATGTGCTATTATAAAATCGGACGGATTGTCCAATTTTAAACGATTGAATGCCGCCTCTGCTGAACAAAACTGTTCTATAAACGTATCTAATGGTTGATTATTTTTAAAGTTAATTATCTGATCGATATACTGCGATGCTTGTACCCTAACGTCCTGATATTTAGCTATGAGCGCGTTCCAGATAATTTCATAATTATCAGAAGTCGATGGTATGCCCGAACACACGGTCAAAGCTTTCCCACTTAACTTCCCGACAAGGTACTGAACCTTCTCTGTGTTGGACAACCTAGGATTATCGTGAACTATGCTTTTGAAATTTTCATAAAATATTGACCATTTAGTAGGAGTGCCGTCGAATCCCACTAACTGGAGAGGAGGTAATTTTTGGTGAATTAACTCAAAATTCTGTTTACTGTGAACACTTTGAGGTGTGAGTGTAGTTTCGGTATGTTTCACATAACAGTATAGTTCATCAAATGAATTTAAAGACGAGTAGTTCGGTTTGACCGTAGGATCTTCCTCTAAATATTCTGTAATTAAACTGTCTAATGTTTCGATGAACTCTGTTCGCGTTTTATCCAACGAATGTACACGAGCTAAAAACTGAATTTTAATGGTAGGTTCCTCAACCTTTAAACTTAAATTGTAAAGATTTTGAACCATTTCAAACAGACGTTCTTTCTTTGCTTCTAATAGGGAAATCCGAACATTTGAAATCCCTGCGACAGGTTTTTGTTTTCCAGTCGACATTCTGAACGAAAGTTAATCGAGTAATTTCACTAGTTAAAAATATTAATCGTTAATAAATATTAGGGTAAATAGCTCGTATATATTGTACGGCAACGATTTATTAAGATTTCGTAGTGAAATATGCAAAGATTAATGAGATTAATTTAAATTGTAAATATTGAACGGCAGAAATTACCATACGTTAATAAAAAATGGCGTGCGAATTGCTTCAACGTAATTATGCAAAATACGATGAATATGCGTTTTGGATACTAAATATGCGTTATTTATAATAAATATGCGTTATATAATGTATAATATGCGTATGGGTGAGTAGATTGTAGTGTAAATTGAGTATGGAATAGGAATTCGGGTCGTATGGACCAAAACTTGTGACGAAGGAATGTAGGATAATTTTTGGACTTACATAGGTCGCTGTTTTTGGGATCCTTCCTCACTAGTGGTTGGAGCACTCGGATGGTGCTCGTACTGGAGCACAGGTTTTGCGTTATTTTCCTGCTGGCCAGCCAGTATGTTGCGCGCGCGCGGACGTTGGTTGATAGACTGACTTGCTGAGTCTTTTGATGCGAGTGAGTGAGCGGAAGGGTTTTTTGAATGATTGAGGAATAGAGGGAAAGAGATGGGAAATGCGTGATTTAAGTGTGTGAATGTATTAGAGTTATGTGAGTGATTGGTTTTAAATGTTGCAAGTATAATTGAATGAAATGGCGCAGACACTTGTTTTGAAACTTCGGGGTTATTTAGAGCTGCTCGGTTGGCTCGGTTGAAAGAGATCGGTATAATCTATTGAATTGAATGGTTCCTATTTTTTTAATTTCCTATTTCCATTCGGAAACATGCAGCGATGATGGTTCTACTGTGGATTTTATTTGATAAATATGTAAACTACAGCAATGAATTTTATGGAATAAAATCATTCCTACCGATTGGAGTGGTAAATAAGTTGAATAAGGAATTAATGTTAATAAAATATAATCATTTTGATAAACTGACAAAAATCATTATTATTATAAAAAAAATACCTATAATTGAACCCACAATGCGGCTAGTTAATTGTTCCAAAGTAGCACTTCAGATTATCTCTCAGATTGCGACATGCACTAAGCTATCATAGAAAAGTTGCTCCCGAACTATTTGCATAGATTGACTGGCTTGCATCAAAACCTACCTACGTCGGTGATAAAAGTTAAATTATAAAAAACAATATGCACGTTGTAGCGACGACGTTTGAAAACATCAACGTTGATAAAAGAAGCAATTGGTCGATTTAAAGTATAAAGGGGAACTATTAGCGACTAATAAAGAATCATGGTAAGATTTGTAAAAAAAAAAAATTATAGAGTTTTGAATCTCTTCCAATGTTGAGATTAGATTACCAGCAACATATTAATATACTTGAAATATTTTATAAACCCCGCAAAACATAACAACAACATAATGGTTTGGTCGCGATTCGCCGGCATTGCATACAATGTCGCATTTTTACCCTGGGGATCTAAAAATATTTTTAATACCTCAAGTTATTCCTTACGCACCAAGGATCATTAATAACGTTTTTCAACGTCTCTTATCTTATCTTTTTTTTTTTTGTACAAATCTCGCTATGATTCTTTCTCACATGGAAGCATAACGCTAGGAGGACATAATCATAGTAAAACTGCTGAGTAAGTAGCAATGTCTTTTAGCGCCACCATTCCATGTGACCATGTTTACCAATCTATTTTATAGTTTGCGACAAACAAACGGCATGAGCAACGCAGCGTCATAACGACTGGGTGAATTGCTGCTACGATGTGTGAGCTCGAACAAGTATCACATAATCTTTAATGTTTTCTATAGTGATAAGTACTTATTTTTGGTATTTTAGAGTGAGAAAAAAGCGAAGTAGTTTCCTTAGTAGAGGTGGGTTGGAGTGGGTGGGTGGTGTGGCGGCGGCCGTAGCAGCGCGGCCCTGTGAGCCACAGCTGCAATTACCTAATGATGCGCGGCGGTTACCCAATTACGGCGACTGCTGCATTTACGTTTTTAGTTCTGCTGATTCGGACGCTTTACTCGATAATTTACTGGGCGCATTGCTGAAAACCTCGCAGTCTTCGGATAAAATGGACATAAAGGAGATTTTGTTGCTATTTTTTTAGAAATAAAAGAAGATGTTATATGTACATATATATCAGTACTTTCATTCGTTCAGCTATGCATCGACATTGAAGGAGTGGCCTGTGCGACCTTTTTATTATCATCTCAAATTAGGTTCCGTCGGTGTAGCCTTCACAAACAAAGTGAGAGAGATGTTAATTTAATGTACGACGGTGTCACTCGAAGCGGGCCCGCAGCTCTGACTTTCAAAGGACTAGGGCAGCCACGGATTCTCTATTATGTAAATTCTCGCGTAATTTTCTCGGTGGGAGTGTGCCGGCCAGTCTTTGTAACGGGAGCGGCCTCTCATTAATACTTACCTGAGCTCTTAATTTTTTTAAGTACGACGCAGAATTTACCTATCCATGAGCAGAATAATCTTCTAAGCGGTTTTAATCAACAAATTCATCGTTTAACATCTTATTCATCTTATTCAATTAGTTTGGAGCTGTAAAAGTAATTTCAGCTTTCACATTTTCGTATTTGATATTTCAGAAAAGCGGATTGGAATTGACAATCGAGCGCCCCCATTGAACTTACTTGTATACTCGTATCTTAAGTATAAATTAGACTATAATAAAACAGGTGCCTACCTATGCTAACGCATTAAGAAAATCTATTCTGCCGATTGAAAATTGTATGAAAATTAATAACATTTTAATCAGGACTGTCACAAAATGTTTTCAAGAGAAGTTTCTACTTGCAATGTAGGACACATAATACGAAAACCTAACGGGTACTAATCCGTAGATGAGCCGTCGCTTTCGTAGAAACATCTGCGGTCGCGACATCAACGACGCGAAACGAAACAAAAACGAAATGAGAAAGGTTTGGAAAGTCGTATTGTGGTAAGTTGCGATGAAGCACGGCTAGGGGAGGCTCGCGATCCATTGTGCCTCGTACTTCGCTATTCACTTCGCACGAGCTGACCTCAGCTGTTTTTACCAAAAGCCTTCTTCGTGACATAACCTCTATACACATATGCGACAGTGAACAATGTACTGCTTCGTGTGTTGTTTTAAATAAGCCGTATAGAAATTAATTAGTTTCCTAAGAACGAGATGAACCTGCCTCGAACATCTCAGTACGAAGTAGGGTATTAAACAGAGACTTTAATTTTAGTAACTCGTATTTTATGTAAGCGTATAAACGTTTTACGAGGCGCACTAGACGTGAGTTGCTTAAATTCAATTCGAACAACCATTCATTAAATTTCTATTTTCCACTAAAGCAAGAGAATAGAAAGTAAACGTTTCAGTGCACACAAAGTAGGAACCTAATAATTTTGGCGAGAGCATTGATTTTATTTATTTATTTATTTATTTATTTAATTTGGATATCCAACAAAGAATACACTTCACATTCTAATCAACAATAACTACAGTTTATACACCTAGTGCTTCTTCAATTACAGGACATCACAGAAAGCACAAACAGATAACACAGAAAAAATACAATTATGACAAAAAAGAAACAATCAAAATTCAAAATTATTATTAAATTATACATAGAATAAATATTTGCATTTATGAATAGTCATCGATGACTTGAAAAATTATTATTAATTAATTATTATTATTAAATTATTATTAAAATTATCAGTAATATAAAATGTAATGTAAAATGTAAAATTACTCAGGTCAGTTAAGATAGGTAGGTATATCAACGCTTACACACCATTTAGTTGAGTACGAATCAAATACTTAAATTTCTCCATAGTATTGGAGAATATATCTACTTCTTCCGAGGAGGTCGAGATCTTATTATATTGATGAGTCATCCTAGCAACCGGAGAATGTTTACCCAAATTTGTTCGGTATCGCAGGGCATTGAGTAATGGACGGGGATAGCGCGGGATTCTAGAAGGAACGTTAATACTTATTTTACCAAGAAGATCTGGACAATCAAAACCATTATTAAGAAGCTTGTATAAAAATATTAAGTCAGACACAGTACGGCGAGATTCAAGAGACAATAATTTAAAGTGACTTAACCTATCATCATATGATTCCGCTCTCCAAACCCCAAACCTGAAAGCAAGATGGCGGACCAGTCTCTTCTGTACTCTTTCGATACGATTTATGTGGATCTGGTATGTTGGATTCCAAACAGTGCAGCAGTATTCCAATTTACTTCGGACATAGTTGTTATACAAAAGAAGTGTAGTGGATGGCTTTTTAAATTCTTTCGAGGATCGCAATACAAATCCGAGCGCCCGAAAGGCAGAACAAACCACATTATCAATATGGTCAACAAAACCAAGTCGACTGTCCAAATAAATGCCTAAATCTCGGATCACTGCTACTTCTGTTAGCTTCTTTCCTTTGATACTGTATACAGATTGGACTTTTCTGCTTTTTCTGGTAAACTTTATGTGGTAACATTTGGTACAGTTAAGGTACATTTTATTAACCGTACACCATCGACTCAAGCCATCAATATCCGCTTGCAGTAAATCAATATCAGATTCATTCGAGATTACGCGAGTCAACTTCAAATCATCAGCGAAAAGGTAAGGCGTAGAATATTTGAATACTTGAGAAATATCATTAATGAAAATATTGAAAAATAAAGGGCCCAAATTAGAGCCCTGTGGTACACCTGAGGTAGCATAATAAGGGTCAGACTCTTCACCACATACTACAACTGAAGACGGCCTCATATCAAGGTAAGACCTACACCAATTTAACGTGGCATTGGTTATGCCTAAGGATTCAAGTTTAAGTAATAATATTTTATGATTAACTTTGTCAAAGGCCCTCGAAAAATCTGTATATACAGCATCCACTTGCAGACCCCGATCCACTGCTGATGTCAAATCGGTAATGTAAGAAACAAGATTTGTGTTTGTAGACTTTTTAACCATAAAACCATGCTGATTACTGGATAGAAAACTTTTAACATGATTATAGAACCAAGGGTACACAAGCGATTCGAAAACCTTACACAATGTGCAAAGAATTGAGATAGGACGGTAGTTAGAAACCATCTTACGTTTACCGTTTTTATGTATAGGTACTATCCTAGCCTGTTTCCATTTATTCGGAAATATGCCTGATTGAAGTGAGGTGTTAAAAATACTTGCTAAAGGGGCTGCAACGTAACGAGCACATCGCGCCCATAAAATGGGAGGAATGTTGTCAGGTCCCGCACCCTTCGACAAGTCGAGTCGAGTGAGCTTATTAAATATTGCCTCTGGAGTTATTGTGATATCATCTATAGATGGAGCTGTGATTGATGGAGCAGGTATAACATTATCTAGGTCGTAATCGTCGTCAGGGCTAGGGGGATCAAAAGCCGAAGAGAATTGTTCAGCAAATAAATTTGAAATGTCTTTACTGTTACACGCACTAATGTTACCAAGGCTCATTTCTAAGGGGAAAGAAGAACCACATTTCCGGAGGTTTTTTAAATGAGTCCAGAAGAGTTTAGGATGTTCCTGTATTCTAGTTTCAATATCATCTATATAAGTATTATAACATTTTTGTGTCAGCGTTTGACAGTCTTTTCTCAAATAGTTGAATTCAATTTTATCTAATGGAAAATTATAATTATAAAAGCGTTGCAGTCAATTAGAAATGTTATATATTAGTTTAGGTGTCATGGCTTAACTGCATATATTATTATTGCACAACCTTTTTTTTGTAACCATATCTTCCAAACAAATCGTATATAATATTTTAGTTATCGCCTTTTATTTGTCGACCACTCAAAAACCACCATCCATATTTCATCTCTCCACCTCACCGACCAATACAATTCTCATTATTGTGCTCAGTGGGCGTGTATAACAGTTTCTGTGTCAAGTGGTCGTTGAGAATGAACCTTGTATCTTCAGAACATTGTGTAGATGATAATGGTGAGATAATCGAGCTCGTGAGGCTTATTAACATCGTGCAGCGGCTGTGAGAAGCGATCTGTGAACGAGCCGCCCGCCACACGCCCGCTGCTGCGTCGCCGCCGCGCGCCGCCCCGCTGTGCCGTGCCGCGCCGTAACCCAACTGAATACAATTACTCGCATAGTTTAATTAAATTGCGAAGTTAGAGTTTCATAGCTGCATATTAAGAGGTAAAAAATGCTTTCCTATAAAGTTTTGTCGGTTTTTCATCTCGTACGAGTGTGAGCTGACTGAGTAGCCTGTTTATTTATTACTAGTTTTCGGTCCGCGGTTTTACCTGCATGCAGTATCCTATGTATTGTTTTAGAATATTGTCTATTTGTGTGCCATATTTCATCCGAATCCCGTCATCCGTTTTTACACGACTGAGTCACAAAGACTGAAACTTTCACATTTAGGTATAATATTAGTGAGGCCAGATGGGATAAAGCTCACTACTTTATCTGTAGAGGCAATATTTATATTTTTAGCACATTTGTTTTATGTTAACATTAGTAGATCTCATAAAATGTTTTGGTTTTAAACATTGAAAAATGTGTTCACATTATTAATTCACACCTACGTATTGTTTGAAGCAATGAGCAAAGATCTTAGAATGCAAGTTAATTAAAAAAAATATAAACTAGCTGTGGGACTACAATAAAATAAGTTTTTTTAAATAATAAACAGAAAATAATTTTCATAGGACAGAATTACAGTTCGCACATGTAATACATCACAGTTGTTATCTCTGACAGAGCATTGTCTAGGACACAGGCTCTATTGTGTACGGAGTGTGTTTCACACCACACGAATACAGCAAATATATAATATATATACGTATATTTATTAATACTTATATAATCAGATTTATGAAGGCTAACTTTCAAATAAAACTTGGCACAGAGTTATATAGTTAAAGGAAAGTTTGTTACAAACTGTATGTACCGATCTGTAATCAGTTTACGTAGGGTATCAGCAAATGGGATACAAAGCCCAAGTACCTATCGCCGGTTGTTTTATGTATGTGCAAAAGGCGGTAACTTGAAATAGGGATATTGAATTCTAAGCGCGTCCCCGACGAGCGAGCGTACGTGCCCCGCGACCAACTGTTCCAGAGCCTCAACAAAAAGTCCAAATAGATGTGTCCCCGCAAAGAGGACAGGAAGGGGGCCATTGTGCTCGATGCACCACCGAGCTCCTGCAAATCTCAGAACATCTCCAAAGGACATAACGAGAAAAGTTGTGTATGTTCGCACCATTGGTTTTCAGATTCTATTATTATATGTTACTCGATAACCATCCAGCCGATTTTATTGCTTGTAAACATCTGTCTCTATCTCGATTCTCTAAGATTTATTTTGTTTAACTTAACAGTATCATATTGATTGCTGTGTCCTTTTGAACCTTATCGTCTCACATAAAATTATCCGGAGAAAGATTTTGTATCTAGAAGACTTCGATTAGACTTCGAAAAGTTACATCTTGAAAACACTCGTGTAAACTCTTTACCCCTTATTACATGATGTGGGTTAAACAAAGTCTAGCAAGACCCAGGTTTTTTTATCCATAATTTTCTATCGCAATATAACAGAAGGACCCGGGACTATCCTTAATCCTGAGTTACACAAGATTTGCTTTTAACCATCTCATAATAAGGGGGCTAGTGCCCGGGCACTTTTATTAGCGTATGAATTTTCCAGGAATCCTGTGATTATTTTCAAATTTCCTATGTAGTAGTAGTTCCTATGAGGAGGAAGGCAAATAGTTTACCTCATGAAAGCTAGAGGGTTATCGGGCAGAGCTGTTTGCTCGCCCGGCGCCCCGGTCGCTGCTCCCGCTCGCCTGCTCTTAGATATCCCGTACTGACTACGTGACTAGTGAGTCAGTGTGTTCATTCATAGTGATGAATAATCATCGTTGCAAATGTTAATAATGATCATAAATTAATATTTTTCTATCTTATGTTCATCATCATTATGTACCTACTTGTTCCCAATCACTCAGGGTCGGCGTTATATGTCTGCAATATGTATTTTTCAATCTTAAGTAGAAAAGTTTTGGAATACTGTGACAAAAAGAGATGAAAATGTCTATGAATAATTGTTGGCGTTTTTATACAGATTTGCGAAATAAGTTTGAAAGATGTATTATTTTTGAAACGCATAAAAGAGTTTGCTGCATAAACTGAACAACAATTTTAAATTGAAATATCGTTTTTTGAATTTTACCCTTTTTAGGGTTCCGTACCTCAAAAGAAAAAAAACGGAACCCCTTATAGGATTACTTTGTTGGTCGTCTGTCTATCCGTCTGTAAAGACCCTTTTTCTCAGGAACGCGTGGAGGTATCAAGCTGAAAATAATATCAAATACTTTTAAGTCCGCAATCCCTTGGAGCGTGAAAAAATCAAACTTCTAAGTCAACGCAACAAAAGATATGGCCGTTTTGCGCATATTTTGACGATCGCAAGGGAATCAAAACCTATAGGGAACTTCCCATTGACCTAGATTTATGAAATTTGGCAAGAAACAATGTCATGTTGCTACATTACTAAAATAGCATAATCGAAAAAAAGGGGAATAATATTCGAGACTCGATTCCCGTGATAAACGAACTATTTACATACCTCCAAGTCTGTACGGAACAGTCGGTGCGCGAGTCGGACTCGCATTTGCCCGTTTTTTTTAAACAACTCCTGTATGTAGGTACACACGGCTACACATCAAGCTATACATTTCCAGTATAAGCTGATCTCGCATTGTATAGGATTTCAGTACGATGATAGGTCAGCTTATATTGGAAATGCATAGCTTGATCTGTAGCCGTGTGTACACTGCGAATAAAACAAAAAAAAAACAAATCGGTCAAACCGTTTTTGAGTTTTAGCGAGACCAACGAACAGCAATTGATTTTTATGTGTAGGTATAACAATATATATATATGATTTTCAAGTCAACAAATAAACAATATATTGTTTACGTAAATCCGCAATAATTTGAGCTACCAATTTTCAAAGTTCCAGTACGAAGTGAAGCCGGAGGCCATCAATTCCACTTATCTATACAATTATTCAACTACCATCATAATGTGGGTTTTCCCACCGAACCTTTGTCTGTAATCGAAACACTAAGCCGAAGTGATTTAAGATTATGGTGTGGGATAATGGCGTTCATTTTCGTTTCTACGTGGCACAGGTGCGATACCCAATTTTTCTTAAAATCACCTAATTTATGTTCACTGTAATTTCGTTCGTTTCACAAAATTAGTCTTGTTAAGTACCTACCGAAGAGTGACATTGCGTTGAAACTAAGCAAATTAACTTATCTCACGAGATACTTAAGTAGCCTTAACGTTAACGAAGTTTTCACTTGTCTATAGGTATTTATTTATAATAAGTAATTATCTTATAGCGACTTATTATCGTTGGATAAAACCAAGTGTTTTCATGTCGGCAGTCCGGGTATTTCCTTTCTCGTATGGTAATACATAGGTACCTACTAACATTTTATTCATTTGTGATATCAAATTGGTGTTTGAAGATACGACAATGAGCCAGTAAACTGATATTTCGTACACGTATCTGAATAGGTATAGCCAATAACATATTAATGAAATGTCAGAAATAACAGTTCATATCTACTGGGCCTTTCAATGCAAATAGTTTGTGATAGCTCGCTCGTATAGTGTTTCAGTGAACTGTATTAATGTTATTTCAGCAAACTTTAGTTACAGAATGTTCTTATGAAGTTTCAGTAGTTTAGTACAGAATGTGTAATAAGCATAAGGCAGCTATCCGTCTATGAACCGTAATTTATCTTCGGGTTTCGACGTCCTAACAAAACCACTAAGATTCTCATCCAATCCGAGCATGTATGAAAATATTGACTGTAAAACTGTGCTTTGGGCTTAAATTGAAAATATCCAATATGCTATCGTGTAGTTAAAAAATAAACACTATTTCTTTCAGCACTCAATTACAGTAAGTAAGGCACTGTTATACTTGTATAGTATCAGCTTATCGTTTTTGAATGCAGTCTACGTAGAATAAAGCGTGTTTGGGATATTTATTATGAACACCGCAATACATGGTTTGAATTCCAATTCGCTGTTTGACATGATGATTTTAACAATAGGTGCTTCACTTTGTTTTGCGTTGATTTAAAATCAGTCTGCTGTGGTAGATTAATTTGCATTTTAAATGAGACAAGTTTTATTCACGTACATTTTCGTTTGAAAAATGCCCGGAAAACATAGGTTACATGTTAGAAAATCAAATAACGGAGTTCATTAACCTACATGTCGGTGATCATAGTGCGATATCCGATCTGATGACAGATTTTAGTAGTTATTATTGTACAATTTTACTACATAACTCCACGTACACATATAACTACTTATCAAGTGAATGATTAGCGAGTCAGTCCTGCGAGCAGAGATTATCGATAGTATGCCGGCTGCCGGACACCGGACGCCGCCGCCGCTGGCCGCCGGTCGTGAGCCATGGGCTACTCGACATCATTGCCGTTTCATTGCACCGCTCTGACAGCCTGCATTTTCACAAGCTCTATTATGCTAGACAAAGATACTTTGGAAGCTCGGAGTGATTGTCAATAGCTGAATTACAGGTTTAAGTGAGGGGAGGCATTTTACACTAGCTTATTTAATTAATTCTGTGTTCTTACTGGCTATAGCCGGTTACGTATTGAGAAATTGCTGAATAATCGCTAGATTATATTATTTTTGTGTGATGAGTTGATAGGACATTAGACAAGATTCTCGTCAGTTCCGGATTTGCAGCCGACAAACTGTTTAATAATTTCTAACAAATGGTTACATATAAAAATATTTTATGTGATTGAATAAAAACAATCACTTGTAGTGTAGTAGGTATCTAAGCCTTAGCCGTTATGATTTTTTTACATGACTTAAACCCACGTTTCGTCGAACAAATTATTAACCCACAGAAGAGGATAGGATACATACATACATATAGGATGCTAGTGGCTTATCAGCTTCTACAGATCCTGATTTACAAACTATAAAACTTACCGATCAAGTTGTATAACAAATTATAGAAATTATTTATTTAGTTCGTTTACGGATGAAGATCATTATAAGATGTGAAAATCAACTGTTTTTAACATCCTATAATTCCCTAAGAGTTGAACCTAAGTAGACCTTCAATGGTTTTCAGTTGACGTTATGGTGTTTCCACGCTACGCAATACCGAGAACATGACCCTCGAACGAGCGTTCGGATCGCGCTCGACTGCGCTCCGCCAATTGTCAGTTTTTGAAGAACACAGTAATTCGCATCGCGCTCGTGTTGTAGGCTCGTTGTAAGCTCATAGTACGTCCACACTTGTCATCGTGAGCAACGAACGAATAGAGGCTCGGCTCGTGCTCAGTTCGCGTAGCATAGACGCACCATTAGATATATCATGGAAGACTCGTTCGGTATTCGGGTAATACATCTAGATTAGCATTTTCAGGAAAGAATACCAATATAACATTTTTGGGTATTGCATTATTAACTCTATGACCTTAAGCGAAACATTAAAATTGCAATCTGATTTAGAACTACATTATGTCCTAAAATAAGATAAATTGATAGTATAAGCACAGCAGGTATAAGTATATATTATGCACAGACATGTTGGTCGGTGGTTGGGCGTGTGTCCAGCCGTAGTTGACAATTGGCAATCGCCATAGCAACACTGCCGGAGCCTTATCGCATCCTCATTGACGCATGACCGAACGGTTGATGAAATATGAACTGTTCATTGGTCAACAAATGAACTCGACTACTGACTGCGTTGAAAATCATCACTTTTGTAGATGGAAATTTTGTAAAAATATAGGCTTCAGATTTCAGATTCGATTTAATTATGTGGCATTAATATATACGTAACAAGAAAACGAGCTTTATGCCTTTTACTGAAGAAATCCCTATTGTTTCGTTTTGTCCATCTGTCTATCTATACGTCTGCCCGATTGTACGTCCATTTGTATATCAAAGTAACTTTATTCAGAATATTGAATCTATGAAGCCGCAAAAGTACCTAACTGAATATTTTTTCCATGCGTCAACTTTAAAATTGACAAAAGTTTGAATTTTTTTAATCGTTACGTCTACAACAAAACCATACACTAAGCTTGACATGGTCTTGACTAGTTGTTATTACCTACTTACTCATTTATCAACAAAATACTTCTAAATTAAAGCATTGATAAAACCTCAGAGTATATAAATACTACGTAATAAAACGCTCCATTTAAATTATGACATCTCCCTATAAATTATAGCAATCTACTGACCTATAACGTTGGTAATAATATGCTAAATAAACCATGTAAAGTGACGCTGAAAAATTTATAAAGACGTTCGTGTCATTTAGGCAGTTCGCAGTGTCGACGAAATTGACTCCCACGATCCCGAATTTAGTAATGTCTTGAATAATATAATTCATGAAGACGATTTTATATGAGGACCTCGATCGCACAGCGGTTACAGAACTCGTCTAAAGCAAAGATTTAAATCTTGAATTTATGCCTACCTTCTGAATACCTAATATAATAGTAGATTTTAGAATCAAGTATTTTGATAGAATGGCTGGTGGTGTCTTCTACATCAAAGGATTTAAATGTTATGGTGCGCCCATGCTACGCGAACGGACTCCTCGCACGAACAGAATTCGTTCGTTGCTCGCGATATCAAGCGTGGACGTAGAGCCTACAACGAGCGCGATGCGAATCCCTGTGTTCGTGAAAAAACTGACAATCGGGCGGAGCGCAGTCGAGCATGCTCGTTCGAGGCTCGCAAGCCCGTCCACGCTACGACGCTACTGGAATCGTGCTCGCAGCGTGCTCGTTCATGGCTCGGCTCGTGCTCGGTTCGCCAACCATGGACGCACCATTAGAAACTAATTAAGACCAGTTAATTTATTCAATAAAGATTATGTAAAATTGTTAAGTAGGTATTGACAAAACTATACCAAATAACTTAATCTAAAAGATAATATTCTAATAACTAAATCTAAAACATAAGAAGCTAAAAAATAATTTAAAAATAAACTTACAAATAGGCTACCCTATCGAGGTCGCTGTCAAGTGGTAGCGTGCCCAAAATGCTTTACGTTGGGCGAGGTATTAGTACAGTAATATGATAATCAATAACAATATATTTTCAACGATTAGAAAATATTTATCTTTAGAAGCCAATTTTGATAAAATTTATTTTATTATTATGTAGAAAGTAATTAATTAAAATGTTCAATCAAGCTCTTCAGAGCAAGTAACACTATTCAGAGCATTTCAGAGGTTAAAATGTCTTGTTCATTTGTTTATTAATAGACTTACACAATTGTAATATATGTGCTATTATATACACAAAGGTAGAATATTTCTACTAGATTCTTACAATTTAAACACAGTAGGATAATTTTCTAACAAATGAATATTTTACAGTGAACTTAATACATATTTTCAGTTTATTAAGTGTAAGTAAAAATAGATTGTATAATAGTGGTGGTATACGACTCCTACTGATCAAAATTAATTATAAGATCAGAGAAAATGGAGAGTATTGGTACATATACCTACCTTATTTTTAAGGACTTTACAGCGTAGATTGGTTGCTAGCTTTTGAGATAGCTTACTTTATAGTTATACACGAACAAAGCGCAATGACGTTCATTTTTTTTGAAATCTAATTGGCTAAGTGAAGGGCACACTTAAGCCTTCGATCGCACGTGCGTTTAAAAAAACGTTGAGCTCGACGTATTTTACTTGAATGTATGAAAACTCCCGACGTAAAAATAATTTGCGTGCGAACACGTATAGAAGAAGTCATAAGTTATATTCATATAACGTTGAAAAAAACGCGCATATAAATAGTTCGTACGAACGTGGGCTTAGATGCAGTGTTTAGTCGGTACAGTTATAAATCAGTGCAAATAGTTGCGGAATTACATTGCTCGATATTACTGCTCTACTATAAACTGATTTATCCGATGGTTTATACGAATCAGAGGTTAAGGAGAAAAATATTACGTAAGTCAAGTCAGACATAATGGGTAATCGAAGGAATTTCGATTTCGGCATTTTATTAAACTTAGTACCCTCATTATAACACTTTAGGCTACCCGCAACATAAAACATGTTTCCCAAAATTTTTCGTTAGCAACGTAATACTAATTGGCCAAGTAATATTTCGTAGTTCACAGTAAGCAGCCTTGAATATTAATGTAATGTTACTTTCAAGCTATGGTAATGATACTTCAGCTGGCTTTCCTCACGCTCCTATGTATTTGGAACTTTTCACATTTGCTCGTCGCAATTTCCGTTCTGTGGGCAAGTAGGCAAGTTAATATAAGTAAATTCATACTAAAGTTTATTACAAAGCCGGATTTATTACTTATTGTTTGGAAGGGACTGACGATCGCGATATGTAGATCAGCCCAATTTTTGACTCATGTGTTTGTGTAAACTAGGGCGGAATAAGACGTAGGTAAGGTTGAAAAGTCAACGCAATCTTACCAAAGGGTCCCTTGTGACTCTCACCAAAGAAATTACCCCAGATTTGCATAAAGGAGACTCGAGGGATCGTCTTTGAAACTCGCCTCCTAAGTTCGTGGACAGCCCAACATGCTTTATATTAAGTTACGCTTTGCTTTGTTCTAAGCAAGGTACTTTAGCACTAAATAACTTGTATGCGAGAATATAACGGCCGTATGAAATGCACTTAACCACAACAAAGGTCCGAATATAATTTATTATTCATCATCATCATCATCATCAGCCTATAATGTCCCACTGCTGAGCACAGGCCTCCTTTCACAAATGAGGGTGAAAGGGAATGGGCAGATACTCCACCACGCATGCCCACTGCGGATTGGTGGAGGTAGGCTAGTGGTCAACCTACTGCTGGAATTTTTCAAGCCGCCTAGGAGGCATCCAACTAGCTTAACGACTATCACAATTAAGTGATAACCGAGACCAACGGCTTTACGTGCCTTTCGAAGCACGGGAACGCTCGATTTGAAATACCACTAGGCGGTCACCCATCCAGGTACCGACCACGACAGACGTAGCTTAACTTCGCCGATCGATTAAGAACGGCTAATCATACTACACCACGAGCGCGCTTCTATTTTAATTTATTATTACCGTGTAATAAATACCATATTGTAATTAATAGATAGATTTATTTTTTAGTACTTAATGAAAAATAGAGTTTGGTGAAGCGCCACAGCTTTATACAAATAAATTTAAATTCATTAAGAAAACAAGTAAATAGTGCAGCGCCCATTCAGTGAATTCGTTCCATAAGTTGCACATGATGTGCTCAGAGATGGCGTTACACGCCCTGATAATTACCGATTATTGAGATTCGTGAATGACTGTATTGAACTGTTATTCTCAATCACTGTTTTTGTTTTCTGTGGACCCTTCCGTCCGGTCCATTGACTTTGCCTGTTTAACTACGATGAAGTGAACATAATTATAAAATTACTTTATTTTTCCTCCTCATAAGATATTTGAGAAGGATGTGTTTTTGTTAAATTAATAGTGAAAAAACATTAAATACTAACGTGAGACTGGTGCACCAAGAAATCTTACCCTTCTGCTTGTGAATTCCGAAGATATATTCGGATGAAGATTGCCGGCCGGCATCCACTCGTATTCCTTGTGGTCTTCAAAAACTGGATTATGACTTTACCCTGATAAGAGAGGCTTCAAGGTTCGATGTAAGAGGTGAGTGGGCGATTTTTATAACTGCACAGTGGTGTCACTCGTTTTCTAGTCACTTCATCATAAATTTCATTATTACAAGGCAGCCATACTTTTAGGCCTGTGCTAAAGCATTTCCCGTACGCAAGTACATGGGTGATTTGGCTATTTACACGCCAATATTCACCAAAGTTTCTAAGTAGGTAGCACAGTTTTTCGAAATCATCAAAATTCGTTTACAAACAAACTTAGTTATGCCGCCTGGTCTTTTACAACAGTTATAGTCCAAACCAAAAAATATTCGTCCAAGGAAGGTTGGAACCTTCAGCGGGAGAGTCAGACTCAGACTCGCACTTGGCCGGTTTTATTTAATTCTTAGGTATTTACAAATGTTTTTAAATTGAGAAACTTTCTCACTTTATTTGTTGGCGCGTCTATTAGTTAACCGATCGCTTTGAAAACGAGGATAAATCAATTGGCAATAGTACGCAAGTATAATTTTTATTTCTAACTCTTTTTGAAAACCCGAGCAATAAATCATCATCATCATCATCAGCCTATAATGTCCCACCGCTGAGCACCAAATGAGGGTGAAAGGGAATGGGCAGATACTCCACCACGCGTGCCCACTGCGGATAGGCGGTGGTAGGCTAGTGGTCAAATTACTGTTGGAGTTTTCAAGCCGCCTAGAAGGCCTCCAACTAGCTTAACGATTATCACAATCAAATGATAACCGGAACCGATGGCTTTATATGCCTTCCGAAGGACGGAAACGCTCGATTTGAAATACCACTAGGCGGTCACTCATCCAGGTACCGACCACGACGGTAGTTTCTTAACTTGTCGATCGATTAAGAACGGCGTATCATGCGACACCACGATGATACCTACATAATGAATGGTGTTGAAATTGACATATTACTAGCTGCCCGGCGCGACTTCGTTCGCGCGGTGCTACCCTATACCCTACCCTACCCTACCCTACCCTATCTAAACCATCCAGGACGTCAACCAAACGCATACAAAAAATTCAACTGTACGTGTGTTTGTCACTGAACTCCGAAACGGCTGGACCGATTTGAATGATATTTTGTATGCGTTTGGGTGGCGCCCTGGATGGTTTAGATTCACAAATCAGCCCGGCAGATGGCGCTGCAGTCGATATCTAGGTTATATTATGAATGGAATAGGTACTGATAATACTATAGATAGGTATGTAACATGAGTGTACATGAACAAAGAACCCAGTAATAATAATAAATAATAAATATCCTGGGACATTTCTCACACACGGTCATCTGATCCCAAACTAAGCAGAGCTTGTACTATGGAAACCAGATAACTGATATAATACATATACTACTTTTTGTTTGTAAATACATACTTAATATACATAATTACACCCAGACTCAGGACATACAGACATGTTCATGCACACAAATGCATGTCCTGTGTGGGAATCGAACCCACGACCTGCGGAGCGTAAGGTGAACCTTAACCAACTGCGCCAACTGGCCCGTCAAAAAATCGTAAAAATAATAACGAGGAACAGCAAACTGCAAAATGTTTCATAGCGAGTTAACAATTGAGTGTTGGTAGTAATTTAAGATTATCTCTCGAGCTAATGGTGGCAGTTAGAGTGACTATCTGGCACACGTCGGACAGGACATTTGTCCACGCGACAGCCACAATTACCGGGAAATACCGGTCACATTCGTTGAAATACCTAAGCGATTTACCTTTATATCTCCCATATACACAGTTATTGTTTTTAATTAACTGTTTAGATAAACAATAACATGAATGTGCGTGTTATGGGTAAGATGTTTGACTAAATTTATAAAAATAAGGCCGTTTAGGTTCTTTTGTCATATTATTTACGAAGTCATTTTTAACCGCCTTCAAAAAAAGGAGGAGGTTCTCATTTTACTTGTATGTTTTTTTATCTGTGTTACCTCATAATTCCGTCATTTATTAACCGATTTAGAAAATTCCCTTTTTTTTTTTGGAAGGGTACACTTCTCTTTTGGTCCCATTGTCATCAGGTCAGGATTTGATAACTTTAAAGTTGGTTTAAGTTTTTGAACAAAGTTAATAACAAATGACAAAGTTATTTTATACGGGGTGGATACGACAATACGATATTAAATGAATCCACGTAAAGTACTCATGTATTAATTTCATGATGTATTAAACTTGTTAGATATTTGGTTAAATCTGAGTCAAATATCTGAGTTAAATAAGTACTTCAAAGATGTATTATTTGCAGTGGCAACACTATTGAAATAAGTTTTTGATAAATTTATTATTTGCAATGGCAACACTGTTGAACTGAAGGTTTGATTATTATTTAAACTTCCGGTGCAATAATTAAATTAAACTTCCGGTGTAACTTAATGTTATTTTAAATTGTAATATTGATGATATTGGATTGGAATAATTACAAAGTCATCAAATTACTACTGCGATAATTTAATTGTTGATAAACATTTTATTGTAATGTAAGGAGATTTCAATAGACTTCCGATTGATATTTTAATTGAGCAATGTAATGGCTTTGATAAATCATATTATTAATCATACCTAAATTCGATAGTAATTATTCCAATAATTAACAACGAATGTTGTAATTTTGTGATAATGGTTTACTAAATTTGTTATTATGAGATTAGTGACACTTCCTGATAAAATGTATCCGGTTATGGTGTATTGAGACTTCCGTCTCTGTGATTGGTTGATTCTTCCGTCTGTATTCTTGAAGTGTACTTGTAAAATATAAAATAAGCGGGAAAGTCTGGGCTCAGTTCAGTCTTGTGTATTTTGGAGGTGGTTGCTTATTATAATCGTGATACTGCCCGTCGATATAAAGATAAGTATATTTGATATTGTCAACTGTAACAATTGATAATTTTATAATGTGTGTTCTGTGTATTTCTGTTATATACTGAAAATAACTCTTTATGTGTAGTGGCCATACATAAGACCTTAATATTGAGTTTCTTACCGGTATCTTCTCAATATGGTCGGCCATCCGAACCGGAAGTAGATTTGAGAGTAAATTCATAGTTGTGGCCATGGATATGTTTGAATTAATACTTTCTAAAGTCTGGCCTAAATGATTATTTATTATTCCGACCTAATATAAAGTACTCTGATATAGTTAAGTATACCTGATTTTGAAATATGCTATATAATTCTATTAGAATAACCATCCTAACGTTTGAATCACGTAATCTGATACTTATTGTCCATTATCTGAATTGATTAATTTATTGACAATTATACTAGAATTTAAAGGGAGTATAATCAGTTCAAAATTGTGGTCTTGTGATTTATTTATTAATACCTACCCTACTTTAATTCCGATGTTTCTTCATTCTATAATGTGGAACTTAAAGTAAATAGTAATTACATAACTAGAAACAGTTTAGATAACTTGGCAACTCAGGATTAAAATTTAGCACATCGATATATTCAGATGATATATTAATTTATTTATTTTTAGTCGATATTTATAATCTTTCTAAATGAGATGATCAGCACTTTCTTAATGATGATCGGCCCATAAATCTATTAAACTCATGCATTTAATGATGCAATGCCCTTGCAGGGCTCATGTTGTGGACTAACTTAATTATAACACCTTTATGTACACACGGCAACAGATCAAGCTATACATTTCTAGTATAAGCTGACCTCCCATTGTACGGAAATCCTATACAATGCGAGCTCCGCTTATATTGGAAATGTATAGCTTGATCTGTAGCCGTGTGTACTACATGATGCAAATAAATAAATTGAAATTGAAATTAACTTTTCGCAAAAAACCATACCTTTTGTATGAAGTTGGTCCCCCCGTATAAAGCTATATTTATATTATTTATCGCTTGTTGCGATCTAAAAGAAAGATTAATATTTTGCCAAATAGTTGAAAGTATATGATTAATCTTAGTAGTTAGTAGATCTTGATTACGACTGCTAAATAAAGTCGTCGTGAAAGTTTCTCCAGTACGTACATACGCACAGCCTCGTGATTTCCCCAGAGGTACCAAAGGCCTCTAGTTAAATTAGCTCGGCTAAACATTCCTTAATGAGCTATATTTTTCAACTGTAGACGTTCCATGAATGTTTTCGTCTTCATATTTTTCATAACACTGTACTCTATTTCATAAAATTATAAATTTCAATTAACTTTGTACTTCTGTCCTTATACTTTTTTGTAAGCATTTAACAATGAAAATTTGTTAAATTAAATTTTAAATAAGTAATAAAGAACATAGGGGATAAAATGTGTACAAAATAAATTGCCTTAGGTACTACAAATGTGTTGCTGTATACCGAGAGAGTGGAGATTTCGAGATGGCATATTTTCGAAACCTGTTGGGTTAATCATAACAACTATTACTATGAAATGTAGAAAAAAAAATTTTTTTTCAGACATTATGATCATGCGAGGTTGATCGTTAGTATGGAAAATTAAATTCAGTGTTGATCTCATAGTAAAAGTTGTTCAGCATGACTAACCCAACCTTGGTTTCGATAATATGCCATCTCGAAAACTCCACCCAGTATTAACATTCATTCATTATAGATTCACAAATAGAATCGATAAAGCTAGTAGAGACTATAAGCTTCCACAGGGGTGATATTTTGAGAGGCTACTGCGTCAATCGTTTCCTCGAAAGCGCTATTTATAAAATATCTTTTAGAAGTACGCGTGAGGATAAAATTGTGAACATAAAATTTAGAGAGCAATGTTGCCGGCAAACGGTTCGATATATAATGGTGCGTCCATGCTTCGCGTAGCGAGCACGAGCCGAGCCTCGACGGAACAGAATTCGTTCGTTGCTCGCGTAGCGTGGACGGACTTACGACCCTCGAACGAGCATTCGTCTCGCGCTCGACTGCGTTCCGCCCGATTGTCAGTTTGAATCGTTGTAAGCTCGTTCTATGGTTCTATGCTCGTTGTAAGCTCGTTGTACGTGCACACTTGACATCGCGAGCAACGAACGAATCCTGTTCCTTCGTGGCTCGGCTCGTGCTCGGTTCGCGTAGCATGGACGCACCATTTGAGGGTATGTCACAGGCTGGCAGCTACATTGATGCAGGAAGTAATTCCTCCAGAGATGAGGGTCAGGATAACAAGAAACCTAACATATGTCCAACGTCGTTTCTACAGGCTGTGATTGACATCTGTCGTGGACAAACCGGCCTCAGCTTATGGCTTTTACCGTTGGCCTATTTTATTTTATCGATAAGTTTAATCTTCACAATACATTGTGAGATATTGTGCTCTATTTATTTGTTACAGATAATATGAATGTATACTTATATAGGTATAATATATGGACAAGAACTCATAGTACATTAATAATTTTAGCAAAATCTCTTTTCAAATACAGCGCCCGTTTTATAAATATGTTTTTACCTATTTTTTGTGTGAGAGTAAAGTGAGTGAATAAACAAAAATCTCAGTCGCTCTCAGACTTCTTTTCTGCACCAACAAATCTGATTTGTTACAGGTATTACCATAGAAATGTGTAATAATATCAACGCATATATGGCAATACTCGAAATAATAAGAAAAAGAACTACGTACTTGCGTCGAATAACACTATCTGTGTGGTACTAGAGTGGAATAAAATGTTTCTTGGCATTTTTTTGTATGAATACATAGCACTTTTGGTCCCAAACTTTTCACTATTTCAACTTTTTTATTCAGTCACTACTTTTAAAATATCCATCTCGAAGACGCTGAGTATTTTGTGACACAATAAGGTTATTCCCGAGACGGAGGCCCGCACTTGACGAATTTAGTTAAGAACTTATAGTATGTATCCCTCTGTGGTGACATTGAAAGTACTAAAAGAAATGAAAAAGTTGCGTAGGGACTACAATGAATGTAGATGAACTTCCACAGCTTCCACAGTTTTGCTATAAGTAGAGCAAATTTTCATGAGCCTCTTTTTTCCCATGCTGGGAATCGGCTGCTCGAAGAATGTCAAGCTCATTATCACTTCTATAATATATACGAGAGCTTATCAAGTGGTGCCCATTCGAGTTGGCTTGATTGACCAATTCCTCATAATTGGAACTATCTGATCAGTTATTTTTCTGGTTCTCTTTTAAAACTAGAAAATATTATAAATATTGATAGCTATAATCACTAGCAAGCAATACCACGATATTTCTCGCTGCAATAACACAAAGAATAAAAATATTCAAGTATTTAAGCATTTTAGTAAACAGATCTGACGCAAAAGGAAGAGACAACGGTGAGTTTCTTTTTTTTGCTCAAAAACTCTCTACAAAAATTAATGACAAGAATTCAATTATTTAAATCGGACAGGTACCGCTAACTTATATTAGAATTTCCTTAGCATTATATTATAATTTTACAAATGAACCATTTTCATAAATTTTATTTATTGCTTATAAGTATTGTAGAAATGAATCAGATTGTTCACTCTTCGGGAATTTTATAATGACTAATGTACAAGTGGAAAGTACTATGGGCTTATCAGAAAGAGCTCGTCTACATTTCATCGTTGGTCGCCCGCAAGATAAATGAATGGAGGATGGCGGTTTGATTACTATTCATAAAGCGGGGAGTTGTGCGCACATAAAATTGTTCTGTCGCCTAATAGCGCTGCGCCTGTCGCCCCCAGCCCTCGATGGGAGCCTGACTGATGCTGCAAAGCAAAAGGGTATAACATGAAACTTATTTTCCGGTTCCACGGTCTCATATTTACATAACAGATTTCAGCGTACCTTACGGCTAAAATGAACCACAGATTTTTAAGTAAAAGCTTGCATACCTTTGTATATTTTTGCCATAGTTATCTATTTTAAATGGGTTTCTTTCTATTCTTTGTGACGGTAACATAAATTTTTTTTTTCAGTTTTCTGAATTTCATGTTCACAAAATCTACGTAAAAAAAATAGTTGAGTTTATATGTCTCACATACAATATAGTAGACGTGACACTTTCATAAAATCTGCCATTGTAAGTATCACCTTTTTTGGATCTGCCTACTCTTTATATCTCAATGATTTCAATCCCGAATGGATATTATCAATGTAATACCAAAAATATAAGTACCTACAAGTGTTTTATAAAAAATCCTAAAATATATATTGGTATAAAGTTATTAACCTTACCTTATTTGCTGAAAAGAAAGTCAGCTTAAACAAGCTAAACCTCTATTTACACCGTTGGTAAACTTGGTAATTACAAGAAAATGAATTAAAAACACTTTCTCCAATGGCCACCGTTGTTACAATATCCCCTCTTGGTGTTACCATCTCTCGATATTCAAATCCACCATATCAAAATAAACTGTTTTACATTTTCAGAATAAATAATACTAATAAGTAATTATAATTAATCAATATTCAATTGTATGAAATTAAATAATATTCAAATGATATACTGTTAATGCTAACAAAGTGCAATTTGAGGCCAGGTTCAGTAAGAACACTTCAAATACATTACGAGCAACGATCTTTAGTATAGAATTACTGGCTTTTGTTACAATTTCAAAATAACTGCTAATTCATAACTCTTTACATAAGTCATATAATATTAGTCAGATTTTATTATATACAGTTGCCAGCTTCGATATTATTATTTCTGTAATGCTTCATAATACTATTTCTGTGTAAAATAAGACCCTTTAGATGTTTTCTACCTGTGAAAGCGACTCGATGTTTGACTGGCACGTTCTGAGTGGTAATTTGATGAAGGATAGTATCCCTCATTTGCAGTTGCGCCAAGTTAGCGTGTCAAAGCGGCTCGAGTACCTGATGCACCTCGTTATGCAAATTGCTATGTGATTTCTACAAGTTACTTAGGTGTCAGTCTACACAAAATTTCAAGTATCATATGCTATACGAAGAGTTCAGCGACAGAGCACTTTAAGTATACTTATTAACTATAGTACACGTTTACAAATTTTAATTGCCCTAGCTTCTCGCATGTAGAATATTTACGTATCTTCTAAGCACACATTTCAGGTGTATTCATTTGACATTTTATGCTAAAAGAGCAGCCCGGCGGTTGGTATACCACATCGATTGATATTCTTTTCTATTTCATCCAAGTATCAAAAGGTATCGATTTTATGACGGTACTTATAGGTACTTTGTTTTTAATTTGGGTGCTCGTTATTATTCAGGAGTGGGCAAATTTTATTTAAATATTCTGTTTTTAAGAAACTCTGTTTACCTGTGATCAGTGTATGTTTAAAGCAGATTGATTCGATAATATATATAGGTATGTAAACAGTATTATAGTATGGATGTAAATAATTTTATCTTTTATTTGTGCTTGGGAAGACATAAGCGTTTCATGTCGGGCATAATTAAACAGGTGTTAGGTGCTCCGTCCGCTTACCACAAATCTGTTGTAAATACGATTACGTCTGGGTACCCTCGCTACCTGACGGCTTATATCCTATATCTTAATTAAAGTTTGTAAAAGTATAACAATTAGGTATGTATAAAGGTTTGTTGAAAGGTTGTCTTTAAACGAGGCTAGGTATATAGTAGAATCAATCTGTGGCCTTCAGTTTTTTATCAATGGATGGTTTTAGGTATAACGGTACATAAATATTTACAAGCATCATCGTACTACTACATCATCGTACGTATACGTACGCATAGAGTACTATCAGAAATATAGGTAATGTAGAAAATATTTTAGCACTTACATTCGTATTGTGAGAAAGTATTTTTCAGGCGTGGGTGCGGGCGAAAATTGATAGGTTTTCTTTCCCTTCATAATAGTAAAAGAAGTGAGTGAGTGGCGCATCGGGCGAGATAACGAGGTTTCCGCACAAATAGCAACCCGTGTGTAGTGGCTAATGGAGCAGCCTGGTACGCTTGTCGTCCGCAGCCCGCGCGACTGCCGCACGACACTCAACTCGGCTACCGCTACCGTACAAAACAAAACCTTCATTAATCATTAAGCAATAAAGAAACATAGAAATGCGGATACTCGAAGCCCTCATTCAGTCTTAAAAAATAAATCATGACCTTATTTTGTTCTATGATTACTTGACTGCCGCTTCCAGAAAGTATTGTTTGAAATGCAGTTTAGATTTATTAACGCAACTGAAATTACATTAATGCAGTTGCTGTGTACCGTCGGATTAATGTCCTTGTTTCGTTTAGTTCTTATGGTTCAAAGCTTCCGTGCGTATGTTTCCTTTTAATTCAATGAGTTATTTACAGTTGTACTGTTAATTTTGATTACGAAACATCGGTATTATATTTTATGAATAACTAGCTGGCTCGCGCGGTTTCACCCGCGTTCCCGGGATAAACAGTAGTCTATAATATTTGGGGATAATATTGCTTCCTATTATGCTACGGCCACGATAAAAGTTCATGTTCGATCCATTGGCCACATCAAAAGAAACTTCACTACGTCGCCGTCGCGATAATTCATTTCGCGGAAAACATGGAAGAGGCGGTTGCGCTGTATCACATGGCGGCTAATAATTTTATTATTTACTGCATCTTTATAACTTGAACAAAAATAAAAAAGTCAAAAAGAGGAATAAAAGGCGATGGTTGATGTTATGTGGATGGTGTTCATAATTTTGTATGAATTCTAATATCCTCTCATTACTTCAATACATGATTAACAAGTTCAATCAAACACGTTCAGACCACTCGGCGCTAAAGCGCGCGAAGTGTAGCTAACCGCACGAACTTTGTCGCCACAAAACCCTTTGATGTGCTGCAATTTACCGACAGCGGCGCAAAGGGCATTCGTACTCGCGATTCGCGATAGGACGAATTCTTTGGCCAGACATGTCGCGACAACGCAAATCTTCGCGTTATCGCGATAGTGTGGGCCCCAGCATTAGTGAAAGAATTTTTCGAATCCGACTGTTAGTTCCAGTACTGTTCGTCCCTATCTACAGGTACCCGGGTAGATGGGGCTCGCAGCTGGAACTACGGGTCCGGCTGTTTGGATCAGGGTACGCGGGGTCAGGTAGGCCACCGCCTTTATAAAGGCGGTACCTGACGTTGGTGTTGTTCTCGCGGTGGTCTATGTGGTTAGTTGCAGAGGGTGGCATGTTGTCTGTTCGGTAATGTGTGACCGAGCGTCATTCCTAGCGCGCAACGAGTGTTTGAATTTTCAGACGCGAGGTTCGTGAGTAATCCTTAAGCAGGTGAGCTCCTGTGAGTGAACTGCATCTCCGGCACTTTCCTGGATAGAAAGTAGAGGGCTACCCGTTGGATTACTTTCCGGCAACCCAGCTGTAGGCATTGGGTAGATACGTGGATTCGTATTGGGAAGTGAGCGCGTATGACAGCTCCGGTACCATTCATGGAGAAATGGAAGTCAGCTTCTCTGGCGTCCCCAGCGGGGATTGAATCCGCAAGCACCCTAGGGTGTGTTTGTGCTAGTGCTTGCGCTTGCGTAAGTACTGGCACAGACGCAGCTAGTTGGGTGCGCGTGGTGAGCGACTTTTAACAGCTCCGGTACCATTCTGGACAATTGGTAGTGAGCAATCACGGAGCGACTCACATTTTCTCAAGAGTACCAGGGGCGAGTACTCTGGCGGCGTGACCTACCGCAGAGGGTCTCTGATGCTTCGTAAGGGGTTGCCAGGAATAGTGTGCCGTCTTTTATGACCTAGCGGTTGGTGAAGGTGGCCACTATAGAAAATCTCAGTAGATTGATAAGGGTTTGTTAGTTCCAGAGATTAGCCCGTTTAAACAAACGAAAAAACTCTTCTGCTTTATTATAATATTAGTATAGCTTATTCTCTTTATTTATTTGGATTCTGTATAAAATCAAAAATATTATAATAAAACCTAATCCTATATAAAATATGTTTTTTTTTAATAGATTATTATTATTGTTTATTACAGTAGTATAGTATGGATTTCTAGTACCTAAACACATGTTAATTTTATGTGCAAGCAAAGTAAGTACTCCGAGTGCGTGTCTGGATCAATCGGAAAGACTTTACCCCTTCCATCTCTCGATACTTTCCGCTTCTGAAAAGCCTCCATTTCCTGATGTAGATACTCGTACATATTAACTTTACGCGATCTAAGGGGCAATTTTCAGAATTTTTATAATTCTAGCAATCTTAGTGTATGATTTAAGTTGGAAAATAAAACAAAATAATCACTCAGAAACCAATAAATGTGTAAAACGCGACTTCAACTTAAAAAAAACGTCTCACTGATTTCTCTTTCCATTTCTAGGCTAAACATACTAAGTTATTTTTCTTTCTTCTAAAACATTTTAAGTACTTAACAAACTTAAATCACCCCAAGTTGAAGAACACGAGTCTACAAAACAATAAGAACTTCTAAAGCTGGTTTAATTAAATTCTGATAGGGGTGTATTATTCTACGAGTATCATGTCAATTATATTTAACATCAGGTGGCATTGCATACATAATGGCGAGGGTTGTCGACACTTAATTCAATTCAATTACAGATATCTATTTGCCTCAAGGATTGTTCAAGTAATCTGAACTGTTATCTTTCACAACTAACCTATTTTTTGTGTTATATGTTACCGGAGATGTATGAAACCTAGGAAAAAAAATATATTATCTATATACTATCTATACATTTTCTAGGGGTTAGAGTATACAATACCTTACTGGTGCTAGGATATGTGTAAAATTAAAGTTGAAAGATCTTTTTTAATGTGCAAAAATATGGATTTAGCACACACCGGCCACTGCCCGTGCCGCAGCACCGCTCGCTTCGCTCGCTCGTCTCGCGTGCGATTGTCATAGTTCAAGCCTAACCTAACAAATCTGGTCGGTCTAATCTGATAGATATATTTACAATAGTACTAAAATACTTGCTCCAATATGAGTTACCACTTAATGAAAAGCTTAGCCCTTGGGTTAATTATTATAATCAGTTTAAATAATAACAACAAATTTCACAAAATTTTTCATTAATGTGTTGTTATCTACATAATCTCGAATTTAACACATTTCCGGCGATGTATAGAATTCCTCAGAAAAGTGTATAATAAAGTTTAGTTCACACATTTCGTTTTACTAAGTAGGTGGTAGAGCAATTTTTAAGATTAAAAATAATAAGTACACACAGCCAAATCTACGCCGACTGTTATAATTTTTAAGTAAAAACGTACACATAATTGGTTTGCACAAAGGTGTGAACCCTGAAGTGTGTGTGTAATGCGTGTAGGACGCGTCGTATAACGTGCGAGTGTACGAGGCGCGTGCAGCCGCAGGATAACCGCAAACATGTCGCGTGTCGCCCGCTCGTGTCGCAGCCCTGTCGCCGACCACTTAGCATATCTCGACCCCTTTCACGTAAAGTATCCTATGTTGGATACTGTTACATTACACTGGGAGCAGATTAACTGCGGAAACAACGGTGAGAATTTTTACAACGTGTATTTGGGGCTCACCTTCGTGGAAAATATACCCACGCATTTTTTGTCTTTTATTTATTAAATAGTTGGTTCCGTCATGTTGCATTAGAGTTCATGAATGTGGCGTTGCACTCTCAGGTTATATTTTCAAAGTATTAGGTGTCTTGTAAATAAGGAAAAAGAGTTTGACATTTTTATGATCTAGAAAAATCAAATATTCTAACTGCTACTAAATCAATGGCTGTTATTTGAAATGCAGTAAAACTGCAATTGAAATAACAGATCTTAAACGTGTATTTCAAAAAAGGAGAGTTCTGATAAACTATGATTTTTGCTGGAGAATTTATTTAATGGTATCAAAACTCTTTCTATTGAGGAAAGATCATCACGCAACGACAAATCCTAATAACCAAGTGACCGAGGACATTACATACCTATATGATAGAAAGGACCTCCTATCATATAGGTATGTCCCCGGTCACGGTAACTTGGTCACTTGTTAATTACCTAATTAACAAGTTATTAAATATTGACCTTGTATAGATTTTTTTTTTATATATAGATAATGTATCTGTGTTAAAGTGAATAAATTAAAAATGTAAACTAAATAAATAAATAATCGGTAAGAATGATACTTAAATCTGCAAGCGAGTATTTCAATGCAAATTCATTTTACATATTAATACCTTTTTAAAATCAATTTGCAAAATATTTTCACACGAATATTTTAACTTCACAGTATCAACGCAAGTATTGAATACTAGCTTTCCGCCCGTGGTTTCACCCACGCCTAAGGGGATAAAGTAGGGCTTCTTTACCCCCTTAGGAATGGAATTTCCAAAAATTCTTTCATAGAACCAATGTACCTATACCAAACCCCCATTTCGATTTCCGTGAAACCCAAAAACATTATTTTATTATTTTCATATACAGTATTTTTTTATTTTCTATTCAAAGTATTAATACAGAGTTTCAAGCGCGCGGTAGGTTTCTTCCATACAAACATTTACACCCCCTAAACCCCCCCCCTTATTTAATTATTATTTAAGTTTAGTAATCGTGCTAAGTTTCAAGTTTATAAAATTAGAATTTTCATACAAACAAAATTCCCCCTTTTGACCCCCTTAGGGGTGGGATTTCCACAAATCCTTTCTTAGCGGATGCCTACTTTATACAAGCAATCCGTGTGCAAAACTCCAGAGGATTGGAATCTGCGTTGATGAATCAGTCATTCAGTTAGTCAGTCAGGCAATACATTGGGCCTAATATTAATCAATACAGATTGGTAAGCATGATATTTATGCAGGATTAATATTAGTCAGTAGTAAAGACGGATATAAAAATGTTTATGTATCTGATAGATATCATAAAGCTGAAATACCTACCTCAATTCCTCAGTTTTTAGTGCTCTAACATGGGTCGTAAGGGGAAACATGCACTAAATAAAAGTGCATAACGAAACAAAACCTTAGATTTGCGAAGTGGAGGTGGGTTGGGCATCTGGCGAGGCAGAAGGGCCAAAATACGGGTGATGGATGTGGAGTAGACTTGAATAATAGACAATAGACAAAGCTTTATTTGGCACACACACACTTCACAAACATTGAAACATAATGCAAAATAAAATAAAAACAACAAAAACGGAAGCTTATAAATAACAAAAGAACAAAAATAAAAACAATAACACAATTCTTATATATAATATGCCATAAATGAAAATAATAAATGTAATTTATATTTGTGGTGTGATGCCAAAAAGGACTCCAACTCAGCAAATGCTGTGGCAAGTACTTACCATCAGCACTGATTTTCATTGGAGCCCCTTGAAAAAGTCGAGATGCGCTCGCGGGCTGTACCCGGCATAAATAAATAAATGTATGGTGTAAAATAAGTACATACATAATTAAATAAAACAATAAATTATAACTTTATATTGAAACATAAAATAGTGACATAATGATATAATAATAATAATAATAATAATTGGATACGGCCTTGTAGAGTCCGAAATGCCGTACTATAAGTACGCACCTGCGCCAGTTCTCGAAAATTGTCGTGCCACGCTCTATTGGGATCGATCTGTCATCACGGACAGGACTATTGTAGCCAATAAGCCTGATATCGTGCTGACAGATCGATTGAAGCGCCGGGCAGTGCTCGTCGACATCACCATCCCCCATGACGAGAACCTCGTGAAAGCCGAAAAGGACAAGCTCAGCAAGTACCTTGACTTGGCTCACGAGGTGACCGCCATGTGGGATGTTGATTCGACGATCATTGTCCCGATAGTTGTTTCGGCGAACGGTCTCATAGCGAAGAGTCTCGACCAACATCTTGAGAGGCTCTCGCTGGATGGCTGGATCAAGGGTCAGATACAGAAGGCGGTACTCCTGGACACAGCCCGCATCATCAGGAGATTCCTCTCTCTGCAGCCCTAACCACCGGTAGCTTGGGTCCTACCCCGCTGCCGGCGGCACACTAGGATTAGGATTTTTTGTAACATTTTTAGATTTTGTAAAAATATTGTAAAAAAATTAATCATATTTACATAGGATTAGGTTTTTCATAATATTTTTGATTTTTATACCAATGTTACAAAAAATAATAATTTTAAGTATGAAAATAAATAAAGAGAATAATACTAATAATAATTATTATTATTATTAATGATATAATACAAATATTGAATAGATAGAATATATAATACGAGTAATTGTGACTACATTGTGACTAATAATCACACGATTGAGTTGAGGATGGTAATTAAACTAATGCATGAGTACAAGAGTGTCTTTATTCAGTATTTTTCGTAATTTCTTATTTTTTTAACCAGTCTAAACTTAATCGTCACGTACATACCTCGTCTCCTGGACAGGAAGCCATCCGTCGTTGACTGATAAACTGTAAAAGGCTCTGGATTCAAGCGGCTCAAGATTGTTCGTTGTAGTAATCAAGAAGTTATGGAAAAGGTCATAGGTTCAGCAGTGTATATCTTTGGGCTAAGGAGGAGGATGATGCTGATGATAATTTGAGCTTTCGATGAAGGAAAACATCGTGAGGAAACAATAGCACGGTGGTAGGGTACTTTGTAATAGGTACCCATCTGGCTGGCTACCAACTGAAAATCTGTCGCCAAGAAACTATCGGTGTGTTCCAATAGCTGCACTTGAGAGCCAGTTCCTTCTAGGCTTTGTGTGCTTACCACCTTCGGCCACATCATCACATACCATGGTGAGATTGTGGTCAAACACAAATGACAATGCAAATTAATGTCACACTTGTTTAAAGCTCCACTACCTGTGTTAAATAATCTATTAGTACACTTCGTACCTATATATGGTGCGAATTTTGAACTTGGATGGTATTTACCCATGCGCTAAGATGTATGTATGGGTTACCACTTTCTACATGCTCCTTAGTGGTTGCAGTGTAAGCTTTGCAGCGTGAATTTATGTCGGCGCGACGACGCGTGGCGCCCGCGGCTCCACACTACAGCCTCCGAACCGCCAGCACCACCTTTGATTAACGCAGCCATTCGAAACCGCACCGCAGCCAATAAACATCGTTTTACTCTAATGGGACAATACGACAACCATAATTTACCTGAACACATATAACAATGTTGTTATTACTATTGTAAAGGCGATCGAAGTGCTTCAAAGACTTTTATGATGTCATTCGGCTATGATATTAGGGTAAAATATATTATTTAAACCTTTGATTTGGCGTTTTGTCAAGCGACTGAAACGCTTAAGAGGATATGCGGGTGGCGTTTGTTCCGTAGAAACGTAATCCTCAGTTTCCTCTCTGGATAATGATACTAGAGCAATGACTATTTTACCATGCAATCTGTATGTAACACTGTATGTCCCTGTGTTGTGTTTTTCTCCATAAAATTATTATTATAAGTATTAGGAGCCTTCTAAAATCACAAAAACTTTTCATTTTTAACCGACTTCAAAAAAGGAGGAGGTTCTCAATTCAGTTGTTTTTTTTTAATGTTTGTTACCTCATAACTCCGTCATTTATCAACCGATTTGGAAAATATTTTTTTTGTCTGGAATGGTACACTTCCCATTTGGTCCCATTGTCATCAGATCAGGATTTGATTACTTCTTAGTGTACTTTGAAGTCGGTTTAAGTTTTTTGTAAATGTAATTATTAACGACCTTATCAAACAAATTTTCCGAATATAAAAATAAACAAAGGAAACCTACAGACATAGCCAAAGCCCTTCGATCAAGTTTTGGACAAAAAAACCGGGGATTACGAAATATATTTGTGATATTTAATTAAATAACTTGTTGAAATTTCATTTTCTTAATTATAAAACTAATGTTCGAGGAAAATTAGCCTACTGTGTCTGTACAGTGTAGCACATTCTGACAGTTTTATCGATAATCCTGTTTCAGAATTTCAAGTATCATAAGTTTGAGCTCGAGAGAACCCATTAGTATCCAATATCGGGCAGTTGGTCAACAATATTCCCGGTGATCGAGAATAACATTCTAATAAAACGAACTTCCGTTCGGGTCCTACTGTAACTACAAAGAGTGGGTGAGCTAATTAAATTGGAAGCTAGTTCACAAACAAAGTGACTCGTTAATGTGATAGTGTCGTTGATGTTCGTACCTGACCCAAAAGTTTGGCTTTTACCTCAAAGGAACTGGAACCTCACCAAGCCCGCATTATGAGGATTGTTCTACAAGTTTTTTTTACATTTGTGAACTTATTTCGGTAAGTCGACTCAAAACTATATTCTGACGTATCGAAATAAGTACTAATTTTGGTCATATTGTTGTAATGCGATAAGTTGAATGATCGTTAGGTATTTGTTAGAAGCCTTGTATTTAGTAAGTAGATCATGATAGTTAGTAATGTGGCCAGAGGTAACCCAGAAGAAACTGGGTCTCAAGTGCAGCGCTGGAATACATCGGTTGGTATTGGCGATAGATTTTCAACTTTACTCACCCAGGTGGGTCCTAAAAAGTACCCTATCGCTGTGGCAGTAAGATATATAGATAACTCTTCGTGTACCCCAGAAAACAGATAACAAGAATTGCTATACATATATTAAAATTACTATACAATGAGCAGTATTTTCACTTGGAAGATCGATCACGTTACGATCTCTTCCATACAACCTTTGAATGGAGAGGAATTAAGACACTCTGAGTTACAGTGGTGTATGTACATTGCTATGGTTTTCACACGATGTTTTTCTTCACTGAAGGCTCAAACTCATTGTAGGATTTTCTAATCCTACAATGAGTTGCAAAAAAGTTGCCAAGCATGGACGCACCATTAGGTTCTCCTAATGGTGCGTCCATGCTTGGCGAACCGAGCACGAGCCGAGCCACGAACGAACACACTGCGAGCACGATTCGCGTAATGTGGAAGGGCCTCGAACGAGCGCGATTGTCAGTTTTTTCACGAACAAAGGGATTCGCATCGGGCTCGTTGTAGCCTCGTAGTAGGTTCGTTCGTGGCTCGGCTCGTGATCGATTCGCGTAGCATGGACGCAGCATAAGATATTCATAGTCAAGGCATTCGATGTCACTACCACTGGGTTATCCTCGCCTTAAACTGGAAACTGAATAATAAATCATTAAGTGAAATATTAGTTGCAATTAAAACAAGAACGAATATGAATGGAATGTTAATAATATTGCCTGGTTCAAAACACGAATATACAAAATAGTAAGTTCACATTTAATTAATTAGAAACGCTTTCATGTGTTCCATTTGCTCTGAATCATAATTGGATAAATTATAGTAAATATTATTATTGAAAACAGGACATGTTTTGGTTTCAAATGGAAAATTACTAAATGATTGATAGTGGTGCCGATTCTGTCGTAAATCGCACTAAACAAATTTTAGTCACTTCACATCCCTTTCTTACGAACATGATTGAAAAAGGATAGAACATATTTAAAGCTGTCAAATTAGTCTTTGCCGTCTTCATTTGCGGGTATTTAAACGTAACCGCGATAGATGGCGACTAAATTTATATTGAAAACAAGCATTGGACTAAGACATGACTAAATTTCTTACATCCTTTTCCTATGTTCTTTGTTAGAAAGAAACATAGTGAGAATAAAATTAGTTAAGTTGTAAACATCAGAATCAGCACCACTGTATACCAAGTAAAAGTTCTTTCAGGTACCGAATGCCAGTATAACGCTCGTTAGAAAAATGGATTGGAATAAATTATAATTCCAGACTGACACCCGACGGTGATTAATATTTCTTATAAAGTTGGAATTAACAATAATAAACACTATACTAATAATATCACAACACATACCTAAATAATATTAATTAAAAGAAAACCAATTTGTTAGTAGTTTGAGGTTAAAATATTATTTAACTAGCTGCCCCCGCTGTTTCACCCGCGTTCCTGGGATAAAAAGTAGCCTATGTCCTTTTCCATGCCATAGGCTATCTGCATGCCAATTTCATATTGATCCGTTGAGTAGTTGAGGCGTGAAGGCGTAACAAACAAACTCACTTTCGCATTTATAATATTAGTTAGGATTTGACAAACCATGGTAGCTGCGAAAGCAATGATGGAAATATTGACTCTTGCTCTTAGAGCGAATAACCTCTATGCCATCCAAAGCCACTCTACCATGTGAATCAAGTATTTATTTAGTTGGAAGGTATAATAAAACATGTAATAATATTAACGAGTATTATACAAACGAGTGAAAAAGTAGTTTGTTTTATTTATATTAGATATGCATAGATAACATTAGGGGTTACATAAACTCAATACTTAAATACTCCACTAGATGGACATAAGTAATAGATTTTGTCCTTTGAAATAAACTTAAGATGAAAGCAAATAAAATACAACAAGGTTGCCTACGAGTATGTGATTGAACACTCGGTGGATACCTTGGGGACGGGTAAAAAGACATTTATACTTCACGACCACGATTCAAAAATAAAGTAATAAATACAAACATTCCGCTCTGAATGTGTTTGACTTACGAAAATGTAATCCTTGTGTCTTATGGTGCGTCCATGCTACGCGAAGCGAGTACGAGCCGAGGCTCGAACGAGCAGGATTCGTTCGTTGCTCACGATTTCAAGCGTGGACGTAATCAACGAGCCTTCAACGAGCCTACAACGAGCGTGATACGAATGCTCGTTCGAGGCTCGCAAGCCCGTCCACGCTACGCAAATCGTGCTAGCAGTGTGCTCGTTCGTGGCTCGGCTCGTGCTCGATTCGACAAGCATGGACGCACCATTAGAAACAGTCAGTCAATGACTTTGAAAGATGAAGGTAGTTACTAAATACTCATAACAACATAATTTTAAGAGAGGTAGAGCATAGCATTATTTTGTTCAAAGAGTAGCTCGACTGGGGAAGCACTTCCAGCTTACAGAATGCCGCAAGTAACTATGTTGTGTTCTTGCGCATGAGTAAGGTTGCCAGAGCTCTTTGGGGAGGGGAAGGATCGGTAACGTGTGAGTGATGCCCCGGTAGTTGCAAGCGTCACTTGTTATTCAACACCCGTTGCATTAAAAGCTTCCATACTGTCCATTGGGTTGCGTTATGTAACCGCTTACCACCAGGCGGACCGTATGCTGGTTTGACGATTAAGTAGTAGTTGAGAATGTTAAGATGGCCACAATAAGAGAGCGAGCTCGCGCTTGCGATATTGTTCAGAGGCGTCAGCAATCTGTGATATTATTCAAAAGTTTAACAATTGGTAAATGCTAATGCTGAATCGGGAATTGTCATATATATTTTCGTAATTTTATACTTGCAACATGGACGCACAGTTTTAATACGTTTATATATGGCATTGAAATACATAATAAGGTATAACTCAAAAGCGATGTGCGCAATGTACATACTTTTGGAATGGATTTTCCTGGGTAGGTAAATCTTTGCTGGAACCAAAGTGTTTCGCATATAAACGGGGAAAAATAATTTTGGGTGGGAAAACTTGAAATATTTTTACGAAACTAGGTTCCTATAAGTAGTACCTACCTTGTATCATTAACATGATTAAATCAAAGCATAACTTAATGGAAACATACATAAAACTAAGCTGATTTTATATATATTTTTTTAGAAGTAGTGAGTTATAAATGAGCTCTGACAAGACACCTGGGGTCAGCTGATGTCGGGACCGCACTGCCTCAGCGTATGTGACCACTGGAAGCACTTAATTCTTACAACCAACAAACCCTAGGTACAATTGCTACGTATTTCTGACTTTGGTTTTTAATAACGAAACATTAAAGCTATGTATTTTTAGAATAATGTACTCGAAATTTAATGTTTCCTTTTTGTTAGAGCCAATTTCATCTATTGTTTTTTTGATTCTATTTGAAATGTTAAAGTCCCTTCGGCCGATGATTCAATACCAGTTACGAAGGAGAACTTCTTTAATACAATGATATTAGTTTCAGTTAAAAATAATGTATAATTTAACATATTTTTCATTTCGGTTTCAATTTAAATGAATTGTGAAACAATGTGCGAGTAAACGAAAGAAAAAAAGTTGAATTGAAATTAAGTTAATAGTCAGCAGCAGCCGGTGGAAGCAGAAACCGCAGCAGTGTTAGACATGTGGCCACTAAATACGAAGTTATCTACTTATATAAAAGGTAAATATGTTGATTTAAAGGTAAGTCCTTACATATGAAGTTGAAAAAATATATGATTTTATGAATTTTTGCTTAAGCACGTTCAGGGCCCGTATCATTGATACGGCTGATACGGCGGTAGATACGCCCCTGGATATTATTTTCGGCTCGCGTAGCGTAGACGCACCTTTACATTACCTGGATAAATTCTTATTAGTTCAATGATATAATAAAAGTATACTTGTAGAATAATTTAACGTTTAAAGTGAAAACTGCGTCTGTTTTCGATTGATAACTTGAAACTGCCTATAGACAACCAGATAAGAGCGGTAACTGTTTAATAACGCTATAACGGCTCACCCGGATCGCTTTTTCAATGGCCCGGATCTAAGAATTAAATGTAGCGTCGGTCGGTGGGATCCGGGATCGCTGAGTTAGTGCCCCGTCCGCGGCCGGAAGCAGGTGCCGCACTCGCTCTTACAATTCACTAATTTTATATAAACGGAGGCAGGTGCCGCCTCGTTGGACACATAAATGTGGTATGCTGACTTGTCATGAAAAATAGCCTTTATTGCTAAATGAATTCCGCGACGTTTTTCCTACCGCCATGATATGATTTTCGTTTTTTTCTTCTTTTACTGTTATTTTTATTATAACAATTACATGAGATGGGTTTTCCTGCAGATAGAGTCCAGCGGGGCGATAACGTAACTAAATTTCAATTATTCAAATATAGCGGTATTCTGATAACTTTTTTACGTTCTGATAAATGCAAATGCAAACAGTGGTTCATTAGAAATGGAACCATTTCCGATTTTGTAATCTTTCTATATTCAGAGGTTATTCCAATCTGAATTTCATTGCAATAAAGTTACGTAATCCACGTACAGGTCGATGTCAATCTGTTTATATGAAAGGGGACTGACTGATGGACATTTCGTTCGTGTTCTTCTCGCACTCCCGCAAGGGGTAAAAGAGTGGGGAAATAGTACCGGGGCCGATTGGCTCCTTCGTTGTGGTTGCTAATTTTTCGCCGCGTGCTACCTAACCTACTACACGCGGGGCGCTATGGTCGGCTCTCAGCCTAGTGGTTATTGCTACTAATTGTGGAAGCTATATTTCTTCACGCTGCATGCCGCCCTGTTCGCGATCCAGCCTGCCGTGTGTAAAAAGCCCAGCTGGCGATCAACGGTCGGGCGGCGCTCGTTTGGGCAGCATGTGGTATTTAGGTATACGGGTCCGCTTGTATCAGCTCCCGTGCGTACGCCTTGCCTACCGGCCTTCGGTCGAATGTGCAGTGGCGCCAAGTTCTGCACGTGCGGGAGTCTCGACGCGTGGGCACGCCAGAACATGTTCTTGGCAAGGTGGGCAATGAAACTATCAATGCTCTCCATTTTTAGATCGCTTGCGATCACTTCATTCTTCACTTACCAATTGGCACGGACGAGGGTGCGCAGCGCGAGTGATGGATATTTGCACGTACCTACAGTTTAAATGGCAGACTAGAGCGAAACATCGACAAAACTTCATTTCATGTTGCTAGAAACTAGAAACTTTGCACACGGGAAGGGTTATTCAAAATCCAGCCCCTAAAGGGGTAAAACGGGATCGCAGATGAAACCGCGGGGCGAAATGCTAGTAATAACTATTTTTATAACTACATGAACGTTGAACACTTTTACCAATTCATTATGTAGGTACGGAATTACATAAAAATTTTACACAACGTTGTACTTTTGTATTCAATAATTCTACTCCTTTACAAAATGAAATGCAGTTGAAACAAATAAAGGAAAAACAATCCATTTGGCTACTTAACGTCCGGCTTTCATTAGAAATTGCATCATTTACCTGATATAATATTGTACGTGAGTTGGTTTAATTTATTTTATTGCATAAAATATGTAGACACATAAATTCACACCCGTCACCAGTAAAGGCATTATACACATGTGTCGACGACACGACAGACGCAACGACCCCGTTTGATTTGTAGCACGACTTGTGACCCCTTTGATAAATTAAAGACAACTACCACCCTATACATAATAACATTACATACAAACAAGTGATACAATACTATTACGTCGTATTCAGATATATGATAATCATTTATATTTTCTTATACTGGGTGTAACGAAAAAGGTTTAAACACCCGAAAGGGGCGAAGACTACATCAGGTACAGTCTCTATAAAAAGATTCAGGTCAAAATAAATGACTCAAAAATTCATACCAAATTTTTTGCATAAGTTTATTGAATTAAAATCATAACCAACATGTCACCGGTCAATGAGGCTTATTATAATTTTGCGTCTCTTGCTACTATTAAAAAAAAAACTTTTCATCTGGCGATCTGTGCGCCTAGGACCAAAAAAGTGGATTACTCTAATGGATACACACTTTCCGTTACACCCTGTATGTATAGGTATCATTATCGCGTCACCTTACCTGAATAAAAAGAGAAGAGATTTACAAAAGTGGCGGTTTTCCAACATTCCATGTAATTTAACACACACTGGATTTCAGAAATTCGATAACTATTAATCGCTTTAGACGCGATAAAAGCTTTTGAATTTCAACACAACCATTTCAACTGAAACATAACAAGAGTTATAACAAAATATGCGCATTGTTTGTACTATAGTAAATAGTTATATAACGTATGGACTCATGTGCACCGGCAGCTATTGATTTTTTATTTGGTTCAAGCCGTGGATAATGGACGCTTTTATGCAAATGCAGCATCCGCACTGCATCATATCTCCACGAGAGGTGAGCAAGGAGAGCAAATAGAATAAAGCCCACCAGACACTCTAAATGCAATAATAACTAAACAGACTCGATCGGGAAATTGGTTACGTTGGTGGCAATATAATTTACATTACAGATTTATATTTTTGACTTTTTGAAGTTTGGCTTCGACATTTTCACTTGAAAGCTGTGGTGTTGCTTACAGCTTAGTACTAAGTTTGTACTTATATTATTAAAGAATGTTTATACGAGTTATTCATACAGAGATCTCTTAGTGTCGTGAGAATACTAATTAGTAAGTACACCTACATTTTCTCTTCTATCATAATTGTATAAATAGCTATATCTTTTTTCTAACATTTGTATACTAGGTTCCTAATACCTACTTATTTTGTTTGGTTGTTAAATACTTTGCTCATAATATGAAAACCTTTGTATTATGGTACGTAGAAAAGTTTGCAATAAAGTAACAGAGTAATAAAAAAAAACATTATTCATGCTTTAATTGTATACGATTAGGTCAAAGGTAATGAATGAAAGTATCATGCCTTGAGTAATTAAATAAGTCTTATTTTAAAAGGAATTTACGAGTTCAGCAACTGAGCCATAAACACGGACGTTCGGTGTCGTCGCCTAGAATGACAACCTTCTTTTTATATTTTTTCGTTATTTCAGACTTAACTTTTATCTGACTCGAATTAATTACAGTAAAAATGTTTAATGTGCAATCAAAGTAGAAATTAACAGCTTTTATGACATGGAGGAAAATTCATTTAAAGTAATGAATAGAAAAATCTAAAGCAATCTATAATGTTTATAGCATTTCTCCTCGATGGTTTATAGTTAATGGTAGTAGGTACGGGGCGTGGTAGACAGGAGACAGGTATATACAACACTAAAGTAGATCAACTGCCAAAACCAGAGTTGGGCCCACGGATATTACCGTGAGACATTTAATTTTCTACGTGAAAGGATAAGGTAAGTAGAATTTCCCCGAGTATCCTGAAACGGCAGCTCAAACTGTGTTACCGCTCGCCATAAATAGAAGCATGCCCATAGAGTAGGAATGACGACACAGTATACTAGATAATCCCTACCAATCTGGTACTTTATATATAACAAACGTATAAATGAAACGTCTTGTTACAATTGAACCGAGACAATATTAATATTGATGAGACCGATTCATTTACCATTCAATTTCTTCTTTAAAATAAACGTTTGCTAGCTAAGTACTCACTATGTTTTTCCTTCTTTTGATAAAGAAAAACATGGTAAGCGGAACTATTATTTATAATTTTGTAGGTACGTTTTTAGCTTTGTGAAAGTACTAAGCACTTTAGGCATATAGGTTCGGTTTTTATTTCTTTTTGTTATTATATTCGTAATGAATAATCACAGACATATAAGAACAAGTGAATAATAGAGCAATTCTTTGTTCCATCGATGAATTTGGTGCGGGCTGAGGTTGTACTCCAACAGACTGATGATATCAGAATTTTATTTTTATATTGTATCTAATATATTTCGATTGCTCGTTTTATCAAAGGGATATAGGTGTCATTAAAAATAGAGAGTACCTACTTACAGCAAAATTAATAATAACATAACAAAGTGGCTGTGATAAGGAAATTATAATTAATTTGGCACAGATTTCCTTTTAGGGCCGATCTTGTTAAAAGGTAATTCCCATGTAAGCGCAAGCAAGCTTAGCTCCACTCTAGAGGCTGGAAGCCGGATGCGCCCGCCAACCTTACAGGAAAACACCCACCGCATTTCCGCATTTAAATTGCGTAGATCTCCGAAAACATGTTTTAGTTAAGTGAGAAAACCGTGAATTTACGTCGCCACAATATGATTAACAAAAAGCTAATAGCTTTTCAGTAGTACCTACGTACCAGCTCACTTTAGAAATGGCAGGCTACAGGAATATTTTCAAGGAGAGCATAATTAGCGCATATTTTCCTATTATTTTTATGTTAATTATGCCTGTGCAAAAATTACAGTTTCGTTATTCTAACCAATAAAATATTATCAGGTTTTTTGTGTACCCGCAATAGAGTTTCGTTCTTGTACTCATGTAGTACTTCAACACAAGGCATTTTTTGGTAATTCCAGCTACATCCTTGACCTCCACTTCATTCCCTTTACGAGAGTTGTTTATTCTCAATAGCTTAGTTCAATTTTTTAAAAATACCTCCAATGTATGTCAATAAAGTTTAAAAAACATTAAAAGCCAGTGGCTGCACTTTTTCCCTGAAACGACAGATAATTCTATTTCGCAGCTATCCGAGAGTGCTGTAAACTCGAATCATAAAATGCTATCTTGCTACCGGTATACGAGTAGGTATGTACTGTGAATACAGAATGTTGATTTATAGGTTGAATTAACTGATTTATTTGCTGTTTAATACATAATAGCTTTTCAATTTGATAATATACTATACTACTATACCTAAATGAGATTATTTGAAACGTTTTTCGTTAGATATTTTAAGCAAACAAAAAAAATTTTTAAACAAATTCAGTAAAAGCTTCCGAAAATCAGCTTTTTTGCCTGAAAACAAATTTTACCTGAAGCTGGAGAAAAAAATTATTATAAACTAGTTAGATTTTTCAAAAACAGTTTATGGAACAAGTTTTATGATATGCAAAATCATTGATGACGACCTACCGAAGCGGCCGCGAGTGATGGCGGAATTTACCGACTGACTACCGAGAGCTCTGGTGCTGTCTCTTTTTTTTTCGCTGTCAAACATTAATCATCATCATCAGCCGATAATGTCCCACTGCTGAGCACAGGCCTCCTTTCACAAATTAGGGTGAAAGGGAATGGGCAGATACTCCACCACGCATGCCCACTGCGGATCGGTGGAAGTTGACGGGCCAGTTGGCGCAGTTGGTTAAGACGTGGAGTCTTAACCTATAGCGCCGCAGGTCGTGGGTTCGATTCCCACACAGGACATGCATTTGTGTGCATGAACATGTCTGTATGTCCTGAGTCTGGGTGTAATTATGTATATTATGTATGTATTTACAAACAAAAAGTAATATATGTATTATATCAGTTGTCTGGTTTCCATAGTACAAGCTCTGCTTAGTTTGGGATCAGATGACCGTGTGTGAGGAATGTCCCAGGATATTTATTTTATTTATTTATTTATTTAAGTAGGCTAGTGGTCAACCTACTGTTAAAATTTTCAAGTCGCCTAGAACAATTAAGTGATAACCTGGACCAACGGCTTTACGTGCCTTCCGAAGCACGGAAACGCTCGATTTGGAATACCACTAGGCGGTCACCCATCCAGGTACCGACCACGACAGTAGTAGCTTAACTTGCCGATCGATTAAGAACGGCTTATCATGCTACACCACGAGCGCTTCAGTCAAACATTACAATGGATGAAACCAAAAGCTGTAGACTATGCTTGCGTTGTGCTTACGTGGACAGGAAAAGGGCCCCCCAACTCAAAAGATCCAACAAGCGCCTGTCTCAATACAAATGCAATGCAACTGACTGAATGAGACTGGTATTTAGTTGCATTTTTGAAATGATAGAGTTGGTATGCAATGGTATGCAATTGAACTAGAAAGATGACGCCGTCGTTTTTCCAATCAATAAAATAAAACAAACACAAAATTAATATATGTAGGTGGGTACACTGGATGTTATAGTTATAGGTATGATGATGTCCAACAAAATGGAGTTGTAGTGCATGCGAATAAAAATAACATTTGATAGCAAACAATAAGACTGCTTTTGTTTGTGTTCTATTTATTATGTTTGACCATATTGTCTTCGTGGTACCTACCACAGCCGAGTCTATAATATAATATATACTATCAAAACTCGCGGGAGGGGAGGTAAATACATAGCTATGCAATTAATAACATAACCACGACAATGTGTCGTGTCAACCTTGCTATGTATGACTTTGCTCACGTCATAGAGAAAACACGTTATTCAATTAAAGCCAAGCGATTAAAGATACTATTTAGATGGATTAAAGCCAAGAATCTTATGAAACCTAATGAAGTTTTTAGTGAAGAGGTATACTTTATTTCATTCTTATTCGTAATGCCTTGTAATGTCCAATTTATCCATGTCTTTATGATCTGTTATTGATTACTTGATAGCTCTGTAATTTCAGTTACAACATTTTTATATCGAGTTAATGACCTATCAGCGTACGGAAATTATTAACCTAGACAAATAAGGTAGGTACTAGGTACCTGCAGACTAAATAAATAAATTACTTATACTCTGTTTCTGAAATAAACGTTAATAAAAATCTTTACATTTTACTCTATACTTTAGATTTTTGAGACTTTTGTAAAATATATTTTTATGTTTAAAATACCACATCGGATATTTACAAAAAGATTCTCCAATCAGTCTGCCTTCACGCTTAAATAAATATACCTACTCGTACTACATTGACGGCTGTTACGCTCGGACCAATTATAACATAAAAGAATCATTCTCATAAATAATGTATAGGTATCTCCTCTATATATAAAAATGTATCCCTATTTCCCTTGGTCACGCCATAACTTTACCGATTTCATCCATCTTTTTTTTTAGGTTTTCTAATATTCTGGCTAAGGTTAGGTAGGATAGAATATACCTCGGGTAGGTACGCGAATAAAACCACGGGGCGCAACTAGTTTAACATAATAATGCCTTTGAAATAATAGACTCTCTATCGTTAAATTAAAAAGTTAAATTGCAGTACCTACGTCCGTCTTTTTATCTGTCGAGGTAAAACTGCATTTGTTGAAAACGTTGTATCGAAATTTTGCAGAGAAGCAGATTATTTGCTCGCATTGGATCGCTAATAATAAATAACGAGTCAGTAGGTCTATCTGGTGAGCTACGGAAAGCTACCAATATCTATTGAATATCGACTCCAATTTCTTGAAAACTTTCTACACCGCCCGAAGGCATGGCTAATAAATCAGCTTTTCAAGTTTCTTATGAATTATTTTACACTGATATAACCACGGATAACGATGTAAAAAGTAAAGTCAAACCAAAATATAAATTATACGGATGAAAGGCAATGTGATAATAAAAATAAATATTCTGCGATATTGTTCACACGCGTTATCTAATCTCCATCTAAGCAGAGCTTGTACTTATGGAATACAAATAACTGATAAACTACTTTTTTGTTTGTCCGAACAATGCCGGACTCGAACTCATGAACTGAGGCGGGATAGATGTACTTAACAAGCCCGTTACAATTATTGGAATTCCAATTTTAAGCAATCAAGATCTTATATTCGAGAGTCCTACTCACATTGGATGGATATTATATAGATGAATATTATATTAACTACAGGTATGTAGTAAAAAGCACCGTCATTTCGGCTTGAAAAAGGTCAATTGCCACTTGAGCGTATACAGGCACGGGAAGTGGAACCATTTCACTTATCGATTAAATTTTACACAATCCCTTTAACGTCGGACTACACACTAGTACATACATTCAAATATATAATAGATATACTCGTGTGTAGGTACGTGGAGCAGACTAAACGCCCGCAGTATTGACTTAATTAGGGCTTCGACCAGAATACATAATTTAGTATGCAATTATAATATTTTGAAATATGCTTGTATTTATATTATAACAACAAGATACGCGGATTGAAAAGTTTTGCTAGTCTTGATCATACATAATCATTCCAACGCAGTAAATAAAAAATTAGCAGTAAATGTCTTTATGGAATTACTAGTTTGTAAATTACACGGGTTCAGTTTTATAATACCTAAGCAGTGTTAGAGGAGGACCAATACAATACAATACAAATACAATATATTATCAAAATTATTATTATTAGCTTTATTATCAAAATCTTAATCATACAGTAATAAACGTAGTGGAGATCTCCTTTTAAGTATAGTAATACTTGTGCTAGGAGACCTCGCTCTTCCATAACAGAGTATATTTATGATTAAGGCGTAACAAATGGAACAGGATAAAATAATAATATGTAAAACAACCGTTTTTCCGAATGTCATAAAATTACACTTGTACCGCAGCTACTACTATCTTCCATACATTTTTTTATGAAATGCGGAACTTTAACGGGCTTTCTTCATCATTTTAAAATTCATTGACGAAAAAAAAATACGTGCCCAATATTTTTTGATAATCTAACTGACGGACTAATTAGAATTATATATGGACTTTTTGGCGGGTACTTGCGGAGTGACGTAGCATTTTCATTTTTATTTTCATAAATTTGTGTATTTTGAGTTTTATTGTGTATTTTTGGTGGTATTTTACCCAATAAAGATCATCCGTGTGCACCAGTGAAGTGAAATGAAATGAATTATGTGTATCGTGACTTTTCAAGTTGTCTCAAAATGTCCGTGAAGAGTTTTAGTACAATGACCACCATTGTAGTAAAACATGACTTTTATGGACGGTGACTGACTGAGGACTATAATGTGAAGTGATTTATTGTGACTGGAAACTATAATATAACTCGACACTGGCAGAAATGAGCCCTAATTTGGGCTTGGTTGCCAAAATTAAAAATAAGAAGAAGAATTATATATTTTTACCCAGGAAAGTACCCAATCACTTGGCCTGACTGACTGACTGATTGACTAATATGTATAGGTAGGATAGTGATAACTAGCTTCACGGCTCTAGCAGAATTTTGAGAAACAGTTTCTTAGTGGGCCTTCTTTATTTAAGGAACTGGTGTACAAAATTTCTTGACCCCGTAATTGGGGCCATCCGTTGATCTGCCAGTCAGACCAGACACAGCTTCGCCTATTATAATATTTTTTTTATGTAAGATTTTTTTTATGTTAGAAGGTGTTTTCTATTATTATGGATGTCTATCCTCCGTGGAAATTGAAACCAAGAATAATAAAACTACAATAATCCAAACAGACACATATCCATCAACTTTCAAGGTTTTCTCTTGTTTGTGTAACGTAGCATAATGCAAAGCAAAGAAAAGGTGATCATAAAAAAATATGAGATAAAGCTTCACTCAATCCGAGCCGAATCCCGCGCGGGACACGAAACACGATGGCTTTAGGGCCGATTTTGTGATGGATAGATTATTTTGAGACCTAATTTGCGACATTGCAGCATTGGATGTCCACTTGCACGAGTACTAGTCTTTGTTTGTGACTATAATATTTATTATTTGCATATATTATGCCGGCTGCACGATATAATAAAAACCGGCCAAGTGCGAGTCAGACTCGCGCACCGAGGGTTCCGTACAAACCTGTAGGTATATAAGTAAATGGTAGTATTGGTAGTATAGGTAGACCTGAGTATTTGATATGAATTTCAATTTATGATGTATTGAAAAAAACTACTTACTAGATCACGTTCAAACCAATTTTCGGTGGAAGTTTGCATGGTTATGTACATCATATATTTTTTATAGATTTATCATTCTCTTATTTTAGAAGTTACAGGGGGGGGGGACACAAATTTTACCACTTTAGAAGTGTCTCTAGCGCAAACTATTCAGTTTAGAAAAAAATTATATTAGAAACCTCAATATCATTTTTGAAGACCTAACCATCCATAGACACCCACACTTATGGGTTTTATTAAAAAAAAAATGAGTTTCAGGTCTAAGTACGGGGAACCCCAAAAATTTATTGTTTTTTTTTCTATTTTTGTGTGAAAATCTTAATGCGGTTCACAGAATACATCTACTTACCAACTTTAAATATTTAATAAGTAGTTCTTATATTTTCGGAAAAAAATGGCTGTGACATACGGACGGACAGACAGACAGACAGACATGACGAATCTATAAGGGTTCCGTTTTTTGCCATTTGGCTACGGAACCCTAAAAATGAATAATAATTAATAAAATTAAATATTGTAATGATTGAGCAATGTGTAAGGAGTTCGGCCTCCGAAATAAATAAAGCACAGACGTATGAGTAGTACCTACAAATAAAGTCTGTTTAGAAATAATAAACATGTCAATCACAAACATAACTTTACCTTGACTACTTTCTTACACGTTGACTAAATACTCACTACATTAAATGACCTCCAGTCATAGAAATGGAAGCAAATTACCATACATTGAAAACACCGGAGATTATTGTGCTTTTCAACGTCATATCGTCGGTCAGTGAAGATTGAACAAAACCACGTCGGTTTCGGTTATCAAGTGAATATCTATATAAGAATATGTCGAGTAAATTCGGGAGTACAGTTGAAAATAATGATGGCGCATGTAGACTTGAAACTGTTGGTTGTGTGTTTATCTTTGGTGGCTATGGTAGTGAGTCAAAACAGCACTACAGCAACTTCTAGTGCTACTACGGCTGCTCCTGGAGTAGCCTCAACTACAGCAGCATCGACAGGTGGTACAAATGTGAGTCACTTTAAAAAAATACAAACTGTCTTTCTAGCTACCTATATAGGTTACCAGAACCTAACAAATCTCCCCTTTTATCTCCGAAGTTAAGTATTCGAGTCAATAGGAATATACAGATATAACTCTCTATAGATCATAGGGGAGGGGGAAAGGTCGGTAACGCGTGAGGGATGCATCTTGTGTTGCAAGCGTCCATATGGCTATGGTAACCGCTTACTATCAGGCGGGCCGTCTCCTTGTTTACCGACTAAGTCGTATAAAAACTAAAAATCACCCACGAACAAGTACAGTTATGCTTTTCAGAAAATGAACTTTTTCACATTTCAATAAGATTTCGATTGCTTATAAGATCTACGTCATGGAGATAGAATATTAATAGAGCGATTTTACTAGAGCATGAACTGTGACAAGGGTATGATCAACGCAGCTGCAACACGAACTACGCGTTCATAGTTTGAACGACTAAATACATTTTTAACCGACTTCAAAAAAAGGAGGAGGTTCTCAATTCGGTTGTATGTATGTTTGTTACCTCATAACTCTGTCATTAATGAACCGATTTGGAAAATTATTTTTTTGTCTGGAAGGGTACACTTCCCGTTTGGTCCCATTGTCATCAGATCAGAATTTGATTACTTCTTAGTGTACTTTGAAGGCGGTTTAAGTTTTTTGTAAAACAGTCCAATTATATGAATCCCAATGTCTTGTTTTTATCGATACTTTTACCGAGAACAAATTACAAGGAACTCTTTTCGACATTGTTTCTGTCAGTAAATCCCTTGTGTACGATATGCTTCACACAAGTTAATGTTGCTAACGCTATCATCCTATTAATATTCTATATCTATGATCCAAGTTCAGTTAAAAAGGTATGAACATTAACTTGAATTTTATTTACAACAGGCAATACAATCTATTTGGAATTTATTATTTGGCGTACCAAAGATCATGATGGAACATTGCATAGATGTAAGTATTCATCAAAGCACTCTAAGAACATAATCCAAAATGATATCCTCTATGTTGATATACCTTTTCAATACACATTTTTTATCATTACAGGTCAAGCAAAAGTTATTAGCTATGCTGCCGAAGTAAAAAAATTATCATTTTTTACTTTGTACTTTGTCTTATAATAAAGTTATTGGTTTGTTATTAAAATAATGTTTTAATAGTTTTGTTTTATTTACCCTTGCATACTTACGTGACTATTGTTGGCCCTTATTTTTAACCGACTTCAAAAAAAAGAGGAGGTTCTCAATTCGATTTTTAATGTATATGTCTTCGGAAATGTAGCATGTGCATTGATAATTACACACTCCTTATCGCAACCGACCATCTTATCATCTGTAATGACCAACTTTGCACACATGTATCACAATGTACACTTCTTAGGAATTCTATGTATAATTCGAAATTAGATAGATTACAGCACATTGATTAACAATTTTGGGAAGTTTTGTTATTATATAAACTGGTTATAAGTAATGTAATGGCTAAGCTTTACCTACATTAAGTCATAACTTATCATAACGTATTGGAGAAATTATTTTTCTGGTTCAATAACTTACTATTTTAAACATTTCTAACACACCGACTTTTTTTTTATTTATAGCACACAGTATACAATCAAGTGTACATACACTATAAAAATAATATGTCACTTTAATATCGTCGCTCGACATCGGTTAGGTTAGGTTAGAACTTTGACAATTTGCGGCCTGCGAGCGCTACATCCATATTTTTGCACAATAAAAAGGATAACTTAAGTTAAATTTTACACATTTCCTAGCACCATTCAGGAATTGTATATAATACCTAGGAAATGTATACGTTTTCTAGGAGGTATGTGTTTTAAATAACTTTCAACAAATTGATTTACAAATTTCCTAGGAATTGTATAGAATTCCTAGGTTTCATACATTTCGGGTAACATACATATTATGGCAGGAAATTAGTTCAGAATGTTTGGTGTTTTCAATATCTAATGGTGCGTCCATGCTACGCGATGCGGATTCGTTCGTTGCTCGCGATTTCAAGCGTGGACGTACCTAACGAGCCTTCAATGAGCCTACAACGAGCGCGATGCGAATCCCTGTGTTCGTGAATAAACTGACAGTCGGGCAGAGCGCAGTCGAGCACGCTACGAATGCTCGTTCGAGGCTCGCAAGCCCGTCTACGCTACGCGAATCGTGCTCGCAGTGTGCTCGTTCCTAGCTCGGCTCGTGCTCGGTACGCCAAGCATGGACGCACCATTAGGGTTATAATAATTTTAGGTTAAAGGGGGTAAAGGTGATAACGAATGAAAATTATGAGTTGGAGGCTCAGATATAAATCTAAATAGATGAAGTTTGTGTATGTACTTCACGTGCCAAATACTGTGCCAAAAGGGAGAACAGAACAATCTTCTTTTGGAACTGTTAATCGCGGAATGTGAGCTCGCATAGGTTCCATGTCTACCAGAATTGTGTAGCAAGGGATGTAGGTATTTAGGTAACAAATAGGATCACTTCATTTTCATGTTATAGCTCTAATGCCAGCCAAACTAAAGCGCTCTTGTGAAATTATGGTAGGTAGAAAAAAACCGGCTAAGTGCGAGTCAGACTCGCGCACCGAGGGTTCCGTACAAACCTGTAGGTATATAAGTAAATGGTAGTATAGACCTGAGTATTTGATATGAATTTCAATTTATGACGTATTAAAAAAAACTACTTACTAGATGTCGTTCAAAACAATTTTCGGTTAAAGTTTGCATCGTTATGTACATCATATTTTTTTTTTGTTTTATCATTCTCTTATTTTAGAAGTTACAAGGGGGACACACACATTTTACCACTTTGGAAGTGTATCTAGCGCAAAATATTCAGTTTAGAAAAAAATATATTAGAAACCTCAATATCATTTTTGAAGACCTATCCATAGACACCCCACACTTATGGGGTTTATTAAAAAAATACATTGAGTTACAGTTCAAAGTATGGGGAACCCCCAAAATTTATAGTTTTTTTTCTATTTTTGTGTGAAAATCTTAATGCGGTGCAGAATACTTCTACTTACCAAGTTTCAACATTATAGTTCTTATAGTTTCGGAAAAAAGTGGCTGTGACATACGGACGGACAGACAGACAGACAGAAATGACGAATCTATAAGGGTTCCGTTTTTTGCCATTTGGCTACGGAACCCTAAAAAAGTGCCACGCTCAGTTTTCATACGGAGGGGCTTGCTTATTTTAGATTTATGTTAACCTATCAAAGTAAATGTATTTCTAAAATAATTAAAAAACTAAGTATTGTTTTGCAAAAATTTCTCGCTGGTTTATATAGGTAACTACTAAGCAATAATATAATTATTATTATCATCATATACAAAAGTTAATACCTATACACCAGTTAATAATAAGCAGCAGGCATTCATATAACATAATACTACCCCGGTTGAGAGCTTGCTCGCCGATTTTCTCCGCGAAAGGTATGCTAAGGCAAATTTTGGACAGGCACTTTCTTGTCAATTCAAAATATGTTATATATATCCACTATATATCTTAGGCGCCGCGACCGATCACCCACAAGATGGACAGACCTCATAAAATTATTAACAAGTTGTTCCCTCAGTGAATGTACACGCAGTGCCGCGAATAGAGAAAGATGGAGAAGCCTCCATCAGAATCGCAAAAGCCGCAACAAACTCATCAGACGATCCATAACCACGACCATTCCGCCAGGAGTGTACGAATGAGAAGAAGATATATATATAGGTCCACAAGTGACTTTTTGATTAAAGGTTTTACCAGCGCCGGGCCTAAGCTTTGATCTTAAAAAAAGGCCCTAAGAGGCAGCAGCCTGTCGGATATCATTTTACTTTCGTTTCATTATGGCCTGTGTTTTCCTTCACTGGAACCCCACGGTGAGGAGAGAGCCGGTAGAGTGAGACGGTAGAGGAGAACAGCCGGACGGCAGTCCGGCTGTTCTCCGGGCGGCGGCTCTACCTACAGGTCGCATTTCTTAACCGATCCTCGCAAAATTTTGTTCGTGTTTCGGTAATTTGAGCTCCTGTCTCCCACAGTTAAATGTACTTACCTGGTTATAAATAAAAAAAAACTGTTGTTTGTTTATATGTGGGAGAGAATAAATGATTTATTGTTATTATTAATTATACGGATTTTTATGTCTATTCGATATATTTCAAAATTTCCATAAATTTAATCGACGAAGAAATTACATATAATTTCCCAAATCCGCCAGGTCTACAGCTCACAGAGCCACTAGTTAAGGATTTGATATCTCTATGAATGGATCCAAATCTTTTATCCTTGACTGGATCCAATGACTGGATCAATATGATGCGCGTAAAAACTCAAAGCGCTGTCGAGGATTTTTTGATGCCTAAGTAATTAGTATTTCAAAAAAATAAAATATATTGTGAGTCTATTGATTGCTTTTTGGAGCATGGCCATAAAGTGCGAGGCATTTAACATGCATGGTAAACACATGTATGCTAGTGACCTTTCGCGGTCCATTAGAAATTACCATATCATTAGAAAACTTATGTTTTAAAGAATTTGCTCATTGAACATTAGTCAAAGTTGTCTAGATTATTATGTGACGAAGAGAAACTATAGGTATTTAAGAATATGTTGTTACGGAAATTGGTCAGTGCAGTGGTACCAGCTATGGCGTGTGTTGACTGGAGAAGAGTTATTGTTGTTTTAGTATTTGTGGTTATAGCGATGTGTGAGAACAGCTCCTTACCAATCAGCACTACCTCGGCTGATACGCAATCGGGACAGGACAATAAACCCGGAGTGAGTTTATATTTTACCTTTTAACTTTATCAAATTGGTACGTTTTTACCCGACTGACCCGGAAGGAGGGTTATGTTTTTCGAGTGTATGTATGTATGTATATTTCTTTGGCACGCTGCAGCCTAAACGGCTTGATGGATTTAAGCATATAAGGTGTCGTTAGATTCGTCTGAACTGTGGGAGTGTCATAGGGTATATTATTTTTATATAGCGTCTACGAATAAAAAAAGAGGGGAGGGTAATTTCATTATTATAACAATATGGGTATCAAATGAAAGCTTGTAAACAGCCCTTTCTATATATGTATATATTATAATACTTTTATGCTACCATTTTGACGTAAACTGCAAAAAAACACGTTTAATGCAAGGACAGTAGACTGTGCGGGTACCGTACCGCTCATTTTCTTACTATACAACTCATCTATCTTCTCTTCTATATATATAAAATCAATGCCACTTTTCGTTGTAATTTTATAACTCAAGAACGGGCTCACCTATCCAAACCAAATGTTAAGGCTTTGTTCGGACTATTTAGTAAATGGTTTATGTGAAGTTTGCACAAAATCGGTCGAGCGGTTCTTCATTTATCACATTTTTATTATTTCACTTTATACGTAGCGAAGCACGTACTGGGCCGCTAGTTCCGTATAAAACTAAAAAGTCTGAAATAAATTTAATTATTAAAAGAAACAAAAAACCCGACTGATATTACAAAAATAAATACATACTAGGTTATTGGTTTTTCCCCGACTGCAATACCTTACAACATTCAAGTTATATTCAAAATTCTATAGATTAAAGAGCTTGTTTTTCTCTTTTCAGTTAATTTTTGTTTTACGCAGTCGGGTTTTTTGTTTCTATTAATAATTTATTATAGCATAACGTTATTGGAGAAGTAAGTACGGAAGTGTGGCATTCACGTGGTAGTTTTCTATTGTGATATGCAAATATGATTGTGTTCTTGTACCCATAACACAACGGTCAAAAAATTACCTAGGTTCAAATTATCAGAAAAAAAACTATAAGAGGTCATGAACATAAGATGCGTTGAGATAATAACTTGCAAGTTAAAGCAACTGCAAAATCGTAAACTATGTATTAAAACATCACGGAAACATTAAATAACTAATTGTATGGAGTTTCATGTTATAATCCGCTCATAAATATTTTGTATGTTTGTAGCTCATGGTATCTAAAAGAAAATATGTTAAGTACACCTGAAAAGGACATAATCAGTTTCCCTTTTCTGACATTTTCAGTAATAGTAACGCCATCTGTTATAAATTTCCCGAATGAACCCGGAGCTACACCCAGCACCCAGCACAAACAATTTGTACTACAACTGTTCTCCGACATCCAATAGCTCTCTCAGATTCAAATTGAAAGCCGATTTCATAATAAATTGATGTTTCGGCGCGCACGGGTCAATGTTTGCTATTTTAACTATTGCTATTGAGTTAATGTGCGTAGTTTACTACTTGTGTTCGTTTGATTTATTTTTTACATTTGTTTTTCGTTTACAGGCAATATCCAGCTTTGTAAAAATGCTTCTGGATTTACCTATGGGATTCGTAGAGACTCTGAAAGATGTGAGCTATTTTTATACATTACAGTTTGCTTGTATTTAAAATCTGCATCTTCTAGGAACTCTATAGTAAATATGTTCTGTAAAACCACGAAGTTTCGAATAAATTAAATATTGTTTATTATACTTACGATCTTAAAACATTTATAGAATTAAGTAAATATTTAATTTACAGGGTGCTGATGCTGCCGAGACTATGATAGTGTCATTTATGCGGGGATTATTATAATTAATAATTATGTTTTTATTTTTTAGTTTATAAGAAACTTTAATATACTTAACAGGTGGAGATTTCGAGATGGCATATTTTCGAAACCTATGTTATGCTGAACAACTTTTACTATGGGAACAACACTGAATTCTCAAACATTTTTTTTAACATTCCATAGTAAATAAGTCAACCTTGCTCGATCATAATGTATGAAAAGTAAAAAAGAGAATTCAGTGTTGGTCCCATAGTAAAAGTTGTTCAGCATGACTAACCCAACATAGTTTTCGAAAATATGCCATCTCAAAATCTCCACCCAGTATAATATACAACTTTAATTACAGTAATAATAAAATTTCTTGACTTTTATTTTCCTTTTGAGACGATGTCATATCACGAGATGATAATTATGTGCCATACTTTTACATCTGGAGGCACGGGAGTGCCCCCCCGCCAAGACAGCCAAGCGAAGCGCTACTACCTTTTCTCGAAGCGCTTCGTCGATTTTTTGAACCCTCATAACTTGGGTTTGGATTATAACAGATAAACAAAATTCTCGGGACATGATGTCAATAGTGAACTTATTAAACATTTTGCACCTTATTACAAAACATGGTTTAAAGAAAAACCAGGTTTTAAAATAGCCTCGTCCCTTTTTATTATATGACGTTAGAAAATGACCAAATTACAGTAAAACCTGGCTTTACTTTAAACCATGTTTTGTAATAAGGGGGTTTAAGTTTCAATAACATAGCTCTTATACTTTAGATTTTATTGATATCTAAAAAACCCCGACTTCGTCTCTGAATCACTGATGATCAGCAAAACTCTTAGGGTAGGTACTTCCTGAAGTCCTAGAAAGCTGTAATTTGGTATGTAAGCTTGTATTCGTACACAATCAACAAAAAAATTATAAAACTTGGAAATATAAAACACAAAAAAAAACATTATCAACTTACAAAAAGAAGTGAAATCCCACCAAAAACATTATTATGTAAAATGTTGCCAAGACATATGGCTCGCACTGTAAAAAGGTATGAGATCTCATGTACAGCTAACCTAACCTAACTTCACAAACTCAACACACAGCCAAAATATGTGGCTTGGCCGTCTTCTGACAACAAAGAAAAATATGAGAATCCGATTAATTTATGATTACGATAAATAGAAAAGTATATGTTAATGTAATATTAGTCTGTATGGATAAGAAATAAATAATCGGTAATTACGACTCGTGCTGTCCGATTGATCAATGTATCTTGATTTGTATCGAGTACTTGATATTTGTGCCAAATAAAATAAAATTTAAGTATTCTACTTCAGCTTAAGAATGTACATAAGAATATGTACCTACTCTGAAATGCATGACGATATTACACATAGGCCTTTGTAATATTAGGCATTAAAATAATAAAAACATTTAATGAATCACATGAGTTATTATAGTAAGAGGCACAAGTCGTAAGAACACATTTAAAAATAAAGTTTAAAAGTTATTAGTATTCAAGCATTTAAATACATTAACTGAAATGTATTTGAATAAGGTCACGTGACCTTATTTTATATACATTTTAACAACTTTAACATTAATAACTTAACTCTTACAACTTTTAAACTTTATGTTCAAAAGTGTGCTTACGACTCGTGCCGCTTACTATAAATGATGTTATTTTCTATTGTTTCCTTAGCCATCATCCAGCGGTAGCAGACTAAAGCTAAACTCTATATTTTCTGCATGTGTAATTTGAATGTTGTGTTGGATTTGTACGGATTAGTCACGTCACATATCCTTGTTAGGTTACGTAATTTTCCATAAAAATAAAAGATTTTGTACGCAATGTATTCTGTAATATAATATCACATTAATTAATTTTCTTATGAATTAACGTATAATCTGTTATGGCAACAAATTTTCATATAACAAAAATATAATTTGATCACAAAAAAAAACAATTATTGGATAGCAAATTATTCGATAGCATTGCACAAATCTGCACAACATAGCAATAGGTAGCAATAGGTAACAATACAGTACCACAATTACAACAACAAACATTTCATTTATTTCTAGAAGCACATTGTCTAAATACTATTTATTTTTTCTATTGCATCATTGACTACACATGACACTGCAAAAGGAAATAGCAATAGTTTTTAAGTACATTTTCAATATAATGTTTTCTATGTTTTTACAATAAAATATATAAGTCATTTTCAATATAGGTATAGGTCAGGTTCAAGTTCTAACAATTAATCATGATATTGACTATTTTATTATTATTATATATTGTAAGACAATCATACGAGGATTACATATAAACTAGGAATGATTTGGAATCATTAATAAAAAATTATGATATTATTTCTCTTGAACATGGTGGGTTTGGTACGTAAATATAGCCTATACGTAGGTACATACTATTATATAATTATACTTATTATTTAGGTATTAATTATAAGTCCATCGACAATAAACTATAAAATATCACATGGTATAAACACATGCGTTGACATGTGTTCCAACATACAGAAACCACGTATTTCCAAACGTGTATAACTTCCATACATACAGCTGATTGCCTGACTCGACTTATATTTACGAGCTGAAGAAAATAAAATCAGAAAATCAATAACTAAACTATTAACATTATTATTTACATACGTTTAATTTCCTGAGTTTCTTCATAAGTGGTCATAATAAAATATATTATGGAAAGCATGCAATAAAACACTTAATATTAAAGACATGGCAGTTGTATGTATGTAGGCGCTCGATCTTCAATAACATTAATAAATGGCCACTTCCCTCATTATTTAACGCTATACTTTCATTCTTACCTATCAATCATACACGAACATCCGTACACAGTAAACTTTAATTATGAATACAAACCTAATAACATGGGAAAAATAAAAGAAATTAAATCATGCATTGGAAAAGCAAATTGAATTCTTAAATGAAGAAATGAAAATATAAAAATAGCACATAAATAAAATACGTGAAGTTTTATAGCAAATCCATAGAAAATATAGGAAATAAATGTTTAATAAAATTAATAAATCCATGCTTAGTAATGTTTAAAGAAAAGAGATCAACGCAGCATAAACTATAGTGGAATATTAAAAGTATAACTGTTAACATAGTAGGTATATAACGTTTAACATAGATAACGGATAACGTAGATGAGTAGTACAAGTTAATTGAGATTAGCGTACTGTATAATTACATGAATTTAATTGACTAGACCATTCGGTACATTGACGTAATTGTTAATAATATCCTTAGGGATTTTCTCCGGCTCATTGTTAAATGTTATGTACGTGGGATTTGTAACTGTATTTTGCATATTTTTGGCATTATTTTGTGTCGTTTCGAATACTTCGTCGGGATCTTCCTCTATCCGTGGATACATTTTCAGGTATGGGGAGGCATTTCCTTCGTGGTCCGACTCTGAGCCACTCCTCGCTGGTAGGTTGTTGAGAGTAAGCATCGGTGTCAGTTCAGATCCACCACTACTAGCTTCCGATACCCTGGGATTGAATTTCAGTGCTTCAAAGTCGAAAGTGGTTCCCTGCCCTCGAGGACTGAAAATTGTTGGATTGCATTTTGGACTCATCTGTAGATATCCTTCCTCATCTGAAATATTTATTTTGGTTTAGTCATGCAGTAATTAAAATTAATATTGTTAACAATACCATGCCCACAGACCACAACGCCGATAGCAAATTAAATCTACGTTGCCAGATTTTTCGTTTTTTATCTCTAATATTTATCATATTTAAAAAAATAAACGTTTTAGTAGTTTAAAAATAAATACATTTTGTTAGTATTATCACAAACATTAATACTTATAAAAACTAACAAAAAAAGGTGTACCACAAAATAATGTGCTAAAAAGTATAGTGTGCGTTCTATTTAGTTATTATATCGTAGTTTGTAATAGGTATAGTAAGCGGCACGAGTCGTGAGCACACTTTTAAATACAAAGTTTAAAAGTTTATTAGTGTTCAAGCATTTAAATACATTGATTGAAATGTATTCAAATGTCAATAAGGTCATTATTTAATTAATATACATTTTAACAACATTAACTTTAATAACATACCTCTAAGAACTTTTAAACTTTATGTTCAAAAGTGTGCTCACGACTCGTGCCGCTTATTATAGATAAATAATTACTGCACTACCTACACAAAATTCAGACAAGCATTCCCATAGAAAAATTTGGCAACAATAATTCTGTAGAATATTAGTTTAGGTATAGGGTACATGGAAGTCGTAATCGAAGTAAATGACAGGTAACTCATGTTGTTTCGGTTAGTAACAACAATAAACCATGCGTAAGATTTGCATTTACCGAACGATGAGTACGTTTCGTGATATCAGAGCGTTGTGTCCGTTTCGTCTGACAAAAGGAAATACAATTTAACAACTATTATAAGTATTTTGTAATTATTTATTATTTACGTGTCTTCACTGATCCCACATAACCACAAACATAATTTACCTACATAGATTGGGTCTACGTATACCTACTCCATGTCGCGAATGTCCGATTCCGAGTGGCTTGGCTATTAGTAAAATTACCAAGTTCTTACATTTAATAAATATAATTGTAACTTTTTTCGAGAATTCATAAACAATAAAGAACTACATTAATATGAGGTAATAAAATATTTCTGAATTTTAATAAAGTAGGTTTACACATATGTAGGTACGTAATGCAAAACAAATAAACTTTTGCATTTTTTATATAATTGTTAGGTTTACGTAAGTACGTAGTAGGTCTGCTGTACCTAAGTTATGGTAATTTTCTGGTTAATTAATGAGATAGTTTATATTTGTATTATAATACCTTTTTTTCCTTCAGCTGCATGCAAACATTCCGTCAATTAGGTATTATACTTAGTTAATTCTAGTAAATACATTTAAGTCATAATAATAACGAATAAGGAGAAATTTCAGCTTAGTATCATTATTACTATTGTATTTATTAACCTGGCTAAGAGAAACAGTACTTATAAGTTGATGAAAACTCTAGTAAGAATAAAACTAAATTAATATTCTATTAATCAGAGATACAGATACATACCTATTTGCGTCGGAGTAACCGGGAAGAAATTACTGTTGCCGTTAACATAATGGTGAGGACTTGGAGTTACTAAATTCTTATAGTCTGGAGCACACACCATCTCCAGATAATCTTCTTGGCCCTCACTCTTGACGTTGCACGCCATATACGTAGAGTTCAAGTCTACGTAATGCTGAAAAATCAAAACGTTCTTGGTTAGAAGAAGTGACTTTTGGATTGGGTTACCAAATGTACCTATAGGTATTCGTAATTTTCTGGAATGAAACCTTCCTTATTTCAAAAAGTGACCTCCGTTACAGGTCGTTAACTAAAGCTGGTACATTGACAGTATTCACACATATGCAACTTCACGATACAGTATGTTTTATTATATAACTAGCTGTCCCCCGCGGTTTCACCCGCGTTCCCGGGATAAAAACTAGCCTATGTTCTTCTCTATACCAATTTCATGATGATCCGTTGAGTATTTGAGGCGTGAAGGCGTAACAAACAAACTTTCGCATTTATAATATTAGTTAGGATTGCTTCTAATCAGTCAGTCAATTCTATTGGACGAATGCAAAAAAATACCACTATGTTTATGAGCTCTAGCAAAAGAGAGAGGTAGAGCATAGCGTTTATTCGCTCAAAGAGCAGCTCGACTGGCGAAGTACCTCCACCTTACAGAATACCGCAGCCAAATAACTTTATGTTGTGTAAAGTTATGTTCCTTCGCGTGAGTAAGGTCGCCAGAGCTCATTGGGGACGGGGAAAGGTCGGTAACGCGTTAGTGATGCTTCTTGTGTTGCAAGCGTCCATATGGCTACGGTAACCGCTTACCATCAGGCGGGCCGTTTGCTTGTTTACCGACTTAGTTGTATAAAAAAACGGAAAGAAAACAATAACTGTCTGCTTCCTTCATAACCATAACCTTGAGCGCGCGCGAGAGCGACGCGGCGACGTGCAGACTTTTCATGATGCGCATGCAGTGCGACATCACAATACGCGCTTATTCACAGACATATGAGCACAAGCAAAAGCAAAACAATAACTGTCTCCTTCCTTCATACACATAAGCTTGAGCGCCGCGAGAGCGACGCGGCGACGGGCAGAATTTTCATGATGCGCATGCAGTGCGACATCACACCACGCGCTTATTCACAGACATATGAGCTCAAGCAAAAGCAAAACAATAACTGTCTCCTTCCTTCATACACATAAGCTTGAGCGCCGCGAGAGCGACGCGGCGACGGGCAGAATTTTCATGATGCGCATGCAGTGCGACATCACACCACGCGCTTATTCACAGACATATGAGCTCAAGCAAAAGCAAAACAATAACTGTCTCCTTCCTTCATACACATAAGCTTGAGCGCCGCGAGAGCGACGCGGCGACGGGCAGAATTTTCATGATGCGCATGCAGTGCGACATCACACCACGCGCTTATTCACAGACATATGAGCTCAAGCAAAAGCAAAACAATAACTGTCTCCTTCCTTCATACACATAAGCTTGAGCGCCGCGAGAGCGACGCGGCGACGGGCAGAATTTTCATGATGCGCATGCAGTGCGACATCACACCACGCGCTTATTCACAGACATATGAGCTCAAGCAAAAGCAAAACAATAACTGTCTCCTTCCTTCATACACATAAGCTTGAGCGCCGCGAGAGCGACGCGGCGACGGGCAGAATTTTCATGATGCGCATGCAGTGCGACATCACACCACGCGCTTATTCACAGACATATGAGCTCAAGCAAAAGCAAAACAATAACTGTCTCCTTCCTTCATACACATAAGCTTGAGCGCGCGCGAGAGCGACGCGGCGACGGGCAGACGTTTTATGAAGCGCATGCAGTGCGACATCACAACACGCGCTTATTCACAGACACTACTCAAGTGCAACGTGTAAATAATGTTCAACGTGCCAGCTTTATTTAAGCGACCTGTACACTCTGCGCTCGCTCACGTCGGACAATCTCAATCTCAATAAACATCTCCCAAGGCATATTTCTGGTACCTCTGGTATCTACATTCCAAGAACGTAGCGTGGTTGTGCAGCAGGCATTCTACACATTGTCTACAGTAAAGGTAATTTAGAATGGCATAACTTACATTTCTCACGTTGTCTTCAAGGAATGTACCAAGAAGTTCCTGCAGCTGTGAGAATGACGGTCGCAATGTGGGTTTCTGCTCCCAGCATCGCAACATCACGTCGTATAGACGATCATCCGCATACGTAGGCTTCTCTAACCTATGCCTGAAAATATTGAAGGTATATGTCAGTTGAAATCCAGGTATTTATGTGGCAGATAATGACTCGCAAGTGTGTTGAACTCATGTGCATTTACCATTATACTCTCGGCTTCCTTAATACTGCTTCGTCTGTAATGCCCAACTTTACACACATGTATCATAGTGTACCATTACAGCTTTCTATGTACATAATATATCAAATGTCATATCAGCCTAAGGATAACCACTACTGATCAAAGGCCTCACCCATTAACATTCACATTGAACGGTTGCATCCAGGGGCGCCCAGCGACTTTGACTAGGTTGTCGGTCCACCTGGTGGAAGATCGTCTGGCAAGGCGCTTTTCAGTACCTACGAAGAGCCGCTCGAGAACCTTCTGTGAGGTTATCGGCTTTTCAAGCGATGTGGCCTGCCTACTGCCACTTAAGCTTATACTAACTCTACGAGCTATATCGGTTTTTGTTCTTCTACGAATGTCCTCATTTCCTTTCCCTATCACGTAGAAAAATTCCAAGCATTGCTAGTTCCATATAACACTTCTCTGTGGCTCTAAAGATACATACATCGAGGAATAATCCCTTTAGAGTAGTAATACCTAGCAATCCGATTCCGAAACTAGTCAGTGATTTTGAACAGTAAGGACCAATCACTGCATCGTGTGTTCTTGACTTGGCCAATCAGAGCGCATGTATCCTTGACTTAGCCAATCAGAGCGCATTGTCGATGGTGGGAAATTGTCGGAATAGATTGCAAGCAAAATCAACGTCAGCGCTTCTTTGGGTTTGTTGTTCGATGGATACAAACAATCCCTAGTTTAGTAGTTAGGGCTCACAACTAAATTGTTAACCTGTGTTTGTAAATAAATAGCTTATCATTTACTTTATGAATAAAAAGTATACGTACCCATCAGTAAGCCATTGTAATAGGCACCGTGGGGAAATGTTTGGATATGGAGTTTTAGCCAGAGTAAACATCTCCCATAGTACGATGCCATAAGACCATACATCCGACTGCGTCGAAAATATGCGATCCGTCATGCATTCAATAGCTAACCACTTGACTGGTAGGGGGCTCTGTAAAATATGGGAAAAAATCTTTGCTTTAGAATTTACCTATAGAAAAAAACAATTGTGATCATGTTGTCTTCGTTGTTTGTTACAATAAACGATACTAAACCACCTAAGCTTGCATACATCGCCAAAGTCTACTTGATCGACAACAAATGCTGATCAATAGCATATTATACCACCACGGGCCAGCTGGCGTAGTTGGTTAAGATTCTACCTTTCGTGCCGCAGGTCGTGAGTTCGATTCCCACGTAGGCCATTCATTTGTGTGCAAGAACATGTCTGTATGTCCTGAGTCTGGGTGTAATTATGTATATTAAGTATGTATTTACAAACAAAAAGTAGTTTAGGTATTATATCAGTTATCTGGTTTCCATAGTACAAGCTCTGCTTAGTTGGGGATCAGATGACCGTGTGTGAGGAATGTCCCAGGATATTTATTTATTTATTACCATAGTGTTTTTCCCGTTCGTTATTACTTTTTTATATTGCCTAGCTCATTCGAATTTTTAATGTACTTTTCGCCATGATTGCATGCAAATATTAAATGATTACTCACGTTTTCTTTCGTCCGGTATTCATCATTTTTGTAAATGCTTTTGGCTAGTCCAAAGTCACAAATTTTCACAACGTTATCATCGGCTAACAGGATATTTCTTGCAGCTAAATCTCCGTGAAGCACCTGAGGAATTTAAATATCAATGAGATGTAGCCAGATTACTAACTTATTGTAATGTTGAGCGACCCTCAAAAAAAACGAACTCTACCTATCTTCAACCAACGAACGATGAATCTAACATAATTTTACCTTTTTTTTTTTTTAAGAATTTTACCTTTCTACTGGCGAGGTATTCCATGCCCCTAGCAATTTGGAAAGCCCAGCAAAGCAGGTCACGGGAACTGAGTGGTCGAGGATTTCTACCGTCAAAACTGTAGTCGCTTTCATAGTTGGACCGCCATTCAGGCTGCACGTAGCCTTCTGACACTGAAAATTACATATTTTAAATTTAATTGATATTTATTTTGTATCATGCATTTTGTCACATACAGATTATGGTGCATTTTAACTTAACCTTTAGATAGTGATAAAAACGCGCAAATCAATTTTGAAAACAAAACATTTAGAAAGTTATATGCCACAAGAGCAGAAGCATTTATTTCCAGATTAAAAATATTGTTAGGGAGAAATATTTTTATCGAACAAAATAAGAGTGCGAGCAAACGTAAAGTACCAATTTCTTTTTCAGATGGAAATAAACACATTATGTAGGTACCTATCTATCTATATATAAAAATAGATTTGCATACACACCACGAAACAAAAATAGAACAAGCACAGATTTACATTGTTTACCTTTTACATATTCCACTTGTTGGTTTTGGTTTTCTGACAATGAATAAGAATATTAATTTACGAATTTCAATAGGATCTTTTTACATGAGGAACTAAATAGGAGGATAAATGGTAAAGCTTACCTTTCCTTCCAGATATATTAGTGTTCGCTGTATTCACGAATGTGTGATCAGTGTCTTGAGTGTTGTTGGAACCGAAGTAGTCCGAGTTAACACTAAAAAAAAAAAACATTATTTTATGTGGATGTTATTGACCGAGCGAAGCGTCTACGCCGCGCGCCGTCTACGTTTCAGCTTAGGCAAAAATGCTGTCATTTGTCTGTCCGGTGTCCGGCAGATGTCCGCCTATTCTCCTCTACAGGTCGCTTTTATCAACCGGTTCTCGATGAAATTTCGTGAGCAGGTTCGATAATTATATGGATTTTTTGTCGAATCAGTTTTTAGAAATGTTTCAAAATGGTGGAGCCATGGGGGTTGAAAACGTAAAAAATATTTTATTAAAAGGCAATGTTAAAAGGATTTTTTTTAGGTGCACGGTGAACATTTATTCAGAGTTAGCTATGCAAAGGCAGACTCGTGAGGTCTATAGCGCACAGAGCCACTATAGGTAGGTTAGATTCTAATAATAATATGTGTCTTTATTGTTCCCTTACCCAGTACTTCCACTACTGGTCATGAACCCTTTGTTAACCTTGCCGAGATTCTTCTCCTTATTATCAGTGAGCTGATCAATGAACACCTCTCGATGCTTCTGCATGTAGTTGTGAATATTACCATATTTGCAGTATTCCACAATCACTACCAGCTCCCCTGAAAAAGTTTTATAATAAGTAACTGAAACTTTAAATCTTTTATTGTTATATTTTATTAGTGTGACTGCACAGTTATTGTTCAGTGTTACTGCATTGAAAAGTATACAACCAGCACCTCGTGGACCTCTGGTGACCTTACTCACCGCAGGAACAACATCTTTGATATTGCGCTGTGAAATTTCTTTAAGGGTCGGGTTGCTCCCAATCTTTAACTGGAGAACCTGTTATACCCTACCTTTAAGTTAGAGGTTTTTTTTTTTTTTTTATGCAACTTAGTCGGTAAACAAGCATACGGCCCACCTGATGGTAAGCGGTTACCGTAGCCATATGGACGCTTGCCACACACGAAGCATCGCTCACGCGTTACCGACCTTTCCCCCCTCCCCTATGAGCTCTGGCGACCTTACTCACGCGCAGGAACACAACTTTACACAACATAAAGTTATTTGGCTGCGGTATTCTGTAAGGTGGAGGTACTTCCCCCAGTCGAGCTGCTCTTTGAGCGAATAAACGCTATGCTCTACCTCTCTTAAAATTAGTTTATTTAATGCCAAATGAAAATATTTTATATGTTCTATATTTAACATACGTTTTCCAACATTTTTGGTGCACGCCCCAAGTAAATTCACAATGTTCATATGCTTGCCCATGTGTATCATTATCTTGAGTTCCGAAGCCAGGGCCTTAATAAACATGTTGTCAGCGGTTTTTTTCACCATTTTTACAGCTACGGGAGTGGTTTCTTCTGCATTAATGATGCCACGAGCTTCTGCTTTATACACAACGCCGAAAGCACCCGCGCCGAGTTGTTTACCTAAATTATAACATTTAACAAATTACTTGGGCCTTCCTCCACACACGGCTATCTGATTCCAAACTAAGTAGAGCACGTACTATGGAAACCGGATAATTTATATATGCCTCTACCATGAGTTTTCTACACTTACGTAATCTACGCAAGCTAGCGACTACGGTGATTATTTTGTATGACCAGCACCGCCTCTAGTGGATACTTTTGGAAGCATTTCATACAAAATGTTCCACCGTAGTCGCTAGCGACTGTAGATTAAGTTAGTGTAGAACGGCGGCCTGCTTCCACTGCGGTGGGAGTGACCAGGATTCCGCATCGCACACGCTCGCGGTGTGCCCTGCGTGGGAACCCGAGCGGCGGATCCTGGTCCAAGAGATCGGACGAAATCTCTCCCTGCCAGCAGTCGTGTCGGCGATGCTGAGCGGGGATACAGCGTGGAGAGCCGTAGCCTCCTTCTGTGAGACCGTAATGGTCCAGAAGGAGGCTGCTGAGCGGGATCGGGAGAGGGCCGATCCCACCCGTAGGCGAAGCCGCCGGGGCGCAAATGTGCCTCGTCGCGGCCCCCCAGCCCAGTAGCTCGGGCTTAGAATAACAGCTACGGTGTTCCCCTGCCTGTCGTAAAAGGCGACTAAACGGGGCCTTTGGGGTCGTGGGCTATCAGAGCGGGGGCTCTGTGCGCCCAGAAGCGACCCCAAGGAGAACGATGAGTCGATGTGGTCACGACTCATTGTGCGATAGCACAGCGAGGGTGCTGGGGGGAGGTATCACACTTCCTCCGGGACGAGCTATCTAAGCGCCGCGCGTGGAGGGGTGAGCAGGTACGCATTCAACACGAGAGCCCGCCCCCCTCTACAGCGCAGATGGCGACCACCGTGGGGTTTTAGCCGGTACAAGTCCGGCATAACCTGGCCGCTACCCCCGAGGCGGTCAGGTATCCTATGAGGATTTCCCAACGAAAAAAAAAAAAAAGTTTGTGTAGAAAACTCATGGTAGAGATACAGAAGTGTGGTATTGACAACTTTTTGATACTTTATGACATGCACATTATTGATATACATTATTACCTAAAACTAACTTCTCCGTTGGGAACTCAAATTTATCATCGTACGGTAGTAATTCGGCTTGCTCGTCAATTCCAAGTTCAGGATTAAGGGAACCTGTAACTCCCTTCTTGAAGTACAAAAGACCAGCCGCATTAAGTTCTCTTCTGAACTGTTTATCTTTCTTTACCTTACAGGTAAGGTACACCACAAGGCAAATTAGTGTCAAAATAATCACGGCGATAGCGACCAGATATGTTGTGTACGATTGTGTACTTATTGCTGCAATTATAATTTATCAATTAACTTTATTATGCTTCTCAATGAATTGACCCAACGAAGTTCTATTTTCTCCAAAAAAAGATCGCCAATTTATCGAATTATTAGTATTACAACACATTTATTTTAATATGGTAGCCCAAGTGCTATAATGTAGTATACTTGTACTCATACTATGAGATTTTTGTGTATTCTTCAAAATCACATACCTAAGTATTAGTTTAAAGCAAGTCTAGTAAAACTCAGGTTTTAAATACAATATCCTTCACTTTCTATAATAAAAATAACGGCGTCTTATAACCCCCTCATCGTCTCATATCATTACAATTTGCCAAAATATCGCCCATCATGCCATTTTTTTTTTGTATTTTAAATTAAGAAATCGAGCTAATTTAAAATGAATTACCTTCCGGGAGAGCGACAGTAAAACTTCTCATTTGGATTTCATTGTCATTGTGAGCTTTGCATGTGTACTTTCCCATTTTTTCTTGCAGATAAGGTATGTAAATTGTTGAATTGACTTTGGTACGATTTTGAACATTTAAAAAGATTTTTATGTCGTTAGTATCATTTATCAAAGGTTTTGTAAAATCATCATCCTGTAAAAACAAATCTGATTACTTTTACATAGAAATAATTTCCTTATATATTTAATTACTCTGTGTATATTTGCTCATAAACAGAGTAATTATATACAATTTGTATAGTCTTACATGCGCAGATTTAAGTGTAAAAAGTTATAGTTCGAAACAAAATTAAAAAATACCTACGTCGGATTTAATTAATTAAATTATTATTTTGTTTATTTTAGTATTTGCAACTCCCAGACAAACCAGCACTGAGTTAAGGGGGTGAAGAAACAATGTAGTATATATTTTTTAAAACAAATAAATCGAAAAGAAACATAGCTTTTTCATAAAAAAAATCATAATAAGGTGATTTACAATGATGTAATGTAACAGCAAATAGTATTTTGTACCCATTACCTGGAATGCATCTAGTAAATGGTAAAATGCTAAATACTTCGTCACATATAATAGGGAAAAACATGTATATGTATTGTTATGAACCAAGCGATAACTAAGAAATTATGAATACCCGGACAGATTGAATAATGGCTAGAAGTGTGGTGTGGGGTAATAGATCCCTTAACATCAGTAGCATGGTAATACGTGGTAATACTTTGGTGTCGACATTTCTGGCGAGACGTTCTGTACCGTAATCATTTGAAAGACAAGGTCAGGCAGGCATCTAAAAAGCTCAACAGAACGAACCAGTACTTCACATTGAGGCATAGACTCCAACCTTATAAGTCGCAAATCTGAGTTCATGTGGAGTACTACTGCTGCCATTTGTGGGCAGGGGCTCTAAATACCAGCATGGGCCTTGTGACTCGGTTCAGCAGTGTGCCTTTCGAATTGACGACGATCCCGAGCTCACAAGACAAGTGGTTTAGAACCTCTTATAGTTTCAGGAGAGATTTTGCTTTCTTCTTATGTATTATATATCTACTCCACCGCTTGTAGGTATAACGCACAGTGTTCTGAGGAATGATTTGATGCCTTTTGTCTTGCTAAAACTTCCATAATCTATATTTTAAGATTTCACTACTGACTAGTAGGTAGGATATTACTATTTATCATCAACAAATCTTTTAAGATTAATCACAATATTAATATTTGAATGATATATTACTAATTTACCTTGTACCAATCTATAATTGGAGGAGGCACACCCACAACTACACAAGATTTTCTGTACGGCTGGATTGGATATAGCTTTTCTTCGATATCTTTTGTAGGTTCCAATATCGAAATACGTTGACGAGCTGAAAATTTTATTGAAATTAATATAGTTTTTAGTAGTATCAAATATTTCAAAATAATATTTGCAAAAAGTAAAAACCACTTCACAGTGTCTCAGTGAAATCCATGAACGGAGAGCTTGCAGTGGAATTTTGAGGAAATAAAAAGCACGCGAGAAATCAAGCAGAGACATTAGTGCCCTATAAGCCCTTTACTATTGCGGCTTTATCTTATGCGGCTACTTATATTATCTACTACATCCAGCTAAGCCGTTGAAGTATCCGAAACCCTGATTGATATTCATGCAGATTTTTTTTTATCTCCAAATATTTGATCATCTGGTTATAGACCATTTGTTATAATACTTTTTCAAGGAAGTATGGTAGGAAGTAGGATTTAGAATAAAAAGCTTCCAAGGAAGGTACTATAACTGAATAATTGTATCCATTATAGGTGGAGGTTTGTAAATGGCATAGGATCATCTATTTGTTTACTTTATCGTAGAAATTAAGCTGTAAATCTTTCCTAAGAGTAAATAAATAAATAAAATAAAATAAATTAATTACTCACCTTCTACAGTTAATGTGAGAGTTTCATTTATAACAGAACCATCAGTTTTATCGCCACGACACTCGTAGTTTTCTCCAGTTTGGGTCAAATTAATTTGAGGTATTCTTAATTCTGCAACGAGAGAGAATGGGGTCTCTCTTGTTTTCACTGAAAATATTTTAGTAATATTTATTTAGGAACTAGAGCAGTGGCATTCGACTTCGAAGCCCTAAAAACGTGTAAAAAATCATCTTACCCATTTCGAATAATTCTTCATCGTCGCCATTATACCAAGTTAAGTTATTGAAATAGTATTTCGATGCTAGACATGTTAAAACGACATCATCGTTTTCTGCGTACCATGTTTGATGTCTATTCTTTATACCGAATCCTCCTTCTATTTCGTAAACTAGCAATTTCCGAGTAACATTCTTGGTGCCCATTGAATTTGTTGCCTTGCATGCTATGTTTCCAGAGGCATGCACAGGTACGTTCAGTCGAGATTCAACTCGATATACTTTAGTTGAATCTGGTACTATTGAAGAACTTTTCTAAAAAGGAAATAAAATTATGATTAGATCTTGAGTACTTATTTAAAAGTATTTATTTTCAATATAATAAATAGTTATTTGAAGATTATTTACCCACCATAACTTGGTGCTCTTGTCCGTTAGAAAATATCCAAGTTATATTAGGAAGAGGATATCCCATTACTTCGCATAGTAAACTCGCAGTTGTATTCTCCATATACTTTAGGTCACTTGTTCCAAATTTGACGATAGGTTTAGCTGTAGCATAAAGTTATGGTTTCACAAGTTGAATATAAACTCACCGACATTGAATTTGGCTCAAAGCTCGAATTTTCATATAAAATTTTCAGCAAAGATTTTCTCAAATGTTACATTTATGTACATTTTACAGAAAGCAGCGATAAAAGTAGACATATTTATTTAGTCCAAAAGAGTTCTATATCAGGGTCGGAATCCACAAGTTCTGTTTTTCGGAGCAGTATTTTGACATCCTAAGTATAAGAATTTGGGTTTTTGAAAGTCCGCTAAAACTGTAAAGTTAAAAGGGAACTGTCGTAACGGGTAATAAGGAGGAATTAACGCGAACGATATGACTTATTTTGTATTGATTATCTTCTAACGTCCACTAACTATTTTTTGGATCAAAAATAGCAATCATCGTCTAATTATAATAATGTCCTCGCGCACACCTCACAGCATCATTTTAATTTCTAAAGTTTAAAGGATGTGTCGCTCCTACCATTAATCTGGCTGCTTGCAAAAAGTATCTGAATATCATAAATCAAAATTAGCTCTCAGAATTTAAGAAAACTACGTATGTAGTTAATGTTTTTCATACCTTTCAGAAAAGGACATATGCACAAAAAATCCATCAAATTCTTTATAATTGATTCTTACCTCTTACTAAAAGTTCGAAATTAATAGATTTATTATAATTTGGATAGTCGTTGAAAATAACCAATGTATAATTCGCAGAATCCGTAACTGTAACATTTTTGATGGTTAATACTGGATCACTCAGGTCCGGTTTTTGGTTCAATTTATATTTAGTCACATCTGTACCCACTGGAATATTATTTTTGAGGCTGAAAAAACAATATAATATTGAGTGGTATTATCACTAATAATCACCATAGAATGCCCTCCTAACAACCGCAGAACTTATGTTTGTGATGTGATTTGTGGAAAACCTCAAGTAGACAATGACGTCCGTCACCTAGCACCTAACCGTGTGTTCCTGCAGGTGCTTGAGAGCCAGTTACTTCTAGGCTTTGTGTGCTTGCCACTTTCAGCCACTCACTAGAGTGTGAGTGAGATTGTGGTCCAACACAACATCCATACACAAAAATAGCGTTTATATCTGCTACAGGGACAATAACAATCAGCCAAGGTCGTATATGAAACGGTTCAACCACGCTAAGTTCAACTTTACGCAACAGCTGGTAGACGTTCACACCAATCTTATTTTTTTATATATTCTTATAATATAATGCCTTATATTATGCCTTATATATATATGCTCTAGGTCTATATTATATTTCGCAGGCAAATCATTACAATTTACCTGTTTACAAACTGCCACAGAATGTTTTGAAATTAAAACGTTTTGCAAACCGTGTAACGTTGGTGGTAATCGTAACGAATACCATTAATTAATTTCATCCAATCAGGGCCCACGAATGGTCAACGTCGCGTCATACCGCGTGCGCGTCATTGGATGAAATTAATTAATGGTGTTCGTTACGATTACCACCAAAGTTACACGGTAGAGCCCCAGGCTCGAAGAGATATAATGAAGAGAGTAATGTAACAACAAATAAAAAAATATCTTTTTTATAGGTCTATATTGAATAAGGTCATGTACCTACTAAAATAATATGTTTAGGTAATACTTACTAGTAATATTGATTTTCCTTGATTGGTGGGTAGGCTTCTACCCTGCATGTTAATTTTGACACACCTCCTTCATTGACTATACTAGGAATATAACCGACTCTTATCAATTCTAATTTTGGTTCAGCTAAAATGAAAGTAAAAACAATTAATATATAGATAGGTACATCAGTTAACTTGATTTAGTTAGAATTTTTCAGTCTAACTAAATATAGTTAATTATCTGTCTATTAAGTTATTAAGTGTCTGTATGTCCTGAGTCTGGGTGTAATTATGTATATTAAGTATGTATTTACAAACAAAAAAAAAAGTAGTATATGTATTATATCAGTTATCTGGTTTCCATAGTATAAGCTCTGCTTAGTTTGGGATCAGATGACCGTGTGTGAGAAATGTCCCTGTTTTTTTTTTTATTATTATTTTTATCACCTATATATGAAAGCTTTGATCATAAAGTGCAATTTTTATACGAGGTGGATACGACAATACAAAATTAAATGAAACAACGTAAAGTACTCATAAATACGATCAACTTTTACTATGGGACCAACTTCGAAACCGCATTTTTTTACAGCTTTTCATACATTTTTGCCGACGAGACATGTACCTTTTGTATGAAAAGATGTAAATTTTTTTTCAAGAATTTTCACATTTAAATCTTTTTGAGGTGTATCGGTTCTCTGATCTCAATATAAAGTATATTAATAAAATATTTACCCAGCATAATTTTTTTTCTACTTGAGCTTTTTGATCCGACATTGTTATTTGCATTACATGTATAAGTGCCGGCGTGTTCTTCTGTAGCATTCTTAATAAGAATGTGGCTATAAATTAAGTTATGGTTACTATTTCCATTTCTATTCGTATCCTCCTTGATCGAAGTCTGAAAAAAGAAAAATATATTGAGCTAAAATTTAATTACTAAAACATGTCTTTAAATCATACTTATCAGACACTTCATTCACTTTTGAAGTTATACCTACTACTAAATAATACTGAATTTGGCCCAAACTCGAAATTTGATACAACAGAGGTGTTTTCAGCAAAGATTTTCTAAATTTATATTATTTCTGCACTGCATTTTCCCTTATTTTTTTACATTGAGATATTTAGAAATTGTGCATATTCCCTATTATCTATCTTTTTACTTAGTAACGATCACGATTGTCGATATCCATCTTGTGTAGACCCTCAGCAACTGTGGTAAGACGACTCGGCTACGGCACATACTACGTACAAGCTACGGCTACGTACAAGGACGCGTCGCCGCACTTACGGCTCGCCGATCGCCTGGGCCAGTAGACGAGATGGTTATCGACAATCGTCATCGACAACCTTTGTATGGGATTGACATTTCAAATCGAAATATCACGTGATTTTTAACAATCTCTTATGTCGATCCCACCCATACAAAGGTTGATCGTTTACTACGATGACGATTGTCGACAACCATTTTGTCTAGGGGCCTGGTTGACGGCTACACTGAAAAAAAGGTTCTACAAAACTAGTTATGTATGTTGAAGTTTTGTTGTCTGGAAACTAACTTTAGTTACATTTAATCTAATATCTCTTAGATTTAATCAAACAATTTAGTAATGAACCAAAACTAGTTTTGTTACTGGTAATTTTCAGTTCGCAAGTCACTCTGTTTAGGATATTGGAAGTAAAATTTTGTGTTACTGAAAAAAAAAAAATTTTTTTTAGTGTATGCGAGGCCTTTACGTTACGATTTCGATTAGTGTATATTGAAAAAGGGAGTTCCATACAAATAATACATAACGGCTCGAGTTGATACGGTTACGTTCCGTTTACGAGTTGAAATATGTGCTATGACGACTTTTAAATAATTTCAATATACTTACGTTTTTTACGGTTGCCGGGTACGTCCATTCTAAATTTATTACAGAAGTACTTTCGTATGGCACCGTGCAATTGAGTGAAAAGCTTTCGTTTTTAAGAAAGTATTCCAGTGTTGGAGAAATACTTGGCTGCGGTGGTATTTTCGTTACTGAAAGAAATAATTGATATCAATACAATGATTATTTACTTTACGTAAAATAATAAAACCTTTCAATGGAAGATCGTAATACCACTCCGTTGGGAGTTTATTTTTTGTAGCTATATCATAATAATTTGGTAAATATTTGGTCTGATATTATGATGAAACTTTCACATTGATCGGTTTTATTGGTAACATTAATTTTAAAGAAATATCTCATTGCTGCAAGTGGATATTTTACTAATATTGGTAATAGGTAAACATAAATGTTATATTAATTCGTAAAACAAGAAGACGTCTCTTTAAAAATGTATACTAACTTCTATAATATATGGTACTTAAATAAATAGAAAGGTGTAAGAGATGTTGAACCAAAACACTAAAATATAAACAACACATTTGTCTTTATAAAAATCAGTGGAATCAGGAAATAATTCATTATTCATAAGTACATAGTACCATTATTTTTCCACCATCATATCCCACTAGTGTGATAAGATGGTGGAGAATTTATTATGTACCACCGGTACAGTATAGTTTCTTTTCCATTCTTTTGTGTCAGCCAGCATCACAAAATTATCATAGGTATCTGACCTTTCACAAAACCCAAACATAATTTCATTGGTCCTCGAAAATCGGAATGCAGCATGCTATATTTTAGTCACACGATGTTCATGATTACCTACCATTGTTGCAAAAAAATTAACAAAGCATTTATAACAACTATTATAAATTACTATTCATATAAATCAAAAATATATGTAGAACTAAAAACTAATTAAAAACTGAGTAAAGGGCATAAAAAAGTAAAAAGTCAACAGTTTCATAAACAGACATACGCGCCTCATGACCGCCGTAACACTTATTCTAATTCAATTCATCTTCAACCATTCATACATTATTGAAAGGCAATAGCCACGGCCACAATCCGGCTCATTACTTATGCCATCAATCAATTGGATCAATCATAACGATACTATTATACGATCATACTTATTGCATCATCATAATATTGACATTTGATTCATTCGTTGAATCAAATTTGCTAACATTACGGCTATACGATTAAACCCTAAAATAAAGAAAGAATATATAAGGAAGAATATTAAAGGTACTTTCTCTCCAAATACCGTTCGTTCTGTCCAACTAATTTACGATACGGCCAATCATATGAATCCTAATTTTGCAGCAGATATCGCAAATAGATTTTTGTCAATTTTATTCCGAAGATTGTCACTGATTTACAATTCAGGATAACATAAATTAAATTTTATTTTTAGAACGACATCTCTTATATGATTAAAATAAATAATTTTCATATGATGGAAATACACACTAGTATTGAGTACACTAATAGATGATACATATATGATATGGCGTATAATCATATTATCAATATTTTTACTTTTGAAAAATTATGGTACCTAAACATGGTTCTGGTGCATAAAACTTCGTTGTTTCTTAAATGTTTATCTGTCTTTGGAGCCTATCTGCTTTCCTCTTAAATATGAAAGTGAGTATGCCGTCTATTTTATTCGTTTCCATGCCTTATCTACTGAATGATCTTAATGAAAATGAGACTTTCGCTTCTTTGTCGAATTAACAGTCATGCTTTAAGAAAATTATCGACTTGATTTGGAAAGGTGACGTAGCTACCATTTTTATAGAATGACTGAAAAAAATTATATCCTAATCCTAATCCTAACTATCCTAACTAATATTATAAATGCGAAAGTGAGTTTGTTTGTTTGTTTGTTTGTTTGTTACGTCATCACGCCTCAACTACTGAACGGATCATCATGAGATTTGCCATGCAGATAGCCTGTGGTATGGAAAAGGACATAGGCTACTTTTTATCCCGGGAACGCGGGTGAAACCGCGGGGGACAGCTAGTATTGAATAACTCAAAAGCCTGGATTCTCGAAATAATAAGAAAAATCTATATTTTTTTCTAAAGATTACATTGAGCTTGCAAAATTTAAACCCCACTGGTTCAGCTGGTCCAGCTAGCGGCAAGGAATGTACTTCCATTTAGCTCGAAATTTTGCCTTTTCGTATCCAAATTTGATCTCCCATTTGAGATATATTTCATGGAAATAACACATTACGTGCAAAAAACGTGTTGATTCCTCATATGTCATGATGTCAGCCAGTTCATGTCAATTTAATTAAACCTTTTTCAGTCTAAAAAACAACGAAGCCACATTAGAGTACCAGACCATTTGAAAATAATGACATACTGTTCAAAAGATAATTTGACCCAAAACCAATTCATGGTGCATACTTAAACTTAAACTTACATTAAATTAAAAGTATTAGTTAGTTATTATATACAGAGATGTGCACATGCATACAGAAAATACGCAGAGCAACACAACAAGTAGAAATCAAGAAAAGTAATAAGCATCAAGGCGACCACAAACATAGAGTAAGTAATTAGAATTTCGTTCTGCAAATGAAACCATCACACCAACACTACCTATTAGGTGACATCAATATTACACTACTTACTACGTAAATTCTTTTTCCATTCGTCTGGAAGTCCACGTCGCCGTCCTCGGCATTGGTAAGTAGCCCTACTATTGTTTCTCACTAAAAACCCGATCTTTGTAGAGTTTTTTATAATGTCTGGTGTCTTGTTACTCTGCGACTATTATATTATAGTCAAATAAATAAATGTTTGGTTAGTATGCATATTTGAATACTTTTTTAGTTATGTTTTTCAACTTAAATATTTTTATCAAATGCAATGGGTAGTTTAATCTTTTACAAAAATTGAAAAACATAACGCACCACATACACGAAAGATTGCCATGTCTATTATATTATAGAATATTGTTTTGTGCAATTAAAAGTTAATCAAATACATTTTTGGCAATTGCGTCTCGTGTATATGTCAAGTACAATAAAATATTATTTAAATGGACACATTTTCTAATCACCTACGTGTATATAAATAAACTTCTTTACTATCCGAATGTTCTTGTCTTTTAAAGTCACAAGTGAAAATTAGTATCGAACGATCCGTGAGAATATTTGTGAGGATGAAGCCGAGTTTGGGACTATATCGCTCATTTTCTGCAATGTCCTGAATATTAAGAACGTCGGAATGAAATCATTACAAACTATTATAATTTGAATTGCAAATACATATCATGCTTTAGTGGCTGATTGATTTCCAGCAATAAGCGTTAGTTTTGTACAAGCTTTTAATGAGACAACGTTGATGTTTTCTCAAATCATTTGGTAGGAATAACTATATTTACCTAATATTATACAGAAATATGCTAAGTATAAGACCTAGAGAATAAATGAACTTTGCCCCATCAAATTAAAACTTCAACATCACTGTTATTCGGATGTTATGAACACCATGCAGAAGGAGAAAGCAAAATGGGCGCTGTTTTCATACTTTAACAATATCGTAGTTACGATGTTGCAATTTATCGATGTTTAACAATGTTCATGGTCATATCTTGAACGGATACGCATACATACCACCGTCATCGTCAGGGTAACTTCAACATCTGGTGTTGTAGGTCTACATTCAATAACGACCTGAGACATACCTCTGGGTGTCATCACCTCTCTCATGGGTGCGAATAAGCTATGAGTGCCTAAAATTATTACAATCATCAGAAAAATCATGCTAGACAATAATGTATTGCATCATTTTGTAATTCGTATAATATAGGTAGATTTTATATTATGGTAGTTCTTACCATTGACGTAAATATAAAGATATGCGATATGTTCATTATTTTTCGGTTCTTCAATCAAATTGTTAAGTTGATCGCTCGCATTTAGCGTATCGTCGGAGCAAGCGAAGTATCCGATCGCGTATCGATCGACAAAGTTTAAGTGAAGAAGTATTTCATAGTCATATTCGGGGTCCGATGAAGGCACACTCTCTTGGTGGATACTAAATTTTGAGAATACTTCCTCGGGTATTTCTTGTTGCGTAAAATGTATTGGTCTTTTTCCTTTACAAGAAAGTGTGAAATTTTGCCCATTCTGTAATACTATTTCGCTTAGAGTTGAATTTATAATCGGGCCATTGGAAAGAAGATCTGAAAACGACAATCATTATGCTTGATATAGCGTCTATCACAGTAATACAATGATTGTAAATTGTTACAACTGGTAAATAGCTTATTCTGGGCAAGTGTGTTCCATCTTTAGTTTCGTCATCGTCCTTTATAGACGGGTCAGTAGTCTATATAATGTAAAAACAAAGTAATTATGAGGAAGTACTTCATAACTAGGTAGTCGCAAAATTAAATACTTGGAAAAGTTCCTACGCGTAAGGTACTTATGAAGTGTATATATATATTTTATGAAAAACGTCGCTAAGCAATCCATTATTTCTTATTAGCTAGTAATCATGTTGCAAGTACAAACATTGACGACCTTAACAAGGCCGAGTTTAGTATTTCAATACGCTAATCGAGTAAGCAATATATCACCAGGTAGGTAGGAAAGAGCGTCAACGCATCGGCATGGCGCGGAGCCACCAGGTCTATGGACTCAACATTATAGTAACGTGGTAACGTGAGCCCGAACAACTCACTACGGCGCACACCTATCGAAAACATTGTTAATTAGCTGTGTTGGCGTCCAGGGCGTGACAAATTACAAAGGTGCGGTCAACATTCGGAAAATTAATCCTACCAGTAGGATGGCAAATGAACTGTCCCGACGCGACGCATCGCTTGCTGATAACAAATTGATTGTATCAAACCCTGGAAAGGGCGACCTATTAAGTGATTAGGACCCCGTGGCTCTAGTTATCAACAAATTAATGGTCATCTCATCACATTAAGTGCATGTTGTGTAGAGGCATATATTTTTTGCTCGTATAGGTAGGTACCTAGGTAGGTACTTACCTATTAATGGTATTTAGGTAAGACTTTATATTATACATATACACTGGACCTTTAAAGTACCTACCTAACAGTTTGCAACTGAGTAGTTATGTATATTATGACTAAACTTCAAGTAAGTGTTTTTTTTGTATGTGGTACTCTCATATTATTTATTTATCTTTATTAAGTACCTCCATATAAGTAGATTTTATTTTCTATATTTGGGAGGACAGGGAATCCTATTGTGGGGTTCAGGGGTTTATGTAATTTATTTTGTCTGTAAAATTATGTTGTTAATATTCTTATAGGAAATTAATTAATTTTATTTAATACTTTTATATACCTATATTTTGCAGAATAATATAACTTATGGTGTAAACAACTGAGCGTTGATACTGAACGAGAAATTTATTCATTGCATTATGTTTAAAATAACTTTGTAAAATTAATTAACCTATATTATAATTTTCCTTATAACGTACGTAGAAGAGACACCTAGTCATTACACGTTATGCAGATTAGTATGATTATTTTAACAAAGCTTTATCGTATTTTACTTATATACTTTGTGACGTTACTTAAACACTGGGTTTAGGTATTCTACAGCAAAAGAGTAGCATGTGTTTCATAGATGATATTGCAGATTTCGCCGACTTTTAAGAATTGTACGATGGAGAAGTTCCTGGAAGATAGCTGATGGCGGTGCCTGAAAATCAGATGCTGCACAGCATAATGCTGGCCTGTTGTTTTTTATCATTATCTTGATAGGTGAAAAATAAATATATTTTATTTCTAGGAAATCTTATTCGTTACTTTCAGTGTAAACTACTGCAAACCCACTTTGAAATTGTTTATTTTTTCATAAAAAATAAAATTACATGATCCCTTATTTTATTTACGATTATAATAATGTCATGTACTTAAATTATATGTACATTATTAATATTGCGTAAATACAGAATATTATCGTTGTAAGCTATTTATGAATTATTGATAGTTGTAGCCGCAATTGTATAACAAATATAAAATTATAGCCCTGTTACAGGAACATTTCATTATAAGTTATAACAATAACGCACAGGACGTATGTGTTAAGATAACAAAATGAGCATCCTGCTATTAAAATTATTGTAAAATGAGAGACATCCTTTGTTTCGCTCGGCTCTCATGCATCGTATGCAGATGGAAGAATATGAGAAGCAAAAAAACCGCATTGAAATTAGTTATTTGTTCAATTAGAGAGCAATGTTTTTTTGTAGCGAGTACTGAAATTGGGCAAGCGAAGGATTCTTATAATTGAATCACGAGCTCAGCGAGTTATTCTAAGTTAGAATCCTCAGCGTGGTGAGGGATTCAAGGGCACAAGAAACAAATTTTTTGGTCTCGTGAAGTCTCGTGTGACACAACTTTTCATCTCACTGTCGAGAAAAAAAACGTTTTAATTATATTGAACATAAAATGTACTAAGTATGTTTAAGTCTTTAAACTCACAAATTAATTATGTATCCATTATTTTGTTTTTAATATAATACAGTTTATAAAAGTATTAATGAATATGAAATAAATTGTGATGATTATATAGAATGATTGAACGTTTCGTGACCCAATGAAAATAAAAATGTTAATAAGTATTACGTCAAAATGAATATACAAATGAAAAGGATATAGTTAATGAACCTTGTTTATCCTTTTAAGTTTGAAATATAAAATAACTACTAAGTACTGTAAGGGCCTTATCCCACCGCTGACGAGTAAGCGACTGGCTATCACCTATTTTCTCATTCAAGAAACGTACAGCTGACGTATGATTCTGATTGATTCTGTGCTGGTAATCCGTGGCACTCGCTCATAATCATAACCCATCGACAAAACTATCTCGCCAAATTGTTGTATGTTTTTATCTGAACTCGCCCCTGGCTAATGTAATGTGTAATGTATTAATATTATGTGTCTGGCTGGCTACAACGAAAAATCTGTCACCAATCATCAGCTTGTAGCGGTGAGTTCCTGCAGACTTGAGAGATATTTCCATACTTTGCGTGTTTTACTATACTGTCGGCCACATCATGTTTTACAACGGTAGGATTGTTGTAAAAAGGTTAAATTTTTCTGATTTGTTTTTATCGTTCTATCTCGATAGGTGGTATATGATTACCGTGTTCACATAAATTGACTATATTTATTAATATCGTGTCATCTCTATCCATCAATCTAAAGTCATTGGTAAGATCAGACAAGACTTTTTATATCAATGTAACATCGATTGCATTTCATTTGTCTGTTTCATTTCATTTCAGTTTCATTGTCACAACATCCAATTATTTTCGAGAATTAAATTCAGCAACCCTATCATACAATTCAAAGTGATCGGTTATCAATAACCTATATATTTTTTGCGTATCATATAATAAGTAGGTGAATATATAAAAAAAAATACACAGAAATTATTCTTCGTCCATCAAGAGCAAAAGGTTCGATGAATGTTTTTTAAAAACTCTTTAGCTTCCGTATTTGTTATTCAGAGCGAGATATCAGAGCATGGAGTGTATATGTATATTAGTCATCCATAACAGTTGTTGATCATATTTAATTATATATCACATACCGACAGCTGCATATGACGCAGCTACATTGTAAAATTCATTATTTTTAATAATACCTAAGTACAGGCTGTGTTGTTGCCTCTTACTGTCCAAGCAACATGGTATCAAAGTAATATGCCTGCAACATTTTAATAACTATCAAACCACGAAATTAATAATCTCGAAAACTATTTAAATATAGTACCAAATATCAAGAAATCAAAACACTATCACACACTACTATAGGTATGCTAGAATATAATTGAAAAGCACAGCGACGCGCGACGCTAAAAGCTAAACAATCTCATGTCATAAAATTGAACCAAATGTGTTTTATTAACCGTTTTACGCCTTTGCCTCTATCAACAGCTTTATCTGTTTTATTAGGTTTTTGATTGTTTTATTTACGAGAATATTTAACGTCATCATAAGAGTAACTAAAACTGAACCATCAATATCAATCTACAGCACTAGGACGGGCGTTATAAGACTTACTATTTTAAGAGGTCCGCCCCGCATTTTCACTTGCATTCCCAAGGGACTTAATGTTTTTCCAGGTTAAAAAGGATTACACATGTTATTTCAAGTTATTATCTATCTTTTTCTTTCATCTAAATCCGTTCAGTCGCTGAGTGGAAACATATAACATAAAAACACACACAAACTTTCACAGTCTTAGAAAGTAGGCTGTCGTATTTTTGCATAGATCAAACTGTGTCTCTTAATCAAGTCATGTTTTTTGCATGTCAGCAAGGTACACACTTTACATTACTGTGTTCTCAGAATACAGAACAAAAGGCAGATAGAGCGCGTGGAACACGGGAGTGACGCCAAAAAAGCTAACACTTTCTTTTTAATAAACTTTGTTTAAACAAAGCAAATACAAATTCAAAAGCGAATACCAGGTATGTATTTTTCAATTTGTATATTTGGTTTTTTGGCCGCACTCCCGCGTTCCGCGCGCTCCATCTGCCTTGTTCTGTAATCTGTGGCTGTGTCTTATATGGATGGCACGTGTATGAAATTGAATATAATTTTGCAGGCGTATTATTTTTCATCAGCAATTAAGTCAACGGCCTTAGTTAAGTATACCTACAATATTGGCTATAGCTTCTATTGTATATATAGCTATAATAAAATATTATGAAACAACTATAATAAAAACAACAACGGGGTACTGGAAAGTAAGTAGGTCTAAAATTATATTCACGGGGAGTCGTAAAACTTTCGTGACACGTGAAATTAGTTTGCGCTGCACGCAACTATTCGATGTAAAGTCAGTTTTTCATAATAATATACATAGTAGTAAGATTTGTAATATAGGTAGTATTGTTCGAAAGTGGCGTTAAGTTTAAATAGGTATTTTTTAATGTTTAATATAAATCGACCGTTTTAACACTTTAAGAGTGGATGATATTAATTTATCGCAAAGATTCTATTTTAATCGCCTCTTATCATTTAGTGACTCGGGCATAAGACGCGTGTCACAAATCTCTTGTCATACGCCTCATGTCTAATCGTATAATACGAATATTTGTGTGAGTGTATGTTTGTTACTACCTACTCAATTCTGTAACGGCTGAATAGATTTAGCTCTGTAACAGCTGACGTAATTATAGGATGTTTCACGTCTTTTCAACCGATAATGTTTGCCATACATTTTGGAATTAGCGTTAGGCGTTACGTTACCAGAAATTATTTTTGTCTAGGCCTGCTGCTGAGGGGCTACCGCGTTAGTATTTTTTTTTTAAATTCACTGACATGTTTGTATAGATCACAAATGTTTGACCTGGGAATCGAACTCATAGCGTGTAGGCAGGGTATCTAGCCTCTACGCCAACCGGCCGTAATTATTACATAGCTAGCTGCTCTGCACGCCATACCTATGTTAGTAATTCAAGGTCCTCTCTACACAGGAACAGAGGTCAAGCCACCTCAGTGTTGACTTCATGAATATAAATTAACGTTCGTTTATTCGATTTTCAGTATTATTTGATTAAAAGTTGAAACCTCGGTCGTAAAACGGGATTTAATTAAAACCTCTGTTTGTTGTTCACTTGACTATTTATTAGTATTTAGGCTAGTTGAAAATGGTTGAGGTAATAAAAATTCAATCCTACAATCACAGTTCCAATCACATACATGAGCTATTATTTCTACGTATAGAGAAGCTATCAAAAACAAAGGTTATTTCCCATTTTTTTAGATTCAACTAAAGTTGTCTTTAGCGCTGATATAATAATTAGTCGTCTAAACAGACAGTAGAAACACGTAGCGCTATCAGAACGCTTTTAGGAGTATTTTTCTCGCAAACACCTTCATCGTTCTACAACAACAAGGCCCGTATGGCCTCAAGTCAACTGAATATATAGTTTTTATGTGGGGCGTCTTCTCTATACGTAGTCATAATAACTCAATGATCACATGCAGGTTTTTTAGTCCTACATGTAGGTAACTACTATTGTCGAGCCTTGATTTGTCTTTGACTAAAATAGTCTCTACAACAGATATAGATATACCGTCTCTGTTTAGTTCTTTTTAGTCACAACACAACGCAATGGTAGTCGAGGACATTAACAATTTGAGTTTGACTGAGTGTATAATATAGGTTTTTAGTTTTAATTGTAAAATTATCTGTGTTTTATTTGTTGTGTCTAATAATCAGTGGCGTGCATTGTTTTTCATGTTTTCAATATAGGTACTATCTATATTATTATTTATTTATTAATCGAGGCCACCGGAGACCAGCGGGCGGGGAGCTTTTTCCGCCAACGCATCAGCTTGGCTATCCAAAGAGGAAACGCTGTCAGCCTTCTGGGAACCTAGCCGTTAATCGGAAGCAGCGGCAGACTTGAGGAAATTTTCTATATATAGTGTTACGTCGAGTTTGTCACAGCACTAGCTCGACACTCGCATCAGCGTGTCACGTCACTAAAGGACTATAAAGAGTTTTGACAGATCGAAACAAGATGGTTTCCCGCGTGTGTGCAGAAGTTTTACTATGTATCTTTAATATTATTTTTAGGGCTTGTGTTATGTAAATAAGCTCTAACAATAGATAGTAATTTGTACCTACATATTTGTTGTAAATATATGAGTATTGTTGTTTTATCTATATTATTATTATTCTTCATAATTGTTAATTAATTACCATTGAGCGGTCACAGAGGATTGAATCAAATCAACCAACTCATGCCTGGGCGCCTCTTTATTGTGTTAGTGTGTATGATCTTGGGTAGATAACGACTACACTAAAAAAACATGCAATAATTATAATGCCATCAAGGACATTTAAAATCGATAGCTAATTTACTTGTTAAATAAAAATTGCAATGGACGCGGTTACTAATAGCTGTATCAAGATTCCCTTTTGATAAATAATTGCGAGTAGGTAGTTGAACCCTTCGTATAGCATTTACCTACTTGTTTTCTATGAAGCTCTGTCCAATTCACGGACTATATGGAAGAATGACCGAACAGCAATAAAAACCACCATCAATGAAATTTTGGTAGGTAAATGGGTCCTTGGTATACTAACCAAAGTAAATTATAACATAGCTAATTACTAAGTGCGATAGGCAATCTTTTTTTCGCGTATGGTCAAACAAATTCCTCACAATAATTTTGTACCATTGTGTGACAAACAAGATTGCTATAGGGTTTCCTAAGGACGGGATCAAATGATGAAAAGCAAACAGAAGACGTTGACAAATGACTGTCTAGCCTCGTAGTAGCACACCTATCAATCCTAGACCTACGAGAGTAGTAAGTACCTACTAAAGTATTACTTGTACGTAGTATTTATATACTCTGAGGTATTACCTATTGCAAATTGCGACATATTCGAAGTAAATGGTACCTCATCCGTTGAAATTCAAAGGATGATTGATAACGAATAATATTTATTCAGTTGACGTTGCGTTATTATTCTACCGCTGAGTTTACATAATATCGTTATTTTAGAATCGGTTTCATTTTTCAGTTGCTGAATGATTGATCACTGCCTCCATTAAATGTCCTTTGATCTGTATTGAAACAATATTTTCTGCTCGCGAAAATCGAGAAAGAATCCTGACTACCTGTAAGTACCTACCTACATAAAATTGTATTAATTTTCAGAATATGGACTTATTAAAAAAGTGCCAATCCAGTGCAATGCTGTTTATCGCCATGGTTAGCAATCCACTAACTGGTATGTGTTTTTTTTTAACTGACATAAGGTTTAGGCTGTGTGGTGTGTAGGAGTTGGTGGCTCAGGGATCCTTTTACTCTTACGCGGACAATATGGCGAGCTAGCTCTCAACCGGTTATTATAGTTTAGGTAACTACGCCTGAGGGCGCCCCAAGTGGGGTATGAACCTCGGCTCAGGGCATTACCGGGGGTTAAGGGGACGGACTTTTACGAGTTACGATTAATTGGGGACGGTCGGATTACTCATCATGGCAGCTCGGGCCGCTTGAACGGGACGATGATGGGTGGGACGTCGATACGTGCGTTTAGCTGAAGAGCACGATATCGTGGTGATCGATTCCGTGTTGTGTTTCTGGTAAATGTGTCACTGCCGGTTTTATATGGTGCATAAGTCATCTGTAAGTATTTATAGAAGTAACGGCCGGTTCACACATGTCTCCGTTTTACTGTTCCGTTTTATCGTGTACGTTTTTTTTTCGTCGATGGCGTATGTAGTTGTATGAGCGACTTCACACATGGCACAGTATTCTGTATACAGTAAAAAATATCGTTCCGTAAAAAAAATACATTCCGTTTTGTCATCGAATACTGGACGACGGAACAGTAAAAATATACGGATACGTAGAATTTTAACGGATAGATACTGTGTGCGTGGCGGGCGGTGTGTGCGGGGTGTAGGAGGGGGAGTGATGCGACAGGTTTTGTTTGACTCACATTTTTCTGTTCACACATCGCATCCAGTAATGACGGATTCGTTGAACGTTATACGGTGCCTATGTGTGAACAGCGCATAAATTTATGACGTATCCGTTAAAAACGTACCAGTAAAACGGACTCCCATGTGTGAACGGGCCGTTTAGGAAATGTCTGATGCATAGTTTATATGGATTTATATGCGTCAGAAAATAGTCACAATCGGGTTAAACTATGAATTTTTTGTTTTCGAAAACCAAACGTCCTTATTCAAATCTTTTATACAAAGTTGCAGTCCTCATTATATTGTATAAAATCAATATCATTTATACTGCTGCTGTGCCATGGATACGTCCATATGCTGTACCAACACATATAAGGAGTTTTGAAATTCCGGTAGTGTTTTATTAAATTACCGCTTCTGACGGCGCTGTTCGGCGCCTCCATTATAGGTACCTACATCATTCAACCTTGAGGCGGGCGTCGTCGCTCTATGCCGTAAATTAGCAAAAACAGTCAGCGGCGGCCATAACAATTGAACCTGGGTCATTACTTATTCGATTCGTTAAAACAACAATTTAAATAATTCATAACTATAAACATGCAATCTGCCGAGATTTTAAATTAATAATTAAAGAAACCGCAGGGAACAGAAAAAATAACTACTTCAATAAAAATAAAATAAAAATAAAATATCGCTGGATTATGAGAGTGAGGGAATTATTTTAATGCAAATAACACAATAATTGGCATTTTTGATCCATAAAATAATGGGTGGACGACAGATGATAATCAATAAAAGTATTGAAATAGTTCCCTGAGTATCATATATGTATAAAAAACAGCTCTCAGAGAAAAGTACGTAATGTACATAGGTACTTTACATACTTATGATACGTACATACAATTCTCGAGTACTCATTTCTATACATTTTCCCGTCAGACAATAAGGAAGGTCTGGCGGCCCTGGGATCTCGGTCTATATAGAAATTTTGTAGCAATATTGCACTTGTAAATACTTAAAATTGTTGTAAAACTCATGAAAAGAGTTTTCAACGAGACTGGGGAGGAGTAAGGTATCTAGGGGACCACAATAGATCCCAATGGGTCGAAGTGTCCGAGTTATTCCTCGGCCCCTGCACAAGATAAGATAAGATAAGATAAAATACTTGAAATACATGCCATATTATAGCATATATACCTACCTATTACAAATATTTACAAGTTATAATTTGTGAGATTTATAGGTGAAGCGGAAAATCGCGAGCTTTTTTTCCTTGAATTATGCACATTGTGTTTCCCTAACTTATTATGGATAAAAATGTAAATAATAAATAATAATGTAGAGTCCTTATAATCGGCCGTATACTCTATATATATTATAAACCTAAATAGTAAATAATATCCAGTAGTTTTGTTAATATGTATAGAGAGAATGTCTAGAGAATATTACATTGTGCTCATTCTATCCAACACGTTTACTCTGAGGACTATTTCTGGAATTGTGACCACATTGCAATAGGTAAAAACAAGATTGACTGAGCGTCATATATAAAGTTATCCAATGTTATTATTTTGATGGAGCCCTCGACGATATAATGGCTCTTACGATGTAGCTTGCGTTGGTACTCTCAAACCATCGTACCTTCCAGAGCATGTGCCGATAAACTCAAGCGGCGCAAATATTGAGCCAAGATGAAACGCAAATTGAGCCATTTTTATTAGAGAACGTTTGGGCCAATTTACCATCGTCGTTTGTGAGCTCATCATATTTTTCGCGATCGGTCAAAACATCTGGTCGAGGTATCCCTTGACCTGAGAGCTGGTAAATACCTCGGTTAGAGGATGTAATATCGTACAACGTATGGTAATGCTGCAAGCGTTCTTGACACGCTTACAACTGGCAACTATTTGAATCAGTTGTTTTCCTCCAAAGCCTCCGAACGGCACCATTTTCCCCCTTATTACATGGTAGGTACCAGGTAGACTATTTGCAGTCTTTTAAGTTCGACTGATGTAAAATAAACACTATCTTGTTACATCTGCCTTATTAAGCCAGGTCTAGCAAACCCCAGGTTTTATGGTAGTCCCGCCAGTAAGTACTTGGTGAATGTTTTCAGCTTGACAGTGGTGGCCAGGCTGTCCAAGTAGATAGATAGGTATTTTGCATGGAGTTACCAAATCATAGCGTTAACAACTATACCTTTTGCGAAGCGTGAGCAGTTTCCATATAGTTGCATTCACAGATATATCGTACAATAGTTGATTTACAGTCAGACTAAATGTCGATATGGATTTCTTGTCATTTGTTCTCGGTAAAAGTATCAATAAAGAACGAGAAACTGGTATTAATTATAATATAATGAATGTCAATATGTATTTTAGTCGTTCAAACTATGTACTGGTTGCGCACTTGGTTTCAAGGCATTTAGCCCGCACCCGTGCTCATGGCCCGTATTCTAGTACAGGCCCTCTAAACTCTATGGTATTTTGTATTAATTATAAATAATTATATGCTTAAAATCCTCTTGGTTCATCAGCGTTGTAAACATGAAGCGGAAAGTCAAATAATCATCTTGTATGCACAGTGTTTTTTCCTTATCTTAGACTTATTTATCATGCTTTATAACATCGCCATGCCTGTTTACATTGCAATATGAATAGGTATACCTACAATGCCAATTTTAAACCCGTACTTCGTAGTATTACAAATTATGGAATTATTCAGTTATTTTAATCATAATGGTGAATTTATAATACATAACTACGATAAACAGATGCGAAGTAGGTATGCAATGCATTATACGTTAACGATATTATTGTGTCACATCTATTTACAGACACAAAGTCTACACATAATCTTATCTTATTGTACCTATCAATAACATAACCAATATGGCGGATTATTCTGGTACAATTTTATTTCTATTCACAAGATGAATTAATTAGACGTAGGTGATGTTATTTATTATTAGAAACATGTATAATCAGCGTTGCCAAATGTCCCGATTTTGGCGAGTCGACCTGATTTTTAGACCAAAATTAAATATCCCGCGCGGGATCGGCCCAGTCCCGCTTTTCGGGGATTACTCAATGGTGAAATCATTGTTTTTCGTAGAAGTGGGAAATTGCACCACTGCACAAAAACGGCATTAGCCTATTAAAAAGTTAAAAAAAATATAAACCAATAGTTAAAAACGGCATGTATTTAACGCGGCGACAAATTAATCTGAATTGGGATTTATAAAAAATTTAAGGAGGTACTAAAAATAATAGGTTGGCAGCTAAAGTAAAGGATCATTTTAAGTAGAAAGTAGCAGTTGTTTTAATTTAAACTGGCATTGATTTTTTTGTTTTGGTAACTGAATTAATTGTTAGGCGAAGTCTTCACGGCGGATAAAAAGTAGAAAATAGGCTTTCTTAAATTATACAATGAGGTTGTATATAAAGTATAACTGAGATGAGAAGAAAATATGAACATGGTCATATAAAACATACTTTGTGCGACATTTTAAGAGCTCTAATTAAAGCAAATAGTGACATGCAAAAAAAAAAATGTGGGTCTATAGTTTATTTCTTGACTTTTATTTTCAACACGCTTTTATTAGCTTCACCTGTATGTATATATGGAATCAAATCAAATCAAAATTCATTTATTCAAATTAGGCCCTTATGAATGTTAACAAATGACTGTACACCGGTTCCAAATACAACTTGAACTGAGAAGACTCCGGCAATCACATATATGTAAGCCGTGTTTGGACTTTTTGGAATCGTCTTGAGATGCATTTTGAACATCTATGGTTTTCAGGGTCTGATGATGGAGTAGGAGGTTCGGCACTGGAACCCCATAGTGGAGCAAGGTATCCTACTCGTGTTTGAGATTGTTGGATTTGTCGTGAGATGAACTTTGATCATGTATGGTTTTCAGGGTCTGATGATGGAGTAGGAGGGTGAGCACTGGAACTCCATAGCGATGCAATGTATCCCACCCGTGTTTGAGGTTGTTGACATGACAATTCCAACAACCTCAAACACGGCTAGGATACGTTGCACCGCTATGGAGTTCCAGTGCTCACCCTCCTACTACATCATCAGACCCTGAAAACCTTACATGGTTAAAGTTCATCTCACGACAATTCCAACAACCCCAAACACGGCCAGGATACGATGATCCACTATGGAATTCCAGTGCCTACCCTCCTACTCCATCATCAGACCCTAAAAATCATACATGGTCAAAGTTAATTTCACGACAATTCTAACAACCCCGAACACGGCCAGGATATGATGATCCACTATGGAGTTCCAGTGCTTACCATCCTACTCCATCATCACACCCTGAAAACTATATATGGTCAAAGTTCATCTCATGACAATTTCAACAACCTCAAACACGGGTAGGATACATTGCGCCGCTATGGAGTTCCAGTGCCAACCCTCCTACTCCATCATCAGACCCTGAAACCCATACAAGATCACAGTTCACTGTTTTCGGTCCGGAAACAAGAAGACCCCGCTTCGAGTCCAGCTGTGTTTTTTTTAAATTCGAATCTAAATATAATTTCATAAAAACACGATTTACCAAAAAAGTAAAAACCAGGTTCAATTCGGTCATCCAGATACTAATTATGATCCAGATAAAAATACTGAAATCCTAATTCTTAATTATAGTACCCGTTTAAATTTTTACAGCTGCTTGCAAATCGTGCGTGTATTTTTATATGGAAGCCTGTAGTTGCCAATAATACAATGTTTGTTATCCCACTGTCAATATTAGTCGCCAAGTCATTATTTATAGTACCCCACCTATTATTTCTATGTGCCTGTTTAATATATTTGCTACCTTAAAGAAGCCGCCACTATATAGTTTTTATGATACCTTGCAATTTGTAGCCCATCTAATTTAATAGTTGACAAAATATTTAATCGCTGCCAAGTTATTTTTTTTGTAACCAGTAGATAGTCGCCCTTTAATTAGTTAGTCGCCTCGAAAATATTTAGCCGTTAAAAACTACTGGTCACATACGTTTTTTTAGTAGGATGTGCCGCTTTCGAGGAAAGAATGCCGCTTTTTTTACTCAAGAGGTAGCAAAATCCCGCTCCGCCCGAAAAAAAATATGGCAACGCTGCTTGTATTTGACCACAATCTCACGGTAATTTAAGCACACACAGCGTATAATGCCCGTATTCTATAAACAAAAACGAATCGTTTTGCTTACAAATGGTAGGTTTTTTATAGCCAAACTGGGCTTATAGGTACCTAGATCATTTCGTAAGCTAATTTTACCTGTGATAGCTATATGGGAGGGTCTGCTATGCAAAGCTTTGAGGTCTTGGCTTCATTATTAGTAAAGATATCAGTCTTAATTTTAACCAATAACGGTCCGTAACTTATAGGAATCGGCCATAAGAGAACACATCGATAGGTAGGTCCATTGAATTATTGGTAGGTCTTTGGCAGATGCGTTAACCAGCCAGTTAAAGTACACCCGTCCCCCACATGGTTTCTATTCTACACGAGAACATGACGTTCACACATGAATGAATCAGATCTCATGACGTTGCTCAGTTCTCAGAAGGTTCCGCGTATTTACGAGGGACTAGCTATTCATCTGAGACCGGTGACTCACCGCCGGCGCAGAGCCTTGCAAGGGAGGCTGTATAGTAGTATTTTAAGAAAACGGTATTTATTTCCACAGTCGCTTATCAGCAGTAGCGCATCTAAATAACCTGGGGCCTATTTTATGAAGCTACTATACGAGTCTGCACACAGCTGTCTTCAATTCACTTTTCAAATTTTGCGGAGTGAACAGTAAAACTACTATAAAATTGTCGCAAACATTGCAGTCTTGCAGAGTAGTTATATAAAACAGGTCCCTGATTAGCCTCCGGTATTTAAAGCACGAAAGTCATTAGACGAACAAGTACTGTCTTGATGAGCACAAGATTATCGTGTCTTTCCCCGAACAAATTACCTACTCCTCTTATCTAGTTAAACACAAATAAATATTTGACTACCTAATTATCGATTATGAAAAGTAATTAAACACATTGTCAAAAACGCTCTTATCATAAGGATTTAAATTACTTATTGTCTAGACTAAGTAGAAATCCCTTAGCAGCTGTGGAACAAATGATCCATGACTCATCGTCATTTATATCTCATAACTTACTAGGTAATCATTTGTTAAACAAATGTTATTAATATTAACAGTAGATATCTGTTTTGTTTCAAAGTTCATACATTATTTCTTCCACAGAATCATGTATTGTGTATTACGCGGAATTTTAGACCGGACGTAGTAAATTATTATTATTAATAATATAACTGGGTGCTTATGATTATAATTTAAAGATATTAACTGCCAGCTTATAATGTAGACAGGTAAGTTACTAAATACCTAAGTCCCTACTGTTGAATTCATAGAAAAACATAATCTTATCATGTTTTTTATTAATAAGTATTTAGCAAATCTATCATGAAATATTTTTTGCAAACGGCAATATTAAATGATTGGCAAGAAACCAATGTCACAATAATTATCATAAATGAGATTTTTTGTTTGAGAAGAGACATAGGTATGTTTCTGTGATATTCCATATTGGAATAATGTAATGAACCAATTTTTTTTGGGTATAAGCCATAGACTTCGGGGATTTCGGGAATAAGTTCATTTTATAGGTACATTAAAAAAAAACTTTCTTGCCATTAAGTAGGTACCTATTGTTCCTTATGTTTCTTATCATTTTTAAATGATAAGCCATTGGTGACGATTCTTTTAGCAAAAATTAAACTATTCTTAACAAACATTTAGTTACCTAAGTCCTGTCAAAACGACGTTTCTTATTTAGTTGGCGTACCTACGATTAAACAAAATTTTTGTTTGACAGGACTAAGATCGTTATAGTTACTCAATGTTGGTATGTTGGATTAGATATGAAAACAACAAAATACCTATTAATAAAAAAATATCTAGCTTGTACATGTACATCACAGATTACAGAATAAGGCAGATGGAGCGCGCGGAACACGGGAGTGAGGCCAAAAAAGCAAATACAAATTGAAAAACACGTACCTGGTATTCGCTTTTAAATGTGTATTTGCTTTGTTTAACAAACTTTATTTAACAAAAACCACTCCTTTATTAAGAAACTGTGGTTAAACAATGCAAATACAAACTGGAAAACGAAAACCAGGTATCAGATTTTCAATTTGTATTTGCTTTTTTGGCTTCATTTTCGTGTTCCGCGCGCTCCATCTGAATTATTCTGTAATCTGTGATGTACATATACATACAATCAACCACGGTGTTTATTTTGCAATCTAAACCTTACAAGCCGTTTTCAGATATTGCCAATAATAAATAGTAAACAATATTTATAGTCAATTCTATGACAACATTTCTATTTTCTTAGTCAGTTTACTTACGCCCACAAAATAAAGGTATTTTTGTACGGAATAAAATCAATCAAGATAAGTGATACATACAAGTGATCGGCTTTCATAATATCTAACATCTATGTCCACAATAGTACCCCGATTCTAAAGAATTCAGTAGGTAGGTAGGTACCTACCTACTATTCCGCGAAACGCGCTGTGCCAATTCCTATACCTACAGAAAAGTCTAAAACGCAAACGCGTAAATAAACGTTCACTAACGTCAATACATAACACTCTAAAAACATGTTTTCTATTTTTACTAAGAACAACGGTCGAGAGCTAGTGGTGGTCGACGAATGGCCTTATCACCCAAACTATTGGATTGATAACAAATGTAAAACGTCGGCCTGTCTATTAGGCTATTTTATAGAAATGTACGAGTAACTTTATTCTCTATCTACTAGACTACCTTAGCAGTAGGTCCACATGAAATCTGTCGGTAGACCGAAAATCATCATCAAACATTGGGAAATACTGATTTTATCTCTATTACACAAAAAATCATGCACCGATACTATATTTATCGGTAATTTAACGCACAGCTTTATCTGCGTCAATCGGGTCTCATAATCTTGCCAAGATAAATGAGCCACAAAAAAAACTCGAGATATAATAACAGCAGGCCGTGCATTATAAACAAATTATGAGCCAAACCAAAGTAACGCTTTCAGCAGTAAATTCACTAACTGTGAAGACTTTTTAATGATAACATTGGTATTCCATTTAGTGAACAAATTGTAAGTAACCCCTTTCACAGTTGTAACAATGTATAGGTACTTGCGCCTTTGTTGATCCGTGCCAACGTTAGGCAGGTGTTTTAATACTTTTAACATTTTACTTGGTGAATGGTTTCAGTGTAGATTATACATTAGTTAGAATAAAGTGTGCAATGTTATTACAACTCAATTGTTATTTACATGAAATATTCAAGCTTTCCGCAAGTAGATACATACTACTTCATATTATGCTTTCCATACATACCCCAGTAGCAAAGCTGTCTCCCATTGACATATCAGGCAAATCCATCGAATACAGCTGATCTTCTCGTAGTAAGTCAGTAGCAAGCTTTAGCCGATATGATTAGTGACCACTTTTAAACAAGTTCAGAATGCCAGTATTAACTTGGAAGATAGTGGAAGAGTGACTCAATTACAAATGCAGTTAAATCATTGATTCTTTCGACAATAATTGAGGCTTTTAGTCTTACCAGTGAAGCACCAAAGCCAAAAGTGGGAATCATAACATACTACAACTTAAAGATATGTCTGTTTTAATATTAGACACGAATACCATGCCACCCATGGTGTACCCATTCGTGGTTAGAATAAATAAATTGAAATTTTAGTCAAAAATTAATATGGACACGCAATTAGAATCAGAATTAGTTACAGAATTGTGCATGACTTGTAGGTATAGTGTACAATTTGCATTAGTAACAACTTATTTGAATTGTAACCTAGCACTGGCTTAGGTAGGTAGGATCTACAATTGATTTACAATAGGTTACTTCCTTTTAAACCTGCTTCTATTCAATTCATAGTGCTATTTTAAGAGATGAATTTCAAATAGTGCTTAATGTCTGCGTGTCTGTAGATAACTAGTAAATAATAGGTAAAGAAACCGGTTTTAAGGCTTTGGCGTTGTACACTACTAACATCATCATAGTAGGTACTACAAATGATCCATTCAATGGCGAAGTGGGTAACTATGCTATAGGAAATATTAAATTTTACAAGTTGACTGTGAAATCTCGGAAACAACATAGTTACGCTCCGATATTTGTTATAACTTAGTAGGTATCAAATGCAATCGGCGTGGACAGAGTGGGTGAATCGAGAAGAACTTCAAATCCGCATACAGGCAAAGCATTAAAATTATCAAACCTGATGCTGTGTCTGCTATTGAGGTCGAGACCATGAATATAATTCCGCTCACGCTCATCAATAAGAAACGACTCCCGTAGATCATCATTGTGCTCCGATTTATATTCTCTTAACAATTAATATAGCAAATTGAAATCAACTTCTCCCATAATAGAGAACGCTACTCTTTATTCCATCAAAACGTATCCAGTTGAGTCTATTTTAAGCAATCGTATCCAGTTTCAGAACTGTGGAACGCACATTACACAAGTTACGATGTTCGATCACTATTATTGCAAACACTTAAGAATTTTAAAACACTGAGTCATATGGAACTAAACCATACGCGTTGTAATTGTAAACAAAAATGGTTATTCTCATTGGTTATCACATCATGAAACTTTTCTAATTCACTTAACACTCAATAATATGCACACTTAGTAATATGCAGATGTTATTTCGATACGTAAACCGATCAATTACGAAAGTTGTAAAGTATTTGCTTTGCGTGGTAAGGTAAAGTACAACATAGGTGTGACGCGACCGTTTCGCGGCATCAACTTGACCGGAATGTCGATGTCGACGTCGACTCGTCGTGTCGACTCAATCGACTATCTCGCTCGAAGCCCAGCCCAAGCGGAGCGAGCCTACTAGCTTTCGTAAACAGATAAACCAACATGAGACACCATGAACAGACACAATAACATCATTAGCTATAGTACGGTACTATTTCTTATGCTGTGACCTACGTGTTCTCAAACGAAGACGATAATAAGCATTTTACTTATACATAATACGTAAGTAAATTGTAGTGGTCTATTGTGATGGAAATGGCTGCAGAACTACCGGTAAAAGCTAAAAGTGCTGTACATTTATCATAATCATACTAGAAATATCCAATAAACCTGTTCTTATGCCAAGCTTCCTAACCACCATCGCAGCCTACCACCATAATATAAAACTGCCGTCTATGAAATATTACATGAAATAGTTAAGTTCCAAAATGCATTTTCTGCAACTGTGTCATACACGAGACCATTCATAAAAGACAGGCCTACCTGATGATGGACAATACTTAGAAGCCTGCTTTTAGAGGAGATTCAGATTCCCAACTATATCCCTGCATGTATAAGGTATCTGATGTGATCTGATGTTCTTGGTCCTACAGAAATTGTTAATCTACCAATGTTTGCGCAGATATCATCGTCTAACTATACCTAGTTAGATGATATCCGCGCAAACATGGGAGGTATAACACACCTAAAAGAAAATTGTCCAATGCTTATATATTTATGAAAAATAAAAAAAATATAGGTAGGTGAGAGAAATAGCTCATATTGCCCAAAAAAAAAAATTTTACCTTGCTGAGTTTTTTGCCTGTTCAAGGCGAACTTACGAACAGGGGGCCTACCACAATCTCTTAAAACAAGGTTAAAATAACCTTATTTGTCTTTTGTCCCTCTTTGACATCCAACGTCAAAACAGGAGAAAACACAAATAAGGTTATTTTAACCTTGTTTTAAGAGCTTGTGGTAGGCCCCCTGGTGGTAACTTCAGAAGCTTTGATCTTCATAAGTGCCCTACTACTTAAGGCCTAAATTGAATAAATGGCTATGACTTTGACTTTAAGAAATATAGCCCGTGTCATCATCAGGTACCTATATAAACTCATTTCTTAATTATTTAATCGATTAAAGTACTTATTTTAATGTTCACTCGCACTCGATGTAATTTAAAATTTAAATCTTACTTTTATAACATCGTAAAAGAGCAATTCGAGTACGTTCAACCCTTCTACATTCGACAATCCGAATACGGCATAAAAACCACCAGCCTATATTTTGAACCTTATTAGGTTTATATTAAGACCCAACTGAGTTATCAACCCGTCGACACTCGCTATTAGTAAACAAATACAAGCTTATAACTTATTCATCGTCCATAATCATGAAAAACAGACACAATATCATAGCAGGGAAATACAAAATCAATGCAATAAAATAAAGTGTATACCTATATGAAAATTATTTTTCATTAAACTTTTCGATTTCCAACTATTATCAGTTATTATGTAGAAACGTATAAGTAATTTATATAGGAATATACATATAGTCTTGTCTTTATGATTTATTCTGCATTTTTTGTATTATTCCAAGTAATGTCCGTTTCATAGAGGGTCAATACATGGGACCTGAGTCTTCCTTACAATGAGGTCAATCTAGGTCATGTAGACTTAGTATTATTGTCCTTTTCTCTTCGCCTTTTTTATCTCCTGGGAATGCATATCAAAGCGTTTATTTAACCGACGAAAAAACGGATGAGGTTTACAATTCGACGCGTATTTTTTTTTTTATAATAATAATAATAATCTTATTTATTGAGACAACGAGGCCCACTTGTTAGTATTACAATTTTCTTAAAAACTATGTTAGTAACAAATAAAAAATAAAACGACAAATTAAAATTTACAATTTACAATTTGGACGCACTACCATATTTATATCTATGGCATGCTTGTTATGTTTGATAATTTTTTTTTTTATTGGATAGCCTGATTTGAAGCGCTCGTGGTGTAGCATGATTAGCCGTTCTTAATCGATCGGCAAAGTTAAGCTCCGTCTGTCTTGGTCGGTACCTGGATGGGTGACCGCCTAGTGGTATTTCAAATCGAGCGTTTCCGTGCTTCGGAAGGCACGTAAAGCCGTTGGTCCCGGTTATCACTTAATTGTGATAGTCGTTAAGCTAGTTGGATGCCTCCTAGGCGGCTTGAAAAATTCCAACAGTAGGTTGACCACTAGCCTACCTCCACCGATCCGCAGTGGGCACGCGTGGTGGAGTATCTGCCCATTCCCTTTCACCCTGATTTGTGAAAGGAGGCCTGTGCTCAGCAGTGGGACATTATAGGCTGATGATGATGATGATGATGATTGGATAGCTCGAAGCTGGTCCCATATAAATTTGAAAAAAAAAACTACCCTAAGTATGGGAAAATAGGGGTGATTTATTGTTCACTCACAGATTTTAATGCTGAGCTGGGTACATAATAAAAGGTAATCAAAAATTAAGCATGTGATGTAGTAATTATTAGTTTCACTACTACAAGAACTATTCTATAACAAAAAAGTTATGAACAGTGAATACTACTGAATACACTCGCTCACTTCCCTCCAATATGGCGAGGAGGGCGATGGATGCCACACGCGTCATACTTGTGAACAGGTGCTGCTTGTGGGGGCTGTTTGCTATTTATTTACTTATTAAATATTTATTCAGTCTTCTTTGTAATTTTGCCGCCGCGCCGGGGCACGCAATTGTTTTCAGTGCGATTAGAATGTAAATATTATGTAATGAATCTAAGCTTGTTTTGAAAAGAGTAATTGCTGAGTTTATTGCCGGCTCTTCTCAGCAAATGCAACCTTCCGAACCGGTATTAGAGTATTAGAGTCAGACTTTTCATAAGTGCCTGCGAAGGTCTATTTGAATAAATGATTTTTGATTTTTTTTTTTTTTTTAATACATTTTTCACCTTACTCCCATGTGACGGTAGCGAAACGGCTAAGCCACATATTTTGACTAAGGTGTCGAGTTTGTGAAGTTAGGGCTTGTAGAGTAAGGGGATGTAGAGTTACAAGCTTGGCTCTACATGAGATCTGATAACTTTTTGACAGTGCGAGTCATATGTCTTGGCAACATTTTACATAAAAATGTTTTTGGTGGGATAAACCTTTTAAATAACTGTTAATCTATAGAATTTTAAATGTAACTTAAATTTTATAAGGTTTGGCAGTCGGGGACAAACAAATATAAAAAAAAATACATACGTAGGTTATTGGTTTGTCTCTGACAACAATACCTTATAAAATTTAAGTTTTATATAAAATTCTATACATTATCAGTAATTCCTTAAAAGGTATATTATTTTTTGCCTTTCAGTTTTTTCGGCGGTATTTTTTTTTGTAAAAAGTTTTTACGATATTTGTTGTCACTGGAAACCCAATCCCACCCTTATTATGTGAGATTGTTTAAAGCAAGTCTTGCAAAACCCAGGTTTTAAATATATCCGTCACTTTCTTTTCGAGAATGAGTTTTCGATCAAATCAAATCAAATCAAAATTCATTTATTCAAATTTGGCCCTTATAGGGCACTTGTGAAAGTTAACAAATGACTCTACACCGGTTCCAAATACAACTTGAACTGAGAAGACTCCGGCAAGAAACTCAGCAAGTGTTCTTTTTTTTTTTTTAATGTGTACTTATAAATATTACAATTTACAAAATATATATAACAATAGCGTGCGAAGCGAACAATTCATTCAAATGCATTCTTGTCATCTACAAAATCAGAAACTTTATAGTACCCCTTCTTGCATAACTTCTGTTTTACTATCTTTTTGAATCTATGTATAGGTAGCTCTTGGATTTCTTTGGGTACTTTATTATAGAAACGTATACATTGCCCCTTGAAAGAGTTAAGGACTTTGCTGAGCCGAGTTAAAGGTACAGCAAGTTTGTGCTTATTTCTACTGTTCAAACTATGAGTGTCGCTATTCTTAGGTAAGTTATTTATGTTTTTCCTCACATGAATAAGATTTTCATATATGTACTGTGACGACACTGTCGCAAAGTTATACGAGTATAACTCGTGAAATTTCTGGTTCCATGAGTATCTTCTGGCTGTAATAATTTCAGTATAAGCTTAAGAGATATGAGAAGGGATATTGAGAACTACACTCACCGATATTGAATTTGGCCCAAGCTCGAAATTTTAGCGAACCGTGAAGATACCGAATACAGCACCATAAATCAACATTAAGAAGATAATATATTCTTTGCTGAAAACACCTATTTTGTATGAAATTTCGAGCTTGGACCAAATTCTATGCCGATGAGTTTATTAATAAATAATATCCTGGGAATCATAATAGCTTAGGACTGAGGACAGACTTCACACTTGTCTGTCTGATCCCAAACTAAGTTAAATATTTGATCGTTGTATATCACTACGATTCTTCCCAAGTATTTTTTATGTTGAATGGACTTGCGTTTGGCCTTCGACTGAACCCATGAGGAGTTATGAAGAGGCCAAGGACCAAAAAAAAACCTATTCACTCTGGCCTTGAATACATCTTGGTCAGGGTTCGGCAGGGTTGAATAAATGAATTTGAATTTGAATTTGAACCTTTTCAGACGGAAGAGCCAAAACTTAAAATTTAATTGGCGCCGTGTGTTCATAGATTAGCAAAAATGCGTTTGTTTGATTCGGTTTTACGTAAAGAAAATGCAATAGTTCTAGTTCGGAAAAAATATATGTCAAAGTTGACAATATTTCCTAAGGTCCAGCGAGCTCCAAAACACGATTGCAATAATTTTACTAGATAGAAAAAAATCGTAAAGTTACCCCTTTTTATTACTTTTATTGCGTTTTATGGCTATAATAATCAGAATTTTCAGAAGAAAATTATACTAAAATAATAGTCATAATATGATCTATCGCCCTACGTTTTGTTTTTTTTATTTTATTTCTTTACTTTTACACAAATCCAAAATACCTATAAAATTCATCGTCTCGCGGTCAGCGGTGGCCCACTCAGTCGCGCTGGAGCGCTTGTGGAGGTCGGACCTATGCCGGATTTCTCGCCGAGTGATTGAACTTGCTTTCATAACACTTCGATACACCATTTTTGTGCGTATTGATAGTAATCATTATAGATATTTGATTTTTTATTGCCGCGTTTCGTCCGAGAGTTAAAACATTCGTAGAAAAAAGTCGTAACTAAAATATAAATGTTTTATAGTACTTATAAATTATTATAAGTAGGTAATATTATTATTTATTTATAATTTGATCTTTCTTTTCAATTGAAACATGAAAATATTCAAATGACAAGGTACAATCACTTTTGTTATATATCAAATTGGGGATCCGTCAAAAAAATTATGACCAATTAGGGTTCCGTGGGAACCGCTTTATTGTATAGCTATATAGTTAAATTGTGTGTGATTCAATATGGGCAATAAGATAAATAAGAAGAGAAAACAACTTTTTAATTAAATTATGTTGTAAAAAGTGTTGTGTGAAAAATAAAAATAATATTATGATTTATCAAAGATTAGAGTAGGTGCTTTTAAAATAATTAAAAAAGCTTTTAGGTTACGTACTACCAGTGCGCGATAAATTGAGACTCGAGTCACAGTCACAGTCGCGCTTTAGCGCACGTGTTGTAGACTTGTAGTACACACGGCTACATATCAAGCGATACATTTCCAGTATAAGCTGATCTCGCATTGTATAGGAATTCCGTACAATAAGAGTTCAGCTTATATTGGAAATATATAGCTTGATCTGTAGCCACGCGTACAAAACGAGCGCTATCGGGGGTACAGGGGAAGCGGGCAGATGAACGTGGGCCTCAACGCGAACGGGTAGTACCTACGTTTTATTATAAATGTTATCAGAAAATTAGTAACCTCACATTCATTTCTTTGTATCAATTCTTTTTTTTTTGTATTCTTTTTTATTCTGGAATTGGAAAAATACCGAAAATTCGTTCTATGTATTACTTCCGTTTAGTTTTCTAATTTCCTTTATTTTACAAAAATACCGCTAGGAATTATAATTTGGGACTTGAAAATAAATCAGAAAAAATTATAAAGGCACAAAGAAGTGTATATACTTTAGGGCATGTAATATCAGAAGGTTTTCAATTCCGATATTGATTTCCGATATTGAATTTCAATATCGGAATTAGATATTTCTATTATAAATTGCACATAAGCCTTATAAAATGCACATAATCTATCTATACTAATATTATACAGTGGAAGAGTTTTTATTGTTTTGTTAAACTGGCTAATCTATGGAACTACCGGTCGGATTATTTTTTTATGTCACTTATAGGAAGCTACATTATCCCCGAGTATTATAGGCTACTTTTGATTGCGGGAACGCGGGTGTAACCTCGGGGGGCAACTAGTTCGTTATAAAGTTGGATTGAAAATATTATCTGCTCAGTCTAGCACGATTGTCAGAGTAGTCGTGGTAGCAATAATAGATACTGTACATGGTGAGTCTTCAACGCCAATGTTCTTCTTGACGAGGGTTACAGCTTTCGCAATGCTTTTCCATTTGATGATTCTCCTGAGCTGTCTTTCTCCCGATGAGTCTCCTGGCTCGGCGGTCTATTGAGTCGAGGGCCTCAAGCTGGTACTTAGCTGATCCATTCCAAAGATGGCAGCAGTACTCCATGCATGACCGGAGTTGTGCTTTATAAAGTTGGAGCAACTGCCCAGGCGTGAAGTACCGCTTAACCTTAGAGAGGATACCCAGCTTTCTGGAGTCTTCAACGCCAATGTTCTTCTTGACGAGGGTTACAGCTTTCGCAATGCTTTTCCATTTGATGATTCTCCTGAGCTGTCTTTCTCCCGATGAGTCTCCTGGCTCGGCGGTCTATTGAGTCGAGGGCCTCAAGCTGGTACTTAGCTGATCCATTCCAAAGATGGCGGCAGTACTCCATGCATGGCCGGACTTGTGCTTTATAAAGTTGGAGCAACTGCCCAGGCGTGAGGTACCGCTTAACCTTAGAGAGGATACCCAGCTTTCTGGCAGCTGTTTCTGCCTTCGACTCAATAGAACAGCCAAAGTTTATTTTGGCTGTTAATGTTATGCCTAGGAGATCAAGCCGATCGCATATTGGCAAGGATATATTTTGGAAAGTAGGAGCCTGATGGTAAGGACTCCGTTTGGCAGTGAAAAGACACGCCTGTGTCTTGGAGGCGTTAAACGTGACCAGATTGGCTCTGCCCCAATCAGAGACTGCCTGTAAGGTCACGTTCAAACGCTCAACCATGGCCTCTCGAAACAATTGGATCTCGTCACTAGTGGCTCGTGCGCTGGAAATGTATCTCTCTGCAACAGTGCTGTCGTCTGCGTACCCAAAGATACCGGGTTTTAACAGATCGTTGATATGCAGCAGAAATAAGTTTGCAGAGAGAACTGATCCCTGAGGAACTCCGGCATTGATTTCCAAGAGGTCCGACGAGCACCCGTCTATGACCACTCGTATAGACCGTTCACTCAGGAAATCGGAAATCCAAGCGCACAGGCCATCAGGATTTCCATATGAAGGAAGCTTGGTGTGCCAGACCCTATCGAAAGCCTTAGAAATATCGAGAGAAACGGCAATTGCTTCCCCGTGTCTCTCAATGGCTTCTCTTCAAAGATGTGTGGCATATACAAGAAGATCCCCAGTAGACCGTTTTTGGCGGAAACTATACTGTCGGTCGCTGAGGAGTTCGTTATCTTCAAGGTATGCCAGGAGCCTCCGATTCAATACACGCTCCATAGTCTTGCAGAGTATGGAGGTGATCGCAATCGGTCGATAGTTTGTAGGATCGGCACGGCTGCCCTTCTTAGGCACAGGTTGCACGTTAGCAAGCTTCCAGACTTTCGGAATATAACCCATTCGAAGTGAGAGGCGAAACAGGCGTGTCAAGACAGGAGACAATTCGGGCGCACAATTGCGCAGGACAATGGCTGGAATGCCGTCGGGACCACTGGCTTTATTCACGTCTAGAGCGCGTAGTACCTTTACAACCTCCTTTTGTCGGATACGGATGTCCGGCATTTGGCAGTTGCAAGTAGGTAGTGGGGGTGGTGTTTGTAAACCAGCGTCTAGACATGAATTCTCCGCGAATAGAGAGGCGAACAAATTGGCCTTATCACAGCAGTGTAAGCTAGTGATCCATCAGGCTTCAGCAATGGCGGCAGCGACGGGCGGCAGAAATTGGTCGCGACCGATTTGGCAAGGGACCAGAAAGCTTTACTCCCAGAGGGGTAACATGATAGCTTTTTAGGGTTCCGTAGCCAAATGGCAAAAAACGGAACCCTTATAGATTCGTCATGTCTGTCTGTCTGTCTGTCTGTCTGTCTGTCTGTCTGTCTGTCTGTCTGTCTGTCTGTCTGTCTGTCTGTCTGTCTGTCCGTGTATGTCACAGCCATTTATTTCCGAAACTATAAGAACTATAATGTTGAAACTTGGTAAGTAGATGTATTCTGTGAACCGCATTAAGATTTTTACACAAAAATAGAAAAAAAACAATAAATTTTGGGGGTTCCCCATACTTAGAACTGAAACTCAAATATTTTTTTTTCATCTAACCCATAAGTGTGGGGTGTCTATGGATAGGTCTTCAAAAATGATATTGAGGTTTCTAATATCATTTTTTTCTAAACTGAATAGTTTGCGCGAGAGACACTTCCAAAGTGGTAAAATGTGTGTCCCCCCCCCCTGTAACTTCTAAAATAAGAGAATGATAAATCTATAAAAAATATATGATGTACATTACGGTGCAAAATTCCACTGAAAATTGGTTTGAACGAGATCTAGTAATTAGTTTTTTTTTAATAGGTCATAAATTGAAATTAATATCAAATACTCAGGTCTATACTACCATTTACTTATATACCTACAGGTTTGTACGGAACCCTCGGTGCGCGAGTCTGACTCGCACTTGGCTGGTTTTTATTTCCGATCCGGCCAACATGGTTGAAACGCGCCTTCTTCGGTGCCTTTTCGCAGGAGGCTTTTTAGGTTAATTTCTAAATTTTTTCTTAATTTTTACAAAATATAGGGATAAGTTTATTGAATAAAGGTGTTTTATTTTAATACTCAATTCCGTAACTAATTCTGAAATTGGTTCCGGAATGAACGCATAGTCCAATATTGAATTTCACAACCGGGGTTTAAAACCATTGCAATATTGTTGAGATACATATCTAATAGTTCGTGTTTTATTTTAAAACTCAATTCCGTAACTAATTCTGAAATTGGTTCCGCAATGAACGCATAGTCCAATATTGAATTTCACAACCGGGGTTTACTGCAACAACAATATTGCAATGGTTTTACCATTGCAATATTGTTGAGATACATATCTAATAGTTCACATTATCCGGAATCCCGGACTAATTTGTCATGTACTAAAAGTGGAAGATATTTTTTGTTTGTTTGTTAAAACGGGCCAATAACTAGAACTACCAGTCGGATTCGAAAAACTCTCACTAATAGGAAGCTACATTATCCCCGAGTATTATAGGCTACTTTTTATCCTGGAACAGCTATTTTTCACATATTTCAATTCCGTATCGTAATTCCGATATCCATAAATTTTTATTATAATTAATAATTTATATCATATAGGTATTTAGCTTTTCCGGACTTATATTAAATATTAAACACGGAACCATGGCTCCAACCCCTCAAAAATATATATCGGCAATAGTTTTGCTAGTTTTTTCTGTTCTTATTCCAAATCATCTAGAAACGAAAAACCGTTCACAAGGTGCTAATTCCGAAACTAGTTCTCTGGTATCGGAACTCATTTCCGGAATTGAAAACTTTCCGATATTGCATGCCCTATTTCGAACAACATAAATGTCATTTTATGACTTTGTTGTGCAAACGAATATTATGTACCTATTTTGCAATTATTTATGTAAGTAGATTTTTGCATTGCGAAGTGATACTATTTTATACTAAGTACCTACTTATTTTATTCAAACCTAGACACAAGACATAAAATGTATGACCTTTCTTGTAAATAAGACACAAGTATCGTTCTTATAATGCGTAATAGGACTATAAGTATTTAGACAATCAAAAGGATAAATTGAAATTTCCGGAATCTATAACAACCAGAATAAGGATTCCGACAGAATACGGACGCCAGCGGACTGCGCGGGTAGTACGCGGGGCGCCCCGAATTGAGCGCCGTCTTCACCGCTGCTTCACCCCCTCAAATGTGCGAAAAGTGTCTTCGCACAGCGCCTTAATGAGCCAAAATTTTTGTAGCTGTCAAAAATCTCATTTTATTATTTTATTCATGCAAGAAAACGCTTGCTCGCACGAATACTCAACTCGATGATCTTTAGCACCCCAAATGGATCGATTGCATGATTTTGAAGGTATTTGATAAAATTATTATTTTTTGCGTATGGATCTGAAAAGCCGCAACTTTACATCGAAAGAGCCGCATGCGGGTCGCGCCGCAGGTTGCCGACCTAGGGATATTATAGGTGTCGGGAAGCGTTGTGTCCGGATACTAGGGATGTCGGCAACGTATGGGTGGACATTTTTCCCGGGCATCTTGTGGTTCGATGGAGGAATGGGGATAGAGGAATTAGATTGAACAAATATATCCAATAGAAGACCAATGACGCAAATAAATAATGTAGTCTGATTGATCCGCGGTTTAAAATTCTATCCATCCGAATTCGCCCAGCAGTGTATTCGAGTCGCAAACATTTATTGTATTATAAATAGGTATAGTGAGATGAGATGACTTTTAAACCGGCAAAGGGAGTTTGAAATAACATTTCATGTACCTATGACTTGTACTTGTACGTAGTATTTATATACTCTGAGCAATGAATGAACAATGAAATATGTTAAGTAAGGAAAAACCAACATTGGGTTCGACATTTGGTACTCATAGCCGAATAGCTAGCTGAAAAGTTTATTTTTAACTATTACTAAACAGTTGAATGTCTGTATCCAAGAACAAATCTGTGTGTTCCGGCGGCTGCACTTAAGATATTTTCATTTATTGGATTTGTTTGTTTCCTTACCGTCTGTGGTTAACCAGAACTGTTTAAAACCGACATAACCAATTTCTTGACTAAAACCGGTAAATTTTATTGAGGGGTAAAACAAAACCAAAATGAAAAATTCCGGGTGTTGCCAAGCCTGAACACAACAACATTATAGTAAGAAAGTACAAATACAGCAACTTTTCAATAAGGAAAAAAACATCAAATTGAATAAATGTTGAATAACGAAAAAAATTCAAACTACCTTTTCAATTATTAAAGTTGTTGCAGACGTAATAAATTTTCTAGGATCCCGAGAGAATATTTAAAATTTACTTTTACCCCACGGTGAGTGAATAATGGCCATGTTGCAGGAATTGTTTACATTCGAGCAAAAGGTATGATGCAACTTTATTGTAATCTATCTAAGTATTTTATATGCAAGTGTCAAAAACACATTTTCTTTATTTAATTATTTATCACATAACAAAATATAAATATTTTAGTTTTCTCAACTAGACAAGCTACCATTGATTAGCACCGATACTCAATTCTCCCAACATACTTATGTACCTAAATACGTGAAGAAATTTATTTAGCATATTGAGCGCCTGGAGTAGTGTGAGATTTGGCATCGTTAAAGTTTACTAAGAGATGGAGTCCAGAAAACACTTTTTTATGAACTATGGTCTAATTTCGAACACTTTTTGGACCTCTAGTTCAATTAAATCTTTGTTGTACTACCTTCACCTTATATCAGTAAGTGTTTACTTGTTTTAATGTGTTTATTCATTTTAAATCACCGCTTATGTTCTTGACTTTAGCAATCAGTAACATTCACCTTAGATAACCTTAGCAACATTAATTGAAAAATAATCTTGTTGGTGTTTTTTCCAGTACCTAATTGGGTTATTATTGACACATGTTTGCATAAAACTATTTTCTACCAGAAGAGACAAAACAGATTTTATTTTTAACTAAAAGGTCAAACATCTATATAAATAAAAATCAATGTTTGTCTTCTTGTCTGTTCGACTGTTGTAACGTATGCGTTCCTATACCATTCATACGATTGCTATGAAACTTTGGTCAGTTGTTGTGGGCTGTGGCTCGATTCTCGTAACAAAACTTCAACGATGTCGTAGCGACTTCAACGAGTTAACTGTATTTTTTACTATTATAATGTCAAATGGACCATTGAAAACCAATCATATAGACAAATTGACAAACAAATTGTTGAGGCGTACAAGTTTGAATGTTTTTATACAAAATATTTCACGAAACACAATTTAAATAGTTGATGTTGCTATGACACCGTTGACGTTTTGTTATGAGAATCAAACCCACTGGTCGGAGAAGATATCTCACATCTGAAATGAAAATGATTTTCGGAAAAAAGGCGTTGAAAAGTACGCTGTGATGCCCAGCTAGTATAATACTTATAAATACTCATCACTACATACCCTGTTCCTAATCACTCGGCGCAATAATGTAAGCTTCATCCAGTCGGCTCTTCTACCCGTCATCTTTCACACAATCAATCCCTTTTTATCGAAGTTCCTCCCGTATAGTTATTCAATTTCATATAGCTCATTCATAGTTCTTTATATGGTTTTCATTCCTCCTCATAACATGTCCACACCACGATAAATGGTTCCCTCTCAACATATCAGTCACTGGCGCTACTTTCAAGCTTCCTTATGTAGGTACTCATTTGTCACGCACGTAGGATTTGACTATCAGCTATCAGCTCAACTATCAGCCTACAAAATTACTGCCTACAGCCATTCAAAATAGTAGATAATGCAGTTGAAGAAAATGAAAATTATCGACTGTCTTACATAAATTTTATTATGTAAAAATAAAGAACTGTAACAATGAAAATATGATATTATAAAACATTTGTAAGAAAGGGTTCTAAATATTTTGATATTAATACTGAGAGACAACAATTGGTGAAGTGGTGATATGAAACCAAGGAACTTGTTTACCCAGCTGGGTTCTAGTATGTTAATTCTTTATACTATAAATGCACTGGTAATGTCACATTGTACACACGGCTATACATCAAGTATTTGTACTACACCGTAACTTTTATTTCTCTTTATTCAATAAATATTATTCTGATTGTTTTATTTCACTTTTTCAAACATGACCGCACAATTTAAGTTGTGTCATAGTACTGATCAAATTGAATGAATGTCTGATGGGACATTCTTCATAATTCGGAAATTTGAACATATAAAAATTAGAATAATATGTAAATTTGGAAATAGTATTTGTGACCAGAAGCCATAATTGAAATAGGAGAAGTCGCATCGTCACACATTCTTTATCACATCCATCTCAATATCCTCATCTCAGCTACATGCAATTGTCTTTTATCCGTCTTCTTTCCTGCCTATTATTAGTTTAGTACTTATAAACACTGGAATGTAAATCCTGGGACATCAATCAATAGATTAACCGCATGAATACCCTGATTGAATTCCACAAGGCGTGACTAAGCTACGCCTACTCTCGTGGGCCACCTGCTCCCTTTTTTTAGTTAGGAAATCTCATAAGATAGCCGACCACCCCCGGGCAGCGACCAGGCTATGCCTCATACCGGTTAAAACCCATGAGCAGATTGAATACCAGGGCCATCAAGGTCCGTCTCGGGGGAAGTGTGATACCTCCTCCAGCAATCTCGCCGTATAAGGCATGATGTATCGTAACCCAACATTCGAGGCTGCTTCTGGCCACTCAGTATGTGCCCCGATTGCCCGGAGGACTACATTCTGTCGTCTTTGACTGTTAACGTACCAATCTATAATTTTTATTTAAAAGAATCGTACAGCGCACAATCACAAATAAATAAACTTTGTAGACAATTTAATATGACATCTCACAAATGCTGTTATCCCAGGATTTGTGTTTGCATTGTGATAATGATAACGATAGCTGATTATTTATGGCGTAACTCGTTTTTGTAACATTTAGTTAGAACAATCTGATGCCATCAAACAATATACATATAACGAATCTTTAGCGTAGTGTTCATTTATTTGGTAAACAATTCTGTTTCATAACTTTGTTAATTTTCCATGAAATGTAAATATTTCACGAAATCTCTTAATTACATTACATCTCAGTAATTAAATCATGTATGCACAGCACGTTTGTGCTGTATGTAGTAGACATTAATTCCCCAAATTGGTCTAAATGACAATTGGTGTGCCCACGCAGGCCCATGTGCACGACGTTCGTAAACTTTCACCTTGACCCGCTGTCGCGTGCTGTTGTAAATGTCGCCACAATGTTGGCTGCTCTACCATTCTGTAATAACGACAACAAAATCAAAGATCATTTCCATACCAAGTAAATAAAATATAACCACCAAGATTGTTTCAGATAAGCCACAGTTTCTCAAAGTAGTAGGTACGTCAATTGAGGTTGAGGTGAGGAGTACATAGTAGAGGGTAAAGGATAAGATTCATGCTATGATGCCTGTCATAATCTAACCAACATTGTTTCTAAAATTTACACGATTCACGAAAAAGACATCAAATTAATTAAAAATATTTCTTTCTGCCAGCACTGCATTATCACATGTTAGGCTGTGGTATTATTGTTATTATAGTCTACATTCGTGTTCTGAAAATCTTTATAGGTGTTCCTGAGGCTACAAGTTTGAGAACTCAAGATTTATGCTATCTAATATAAGTACCAGCTGTTTAAGTGTTGTATATTGGAGATTATCAAAAAGTCTATCAATACATTCGTGCTATAAAAATAATTCATTAAGCTATAAATTGTTTAAGCTACATAAATAATGAACTATCAAAAGCTTTTAGAAACAGAAGCTCTTACACAGATGAGATTTGTTCAAGACAGAGTTAGATGGGTACGTACTTTGTGATGTGCATAAAGAATATTAAAATTCATATTGTAGATGTTGTATTGTACGTTTGTATATTTAGCTCGAGGAAAGGGAACATGGAATAAAATAAATCGACCGTACTTCCTTATACAAGGTAGAGTATAGGTACCACCGTAATACCAATGGTTCGGTTTAGTTTGTATTTTATTGACAATCAGTGAAGTATAAATAGGCGGAATACCTTTAACTAATATCTAGTAGGTAATATTTTTTAGTTTATAGTTATAAAATCTTTTCATCTGATAAGTCTACAAAATATGTTTCAATTTCAAATTAACAGCCAGGTACCTACCGCTTATCTGGTCATTGATAAATCAGCTCTAAATGAATTAAATCTAGGCAGCACTTTTCACTAGGTGCATAGCTGTAGCTGATCTCGGCAATTTCTATTTATGCGTGCCAAATACATTATCGCTCGGGCTTCCTACTCACAAGCCTGCCCATTAAAATTGTTGCGATAAACTACATAATATCTATACGTTCTTATCATAATCCAAACAGTTGGTAGTGTAAAAGCCCAGAATAACATAATAATGTCCGTTGTGCCCATCATTTGAAAAACCCACTATAGCTGATGTTCGACTCTTGTATCATCTGCACCAATAAAAAAGTACAATGACTGCGACTGACTGACGGACAGAAAACGCAATGCCTAGATAAGATAAGGATAAGCCTAATCGGTAGCCGGTGAATTTATAGAATTGAAAGGAAGAAAGCTCCTTAGAAGAAGAAAGCCTTAAGCTCAGAGTAGATAAATACTACGTACAACCTTGTATAAACTTGTCAACTCAGGGTGCACTAAAAAGGGTTCTTTTTAAATGTAGGAAGTAAAATAGGGGGATATCGTGGGGCGGAAAGCTAGGAGGTTATTATAACATCATGCTATCGCGGGTGAGACTGTAGGGCACGATTAGTATGTATGCATAAATGCCATCTAATAACTCTAATCAGCACAGCACGTATTTTTATCTTGTTGCCCGCACACAGCGAGTATCTTTATGCTTTAAAAAAAATACGGTAGGTACCTATGTATGGAAAAATATTTACTGGCATTCCCCCATACGATAATCACAGCAATGCACGAATTTTGTTATAACAATTGTATTTTTATTTTATTGTAATGTAAATAAATAGTTCGTTCATCACGAGAATCGAGTCACGAAGATTTTTCCCCTTTTTTCTGATTATCTTATTTTTTGTGATGATGATGTGGTTTTTGAGATTTCTTCCTTTACATGACATGCTACATGAACTTGCTTCTTACCAGGTTTTGATTCCCTTGCGAGTGTCAAAATATGTGGCATAAACGGCCGTAACTTTTTTACGTGTTGACTTAGAAGTTAGATTTTTTTCACTGTTCTAAGGGATTGCGGACCTGAGTATTTGATATTATTTTTAGCTTGATACCTCCACGCGTTCCTGAGAAATAGGGTCTTGACTGATGGATAGACAGACAGATAGACGGACAACAAAGTGATCCTATAATAATGGTTCCGTGACACCCCTGGTGTTGCAAGCGTCCATACGCTACGGTAACTGCTTACCTTCAGGCGGGTCGTATGCTTGTGTGCCAACTCAGTGGTATTAAAAATAAAATTTTACCCTAAAAAAAGGGGAAAAAATATTCTTTAAAAATAGTTCTTTCTATCTATCATTTCGTCAGTATAGTTATTGCACAGTCTTAATATCAAATACCTACTGTGTTAAGTATTTGTTGAATGGCAATTGGATAATAAGTATTTTTTTTATGGGCATACCTATATTGGATTATGTATCTTAGGACAATTATTAGAATGCAGCCAATGCAGGGCCACAAGACCTCAATAATGTAAGAACATAACACGTCGCGCTCGAAAAATGAGGTATTGCAAAGAAGAGTTACAGCTAGGATCAAGAAGTAGGTATATATCAGATGATGAAGACTCTGACATTCACATCACACCCACACACACTCACACACACACCCCCACACTCTACCCTTGCACACATCCACACGTTTCCTATTGTATTGTATTACAAAGCATTTTTGGCGCTAGTCCTTCACTTTGTATAGAGGTTCACTGACTCCCATAATACAGATTATTCTAGCTTGGGAGTCAGAAGACTCATAGACTTGTATAAATTTTAGCTGTAATTTTTGTGTTAATATGTACTATGCTTTTAATGTGTGGCAATAAATAAAATTATTATTATTATTATTATTATATAATTTACGGATGAATTGCCATCCTGATCGGTAGGAACGATTTTATTTCATTACATGACGATGCTGTGCTAGACGCAATCATCGCGCAGTGTACCGATCAACTGTTCTATTGAATGGAAGTCTGAAATATAAAATAGAATTCATTCGATTCGGTAGACTACGCAATCGGTTAGTCATCCGAATAGGAACAATCAAGCAGCTCTGGGGGCCTACCCCCATCTTTTACAAAACAACCTTATTGCAATACTGTTTTGTTTCCAGCATATAATAACCTTATTTATATTCGTACCATGACCTCTACCAAACACTATTGTTATATGATTGTTATATTCCTGCTAAGAACGAATGATTTTTGAGAATTTGTCTATGGGCTCATTAAAGATGAAAAGAAATAACGCTATGGGCCTAAGCAACTTTCTCTCTCTTAACAATTCTCATCTCTGTCACTCATCCATAGAATAAAGACTAGCGAAGAAACCCCGCTAATAAATGAAGCGACTTCTGAATAGCTGTACTCATTACTCTTATTGGAATTCGTTGTGCCAAAAAGAAACAGTTATATATTTACTATATCCCAAAATAGTAAGGTTGTACACTGTTGCAAGACTTTATTGATCAAGTAAATTTACAATAGGGTTCTGAATACAATAATATCGATATCGACAAAATTAGAAATGGTAAAACTTTCCTGGACGAGACGCGGGGAAGGGGGGGAAGCTTTTCCGCCGTTTTTGCACGATATTCTTTGTTTTACTTTGATTAACACATTTCAATAATTAAAATCTCAAAGAATATGAAGTTGCTTCTTGAAAATACTTCGCTGAAAGACTCCTTAGATCAACTACCATCTGTAAAAAAAATTTAGCACCAAGACCAGCGTCCCGTCCCAGAAAGTTTATCCTATTGTTTTTTCGTGCTTCTTGGTTCTACTCTACTCTAATAAATATTTAAACCAACCACGTAATAAATTAATCCTCAAATATTATAAATGCGAAAGTGAGTTTGTTTGTTACGCCTTCACGCGTCAACTTCTCAACGGATCATCATGAAATTTGGCATGCAGATAGCCTATGGTACGGAGAAGGACACATGCTACTTTTTATCCCGGGAACGCGGGTTAAACCGAGGGGGACAGCTAGTTTATAATAATTGTTAAAATCTAAATGACGGTGGGTGGCTATGCCAGCTCCCATACAAAAATGAATAGGTACATACTTTCTTCAAGTACGTACTTATACTATAGACAGTTTACAGATAAGGTTTTAAAATAAAATAAAAATCATTTACGCGTTTATTATTAAATTAATCATAAAACAATATTTTTGTGTACCGTTTAGGCAAGTAATTGTTTAAATAAATTATCAATAAAATTATAAATTTATATTTAAATAAAAATGTCGAAAACACAAACAACGAAAAAGGCCTAAAAACTAAAAAAAACTTCACTTTTTATTTCTTTTTCTGTTTTTGTATAATTCGTATGCCCTCTTCTTTTAGCTATGCACTTCTGAAGACTGGAATGCATGCTCTCGATCATAATGCCTCACGTTTTCAGCTGGAATCTCTTCCCAAGCAATTTTCAAAGCGTCGCTAACCCACCGTCATCGGGGAATCTAAAATAAACAATATAATCTTATAATTTAGACACTTTCATTATTTATGGTACTTTCATTGACGGGACGCAACGTAAGGGATGCGGGGGGAAGGCCTTCAATATTAATGGTTGATGTTGAGGTTAAGTATGAGTTTTTATGATATAAATTCATTTATGCGCCGACTCTGGCTCTGTAGGAATTACCGCAGCCTAGCTGTCGCCAGCCATTTCATAACGAAACGACGCAAAATAGTGATTTTATTAACAATCTTCTTTTATTTAACTATCTAAAATTATGAAAAAAGTCAAAAAAATACGAAATCCCCGACAGTCACCGACTCATGAAGGAAAGTTTATCCTCATTGATTTGTCGATAAGAAATGTACGGCACTATTCGAGCCTATACCAAAATATTTAAAATATAGCAATATTTTGGTAATCTAATGTGTTTTAAACATATAATACGCATAATACTATAATACATAAATGTTAGTCTACAATTCTACAAATTATCAAAGCAATCTTACGAATAAAATCCGAAATATGTTCAAAATGCCGTCTTACCGATGAAAGCTAATAATTTCAGATTCATTTTCCTTTCGGTAGGAATGATATTTGCACTCGATTACAACACACACCATTTTTGTGTTTATCACAGATCACAATTTAATACATTTAGTTTTGCTTGAATCTAAATAAACAATATTAATTTTAAATTTTCGCGTAGACGTCGTCCGTCTGCTGTATGTCAACAAACTACGACTAAAATAAAAACAACATCTGAGGGCCAACACCATAGTTCACTTTTAGACCTATTCAATTTGGTAGTACAATTAGACCAAACGTAACCACTGACAATTCAAAATGGGTTACAGGCGGTATGAACAGAAACACACAACTATATCTCATTCCTTTTTTATCTTATGGAATAATCGTATGAAAATTATCGAGACAGATATATATATAAAGTTTGCGCCTTTGACATTACTTCTACTGCTTTAGTCCAATTTCTTTGCACTCATCCATACTCTCTCGCTCTTTCAAACAACCTTATTCTTCTTTTCGTACCATGATGTCCCTAAAACAAGCTTATTTTATGCATGAAAACAACCTTGTTTATTTACCATAATGGTTCATTCAATTCGTACCATGAGCTATTTTTTATAAGCTTTTGACAATTAACATTATTGTTTTAATGTCAAATTTAGCAATCTTATATACGTTGTATTTACAAGCTGAAAATAACATTGTTTTCCAAATGTATGTTATAAAAATCTATTATAGTGTCATATAAAGTAATTATATCGAATTTATTTACTTATAGAATGAATATATCGGGATTGCGAGATTAGGTATCATCCCAAAATAATATAACCGAGTGTTTATAAAGTTTTTAATTGCACTTGTCGTTCACTACACAACTATGCATCTACTTTAGTAATATCGATCCCTCGACCCTTAGCCTTAGATTTATTTAGATGAAGCGGAGCTTAAAATAGCGTGTTTATATATTTAGTGACTTTTCATTTAGGTACCTACCCACTATTAATATCCTGTTTTCATTATAACCAACGTACATCGTATCGTAAGGTTAATAACCCCAGATTAATCCATAAAGTTAACTTTCCTGCAGTGTTAGTACACAGAGTAGTCCCTGTTCCTGGAATCTAAACTACCTAGATTCTCTGGCAAATTTTCTAAAATTGGTCGTAACCTACATTAGCCTGGATGGAATATATTATTGTCAACAGACGGACAGACGACAGACTTATAATAATCTATAAAGATAATCATTTTAACCATCTAATGTAGTAAAATATTAATTAGGTATTATATATTTGTATTGAAAACTCAACTCACAACAATCTGCTATACTGTTGCAGAGCAGATGTAACCGTGCGGGAAATTCTAAAATACACATCCATTGGACCTAACTTTCTGTAGCCTTTGTGGCTGTGGATATGAACCGTGGGGGTCTGAAGCTCGCTGATTTGCTCACACATTATCATCAAAACCTCGGCAAACCGGTTGGTGGGGAGCTTTTTGTGACAACGCATTAGCTTGGCTATCCAAAGAGGAAACACTGCCAATAACGAGCTTGAACCTGGAACCTTGTCGATGATCGACAACAGCGGCAAATATTTATATACCTACATACACATAATATGTTTAATTCCAAGACCTGCAACTACAGTAGGATTCCCGTCAATAACACAATGAATAAAAACACGAAAGTATTATGTACCTACATTCTTTATTCACATACGTTTAATGAGAGTAAGATAATTATACACAATATAAGTATGGCATTAAACAATCTTGCAGATACAGATTCAAACTTTATTTCAGCGTTTATAGGTTCTTAGACTTCACTTTAGACCAGCCTCTCCATATCTACGTACACTTTTTTGAGAGTACTCCTTCGCTTGTAGATATCGATTGAAGGCGGTATTTTTGGTCTGTTTGTATTTAACCATTTCTACCTGCTGACTGGATCTCTGGCGAACTCTTCGGCTACAACTCTACAAAATGAATTGCAACATTTGTGCAACTTACAAATGTTTATAACCATGACGTCTTAAATTTCATGCACTGAATATTACTGTCGAATATACTATTAAGATGTTTCCATATTGATTGCACTTTGTTTGTTAAATTAAATAAACAAATATATTTATTAGTAAATATCTTGGATATCTTTATTAGACATTTGAGTATGACAAGAATGACAGGTAAATATTTTGTTCCGATTCATTTCATTTGATAATCTAGAGTCGGCAGTCTATATATATTTTCAATTAATTTCCTTACTCTTCATAATAACATTTTAAAATATTTGTATGCATTTTATAGAAATTACTCGAAAATATTTTATTCTTTTAGTTACTTATACTTTACAATTAGTTTAATATAATAGTTTGCTAAAAGATGAAGAACCTCAAATCATTTCGGTCCAACGTGTGAAAGAAATGGCACTATACAGTTAATATATCGTTATTTCTTTTTATCTTTTATCAGGTTGTAGCAAGGCATAGACAAATTCTTACAAATCATTCATTCTTTCTCGGCACTTAGCAATGTTATATCAATGTTGAACGATTGAGCTCATGGTACGAATCAAAGTAATATTATTATAAGGTGAAAACAAAACAGTCTGGCAATAAGGTTATTTTGTGAGAGAAGATGATGGCCCTATAGGATGGAACGGGACAAAAAAAAATACTTGTCAATTGTGACCATCTTGAATTGATATTACTTAGGTCAATATGAAAACAAGGCAAGGGGCCGCCGTTCAATAGTGATATTCAGTGAATGAAATTTAATATGGCATGGTTACAAACAGAAGTAATTCAAGTATTATTTTATTCATTTTGCAGTGAAGAATTCGCCGGAATTCAAAGTAACTACTCTAAGAAATGTGCTGGAGAGAAATAGATACCTAATCCTCAACTAGCAAAGCAATGGAGCACTTCTTGGTCATTACAAAAACTGAGACAAAGTTCATACATAAATATATACCTAGGTAGGTTTATATTTATGTATGGCACTTCAGTCTTAATACCTATAGTCTAGGCAGGTACCTATTGTCTTTAAATTATATGAATAAAGAATTTACCACAGGAATCAACACATATTTTTATTTATTACCTTTTGTCAGGAATGCTACTGTAGTTGCAGGTCATACAATGAAACATTATGTGTATTTAGGTATATAAACGTTTATGAATACAGTACAATCACAGTAAAGCTTAATCTATACGATATTAAATATTTACAACAAATAAATGAAATACAATCTAGCACTCGTATATAAATTTTCCTCTAGGCTGCCGTAGATTATCGGCAAGGTTCCCAACAGGCTAGCCAAGCTAATGCGTTGGCGGAAAAAGCTCCCTGCCCGAGGCCTCGATTATTTTGGTGACAATATGCGAGCGACTCGGTGAGCTTCAAACCCATACGGTCGTATGGTTTCGATAGCAAATGGCATTTTGGTCCATTGCATGCGAAAGTGTTGATTCCTCACGTAGCATAGATGCATACCACGTCGCTTTCGTGTATCTATTATTGGCTTCTTTGGTATTTGCTTCCAAAAACACAAATAGTTCATATTCATTTGCCATCTTGAAATGCTAGATGGCAAAAGCTAGAAGGCTAGAGATACACAATTAATCCGATAAGTTAAATAAATACGATCTACTGACTTTATATCACTATAATAATAGATATTTTTATCATAAATTTGGATAATTCGTCGCGTATATAATGTTATATTTTGATTGATATATGCAATTGACACAAAAACCATAATGCTAGTTGTCAAAAGACACATCATGGTACGATTTGAATGAACGATTAGAGGTGACGTCATCAAACCTGCTAACAAAACAATATTGTTTTATGCCTATAATAAGCTTATTTTTAAGGATGTCATGGTACGAAAACGCAAAATAAGGTTATTTTAACCTTGTTTTAAGAGCTTGTGGTAGGCCCCCTGAATGGATAATAATCGATTGGTAAAGTCTGACTAAAAACATATCCATGTTATTCACTATTAATTTTTGATAATTATTTAACCTGTGATAATATACTATCTGAGATACTATGTTAACAACTTATTATCGAGCAATATTTGTATTTATTATATTAATAATGTTAGAGGTCTCGGAAACGGCTCTAATATTTGGGAAAACTCGTTTTCCGAATTTTCGAGTAAAACCTAGGTAGGTACCTAATACCTTATAGGTAAAAAGTACTAAGTTATTAAAAAAATAAGGATTTTATTTTTGTTCAAACATTTTCTTTTTGACAGTAAAATACAGTAACGTACAAAGACTCGCAATTTAAATAACTAGTCGACTGTAATTTATATTATTAATACTAACATATAATAAAACTATGTAGTAGTTAATACTATAAGTGGTGCCAAGCCCTTGAGTACATACTATATGCAAGAATTTATATTAGCAACTAATATAGTTTAATGGTAGGTAGTAAGTACCACTCGGGCACGAAGGTTGGCTTGCGATTAATTACAATTAACTGATCATGGCTTTTACAACTTTTAAATTATCATATATGTAGATACCACATAACGTTCTATTCAGACGAATGCCTTTGTGTGAAATCAGAGAACTTTTAAAAATTATATTTCCAAAGTTTTATTTTTGATATTCTGGCACATCACATTTTCAGATTGAACATTTGCGGATCAATAAATCCGTTTTCCCTTAATTCTAATATCGATGCATCTAGCAGTATTTGGCATACATAGGCTATCGCAATAATCTTGCTCTTCTTGATTTACGAAACCTCATTTCAGTACTTCACACCATATAAAATATCAGTTATCTGGTTTCCATGGTAGGTACCTCAGCTTAGTTTGGAATCAGATGGCCGTATGTGGAGAATGTCCATGGTATTATTTATTTTATATAGGATATTGAACCGCAAAACCACTTAACATAATTGTATTTTTGAATAACTATCCAATAGACTGTATGCATGGTATTCATAGCGCAAACAAGTAGGTACCTAAACCGTTTAGGCTAAACGAGATTGCAACTAGAGTACCTATGAAGTTACTGCAGTCACAAAGTATAAGATTTACGGACAAAGGTTCGATAAAGTTGATTGTGTGAGTTGTCGACACAACACATTGTCGGGGACAAAAATTAAATTGGTTTATCGTAGGGTGGTAGGCTAGAAGCATGCGCGGGACGGGGTGATTCGCTATTTACGTCAATCAGTCGAGGGTGCCGCGTGATGGCGCACGACATTCTCTTCATTACCTAGTATTACCTAGTTACTGAATTTTCCAGTTTTCTGTAATGTAACATTTATTCGGAGCTAGAAAACGTCCTTTATCCGTCTACAAAACTATGTTTAAAGAACTTTTTGATATATATCAGTCGCAGTCATAGACCCAGACAACTTCAAATAACTTTTGTCTTCATAAGTTTCGAATGAAGCAGTGACATGAAAATATGTTTCTTCGCCTGTTGCCATGAAATATCAAAAGTTACCGACACTTTCACAAATGACGCTATGAAAAACATCCAATGTTAACAGCCAACTTGCGCAAAACAGTGTAAGTAAATATTTATTATTCAAATAGTATTTCTGTTCTACAGTGTTTTAGAGCAACGTCCATCTCGCTGCTATTACTTTCCTGCAAATTTTAAAGAACTAAGTCTACAAAGCCATGAAGAAATTTTTATTGTAGTTCCAGTTGTAACAAGGTTTTCGTGCCTCTACCAATTTACGGCTCAAAGGGTATGTAAAACCCTCCTAGGTAGGTATCATTTAAAATATTAAAGTCAAGGCTACAGTCGACCAGTAAACGTTGAACTTTATCTATACAGTTAACTACTACTAAGTAGTACCTATATTTTAGATAACAAAGAATTCGCTCTCAGACAAAATATTAGAGTCAAGGTCTCAATACTATCTTTTAAGGACCGCAATAAGAATTGTCTCATACTTAGATTGTTGAGACGAATAATAAGAAACCTGCCTGTAAATAACTAAATGTAAAAAATACGGTAAAATATTGCAAACTACTTACCCCCTTATTCATAATAAAGTTATCAAACGTTGATTATCGGCGTCGTGTGACGGGTCGCTCACTTCCCTCCAATATGGCGAGGAGGGCGATGGCTGCCACACGCGTCATACTTGTGAACAGGTGCTGCTTGTGGGGGCTGGTCTGCTTAAGTTTGCTATTTATTTACTTATTAAATATTTATTCAGTCTACTTTGTAATTTTGCCGCCGCGCCGGGGCACGCAATTGTTTTCAGTGCGATTAGAATGTAAATATTATGTAATGAATCTAAGCCTGTTTTGAAAAGAGTAATTGCTGAGTTTATTGCCGGCTCTTCTCAGCAAATGCAACCTTCCGAACCGGTATTAGAGTATTAGAGTCAGACTTTTCATAAGTGCCTGCGAAGGTCTATTTGAATAAATGATTTTGAATTTTGAATTTTGATTTTTTTTTAATTAGCTAAAATTCTGAAGTCTTTATCTGACACGTGACATTTGGTGATCGAAAGAGTGAGACGGGGCACACTATTACACTGATTTAGTTAAAAAGCGATTATGAATACACTGAAAAAAAGGTTCTACAAAACTAGTTATGTTATGTATGTTGACGTTTTGTTGTCGGGAAACTAACTTTAGTTATATTTAATCGTATATCTCTTTGATTTAATCAAATAATTTAGTAATGAACCAAAACTAGTTTTGTTTCTGGTAAGTTTTAGTTCAAATGTCACTCTGTTTAGGTTATTGGTAGTCAAATTTTGTGTTGCTGTTAAATATATATTTTTTCCGTGTAAGGGGGTTAGTAGTTACAAATTGTTAGTTATTATTTAGTAAGTAAATGTCAATTTCTTGGTATAGGCACAGTTTTACTATTGTATGTAATACTGTGGTACAGGCAAGGAGAAACAAAAGCTTATTTTTGAGAATACATTAACTAATGACTCATGAAACGCAATTTAACTTAATTACTCAAAAGTAGTTAACAATGTGAAATTACGTTAAAAGGTCGCGAGCAAGCAATGGCTTCTTATTTATCTTAATTAGTATTCATGTTAAAAAAGCTATTAAGCCAGAAATCCTTATCAAGATAGAATCGTTTGTTAATGACTTATTTCTATGCAGTCGTAGAATATGCTATGTAATTAGGTCACTCTCAAAGCTTACTCATTTACAATATGATAAGTAAAAGACATCACAAATAAATTCATAAGGGTCAATTTGCAGCAAGAACTATATACCTTTATTTGCACCCCTACAATGTGAACCGATGACCTGCGGCAAATTGTAGGGAGCAGGCATTAAGCGAGGACCATAAGTTGTAAAATTATATTACGGCCGCCGAAATAATGCGTTTCTGACACTTGTTAATATTGACTAAATCACGAAAAAGGCTGATCTGATTAAGGGACTTTCATTAAACTATGCCTAAGAAAATACTGAACCATCCTATGAAAATCCCATGGCAATAGGATTAGCTATTTCCGAGATTACCCCTATATGTGAGAAACGCATTCTCCCGGCGTCGGCACTGTAATTGAGAAATAGTGAAAAAAATATTCTTAAATTGGTCAATGATGATTATGACTGATGTTCAGTTTCAGTTTTTTTGGCGTAGTATATTAATATACCATGGTTAAAGAACTTGTAAATGACGCTGATGAGTGGGTGTAGATTGTGCACTATCTAGAGACCATTCCTAAAGCTTCCGTTACAAACTGGGCTCGTGCGTTCAACTTATCAAAAGAATACATCCGCCTTAGTGATTATATACATATTTACGTGCCTACAGCAGATAAAATACTGGAACATGGTAAACAAGCCTGTTAATGATATCGAGAACATTACACAGTAAGAATAGTAACTGGCTTGAAAAAAATAATTAATGAGGAAAATTATACGCCTACTTAATAATAGTTACATTTACCCGTTATTATGTAGAACTCATTGTTGGCAGAATTAATATAGTTTTATATAAAAACTGGCTAAGAGCGTGTTGAAACACACGTAGTGTAGAGTTCTGTTGTCAGTACAATGACCGCAAAAGTATTTGATTTTCTCCATAATTTACTCTTCATCTAAAATTCAACCTAAAATACGTCGTCCGCTCAGTTTTCGGAACATGGGATACTCAAGACCGATACTTTCATCCCTCAAAAACACCATATTTAGTAGGACCATAATTAAATGTTCCTATTTCGAGTTTACATATCGCACACGTTGCCTTCCGTACTGGAACCAGTCGGTATTGCGCGGGGCGATGGCAAGAGACCGGATGATCTTTGATCCCGTCGCTTCACTTACCGGCGTCTTGGAAAGCTGCAGGGGCAGCTGTGGAAAATTCAAAATTCAAAAAATACGCATCTATTGGACCAATTTATTTTTTATGCCTTTTGCGGTTGAGACCATGGGACCGTGGGGGTCCGAAGGTCGCTGTTTTGCTCGCACTTTGTCAAAATCAAAATTGATCGACACCTCCGGAGACCAGCGGACGGGGAGCTTTTTCCGCCAACGCAACAGTTTGGCTATCCAAGGAAACGCTGCCAGTCTAGCCTTATGGGAAACTTGCCGTTGATCGGAAGCAGCGGCAGACTTGAGGAAATTTTCTATAAATATAGATTGTATTTTGTAACATATTTGTTGTAAATAAAGAAATTTTGTAAAAATAGCAAAAAATAATGCAATATTGTAACTAAAATCTCAACCTTATATCCCACCATTTTTTTTTATTTAATGGTGCCGATACTGCTGTAAATCTCACGCGTGGTATTATAATATATGTAGGTATATATATCATCATATCATATCAGCCTAAGGATGTCCACTGCTGAACATATGGCTATTTACTATCTTTCATTTGATACCCACATTTGTACCTGTATTTATATACTCTGAGCCCATATTGTAACAATAAAAAATATATTTTATTTTTATTCCCCCATTATTTAGGTAGATGACATAGTAACATAATATACTCCATGTAACTTCGTCAGTTAAAACCACAGGTTAAAACTAATCTAATGACACCTCATAATATGTTTAAATAGTACCTTGATTATGGTCTACTATGCTTTGGCTGACTCATTGGTTAGTTATGGTTTGAGTTGCTATGGGTTAACATTCAGGACGTATAAATAAGAAGGTAAAGAAATACAAGTACGGTTCCTAAAACTTATTGTTGACAAAAAAATTAAAGATAAATTTAAAGACGATTACAATCATTTATTTGTGGAGTGTAAAGTGTTGTAATAGATAAGAAAATTGAATATTTAATAATGCTTGAAACATATTTTAAGGAGGAGTCTAAGAATAAAATAGTATGCAAATAAACAAGAGCAAGTAATTATTATGGGGAGAGAACCCGTCAATATGTAGTTCCAAGATTATACAATAAGAACCGTGTATTGAGAGATGCGAATATTAAAAGTAAACATGTTTTGAAAAGTAAAGTAAGGGAATTGTTTTTGTCAAAAATTGTCTAAATATGTATTTGTTGAAGTGGTGTTAGAATTCATGTGTAAAATAGAGGTTAAACAGTGTTATAGTTAAGATAAGAGAAAGGTAGTGAGCAAATGTACAGTCGAGGACATAAATATGTATACACTTAGTGAAATTCAACAACGGTTTCCTCTTAAACTACTGATTGAAATTATGAAATATTATAAAGGCAGAATCTTCTAACATATACTATTATGATTTGTGTAATAGTTTAACACTTAAATGTTAAACATGAGAGAAAATCGCTTTTGAATTTCAAAAAGTGTATACATATTTATGTCCTCGACTGTACCTACTTATGTGTATGATCATGTCATTGTAGTGATTGTGTTGCAAGGACATGCTGATATAAGTATGTTGATGTGTCAAGAGCGTTACGCCTACAAACCACATTAGCAGTTTGGCGTTGTTTTAATTGTGTAAATTTTGGTGATGGTTGGGTTTAATAAATATAAAAAAAAAAAAAAAAAAAAAAAACATCAAGTCGTTTAGGCTACAGAACGTGCCAAAGAAATAGACATAGGTACATACACTCGAAAAACAACCCTTCTGGATCGGTCGGATAACAACATGTTGAATATTATCTAGATTTTATAGATACAAAAGTTTCAATCAAAAATGAAATTAATAAAAATCGATTTAAAAATAAAACTTTATTAATAAATTTTGCTTTGTGTACTATAACAATATTAGTGAGATTAATAGACAATTTTAATAAATGTCATTTAGTATAACTAGCTGACGACAACATTGGCATAGTTACGTGAGTTCAGTAACATCTCATTAAAATTAAGGAATCAAAGTTTGGCAATTAAATAAATAGCATGCAATTTCGATAAAAATATTAAAGAAATCACGTCTCCCTTATATTTAAAAAGATGATTCAAAATCAATAATTAATAAGTTAAATATGAATTAGAGTAATGAAGATGTAACATCATAAAGCGCTTGAGAATAAGATATTATAAACCTTTTCGGGACAGACGCAATTCGTTTATTTATCATTAATTATATCAGGTAAGTGAGTAGTTAAAAAGTAACTTTAGTCGATTGACACTTCCCGTATTTGATCATCACGTATCTTATTTGACACCAACGTCGCGAGACGTCACAGCACTGGCGGTGCGAGTGACTGTCGATGTTGTTGAGGCATTAGCTGTTTTAGCTGCAGTTCCCACCTTCTTTATGGTAGTAGTGGTTGTGGTCTTAGAAGTACCACCATTCGCAAGCTTCTGTACTTCCGTGGCAGCACGAACTTCTTCAGAAGCTGTTTGATTCCTCTCGTGAGCGCTCGCGTTTTTAATATTTCTATCGACTGTCTGCTCGAAACCATCCCGTTTAATTACTTCACTGCTTTTATTTTCAGAGCACATACCGCCACGCTCTCCACTCTCAGCTTTCCTCACGACACCGTTTTCAACCGGTATTACTTCACTGTTTTGATATCTTTCGACGAACCCATTTCCATCTGACTTGTCAATTGTGTATGAACCACGGCGAGCGGGTTTTTCTGGAATCCAAACTATCTCTTGAGTCAAAGTCTCTTGAATAGGTTCGGGTGTGGCTGTTGAGCTTCTTACGCCACTTTCTTGTCTGATTTGAGTAACATGTGACCGTATACTATGGACATCATCATAATCATTAACGTTTGTTAAATTTTCGATTAAGTCACCGTTGTGTTTATTAATTTCATCACTCTTATTTGGTACTTGTGCGGTATTAGTTTGAGGCACGTGTGGTGTATCCTTAAAGTGGGAGCTAGTAATTTTTGGGGTAATCGCTTTTTGAGTTGAACGAATAGGTTCAACTGGTTTTAGTTGTCCCAATAAAGGAGAATGCTTGATACCAAATGTTATCTGTGGCGTTTTGCTCAATTGGACCTGTAAATAGAAATGTTATTAATTTTTTTTATTTATACTTGTGAGGGCCCTGGTAACCAAAGGGCAAAATGAATTACAAAATGTTGACCCAAAACACAACATAGAACAATTCTCCGGTGTCTATCTCAAAAACTAAATCCGTTAGGAATTTGAAATATTTGTATATTATGAACCCTATAATACTGTTGAGAGAAGTTAAAGTTATTGTTAAAGTTAAACAATAACCGGTGAGGCTGGTATCATGATGACCGCCGAGTGGTATTTCAACTCGAGCGTTTAACGTGCCTCAGAAGGCACGTAAAGCTGTTGAAAACTCCAACAGTAGGTTTACCACTAGCCTACCTCCACCTGCATATTCCCTTTCACCCTCATTTCTAACCCAAGATAACATTATATCCATTGGAAGCGCAAGTAAAACCGGGGATTATAAACTAGTTAGAAGATAGTCCTCAGTAAACCAAACTCTGTTTTTGGCGTCAAAGTAGCAGCTGAGCATAGAATTTTGGCCATGATTAAAATTGCTTGTACTTGTTGAAATTTACCTTTTCCGGTGAGTAGGTTCCAGGAGCGGGCACACGCACGCGATCGTCAAGTGGTACCTTGTGCCGGCCCGATATCGTATACACGGGAGTGTCCAGCACGGAAGGAATGCGGTATGTATTTGGTGCTAAAATAGAAACACGTAAGACATTTATAAAAACGAAAAATACACTATTGTTTTTTATTAATTCAATCAGTCAAGAACTTGTTTATTAAATATTATATTATTATAATATGCGACCATGTTAAATAATTATTTATTTATCATTCCGCCAAGCATACTGATGGAAAATGATACCTTCATAATATTTACTAGTGCATGATTCATAAATAATGTAAACTATAAAACTATAATTATTGTTATGTGTGGGTAAATACCCTGTTTTATGTACAAATTAACTTTGCACACTTTAAAATGTAGCCAGGGTCTCAAAGCTTTAACTAGATTACCATTATCCATAGCGAACATAATAAAAAAAAAGAAAACCCGTGCATATTCCAACGCGATTTTATAATTTACTAAACGCTGTGGAAGTTGTAGAAAGTGTGACTGGGGCTGAAAAGTTGGGAGATCCCTAGGAAAATAACAGTTCTAGACGTCACGTGGCGTGCATAAATTGACCAATTGTATTGTTAAGTTTACCGTTAGGGGCATTTAATTGATTAAGCCAAGCGTAAATTATGCTTTATCGCGAGCTTACCAGGCGAGTCAATATTTTTGTTGGTTTGAATCTTGATACCAAAACTGTGGTGTGGAGAATAAGTCAACATAAACTTGTAGCTCTTCTCCGGGTCGTATGTACCAGGAGCCGGCACTTTCAGTCGCTCATCGATTGGTTCTTTATGTCTACCGGAGATTGTGTAGAGTGGAGTCTCCACTCGTGTTGGAATATTGTATGAATTTGGTGCTGCAATAAGATAAGTAATAAAAAATTCAATGAATATTTGGGTAAATAATTAAATTACCTAATTAATATAATGAAAAAATAAATATTCACCAGGAGTGTCAATAGCTTTTAACGTATCAGTTTTAACCCTGAAAGTATATTGTGGAGCAGAAGGCATCAACACCTTATCAGCTTTGTTAGGATTATAAGCATTAGGACTCGGAGTCTCGAAGAGTTTTCCGTTTTCTATTTTGGGTCTAAACGTATAAGCAGGCGAAGTTCCATGAAGAAGTTTGTCACTTTTTTCGGGACTGTAGCTATTAGGCGCTGGTGTATCAATAATTTTGCCGTCTTCTATTCTTGGGCGGAATGTATATGATGGACAACTTTCATGAAGCATTCTATCTGCCTTATCTGGATTATAGGCATTGGGAGCGGGATAGTTTGAAGGCTTCTCTGTTGGTCCTTTTATGCCGAAACTATACTTAGGTACTCCATCTAACATGAAGTCATATTTACTAGGGTCATAAGCATTCGGAGCAGGTGTATCCGAAGGTTTCCCAGAAAGAGCTCTCCCAGTAAAGCTAAATTTAGGTGTACCGTCAGATACATGGGGATCATATGCGTTTGGTCCAGGATAATCTGACAATTTTCCATCTGGCCTCCTCGCACACAAAGAATACCTCGGTGAATTATTCAAGTAATGCGGATCATAGCTGCTTGGACCTGGTGTATCAGGTAGTTTTCCATCAGGACTTCTACCTGTAAAGCTGAATTTAGGTATATTATTAGGTAGATGAGGATAATATGCATTAGGGCCTGGTACATCAGATTGTTTCATTGAGTGACCCCTTCCTGTAAAAGAAAAGTTTGGGGACCCATCTGACAAATGAGGATTGTATGCATTTGGGCCTGGTACATCAGATGGTTTCATTGAGTGACCCCTTCCTGTAAAAGAATAGTTTGGGGATCCATCTGACAAATGAGGATTGTATGCATTTGGGCCTGGTACATCAGATGGTTTCATTGAGTGACCCCTTCCTGTAAAAGAATAGTTTGGGGATCCATCTGACAAATGAGGATTGTATGCATTTGGTCCTGGAGTATCAGACGGTTTGTAATCATGACCTTTACCATACAAACTATACTTAGGTGTTCCGTCTCTAAAGTGAGGATCATATACGTTTGGCCCAGGGTTATCACTTGGTTTAGCCGAAGCATTTTTTTGTCTGAAGGAAAATGCTGGTGAGGATTCATGAAGTATTTTATCAGCTTTATCTGGATAATAACAATTAGGTGCTGGCATGTTATAGATTTTTTCAGGAGTTCCTTTCCCAGCGATTGTAAATTTTGGTGAACTATCCAACATGTGAATAGATTTTTCTGGTGAGTACACATTAGGAGCTGGGGTATTATCAGTTTTTAGAATGTGATCTTTAGTTCTAAATGTAAATGATGGCGATGATTCGTGGAGTATTTTATCAGCTTTATCAGGACAATAAGCATTTGGTGCCGGTACATCTTCAATTTTGTTAATGTGTCCCTTACCACCTATTGTATATTTTGGAGTACCATTCAACATGTGAATCGATTTCTCAGGAGCATAGCAATTAGGGGCTGGAGATTCACTCCTGACTATTGTCTCCTCTTTAATCCTGAATGAGTAAGCTGGTGAATGTTCATGTAAAATATTGTCTGCTTTTTCAGGATTATAGCTATTTGGAGCTGGAGTCTCTGACGTCTTCGTACTAACAATCTTTCCCGTCATTGTAAATTTTGGCCCACCATTGAGCATATGCATCGACTTTTCTGGAGCATAAACATTAGGAGCAGGCGTTTGTTCTATTTTTTCCACAACTTCTTTAGAGCGCATTGTGTAAGCAGGAGAGCTTTGGTGTAGGATTTTATCTGCCTTCTCAGGACTGTAGCAATTGGGTGCCGGTGTAATTTCATGTTTCTCAGCAGTACCTTTGCCCGCTAATGTATATTTAGGACCATTTTTCAATGAACTCAGTGATTTTTCTGGTGAGTACACATTAGGCCCTGGCGCATCATGTACTTTAACGCTTTCGGATTTAGTTCTAAAGGAAAATGCTGGGGATTTAGCTCGTAATAGCTTATCAGCTTTTTCAGGATTATATGAGTTAGGCGCAGGAACATTTTCAGTTTTTTCAAATTTCATTTTACTTGAAAAGGTATACTTCGGTGACTTCGAACGCAAAATGGTTTCCCTCTGAAATCAATTTTTTTTAAAGTAAATAAAACGTACCTATATTTATCTAACATAAACCGATAAACTATTTAAGATATAAATAACAATGTTACACTAATCATTAATTAAATGAACTATCTACGTATCAAATAATATGATAAGTTACCTTCTCTAGATATTTAAAATAATCTCTGGAAAGCATGCAAATAGATAGAGTATGTGTATTCATAAATGAACTTGTGTTTTGTTTTTTGTCGGTATAGGTAACTAACCATATATAAACACACTTTATGTTATTCTTTTATCTCGTCTGTCAACAACAATGTATTAGTAAGTAGTTGTAGTAATTTTCAGCATTCATAATCTAATTGAATAGCATCTATTATTTTATTATAATATCAAACAAATTAACATACTAGCAAGTACTACTAGTGTATTGCTAAGCTTTAGAGAAACATGATTAATAGTTAGAAATGATTTGAAAGGTTTAGCTTGTTACAGACAGGATGAATATTAGATGGCAGTCATTCCTTCGGGTGCAGGGTAGTGGACGGCTTCACCGGTGAACTGCGAATGCCTGATGCCGAACGTATGCGCCGGCGCCCACGGCAGCGTCACGCATACCTGTCATGAACCCACCCACCCAAATGTTAGTTGATGATGCATTAATAAGTTAGTCAAGCGACTAGGATTTAAAAACCTTGAATGGAGACTAGTTCAGCAGGCGGGCACTCAGGTGAAATACAAGTATTTTGACAATGAGCGGGGGAGTACACGGAAAAAGCATCCCAAACATGCAGCATTTTTCCGCGTGGATCAAGTAGAAGGTCGTCTTTTTACATTCGTCAATCTGTCTCTATTAATTATTGCAAATATTAAATTTGATTTATGTTACATAGAAAATTACCCACTCAAACTCATAGTGACCTTAATGAAATTATACATCAGCAACAAGGCGAGAAATTAGAATTTTTTCGTGGTTTTCTTTTCACCTGCGTAGAACAATATGGATAGATAGTTCAGTGATTCACGACCATAGTAGTTCATTTAGCATATTGTAGAATTGTTACTTTTTGTTTAAGATTAACTTTTTTTGTACATTTCCCAAAATAGTAAGTTTTACGGTTTTTAGAGAAACTGTGAGAAATGTTCAAATATGGCTCATATTATACAAATAAAATTCATAACACAATGTGCCAAATGAACTTCTACTGTCGCTAATCACTGAAACATCTAACCATATAGTTCTGCGAAGGTAAAAAAAAACTTAAAAAAAAAAAACCCGCCTCGTAACTGATGTTTACCCTTAATAAGTCATCTTCAAAGTTTAAAATATTTTGATTGATGATTTCATTCCATAAATTGGTCACGTTATGTTACGAGAATCCCGTACCTAAGTAATTGTGGTACCTATTAATTCAATTTAAGTTTCTAACCTTCTCTGGACAATAGACTCCGGGTCCTGGTACGGCAGCTGAAGGTTGTTTCACCTCTCGTCTCGGTGCCATTGTATATGCAGGTGGCCGCTTGTTTAGAACTGAGGCTGCTTTGTCAGTAGTGTAAGTTCCAGGTCCAGGTAGAGGGGTCTTTGACTCTGTGGTCTTTCCACGACCAGTTATACTGAACGCTGGTGCTGCTCGCTTGCTGCCCTCTTTACACTCACCGAGGACAGGTGGCATGGAGTACGTGTTCGGCGCTGAAATATAGAAAAATAACAGTTGAAATGAAAAACCTTGTCAATATAGTTCTAATCAAAAAGGATGACATAATAATTGAAGAATTGAATCCAGTATACATAAAGACAGATGAGTTCCAAGTAATGATTCATGGCCGAACAAAACAATGTCATACAAAAATAAATGATGTCTGCATGAGTGAATAGGTACTTGAATAGTCATGCTGAATTGTTTCATAAATCATTCAAATAGGAATACGATGCACGAAATGAAATAATATGTCAAAGTTGATACCTTTGATTGAATTATTGAACACTTTTGAACGATTTATATTTTAACTTACATGATATTATGACTTTACCTACTCAAATATTAAATTTAGTGCAGGCTACTTAGTACACACATTTTCCAGGTAGAATATTACATTAGATTTTAATTACAATGATAGCAAATACAATTACAACGATTGCCCCATTAAGGGGGGGATTATTCACATAATTGGCGCGGAATCGGCTTTTAAGCTGGTCGGAAAAAGCTTTATGACAAAGTCATAAGGGTGTAATCTGTTTAGGTACAGACAGAAACAAAATGATTACAGTGATGATAGTACCTATAAAAACAAAAAACATACACCAACTCCAATGAGATACCTACTTAGATCTACAAAATATTCTGCAACATAAGAGAGAAGCAACTAAATAATGATAAACTAATCTTGCGATTATCCTACTACATAATGTGCAAAGTGTATTACAAGTAGTTTCGTGGAACAAGTTCAGCCCAGCTTGAAATGTATTGCAACAAAATAGTTGAAACAAAGGCATTCGATGAGTGAGACAACAAGCACTATAGGCAAATTTCGAACATGGAACCTGGCATTTTGCCACCGGGCTGTGGAGGATTCACTCGGAGCCCAATCGAAAAGGCCGGAGCGTGGTCTTGGACTGCGCGTGCTGCTTTGCTGGGCTCGTAGTCACAGGGTGCCGGGGTAGGCGCGACTCGCGGTGGAGGCCAGCGGCCGTGGAGCGACGCGGCCGGACCTACCGCACGCCCTAAAGTCCCATGTTTAAAACGTAGTCAAAAATATTGGCATGTTTTAATTTTTTTTATTTCATTCTGTTCAAAGTTTTTAGATACATTTTTTTTTTTTTCACTTTTTATCGATAAAGTACTCTATATATGAGAGCAAATCACAATCTGCCAGTATTTTCTTATGAGAGACCTACATACAAAGACTAGTAGATATTCATATTTTTTCCAATGAATGTAGAAGAATATCATGATGCATTAGGTACCTACAATGACCTACATACTAACTACCAGTTAACAGCTTGAATGGTATGTTTTGATCTTGTGTTGCAGGTTGTACCTAACCAAAGATACATATTATAGAAATATAAAATAGCTGTAGCTTCGAGACTGATTTTGGTAGTGTCGTTACGCTCTGGCCGCTTCAGTGCGACACATAATAATAAACGCAGTCGCAAGAAAATCCATGAATGTATAGATAGACAGGCTGTTATTCTGTGCAAAAATATTATTATCATTTGTTTATTTATATTAAAACACTATCTTTATCATGAAGTTCCCAAGCTATCCTCGCTGATGAGCTCACTGGTCGACACAATGTCATTTTAACCCACACGATAAGTATTGTTTTGTTTATGAAATGTTGTAATAATGTATTTATAAATGTTGTCTAATCCCTCCATCCCATTTTATTAAAACATTATAAGTATATTAAAATATTTTTCCAATACCATGTATTCCATAGATAGTCACGTCTGTGCAGATGATGAAAATTCCTGACGATTAGTGGTTTAATACAACTGTGTTGATTTATAATCATAAATTAATATAATTAAGAGGTACCCTAACGTTCCAGTAGGACCCTGAGGACGCAGGTGAAATCGCGGGCGGTAGCTAGTTAATCAATAAATAAATGAAATCACTTTCACAAGAAGAAAGTCTTATTGGTTGGTATTCAATTGGCACGCACGGCGCGTAATAAATGAACGAGTAAATTATTTTATCCCTGTCCCTATTCCTATACGCAGTAAGTTCGTCAAGCTATAGCAGGCGATGACGCGATAAAAAAAACAGCTATTGAATATAATGCAAATTTACCTTTATATTTCACTGCGAGTAGTCACGAAATACGGCACTCAAGTACATACTTCTTACACAAAATATCCTAAACACAACTTGCGTCGGAGCAAGTTCAAGGTACTTATGTAGAGTGGTGATTGAAGCGAGGTGTATTTGCGACTGAGCTTTACCGAGTCTGTATGGCCAATCGAGTTGATTCTCAGGGTCTGTCCGTCCGGGGCACCTACACGACGAGTCTCTGACTCACCGTTTGCGATCACCTTCGAACATACGGACTTATTTGGCGACATCGGCTAAATGCAGCGAGAGAAACTTATCCTACCATACAATTCAATCGACCAATGCCAATGTACAATATTGTCCTATTCAGATCTTGAATATATATAGGTACCTAACTATGTGCTAGCCTGTTTTATTTTTTAAATTTACTTTGACACCTTAATATATACTTTGCCAGTTTAAATATTGGTTCGTTAGCTTATGAGAATAAGCAGATGGTAAGTAAATATTTGGGCGATGCTATAATTGGCTGATATTGTTGAGTACGCCAGAAAAACCTTCATAATTTTCGCCAATTTTTTTATTGTGAAAGTAGCGGTAACTCTAACTTAGGACACTTTAGTTAGTCTATTATCTACAGAACTCTACCTATAGAAATGGTATCGGTCTCGGTTCGGTCCTCGCACACTGGGGCATGATGATATATAATTTTTATATAGAGATATATAAAAGAAAACAAACCTAAATCATACAAAAAAATATGTATTCAAAAGTTCAAATATTGGTCTTAACTAGACATAATTTACTTAAGAAGTAGTTTCAACCAAATCACTACAATTAAATAAACGAATCTGATATTGCGCGCGAGTAAAATGCAACGAACCTCAGATTGTGCAACTATGTATTAATATAATGTCTAACTAATAAAAAAAAATGCGGTTTGATATTCATTAATGATTATCAAATGCCCTCTGATAAAATAATATTAAATTGTTTTTTCAAATAACTTTCATTTGAAAATTCATTTTCGCGCATGTGTCCCTACCTGGTTGACCGAGGCACACTGGGTTGCCCCAGTGTGCCTCGGTCAACCAGGCACCATACTTATAGGTACTATAAGTATGGACTACTCAATAGAACGAATGGCTAATAGTCACTTACCTACTGATGTGTGATATTATTATAAAAACAAGTTGAATCAAACTAATCAATCTAACCGTAATAATAATAAAGGTTAAATGATTGTTCTGTCTGGTGTTGCTACGATTACTCAATAAAAATCCGGTCCTATCGAGTACTATCTTCGTTATATAGGGTGACTGGTAATTAGTAAATGACACCCTATATTAAAAAAATACTGCTATACATTTTAGTTCGTTTTATTTATCCGTCTGTAAAATTCCGTAATGAAACAAAAAGCTAGCTACTGCAATGAAACAAATATTTTTATGAGTAAATAAAAATAATATAAACACTGCAGACGACATCGTTTATGTAAATCGGGCTGCAGTCATGACCCACTTACAATACCTACAGGCATGTGTCGCAGAATGAATCAAGTGAAAGAAAACATTCATTTGACATCAAAGGTATTATAAATAATGTCATCATTACTTATAAAGCACCTTGACTAATTTTACAAACAAATGTAATTTTGACAACGTTGCGTTAATTGAACTGTATCTCAATACATCCCTGGAGCAACAGAACACATTACCCGAATTCACAGCAGATCCTTTGAAATTTCAATATTTTTGGTACAATAGTTAAAAAATCAATATAATGTGTATTATTAGGGCGTAAAAAAGCTTTTCTATGTTGGCAGCACAACGGCAATCCCCCTGTTATTGCAAATGTTCATAGGCGGTGGTGACAACTTACCGTAAGATGGACCGCCTGCCTGTTTGTCAATTGTCATATCAACCACCTGGCATAGAAAACAATTTACGGATTCAGTCATCATACTAGATTTGGGAAATTAATTCCACTTAAAAAATAATTGCCACAGTGGAAGAGCCTTGTATGAAGTTAAAGAAAATAAGACGACAGACATTAATCAATCCTAATATAGGAAAAATTCGTGGGCGGCTGATGCTTGAATTGTGTATCGTAACCATTTCGTTTAAGCTAAAACAACCGAAGCAATTATCCAGTAAACGACAATTGCAGATCTACCCACGTATCTATTATACGAACCAAGTAAGTAAAATCGATTGCACGATACGTTTGCAACTACCAGTCTGCATGGATGCGCTCTAGTGCTTCGATGGTAATTCAGTAGGTGCGGTAATCGAATCGATCGACATAATTACAATAAAACCACGTGTCAACGATATAATATACAATCTATACAAATTAATACTATAGATACCTTTGCTATTAATTGACCGAGCGAAGCGTCTCCGTTTCACCTTGGGCAAAAAAATCTTTCGTATGTCTGTACCATTGAGGAACAATCCCTTAGAGTAGTAATACCGAGCAATCCAATTCCGAAACTAGTCAGTGATTTGTCACTGATTTTAATCAGTAAAGACCAATCACTGCATCGTGTGTTCTTGACATGACCAATCAGAGCGCATGAGTCCTTGTTAAGACAAGGACAGTCAGAGCGCATTGTGGATGGTGGGAAATTGGCGGAATAGATTGCAAGCAAAATCAACGTCATTACGCTTCTTTGGGTTAATTGTTCAATGGTCTGTACGAATGTACAGATAGCATTTCTCAAACGATTCTCGTGAAATTTTGTTTCAATTCAATTTATATTTTTTTTTTAAAACGTAGTTCAGTGTTAAAAATATCATATTTCAGCAATTTCGGATAAGCTATGCTAAGACACTCGCGAGGTCTACAGCTCACAGTCACAGGATTTTATGGATTCAAATACGATCACTTTGACACTCAAATCATGTGTCTATTGTAGGTAGGCAATTTAGTTGAAAGTTATGGCAGCAAGAATTCCACCTAACACGCAATATCACATGGTTTTAGGTGTGTTCAGTAATAACAATGTAGATTTCTGTACCATAAACTCTAGTTGATTAATTCCACGCCATAATAAGGCACTTATGAAAACAAATAATGCCTATTAGGTATTTGCCAAAAATCTCAAAGCATTGTATGGGCGGTTTCACCCGCTTTCCCGGGATAAAAGTAGCATATGCCCCTCTCCATACCATAGGCTATCAGCGTGCCATATTCACTATCACGCCACCGATCAGGATTAACGTAACAAACAAACAAACATTCGCATTTATCATATTAGTTAAATTAGGATTAGTTAATTATGGGAAAGGTTCAAGTGGATATTAACATAAAATAAAATACTTGGCTGCGGTATTCTTTATGGTGGAGGTACTTCCCGACTCCCCGAGTCGAGTTACTTTTTGAGCGCAAAAACTCTATACGTATAGGTTAGTCCATTTAACTAATTATGTGTATAAACATACATAAATTGAATACCTAAATGGCTTTGACTTTGACATCTAAGATAATATTAATTTTACGTGATTTGTTTACCTTTAGCTGTCATCCCTTCGGTATTATAGGTGGCAGGACCAGGCCCAGCTTTTGTGATGGTTCCTGGAGGTTCCAACTTCTGTCCGAATGTAAAAGCTGGAGCCCGGGGTTTGCGAGATTCTGGTGGTGGCTTTCCTACAATCCCAAAATTGTTTACTTAGTACATAGCTATAACAAAATATTGAAATAATTGGACTGTTTTACAAAAAACTTAAACCGAATTCAAATTACACTAAGAAGTAATCAAATCCTGATCTGATGACAATGGGACCAAACGGGAAGTGTACCCTTCCAGTAAAAAAAATAATTTTCCAAATCGTTTAATAAATGACGGAGTTATGAGGTAACAAACATAAAAAAAAAAAAAAATGAATTGAGAACCTCCTCCTTTTTTTGAAGTCGGTTAAAAAGTCGCAAATTTCGGAAAAAAGTATACAATAGAACATTTATAGTAGCCAATGTAAAACCTCATAGTACCTATATCGCATGCACTGATAGATTTCACCTTGGACACGGTCAATGTTTCACCCACGTTCATTACAAATAGCCGGCCAATATCTTTCGATTGTTGAGAAGACTCTTAGATAAATCATAAAGATGCCTACACTTTGAAACATTTGGCATTGTGAACTCTCCTAAGACTTTGGTTACTTACCCCAAAGATATCTATTCATATGTCGATTCACAAACACAATCTTCGCGATTAGTCCATAACACGTGATAGATATAAAAAGATCGATAACAAACAGATTTTACAGGATCCAAACGGAACATAACATCGCGTGCGATATTATTTGGCGAATAACATTAGCAGTATGATGTCACGTTGTGTACCAACATCGAACGAACAAGGCCGGTGTGTTTGCGGAGCGCAGGCGATAATCTCACTATCCAAAACACAACCTCCGGAGGGTGACGTAAGCGTCAGCACACGAGATCGCGAACAATGCGAAAGCGATACTAGCTTCGATACAAGAAATGAACATACTTTATCTAAATATGCGATATACTCATTTCAATTAACAATATGTCTCAATTCAAAACATTTTTTGTGAGAAAACATGGAATTTCCACAGGTTTTGTTTTCGGTATCAACAATGTTTGCTGACATTTGCATTGTATTGTAAGAACAAATATGGTTTACTTATTTGTTATTATTTCACACACATCACGTTCTGTCGTCTCCTAAATGTACCTACCGTGCAATTGAAATTTTATATAAAATTTTCGAGACAGATTTACAATAGTTTTGAGAAATAATTTCTTTTTGAATGATTCTGAAAGTTTAAATTAACTAAACTGCGTATTATTTTGAACTTTTATAAAAATTTTGGATAATATAATAATCATTTACGAGACAAAGTGAAACGGTTTCCGGCTCTTTTAGAGTTTTAGTCTTTTAACGTTAGTACCGAGGCAGAAAATTAGTTTTTTTTCGAGTTTTTATTGTTTTTTACCTTCGTCAATATGAATAGTTATTTCAGTGACCATAGAAGTAGTAATTTAGCACATTATGTTATGAATGTTTTTTGTATTAATATGAGCCATATTTGCACGTTTCTTTAAACCGTAAAACTGACTTTTGATTTTGGGAAATTTACAAAAATAGTTAATATTAAACAAAAAGTATCAATTCCACAATACGCCAAATGAAGTACTGGGAGATTAAACCAGAGAGACAAGGTGATCATGGCATGTGTGTGTAGTACGTACAGAGTAAAACCCTAACATAATGGTATCCAAGAATAATAAACCCGGTTGGTTGACGATATTGAGTGAGGGGTTTGTAGCAAACACCTGGATATAAACTGCAACGGCAATATACGGATATATGGTGCAAGAAGATGAGGCTTACACTTACACCCAGCAGTGCAGTGAGGTATATTGGATAGAAACAGTAAATGCAGGTGACATTGTTTTGCAAATAATAATGTTTGCATTCTTGAATGCATTATGGGATATAATAATGGATCTAGCATTTATATTTTACCTATGAGAGAAGGCAGAGAAACTACAGCTGGCCCAGGACTGGCAGCTTCAGCAGCGATAGGCCCACGACGTGTTGTAGGTGTCCACGGATTTTGCCTAACGCCCATCGGTGACTCACACGGATATATTTTCTTCGACAACGATGAAGATGTGCGGTTTACTTCAATTCCAGCTCTCTTTCGACTTGATACCACCTAAAAAAATATTGAAATTAACTGATTGTCCGGAATCTCATTTCATATAGGTTGTCCACTGCCAAATGAGATGGAGCAGAGAAGTTTTTACTCCTATTACTCTGATATATGTTATTGATAAGGCTGACAATAAAAGTCCAATTTCATCAGATAAACGTCTAAAATTATGCATCATAAGGCGCAAGGGGGTCTTGCCTAATACTGGAGGTAAAAAGTAATGACGATTTTTAGTTACCTACCGATCTCGCCGTACTCATGTCGGATTTTGTGGTCATCATAGATTGATTCATGACTGATGAAAATTAAACTACAAAACACGATAAAATATTTTATCTAAAACCATAACAAATGTTGATTGACTTTTTAAATAACAATGTAAAACATTTCAATAACATCAAAAGCAAAATAGCAGCTATTCAACGACAAGCTGTTTGTTTTTTCAGGAATTTCCGTTCGGTACATATATATTATATTATAATAAAACTTTTTAGTTTTATATTGTTGGATATTATCCGGACTCTGTGTTGCTTATTGCATATCTATAAAGTTTGTCCCACACAGCCATTAATTATAATTTTAAAACCGTAGACTTAATATATTTTCGCAACGATAAGCAGTACAATACTTATGAACCTCAGAGTAAATATAAGCTAAATAGATACCTACTTATCTCTATGTTATGAACAGTTTGGGAGAGAGAAAGAGACGCAAACTAAATTTTGACATACTTGTTATGCATCGAGGATCGAAGAACAACCCCTTTAGTAGAATCAATCATCAAAACAAATCACTTCATCTTGTGTTCTTGACTTGACCAATCAGAACGCATGAGTCCTTGAATTTGCCAACCAGAACGCATATGTCCTTGAATTAGCCAATCAGAGCGCATTGTCGATGGTGGGAAATTGGTGGAATAGATTGCAAGCAAAATGAACGTCATTGCGCTTCTTTGGGTTAGTTTTTCGATGTTTTTATCTGGCCCGCCAAGACAGCCAGCCAAGCGAAGCGCAAGAAATTTCAACCACAATAAAAAAAAATAAAAAAAAACAAAAGCAACTTACAAAAAGAAGTGAAATCCCACCAAAAACATTTTTATGTAAAATGTTGCCAAGACATATGGCTCGCACTGTCAAAATGTTATGAGATCTCATGTAGAGCCAAGCTTATAACTCTACATGCCCTAACTTCACAAACTCTACACCTTAGTCAAAATATGTGGCTTGGGCAGTGCGAGCCATATGTATTGGCAACATTTTACATAAAAATGTTTTTGGTGGGATTTCACTTCTTTTTGTAAGTTGCTTTTGTTTTTTTTTTATTTTTTTTTATTGTGGATGAAAAAAAAAAATGGGATGTTACTATAAATCTCACTCTATCACATCTGTCTGTGTCTATCCACCTTATGTTAGACTGTCCGATCTTTGATCACACTAAAGTAATATGTTTTTGTAGCAAATTATACAATAGTTGTTTTAAAATTCCATAAGTAAAAATAAATACACTACATCTCTTCTAAATAGGATAAAATGAAGTCACTTTCCACGTCTGTCTGTCGTGTCTGTCTGTTTGTTTATCCGCTAACTGCTCTTAAACCACGCAACGAATTTTGATGCGGTTTTCACCATCAGATAGTTGAGAAGGTTTATATATAAAATAAAATCTAATAAAGTTTTTATATAAGTAGAAAAAAAATCATTTTGCAACCAAGTCGTCGAAAAATCAATTTATATGGCTTACGTAGCCATCAAAAAGATGTACTACGGAATTGTGTGACCGGACGGGGTGCGGGTGGCGCGCAAATAGCTCCACTGACACCACATTACGACATTGCACTCGTGCTCAACCAGGACGGGTCGCTAGTTAGGTACATATTTATTTATTTATTTTCGGAAAGCTAACATCTATTTATTACATACCTAATTTATGATAATACAAAATAATAGAACTAAAAATAGCCATTTACAAGTTTTCAAAAATGAAATACAATTATGATGAAGTGGACGATAACAAGAAAAAAAAGTTATTTATTACGCAATGCTGGTAGAATAGAAAGGGGCAAAAGATCGGAGCGACAAAGAAAAAATAGATGCGGTGGTAAAGCCGAAAGGAAGATATTGCCATAGAAAACCTAGGTAACTGGGTTTACCTCATGTCTCGATCATTCATGCTAGTTTTTACCTACTACATTAAAAAAAGTTTTGAGACACTTTTCAATACTACATAATGTTTTCGAAATTGTTGACTGATTAAAATAAGTACTGTTGTTTTTGTAGTCCACTTAGAACTTACCATAACTTAATTACTTGACCAACACGCGAATGTTACCACATTTAAAAAACCATTATACAAACCTTATCGAGCTTAATCTAACTTGGGTGAAGGTGAATACTCAGAAAAGAAAAAGAAAACTTACAATGAAATAAATTCGTTGAAATGAAAATGTTGTATTAAAAATTGCTTGCTATTTTACATGATTTCCACAACATATAATTACTTTTAGTAATTAAAGTTTTTAGGTATATTAAGCTCCTTGTAGGACAGTTGCAGTCTCGTCATCGGTAACCTACTAAAACAAAATTCGCAAAAAAAAAACACAACCAGCATTATAGAAAGCTGTTCCTCCTTTTAAAGATAATGTGACATAAGGTACACTGAGCAATTTTGCAATAACATGATATGTACCTAGAACAATTTACCATGGAATGATTTCCTTGATAGGTACGTACGTTGTACGCAAATAACAGGTACGTGGATTACGTAACTTTATTGCAATGAAATTCAGATTGAAATTACCTCAGAATTGGTAGAAATATTACAAAATCGGAAATGGTTCCATTTCTAATGAACCACTGTTTGTATTTTCAATTATTAGAACGTGAAAAAGTTATCAGAAAACCGATATATTGAACCGATTACAATTCGAAAATGACTGAAATTAAGTAACGTAATCGCCTCGCTGATGTTCATGGGAAAACGTATGTCAAATAATTCCTTGCAACCATAGTTTTCGATTTTCATAGTTTCATATCAAAAATATTACAGCTCATTTTTTTTTTATAACATTAATTTACAACAAAATCTTTAATTGTGCAGTACGCCTACCATGAGTTTTCTACGCTAACGTAATCTACAGTCGCTATCGACTACAGTGAAACATTTTGTATGAAATGCTTCCAAAAGTGTCCACTAGAGGCGCTGCTCGCCATGCAAAATATCCACTTACCCTGACTTACCCCTTATTCATAATCGCTTTTTAACTAAATCAGTGTAATAGTGTCCTCCGTCTCACTCTTTCGATCACCAAATGTCACGTGTCAGATAAAGACTTGAGAATTTTAGCTAATCAACGTTTGATAACTTCATTATGAATAAGGGGGTTAGACTTAGAAGAAAAAAATATGAGTAATTTATTTTGAGCTGGAACTTTGTACAGAGAGTCTATATTGTACCTCGTTTGAATAGATTAGATAGGTACACCCTTTTCTTTACACGCTGTTATAATATAGGGGAAGGGAGGGCAAGATGGAATGGCTAAGTTATATATACCCTATAAGATTCTTGCACGTTGTACCTATATAGGTTAGTACAGTACCTACCTAATACCACAGTTTAATACGTTGACTAACAATTAGACGATCAATTAATGTCATCATATGGCAAAACTAGTCAAGTTACTCGTATATTTATGAGTAACTTAACTAGTTTCGTCGTCGCCCTCGTACATCGCCTACACAAGGTAGGTAGGTACATTAAACATGCGAATGACGAGTATCCAAATGATTTATCAATTTATTATAATTCTAACATGCGTATCTCATTAGGTATATGCTGTCGTTTGACAAGCTTCATTCTTGTTAGGCACGACTTTAATTTGTGGTTAGGATGTGTAATCAGGTGAAGAGTTTATTGATCATTTATCCTGAACTAATTTCATTGATCATTGACAAAGACCATCTGAGAGCCAACCACCATCTCATAAAAAAAATAATTATAACCTTACTTGTCTTTTATCCTTTTTTGACGTCGGATGTCAAAGAAGGACGTAACACAAGTAAGGTTATAATATTAATGAAATATTCGTATTTTTAATTAAAATATTATGGAGCAACATTATGAATGCTTTGTTCGATTATTCGTCATATCTTTGTCCACGTACACTATACTATACCTAACTTTCGACTAAATCGTTTCTTTAGCGCCATAAACATGTTTCTTTCTAGTTCTGAATACGACATAATACGATGTTATTTGATTATATTTATGGAATGTTGTGGTGCCTACACACATCCAAATAGAAAAAATGTATACCTACCTATCGAGGGCCAGTCACAAAGAGAAAGAAAAGCTTATTCAGTGCCAGGTAGTGCGAGTCACTGTTGTCATGAAAAATAAGTAAAATCGTATTTGGGCCATTCGTTTTGCGTCATTCTATCATCGCGAAATATCAAAACTTTTACTCGATAGGTTTCTCTGACAAAAGATAAAGCTTTTATTTATTGTTGTTTATAATATTTATGTAGCCTTCAATTGAGTCAACTTATTATAGTAGGTAATTTCATTAAAGAACTCTAATTATATATTATAACTAAGTGTGTAATAAAGTATAAACTATGTAACATATAGGTTCAATACCTACGTATAAAATATATTGTCGTATTGCATACACAACCCAAATCGCCCGCCTCCATCCTTGCGGTAGGATTGAATTGAACCTGTGAGAAAGGATCGTCTAAAAACCTGCCCTGACTGTGGTTTTCACCAATACCTAGGTATAAAAAGGCAGACATGGAACTATCAACATACTGATGATGGGCATTAGAAATTAAAATTACTAACTGCCAGTTTCTGAAAGCCGAATCAAAGTTAATCTATACCTGTCATTATAAATGACGTCTGAAATGACAAATACGGCAACAGTTTTGATAGATTAACATTGATTTGGCCAAGATTTGGCTTTCAGCTTTCAGGATTTAAAGTCACACTCTGTCACACTAAGTAGCTATGTAGTCACGCACGGCCGTGTGGTTCCCGGCGTAGAATAGGGCCAACCCTTCCAATCCTGAGGGTGTCGTAAAAGGCGAGTAAGCAGCGTCCATCTGTGATACGTCATCTACTGCGATCACCAACCCGCCTGCTAAGCGTGGTGATTAAGGCAATACCCCTCTATATGCAATGGGGGAGGCCAATGTTCAGCAGTGGACATCCATGGGCTGATATGAAATGTAGTTTTGAAAACTTTTCCCAGTAGATTGTAAAGCTATGGCCGAGCAAAAAGCTGGAATATTTAAGATAAATTGTTTATGGTTAATTAATTTGCTAATTATCTTTCCTTAATGTGACTATCGACACCGACTACAATATTATGGAATAAACAACCACTGTTTACGCCTTGCATGTGCTACGCATGCCTATTTATTAACACAGCTAAGTGATGTAAGTACCTACATAACAAGTTATATTTTATGTAAACACACCACTAGTACATAGAGTCCTACAAATACTTAACAAGTTGTAATGGATTGTTAACTTAATCCTGATAGTTCCATGGTAAATCCTTAACATTCAATAGTGCCGATTCTGTTGTAAATTACACTAAACTAATTTTAGTCTTGTGTTTTAGTCACATCACATCTCTTTCTTGGAAAAAAAAGAGAACATAAGTATTTAAAGCTGTAAAATTAGTGTTGTTTTGTCGTCTACATTACATTACCCGCAGTATTTAGACGTAACCTTATGGTGCGTCCATGCTTGGCGAACCGAGCACGAGCCGAGCAAACGAGCCTACAACGAGCCTTCAACGAGCACGGTTCGAATCCCGGCACGCGAGCCCGTCCACGCTACGCGAATCGTGCTCGCAGTGTGCTCGTTCGAGGCCCCGCTCGTGCTCGGTTCGCCAAGCATGGACGCACCATAAAATATTGAAAACGATTGGACTAATTTGTCAGGACAACATTTCTTTAATCTTTTTCTTATGTTCTTTGTTAGAAAGAGACATAGTAATCAGCACCAATATCAGGCTTATGTAATACACAAAGCATTACACTAACTTTGTATGTACATACCTAATGGAAAATTAACAACCATATTTCAATGGCGTGTCATCTGTGTGACATCATTATTAGTCAAATGAAATATCTATAGTTAAAAAATTGCTTGTCTGGTTACCATACACTCAACTTACTTATAAAGAAACTAATAAGGATATTTTATAATCTAAATCTTGATTTAGAGAGAAGCTGCATTTTCGATATGCAGCTAAATATAAAATGCTTGTTTATTTTAGGTATAGTATTGACCGATTTATTAAAGAACGTCTTGTTTGTGTACCTATTGATTAATGGCCGATTCCTATAATTTACTAATAATGAAGCAAAGACGTCAAAGCTTTGCAAAGTAGATACCTATCACTGGTAAAATTAGCTTATAGAATTGATCTATATGCCCAGTTTGGCTATAAAAAAATCTACCATTGGTAAGCAAAACGATTCGTTTTTGTTTATAGAAACCGGGCATAAAGGAATATAGGTACCAGTTTAAAAAGATTTAAATGAAAGCGTTTGATTGGGCGTCAGGCGGAGATTTCTGGAAATGTAGTAGGTATATTGGATTATAAAAGTAACTAAATAAATACGGGTTTTTAAGAAACCAATATACATAAAATTATTTTAAGAAGCATCGCAGCGTAGGTGGTTTCGTCAGAATTCAGAAAACACCGTCATTCATTCATCGCAATATAAAGGTGTGGATACCTTTATTGTATACAATTAGTTAATTATTAGTAAGACATTGAATATGAGCTTGTTGCTTGTCCACTTGTCCAGTCTATTCAAGGTACCTACACGTTATCCAATAAATAGTAAGTGTTGTCTCAATTGAGCTAGTTTGCCGATAACCTGCCTGGCAGCCGGTCGGTGCAAAACATGCCGTCATCGACCATTTCGTACTCACACGCATACATTTCATTGCTTCATCACCAGGAAATATTTAGCTAAGAGGTCGAAATGTTAAGGACGATGCAACAAACAAGGCAAAGATAGCTTAAATAGCTTATTTGATCCAAGAGCTAAAATTGGATCACTGTCTGAAGATATATCAACAGGAAACTCCTCCATAGAATCAATGAGCTCGTGATAATTTTAAGAAAATTGGCATACGGAAGGACCTTCTGCCACGACATAGCTGGTACACTTTTGTAATAAGTGATAATTTGTTTCTAATTATACAAATAATATCAACTCGAGAACTGATTTACATGTGTATGCAAATACAAGAAGTGGCTGTTTATGTGGTCATATTAAAAAAAACCAAAGCTATAAATCGTTTCAGATCGTGGGCTGAAATATAAGAAAGTTCACAATATAATTACGTCATCTCAACGACTAAAACATAGTACCTACCTAAGACATGGTCATATTGTGAATTTCTTTATTAGTATGTCTACTGGTTTAACGACAGGAAAGGATTATGTAGAAAGAATTTGCAGTTACTTAAGTGAAAATTGTCCTGGCCTACAAATCTCGGAACGCACTGTTCACATGCAATCCAATCCGTTCCTTTAGTCACAAACATCCAAACTGTCTCATTACTAATAGTTTAGGAATAGAATAGTGAGATAGTCATCATCATCAGCCTGTGGACGTCCACTGCTGGACATAGGCCTTTCCCAATAGTCGCCACATCTTCCGGTCCTCCACTGTCCCCATACACCCACCACCCGCCAAGTTTTTCAGTGGAATAGTCAAAATATAAAAAATATTCTAAAGAATTGATTGAGAAATTTACTTATAGAAATGAAAGACATTAATTAACGTTGGATCGTGAGCTGTAAGTACTGACTTATTTGATGAAGTAGGTTTGTGAGTAGATGACAGAAGAATTTTAAGAATCTTACATCTTCATGTAAACCTAACAATAATAATGACATCATACAAAACACATAGTTGTACGTTCTTTTATTATTGCGTAGGAATTTATGTAAGTATGTAAGTGGTCTGGCTGGCAATTTTATTGAATCAGTGCAATACCTAGGCAGTAAGTAATGATACGGGGAGACTGTCGTATGTCGGCAAATAAACAGCTCAAAAATAACAACGATTAAACACTGTTACTGTTAATCTCTAAGCTAATCACTAATAGAGAAGTACTACCAGTTTAGCAAGTTCAGCTTGATCTAAAATATAATGTTATAGGTATTAAAAATAAGTAAAACTCGTCTTTACTCACCTACTAAAGAATACAGCGAGCGTGCCTGATTCTGGCGAACTTGTTATCAGCCGATGAAGTTAGAACAGAAAATATTGTATGATAAATATTAAAAACGAGGTACCTATTATATATTACAAGTTAATAGTAGCGAATTTTCGAACAGCAAGAGCTGTCGTCGGGAAAGCGCGGCGGTCGGTCGTCGCGGTGCACTGCGGTCGAATGTGTTCGTTCGTTCTTTGTAGGTACCTCTACGTTTCTATTTCACCGCTTGAATTTTGTCATTGAGCTTCGCTTCAACGCGCGTGGTCGCTTCCCGCCAAAACCGGTTGCCTGGGTTACGCGACGCAACAGTTACGTCACCGACCGTTCCTTTACACGCTACCTTTATTGCAGCTATTTACTTTTATTTACATAAAAAAAAAAGGAAATGTTGGAATTGGTTTGGATAGGCATACAATGCATACAATACACCATCATACTTTTTATGACACACTAGTGCTTTATATTACCGCAAACCGCACAGTTTTACGATAGGTAGGTATAATCGATTATGATTAGTTTGTACCTCACTGCAAGTGATGTGTAGGTGTAGATAGAACTTTAGTTCTCTTGGTAGTTTGTGAGATAGACCAAGCGGAGCATTCGGTAAAATAGTACCTACATGACATTCGGCAAAATAGACAATCTGTCTGTAAAAAAATTTTTGGTATTCTGTATTACAGACATGTTCATGCATGCATGCACACAAATGCATGTACTGTGTGGGACTCGAATCCACGACCTGCGGCGCGATAGGTGGATCAAAGTTGTTAAAAGTTTTATGTCCCTGTATGTAATATACAAAATAACAACAAGTGTAATAGTTTTAATCATAGATTAACCTTGATTGGGCTTTCAGAAACTGGTGGTACCTAAGTATTATTCTTACACTATGCAATCATAGAAATACAAATGGTTGTTCTACAAATATTTTCGTGAAGTGTGTGTGATGTTTCCTGCCTTTGCGATACAAATAAAATACGTAAACATAAGTTACAAGGCTGGGAAATCTGAATCTTTCGAGTTTTTTTTTTTTTACCTTCGTAGGACAATATTGATAGATGTTTCAGTGATTAGCGACAGTAGAAGTTCATTTGTGGTATGAATGTTTTTTGTATAATATGAGCCATATTTGAACATTAAGTACTCACGAACATTTTGGGAAATGTACAAAAATAGTTAATCTTAAACAAAAAGTATCAATTGTACAATGTGCTATAAATGACCTATTATGGTCGCAAATCACTGAAATATCTATCCATATTGTTCTACGAAGGTAAAAACTTGAAAAAAAAACAAATTTCCCGCCTCGTAAAAAATAATTATATAAATATAATTCTTAGTGCCTCAAGGTCCCCCCGGTAACGCCCTGAGCCGAGGTTTGTGCCCCACCTGGGGCGCTTTCAGGCATATAACCCCGATTGAGAGCTTGCTCGCCGATTTTGTCAGAATCCTAGTAGTAAATAAAAAAAAAAGGTAGGAATAAGTCGTGAGTTTCCGAATTCCGACCTTAAAAATCTATTCACACCCAGAAAGTTGCTTGAACAAATCACATGTATCATTACTATAACCGCTGGTCCCCGCATGCAGCAAACAAAACGGCTCCTCATGGAGCTCAAGGTAATATGGTACCTACCTAAGACCTAACCTACCTACCCAAAAACGGATAGAAAGTGTTTTTAAAATTAGTGAATCTTTATTGTTACTAACTAAACAACAACTCAAAAAAATACTATATATATCTAAAATTAAATATCTAGCATCTCTTCCATACGTATGGAGTAAGGCACGTCATGAACGGAGGTCCAATTGACTGTCTTAGACCGAGCTATTATGTCCGACACTTTTTGATCTCGGTACTCTTGCCAACGCCGCTCTTCTACGAATGTTTTGAACAATTGTTTCTTTGTTGGTATCTGTAAAGCAAGTAAATGTAAGTAGCATCATTTTCATTATAAAACAACCTAGGTAAATTGAACCACTGATGAACTTGATCTCTCCCAAAGCGTGATAAAGCCAAAGAAATGATAAACGCCAATATGTCCTATTTTCATGTCACTATCAACTATTTTTAGTTTAGGCACAAGGAACCTACTTGGGCCATCCTAAATTAAATAGATGATTGTTCCGCGAGCTCTCTGGCTAGATGGAGATACACATTATTTCCTTCGAAGGGAAGTTGAAACTGCTCGGCGAAAGTAGTAATACACACCTTTTTATCTAAATAATGCTCTATACGCGTCCATATGTTGGCGGTATTGCGTTGTAGAAGCCATATTTTTGGCAACAACAAGCAATCTACAGGAGTCAGCGCCACAATGCGTCTATCTCGCATGTTCTCGCCAAAACCAAAACTTGAACCAGGATTAAATTTGCATACCTATAAATAAATCAATGGGTAGTCAGGCATTACCATAATATTAATTCTACGGAACTGATTATGTTCTTTACAAACATAACTTTTAGTCTCACCATTAAGTATCTCTTTCTACAAAAAACTTAAGGATAAGCTTTCAAATTAGTCCGATTGCTTATTTTTAACGTAAATGCCATCAAACTTGATCATGACAATTTTCCCGTAAATACCAATGGCATAGATTAATTTAACAACTTTAAATATTATATATTATTTATTCAATAATGTTTGTAAGAAAGAAATGTGTAGTGACTAAATAAGTTTCGTTGTTGTTAAAAACTATTTGGTTATATTTACGGCCCTTTATGATTTAATAATATTTCATGTCAAAGAAAATTAATTCACTTGTGTCAGAAACTAGGTCGCCTATTTATTCCAGTCAGAGCCTCAGAGCTAAATTTCTTTAAATTCTCCACAGTTGTAAACAACAGAATCAGCACCGAAGTGTATCTTCTACAGTATATGTAGTAAAGATGAAACAAAAACCTGCATGAAGAAGGTTCGAAGATTTTCAGGTGGTTTTTGTACGACTGGTGTAAGACTTAACCTGAAAAATGGCACACTTAATTAATAATATCTATAATCGTTACGTTTCTCTTTGTTCCGTTAGGATAAACAGAGTAAAATATAACCTTATTGAGTCCCGAGTCTGTTCCGAAGATAGTTCATCTTCAAATAATACCACTCGGCTAATAGCGCTAGGTCTCTTGGATTCCTTATGATCTTCAATTATTTGTACGCTCTCACGTTTAGAACCTGTTGATTGCCGTTGAGAACTGTTTTTTTTTATAAAACCTTCGTTTGTTGGATCCAGTACGGGTCCACTGTCTTTTTCGTGAATTTCTTCACTTTCTGTTGATGTTGAAGCACGGTTGAGGTTCTTGTATGCTCCAAAATATTTTTTATCAAAGTCCTGTTCACTTTCATCTTTTGGTACCTATAATAGAAGTACAAGTTCTGATTAATAGTTTATCTTAAGAAACGTGTAAATACATGAATTAAAACATACAAATGGATCATATAGTGCAAAGTAGTTCCGTCCCAAATAAGATGTGGTGACCACTTGAATTGTTTCAATCATCTGACATTGACCCGACAGTGTAAAGTAGACAAAATTGGGTACTTCTACGCCATCTCCAAAGATGGTTTCATTTATTGCATACGACTTCATCTTGGCCACGATACAACCTTCACGAAGGGCGACCTAGTAATAGAAAGCAATGCTTTTTATCAATGAGTCTGTTTTTATTTTAAAGATATCAAAATGACCACTATAAACCTCACCTCATCCAAAGCATCAAAATAAGTAAACGCTAACATCGCATGCCGCACTTTGTCCCATTGCTCCTGCACAGTGGCCTGGAGTATATTTTTAAAATCTGGTTTCATCATTGCCAGTAGTTCACAGTGACCTGATTATAAATAATCAATTAGTTTTTAGACGTAGCACCATAATCTTCATTTTAAACCTAATGAAACTTCTGAATAATAATGTCAATAGTTATTACCTACACTTTATTCTGTTGATCAGCATGACCTTCTTTAAGGTTTTGAGGCTTTCGAACTGGGTCACTCGCTGACTATTTGACCTACGTTAGTCATCATTAGGAAATTAGTTATTTACTTTATTAGGCAGGTAAACTTCTTACCAGTCGTTGTACAAGTGGCGGTCCTCGGTATATTATGCAGCAAAGAAACTTCGCCAAACATATCACCAGGGTGCATCACACCAATGTCTACTGATACATACTGCTGGAGCAATTCATCGAAAATCGAATGGCTGACTATGACGTCACCAGTTACAATGAAGTAGAGAGCGTGTGCCTCTTGATCCTGACGTACAATGGTTCGCCCTGGACCGTAATATTTAAAGTAGGTAACCGCCGCCAATTTTCTCTTTACATGCTGTATGATAAAATATAAAGGCAAGGACGGGACTATAGTTAAGTCTAAAATATAATCATTCAGCACAGAACCAACGATGTATCGTAAAAGTATAACTTACATTTGGATAACGTTTAAAGCATTTTAATCCGCCCAATTTTTTGTAAATATATTTCTTCTCCTGCTCTGAGCGTTCTTCGGCATGCTTATTCAAGAGCGCTTTATCCTGTAAGGTCACTTATTTGTTGCGAAAACCAATGATTTACCAACTGAAAATTCAGTCTCTTAACATTATCCACTACGATGTTACAGGGAAATCGAAAGTGCCATGAGTGGCTTCTTGAAAATAATGTTACGGCTGCTTTACTTCTCGACTTACTCCGGATGCCGTAACCCCAGATTTCAGTTTTTTTCGTTGGGAGCATAAAATACTACTAACAAAAAGGTATTTTGTGACTTCAATTTGAAGTACTGCTCTTATTACTGGGTTGAATCAAGCAAACAGTGCTGTTTGTTACTGAGTTGAATTGGGAAATATTTATCTTACGGTAATTGTCAAAAGCTGTTTTTTTTTTGGTTTTGACCGAACGTCTTGCTGGACCCTTCGCTTAACGTCATCAAAACCTTCATATTCCTCTACGGCCTCCATCAACCAATATGTATTGACCATTACTAGCCGCCCAAGAGCGCGAAAGAGGCATTTGGCTCGGAACTTCTTTTTCATCAATAATTCCGGGTCCTGTAAAAAAATAACAATCTAGGTACTAATAATAATAAAGCGGAAGAGATTTTTTGTTTGTATTTTTTTATTTTGTTTAAGTGGGCTAATCTCTGGATCTACCAGTCGGAATAAAAAATTGTCGGATTCAATAATAGGAAGCTACACTATCCCCAAGTATTATAGGCTACTTTTTATTCCGGGAACTCGGGTAAAACCGCGGGGGACAGCTAGTACGTAATAAATATGGCAAACATAAGTGCATCATAAGGTAGGTATTTACTGCTAACCGTTACTCTTTCATTACAAGTCACCGTATTGTACCGTCTGTAGGTACTATTCTATAAGATTTTATTTATTTTCACCTGTCCCGGTGTCTGTAATCAAATCTTGCAAGTTAAATTTGATCCACTTCCCGTTTCCGATTGAACTCAAATTTGCGAAATTTGAGTTCAATCGGGAACGGGAAGAAATCTCACAGGTTCTAGGGTCTGTCTCATGATGAAGTTTGTCGATTATTGTTTGTAGCTTGTTTAAAAATTAAACCTATACGTATAATATTTTAATTAATAATAAATACACGTGAGATCTTCCTACACCCCCCACACGAAAATCACAAGGGGGTCCTTGTGATATTTCGTGATTTTCCAAACCTCCGGCCCCCTTTGAGCCTCACCTGATTATTGCACAACCCCTAAGAAAGGGCGGATCCAGGGGGGGGTCATGGGGGTCATGGACTCCCCCTGGGCCTCGGCCGTCTAGGTCAGTCAGAGGTTTCTTTTCAGGTTTAAGTATGATTTTTTCGCGCTGCGAACTAATGGACCCATTTTGAAAATTCTTACAAATGTACTCTATTTCCGTGTGAATCTGCGGGTACCTAACAGCTATAGCATTATGTATTTTGAAACCCATCCAAGCAGGATATAAGTGTGTGACCCCCCCCTGACCTGAAGGCTGGATCCGCCCTTGCCCCGAAGATGTTACCTGATGAACCTTATATGTGTGTAGCGACATCTATCAGTAACAGTGAGATAGTTCACACACGGAAAGATAGATGGCGTGGCGCCACATTATCCTGCATCGCGCTTCAGAAGTTTTCTCGAGAATCTGCATATATACAACTGTCCGACATGTACAAAAAACCCTTATCAATCTACTGAGATTTTCTATAGTGGCCACCTTCACGCTAGGTCATAAAAGACGGCACACTATTCACTATTCCTGGCAACCCCTTACGAAGCGTCAGAGACCCTCTGCGGTAGGTCACGCCGCCAGAGTACTCGCCCCTGGTACTCTTGAGAAAATGTGAGTCGCACCGTGATTGCTCACTACCATTTGTCCCGAATGGTACCGGAGCTGTTAAAAGTCGCTCACCACGTGCACCCCACTAGCTGCGTCTGTGCCAGTACTTACGCAAGCGCAAGCACTAGCTCAAACACACCCTAGGGTGCTTGCGGATTCAATCCCCGCTGGAGACGCCAGAGAAGCTGACTTCCATTTCTCCATGAATGGTACCGGAGCTGTCATGCGCGCTCACTGCCCAATACGAGTCCACGTATCTACCCAATGCCTACAGCTGGGTTGCCGGAAAACTAATCCAACGGGTAGCCCTCTACTTTCTATCCAGGAAAGCAGTCTTCTCACGGCCCGCAAGGACCACTACGGACGGACAGTTGGACCGCGGTCCCCAGGCACGATGACCCAGCCTGGCGGAAGATCTTCCCTTTTAAATGGAGGTGTCATCCACCTTGCACCTCCATATGTGTTTAGTTACGTTACAGAATAAAAAAGATTACACATCATAGTTATTTTATTAAACCTTAAATCATGGTTACCCTAACATAAGACTCGTGGCCCGTGGCTCACACAGATCGATAAAGTTAAGCAGTCACCGATGAGGATATGGTATACGGAGTGAACGAATGAATACCTATATAATGGTATTTCAAATCGCGCGTTTTTCGTGCTTCGGAAGGCCGTAAAGCCATTGGTCCCGGCTATCACTTCATTGTGATAGTCATTAAGCTAGTTGAAGGCCTCCTACCCTAGGCGGCTTGAAAACTCCAACAGTAGGTTAATAACTAACCTACCTCTACCAATACGCAGTGGTAGGGCGAAGTGGAGTATCTGCCTATTCCTATCCCATTATTTGCGAAAGGAGGCCTTTGCTCAACAGAGGGGCAATATGGGCTGATGATGATGTTGTTTTTTTTAATTAAATGGGCTTGCGTTTGACTCGCCCATAAGGGACGAAGACGAAGCCTAAGATGGAACACCTTCTGGGTAAGCACCCAGAAGGTTTACCTATTCACTCTGGCCTTGAAAGTCGCTAGATTGTATGAGTCAGGAAACACAGACGCTGGAAGCAAGTTCCACTCCCTTGCTGACCGTATTATAAATGAAGATGCAGAACGCTGTGTCCGTATGTCAACAACGTACGGGTGAAGATTTTCCCTGACGTCTTGTGGTTCGGTGTACGAATGGATCCATCCCAGAGATGGCATCAGTGCTACATAAATGACTGCATTGTGCTTTATAAAGTTGAAGCAACTGCCTTGGCGTGAAGTACCGCTTGACCTTAGAGTGGATACCAGCTTTCTAGCAGCTGTTTCTGCCTTCGACTCAATAGAACAGCCAAAGTTTATTTTGGCTGTTAAGGTGAGGAGATCAAGCCGATCGCATATTGGCAAGGATATAATTATTTTGGAAAGTAGGAGCCTGGTGCGTCTTATTTTTTCTTGGTCTGAGCCTGCGTCTTGGTGGCATTAAAAGTGACCAGATTGGCTTTACCCTAATCAGAGACTGTCTGTAAGGTCACGTTCAAATGCTCTACCATAGCCATGCTGATATGAAAAACTCAGGAAACACTGCACTTTAAAGAATATGTTTACTTACGTTTTCTTTGTCTGACTTTGCATTTTTCCTTACACGCCCTGCCATTGTTTAATAATAATAATTTCCTAAATTGTATTATGTATGTACTTAAATTACGGTTTGATAAAAATTATTGACATTAGAACCATTAGAACATAATTTGTTTGTAACAGATGTTTTTGTTTTTTTTTTTGTTGGGGTTTGGTGTTTTAGATTTGATTTAGAATCTGTTCCAGTCATTTTGACATGTAAAAAAGAAAAATGAATAGGTATACTTACCCATCAAGGAGGTCAGATATTGAAGTAACATTGCCTATCAATGAGGTGTTTTCTTATGATACCTATATCACAGGTCAAAATACCTGTCAAATCATGCACTTAGGCGCCGATCCTACAGGGAGAGTTCTAGAGTTCTGCGTTCGGAGTTCGGCGTTCCCACGGAGGACAGAAAGACTTCTTTCTGTCCTCCGTGGGCGTTCCGCATTCACTATTGTGCACACAGCAAGCTGTCTAGATTTCTAGAGTTCTGCAATATTCGCTACCGATCACACGTCATAAAAATGCTGACAATAAATTTAATAGAGCAAAGAGTGTAAAAAAAACAACAGTGGGTGCATTTGAATTCAATATGAGCGTCACAATAATTGGTAAATCTTGGGGGGTAAACATCAGTACCGAGAATTTGAATTTTTCAAGTTTTTATTTTTTTTACCTTCGTAGAGTATGTTTCAGTGGTTATTAGCGACCTTAGAGAATTATATATTGGATTCTCTAAGTTTGCGACATTAGAAGTTCATTTAGCCGGTAGTCTGTGATTTAGCCACAATATAATACGTAAAATATGCGTGGTTATTGGATATTGAATGAATCTGTACATGTATCAGCAGCTTTATTTTGCAAGTTATCTGTGGCAACACTGTTCTTGTGTAGCTAGCGCGTAAGAGTAATGGATGTGTACCAAGTTTCCTTCTAAATAAATAAATAAACGCATTTGACTTAATATGGGGCTTTTCACTTAGATTTCCATTAGGTTATGGGCCCAGTTAGGCCCATATTCAGTCAGATTGACAAAGTATAGTAAATAGGCAAGTGATAGGGACCGGCTAGCCACAGCCATTAATAAGGCACGAGGCAGGAGGTTAGAAGGGGTAGATTGTTTTTATTTTTTCAGTCCTATATCAAAAGCAAGATATATACGTTGGAAATAATAATAATGGCGAACCAAACATTACACATTCCACATTTGGAAAATGGTAATTTTTCAAACTGGTTGTTCCGCATCGAGATGGCACTTGATGAAAAAGGATGCAAGGAAGTTCTACAGGATAAAATAAACCTGAAGGAAACGGAATTAAAGAATAAAGATGCTAAAGCACGCAATCTTATAATCCAAGCGTTGCCAGATAAACACTTGGAATACGTGAAAAATGCAAGTACAGCTTATGAAATGATAGAAAATCTAAGACGCATGTTTGAAAGAAAAAGTACATTATCTAGTCTATATCTACAGAGACAGCTAATGAATCTTAAATGTAGGAAGCAAGACAGTGTTGAAGAGCATTTCAGTAAATTTGATAAAATCATAAGGGATTTAGAAGCAAACGGTACAAAATTAAATGAAAAAGATAAGGTTTGTCACCTCTTAATGAGTATGGAAGATACATACCAAACAATAGTTACAGCACTTGAGACTACAAACACCGATCTCACAATAGATTTTGTGAAGTGTAAATTGTTAGATGCTGAACTAAAAGAGAGCAAAAATAAACATTCACCTACTGTGTCAAGTGAATATGTATTTAAAAGTAGCTCATTCAAATGCTACAACTGCGGTGAGTCTAATCATTTTGCCCGAGACTGTCCTCAAAACACCCAAAAAAGTGTATATCACAACCAAAGAGGTCAAAGCAATCAAAGAGTAAGGGGAAACCCAAGAGGTAGAGGAAACAACAGAGGAGCTTATCGAGGAGCTAGTTATAATAGAAAACCTAGTGCAAACATTGTAGAAGAACAGGATAAAAATAAAATGATTACATTTTTTGCTGCACAAGCTTACTCAGCAAATAATACACACTATAAAAATGAAATAGAATTTGTGATTGACTCAGGCGCATCATTTCATATGATAAATGAAAAATATGAAAAGTATATGACAGAAATACAAGAAATACAAGAAGTTAAAATACAAGTAGCAAATGGAAACATGATATCAGCAATAAAGAAAGGTAAATTATTTGGGTTATCAAAAGAAGGTAAAGAAATCACAATAGAAGAGTGTCTTATACTGAAACAACTAACACACAATCTTATATCAGTGTCGAAGTTAAATGATAAAGGTTTGAGAGTGACATTTGATAAAAATATTACACAAATAAGTAATAAAAAGGTTCTTGTGGAAGGAGATAAAAAAGGGAATCTTTATACTATAAAACTGAACATTAATCATAAAGATGTTTTACTAACAAATAAGAATGATACCAATTTATGGCATAGAAGAATGGGACATCTAAATTATGGTGGCATGAAAATTCTTGGATTACCAATATCTAATGAGCGTTGCTCAGTCTGTATGGAAGCTAAAGGAGCTCGCTGCTCTTTCACTCCTACACCCATGCCAAGGACAAAGCAAATTGGAGAGTTAATATATTGTGACATAGGAGGTCCAGTCTCACCTTATACAAGATGTGATGAAAGATACTATTTAACAATTATAGATGACTATTCACATTTTTTGGAATTATATTTACTCAAAACAAAAGATGAAGCTAAAGAATACATAATAAAATACATTAAAAGAATGAATAATAATGGAACAAATGTTAAAAGAATAAGAACAGATAGAGGTAAAGAATTTGTAAATGAAGAGCTTAAAGTTTTCTATAAAGAAAATGGTATAAAGCAAGAAACAACCTGTGGGTACACCCCACAACAGAACTCGGTATGTGAAAGAATGAATAGAACATTAGCAGATAGAGTAAGAGCTATGTTATTAGAGACAAATTTACCAAAATATCTATGGGGAGAAGCAATGAGAGTCGCTGCATACACAATAAATAGATCCCCCACAAAAGCTCTCAAAGGAGACACACCATCTAGAATATGGTATGGAAAGAACCAACTAGAAAAATTAAAAGTATTTGGCTCAAAAGCATGGAGTATTATTTTGCCAAGACCAAGCAAACTGGAACCTAGAGCAAAGCCTATGATTATGATTGGATACTGTGGTTCAGGATACAGATTATGGGATCCAAAGACAAATGAAATAATTGAGTCACGAGATGTACGTTTTGATGAGACAAATTACAGATATAAAGAAAATGAAGAACTAAATAACTTTCTAAACTATGAGGAAGAAGAAACAAGTGAGTCAACAAAGCCTAATGAAAGACCAGAACAAGAAAATATGTGTAAAACTAAAGAACCAGAATTAACAAGTGATGAATATGAAAGCTTTGATGAAATAAAAGAAAATACAAAAGTAAATAAAAGACATATAAAGATACCAAGAAGATTTCAAGACTATGATATGAATAATATAGCCTACGCACTACTTGCAGAAGACCCAATAACTTACAATGAAGCAATAGAACAAGAGGGATGGTCGGAAGCTATAGAAAAGGAGATTAAATCTCATAGAACGCTTAAAACATGGGAAGAATGTGACTTACCAAATAATAACAAAGCTAAAGATATGGGAAGTGTTAAAAGTTTTCTAGGCATAGATATTAATATAAACAAGAAAGAAAACACATTAACATTGTCACAAGAAAGATTTATTGATAAATTGATACAAAAATATGGAATGGATGAGTGTTCTTCTGCCGAGACTCCAATGGTGACAGGTTTCCAACCTGAAGAAAGACCTGGAAAAAGAGAATTACCTTTTAGAGAAATAATTGGATGCCTAAACTATTTAGCAATGATGACAAGACCAGACATAACTTTTGCAACGAGCTTTCTAAGTAGATATCTGGATAAATATAATGAAGAAATATGGAGGGCAGCAAAGAGAATACTAAAATATTTAAAAGGAACAAAGGCACTGAAACTAACCTACAGGAAGAACAAAGATAATAATATATTAGCTTTTTCAGATGCTGATTGGGCTGGTGATAAGTATGACCGTAAAAGCACCAGTGGCTGTGTCATTTTTCATGGCCAAAATCTGATTACCTGGTTTTCGAAGAAGCAGACTGCAGTGGCCCTTTCCACCGCAGAGTCAGAATATGCTGCGGCTGCAATGTGTGCTGCCGAGTTGATGTACATCAAAGGCCTCACCAGTGAATTTGGACAGTGCAGTGTATTGATGTTAATGGACAATAATAGTGCTTTAAAAATGATTTGTAACTATGAGAACACTAAAAGATCAAAACATATTGATATCAAAGTGCATTTTATTAAGGACATTGTGTCTAAGAAACTGTTGAGTGTGAACTATGTGAGCAGTGAACAAAATATCGCGGACGTTTTAACAAAAGCTTTGTGTTCCGATAAATTCAAGAACTTTAGAATTAAGTTGTGTTTATGTTGAAATTTTTTAAGTTCTTTTCGAAGTTGTTTTGATTGTCATAGTTATGTCAGAATTTGAAGTGTTTGACATTTTGATTGTCAATGTCAAAGTCATGTTAAAATTTGAAGTTTTCGCAATAGTGTTGCCATAATAATAAATGTGGCCAGTACTATAATTTTAGAAAGTACCAATTTCAAGTTTTTATTTTATTGTGTAATGTAATATGATATTTGGGGACTTGAAATTGAGAGGGGGTATTGGATATTGAATGAATCTGTACATGTATCAGCAGCTTTATTTTGCAAGTTATCTGTGGCAACACTGTTCTTGTGTAGCTAGCGCGTAAGAGTAATGGATGTGTACCAAGTTTCCTTCTAAATAAATAAATAAACGCATTTGACTTAATATGGGGCTTTTCACTTAGATTTCCATTAGTGGTCTGCTTGTTCTTATATGCCTGTGACTTTTATGGATGGTGACTGACTGAGGACTAGGTATGTGAAAGTGATTTATTGTGACTATCTTATAATATAACTGGAAATTGGCAAAAAAACACAAGCCGTGTGAAGTCATTGAAGAAAAAAAAAAAAAAACGGCAACGGCAACACTGAATGATTTGACAAATTTTGACGTTTGAATTCCGATTCCGACGAAATTTGTGTTAGCTGTTTTGGTTGTTTTTCGCTGTTTCGGGTTATTCATTTAAATTTTTCAAAGCACAACGAGGTTGTTCATTTAGGACATAAACGCAAGTCGTTAATAAAGGGAATCAAAATGGTGAGTTAAACTAACTAATGTTAGTTTATTCAAGGATCGCACCGCACGTTGGCATTACGTTGCAAAACAATAAAAACGATTTACTCGTACTATTTACAGAGTTTCGGTTTACCTTCCCTGAAAGTAAAGCCTGAATATGCCGATAACGGTATTCGCGTACAAGAAGGACCGTTTGGAGTACCTGACCCGCTTGCGACTGGCTTATGTGCTTCCAAACCCAAGCTTGGAGTGTCGCATCCTTTGGAAGTATCAGAAAAAAATGTAAGTTAATGTTAATTTCCTATTGTACTGACGCCAAATCATTAACACATATACCTTTAAAAGAACCCTCCCAGAAGTGCTTGGTGTCACATTCCTATCTTGAGAGTATGAAGTACCATGTGATGGTTTCTCCACAAATTTTCTGTCACTGAAATTTATATCAATTAACACTATGTGCTCTCACTGTAATGGTTGCAGTAAAAACCTGTTACGATGATTACATGATACATCAAGCTTACCCATGCTTAGGTCTGAATAAGAGAACATCAATCTTAACTCGAGTCAAGTTTTGAGTTGAGATTAAAACAATTCAATTTGGAATCTGGCCTGATGATATGAGGTTTGTTTTCAATTAACATATCTATTCTTTGGGTGAGTCTTAACTTTAGAATCACATACATTCAATTCCAATCCAACTTCACATACCAGGGTTAATCTGTAGACACACCAAATCTGAGAATGCACTAATAGCTTTTGTTATATAATATCATGATAATTAAAATATGTTTATAAAATTCCAGTATCACTTGAATGCAGAGAAAATGAATATGCAAATGCTTCGCAATGTGCAAGGTCTTCACGCACCACTTAGGCTTACGATGGAAATGAAGTTTGCCAGCAAGGTAATTCACACCTATTCTACTTGCATTTAATAAATTAAATGTGAATGTTTATTGCAGTTTGTATCTTACCATAGTAAGGTAAGCATCAAAAGTAGGTTGGCATTTTAGTACCCTTTCACAATACCTAATGATTCGGTTAGGTAGGACAATAGAGTCATTCTCTTGACAGTCTGTATGAAAACGGTGAATTGCTTAAGATGACATGGTCCTAAAGAGATCAGCTACTTTTGACGTGGACTATACTTATATTCGTCATGGCTGAATGGATTTATATGTAATTTGTTACTATGTTTTATCATCATCTCAGTCAAAGAAGGCAGAAGTAGAGGAATAAAATATTTCTGTGTAGCAGTATTTAATACTCAATCTACCCTAGATCATCTTAATTCTTCAATAGTCATCTATTGCATGAGGCCCATGTATATTGATTTAAAAAAAACTATTCTAAGAAATATTTGCATATTCAAATAATTACTTCATCATCAAAAATCACTAACATACAATTTATACCATTACAGATTGGTCGCCTACCATTCCTACCGAGCTCCAACCTACAGCGAGATGTCCTCACGGGACGGTATATTGATATTGGCTTTGAAGACATCCTCAACACTCATGATCTGTGTGAAGTCGCTGGCCAACCCCACGCTGTTATTGAAAGATCACTTGGAATACTGTGAGACAGAAACATATAATATTGTCTTATTCTACTTATCACTATGTGTACTATTTTTAAATAAAATATTGTGCTAAATATTGTAGATTATTTATTTTACGTAAAATATTCTGTAGTTATAGGTATATAACACACACACTCTGTATATCATTTTTATCTATATCTATTAGCAATATTTAAAATCTGAACAGTTTGTCTTGTTGATATTGCTAATCTCAGGAACTACTGCAATGCAATTTGAAGATATTTTTTGTTAGGTATCTTGTTTATTGAGTACATCATACATTTGTAACCCATAAAGCGGGTGATACCGGTTCAGGTAATTTCTTATATGTATTATTTATAAGGTAGATATGTATATGTTGTAAGTACTTGTAGTTTGGCAAATATAGATTATTTTACTGTAGTTTGTACTGTTTGTAATGGTAGTAATTTGATTGATCTCAGAACACTGAGGCCTATAAGCTTGCGAGCTGACTCCACTCACATCTTTTTGTATGATTTTGTAGTCTCTCAAAATACCATCACTAATGAATTTGTGGTTCAATAGTTATTCGTTTTTGTAATTTTGATGGCCCTAACATCAAAAGCATGTTTAAACACGTAAATGTAAAACAATGTAGAACAATATTATAAAACGAAAAGAAGAATATTATAAGAAGCATTTATTTATCTTTGTGAAAGATAAATGCTTTATTATTATTATTATCTGTTCATAGTATTTCATTTACTGAGGTCCTATATACATAATGTGTTATGAATATTATTTATTGTCTGACGATATCAAGGATCCTCAGCGTACATATTTTCTTCACTTCATCAATGCCAGTATTTATTTCGTTTTCTTTTGAATTGTTGTAGCGGCGTTGAAGGCCTTCAATGATAGACTGCACTTTGTTCTCCCTCGCGCATATTATGAACGGGAAACCAAATTTTAGTTTGTATCTGAAAAAATAATAATATAGAACATTGGTAGAAGTTAAGACATGCTAATGGAAAAGTATTGCTTAACACATCATTTACATTCCGGTAAAACCATAAAATGGAACGTGACCCACGGTCCCTACATGGGGCAGCAAGGCTAGTTTAACAAGCAATTGGCAATCTCACTACTCACACTTCTACTTTTATTAAGACACGGTCGGAAATACATACATAGACCTTATAAAAAAAAATGAGTGTCGTCTTATATCTTATCTTATCTTTATCTTTCATATGAAAGTAAAGCTGAATATTTCCTATGTATGCGTGAGTAAAATCAGTACTGGCCCAAGCAGGTAATAGACTTATTGTCACTGTCGACGTCTCACTAGTCACTCTCAATGCTCTCAATGCTGAATGACAACCGATTGGATTCCTATGGTGTATAAGTGGCCATGTATTTAAAAGAAGGCCAGCTTACTTGGCGGGCTTCACTCGGGTCTTGATTGTTTTTTTTCTGCCAACAATAATCCGACCGCCCCTAGTTAATTGTACGTAACTCGTTTTAGAAAAAAAAAGTCAGCCCCCTCCCCCGGTAACGCCCTGGGGCCCAAGTCTGCTATTTCAATTGTGTTCCAATGATCTTTCAGTGGTGTCAAAATTGTGCCATAATGACACTTCTGTTAGTAAGTAGACTACCAAAACTGTAAGATGTCACAATTTTGACACCACTGAAAGTTCATTGGAACACAATTGAAATAGCAGACTTGGGCCCCAGATCTGAGGTTTGCGCCCCAACTGGGGCACCCTCAGGCGTAGTTACCTAAATATAACCCCGTTTGAGAGCTTGCTCGCCGATTTGTCCGTGTAAGGGTGATGATAAGGCCATTATTGGGTCCTCACATTCTTGTCTATAAAATAATACAATTATAAATCTATGGTAAAATATTATACTCATAGGTATCTCTCAATAGGTCCGTGGAAGCTCACTTGCTTTCACCACGTGCAGCGGCAAAATACTAAAATAAAATGCCTCATTCGGATGTAACTTATAGCGAATCCTGTGTTTAAATTAAATATTGGGATCAATTGGAATAACTTAATACTGTCATCCCGTCTACGGTATGCGGGTGAAACCATATGGGATGAAAAGAAAGAAAGCACTGCCATCTATACCATCAATTGAGTACTAAAGAACCACTTTTATCTACTTATACCATTTTTGTTGATACAAGCACCATTTGAGGGATTATTTTCAATCCAAGCTTAATCGGTTTGTAGTAGATGGCGCTCTAGTAAGCGTCTTTGTGTTGTTTAACAAACAACCCATTAGGTGGCATTGCCACGTCCTATTTCATACACGCGAGTGGTAAACAAAAGAATGGAACCAAAAAGTTATTTATTGATCAGCAAATTGATAAGTATTCGAAAATAAAATATTCTAAAAACTAGCCCACAACAAGCGTATTAATATATAAATCTATCTTCGTTTAGTTGTTATATGCGTGGCAATGAGTTAGGTAGTAGGTACCTAATATTAGGGCAATGCTAAGAAGTCGTATTTGACAAGAAGGTGTCTCTCCTCGCCGCATTATGTTTGTCTCTTTTAAACATATATGGGCTGTCACCTACTTGTTAGGAAGGCCCTATTTTATCAGTATTATATTATTGACTAATTTTAAATTTAGCTAAGTACCCCCGAGTTTCACCTGCGTTCCTGGTGTGGAAAGTAACCCATATCGCTCTCCATGCCGTGCCGTTTAGGCGTCAAGATGCCACTTTCGCATTTATAATTTGCGTATGATATTGAAGTTTATTGGAATCATAGTTACCGTACCGCTGATTATGTTGGTCGATCATACGCTTCTGTTCAACACTAATGTCATTTAGTCCAGCAGATTGTTGCTCATTAGCAGATTCTCGAGTCAACTCGCCCTGAGCGGCCAATCGACCCGCCAGGTCTGGATGAAGCTTCAATATTACTAGTTTTTCTGCAATATAATTAAAGTAGGTACTTTATGTAGGCATATTTCTAACTAAAAAAAAAATTTTCGGTACCTATACCTAGTAATGGTCTAAAGAAAAGACTGTTATTTTGAACTCCCACAACAAAATCCAACTAAGATGGTGTTAAATGGGTGTTAACAACTATTTAATTCCTGGTTCTCGTTTGTTAAAGTGATAGCAAACACATGCACTTTTTTGCAGGAAACGAATAGGCAACATTTACATAATCTACCCATAAATTAACATTAATTTCATCGTACGTACGAGTACTACTTTCCCGCATGCATCTTTAATATTAGGTTTAAAGTTACTTTAGTACAGATATTAAATTAACCCATAACTTACCATCAACGCTAATATCATCTAAATATTTACAAAACGCGTCACAGATCTCTGATGTAGATCCGAATGGCCTTTCATTCTTCACTTGTACAGCTGCATCGGTACATAGTTCTATCACATTACCAAATACTCTTTCAAATTGATCACCACTGAATTCGTTTACTTCAGAAACACTTAACAGACCCATATTTATTTTAGAATGTATGTTTATGTATGTGATCAATGTTGTACCCGAGCTTTATTGTTTTATCTCTTTACTACTATCACTCACTGACAGTCACTGATATCATAGGTCTAAGGTTATAATGATTAATAAACATAGTTATGTTTACTTGTCCACTAAACTACTAAAATGTGATTACGTTTTCTGTTGGCCATTGATTGACATCTATTATCGGCTAACTTATTCTAAAAAAGTATACCTATCTATGTAAAATCCATAAAAATATTAATAAAATTATGCAATAAAAACATTTCGCTGGCAACAGCAGTAGATAAGCTTGCCGTTGAACATTCTTTATACGTTAGTTGGTACAAGTCCAAGGGTACAATACGCTTGATAAAGCCAACAATTGACTGGTTCTTTAATCAACGTTTTCCAAGTGGCAACTTTCCATCGTCAATGGGTAGCGGTTTTAGCGACAGATTGGTGCAATGGTGTCATGGAGCACCTGGTTTTGTACCCTTGTGTACCCTTCAACGGCCAAGTCACGCAACATTAACTATAATAATAAAGAAATCCACAGTAAGGAACCTTAGACTTGGCACGACTTTGTCTAGATTTCATTACTTTTTAGAAATAAACAAGCAGCTCCATCGAGACTTGGCTAGTTTTTTACCCGACTGACCCGGAAGGAGGGTTATGTTTTTCGAGTGTATGTATGTATGTCTATTTCTTTGGCACGCTCTGCAGCCTAAACGGCTTGATGGATTTAAGCATATGAGGTGTCGTTACATTCGTCTTGACTGTGGGAGTGTCATAGGGTATATTATTTTTATATGGCGTCTATGGATAAGAAAAGAGGGGGGGTATTATAAACAAAAATTTCGTTATTATAACAATATGGGTATCAAATGAAAGGTTGTGAACAGCCCATTCCATATATGTATATATTGTAATACTTTTGTGCAACCATTTTGACGTAAACTGCAAAAAAACATGTTTAATGCAAGGACAGTAGCCTATAGGTACTATGAGCGGTTACCGTACGTAACTCACAGAGTTGCCATGGTTGTTAGCGTTACTTTACCGTACCGCTCGCTCATTTACTTACTAATACTTCTGTATAAAACTAAAAAGTCTGAAATAAATTAAATTATTAAAAGAAACAAAAAACCCGACTGCGTAAAATAAAAATTAACTGAAAAGAGGAAAACAAGCTCTTTAATCTGTAGAATTTGGAATATAACTTGAATGTTATAAGATATTGCAGTCGGGGATAAACAAATATTACAAAAAAAAAACATATACTTGGTTATTGGTTTGTGCCCGACTGCAATACCTTATAACATTCAAGTTATATTCCAAATTCTACAGATTAAAGAGCTTGTTTTCCTCTTTTCAGTTAATTTTTATTTTACGCAGTCGGGTTTTTTGTTTCTTTTAATTACAGAATGTTTTTGGTGGGATTTCACTTCTTTTTGTAGAAACGTGGGCATATTGATTTATTTTATTAGATTTTCTTATTTGACACAGTTATTTTCTTTTTAAGAGTAGTTTTTTTATTATTACAAATCTTTCTTTTCTTTTTTTCCGGTTCTGATTCTTGTACAGTAGCAACAGTTAAGCAGAAGAGGAGGCATTCGCCCAGCAGTGGGACGCTATAGGCTAGATTAAATTAGAAGTTGTGTCCCACTACGCTGGATTTTTGCAATGACAGTCGATTTTTTTATGTACCAATAGTAGAAGGGGGCATTACCATATCTCTAATACAGCTGAGACCAGCTGAGGGTTCTTCATCAGATACTTCAGACCTTGGATTTTTGACATCAAATGAAGTGGCCCACCAAGTTGAATATTTTTTGTAAAGGCGGTATGTCGATCTCTAATAGTTTGGTTGGGCTCTTGTGTTTTCTAATCAGTGTCACCAGGTACTCCAGATCTTCGATTATCCTAGTTTTTATAGTTATCCCTTTATGTGGCCATTAAACCCTAACTGTGTACCAAATTTCAGCTCTCTGAGTTTATGGGAAGTAGGTACTAGTTCTATTCTGATGATCATGAGTGAGTGAGTGTCATAAATGCGAAACTTTGCTTTCGGTTAACTTCGGAACTAAATGACCTACAGACTTGAAATTTTGGATTTTAAGTATGTGATTATAGCTTACTGGATTACGAAAATGTCTGCGTCCTGGTCTTATCCAGAGGTTCTCAAATAGGGGCCTGAAAATGCGGCGAAATGGTTCCAGTAAAGGATGGTACGGCAATGTTGGCTTCGCGCTCAACTTGGCGGGGGCACTGCCGTGCCCCCCGATATCATACGCAAATTATAAATGCGAAAGTGGCATCTTGACGCCTAAACGGCACGGCATGGAGAGCGATATGGGTTACTTTCCACACCAGGAACGCAGGTGAAACTCGGGGGTACTTAGCTAGATTTAAAATTAGTCAATAATATAATACTGATAAAATAGGGCCTTCCTAATAAGTATGTCACTTTTGACAGCCCATATGTGTTACTTATTAAAAATATCTATAAAAAATATATAATGACTAATATTTTATCTAACGAACAGTTTTAGTTTCGTTAATACAGCTACAATAGTTTACGAAAAAATCTTTTTTGAAAAATACCCTCTCTAGGCTGAATTTGTGTCAATGGTAGTTTTATATCTTGCCAATTTTAGCATACAAGTTATTTTTAAAATACCTCTCTGGGGCCGCTGCTCTTACCATATCCTGCTAGACCCTTCATCATGATCCGTTGAGTAGTTGAGGCGTGAAGGCGTAACAAACAAACAAAAAAACTCACTTTGGCATTTATCATATTAGTTAGGATTAGGATTTAACATTATTAATGTTTTTTATTTATTAATGTTTAATACCTTGTATAGGATAATCACATCATGGTAAGTAATGATGTGGCCGGAGGTGGTAAGCACACAAAGCCTAGAAGGAACTGACTTTCAAGTGCAGCTGTCGGTACACACCGATAGGTGTTTGTCGACAGATTTTCAACTTAAGGGTGGTAGCCAGCCAGATGGGTACTTCAAAGTACCCTACCACCGTGCTATGGTTTCCTCACGTTGTTTTCCTACACCGAAAGGCGATCGGTTCAGCGGTTAAGGCGTGAAGGCGTATCAAGCTGTTGTATGTGAGTTTGTTTTCACATTCGCATTTTTATAATATTAAGTTAGGATGCGGCCATTATACCACAAGCCACCGCTTCGGACTCAGGACGGAAACTGGGCGAAAACAGGACAAAGTAATGCTGAGGCCTTTGTAAACCATCTCAGCAGAGTTTTCAAACCAAACAATCCTGGACCGAAAACAGATGAATCAGATATCGACGCTACCCTAAATCAGGACTTTCAACTAGACTTACCGCTAAAAGTTGTGACACCAAGAGAGATCTGTAGAAATATCAAAGTCATGGATAACAACAAAACACCAGGGTTTGATAATATCGATAAAAAAGTCCTTGAAGAGTTGCCGCGTAAAGCAATAGTGTATCTCACCACCTTATTTAACGCCATTCTGAGAGTAGGGCATTTCCCAGATCTGTGGAAGGTGTCGCAAATTATAATGATACACAAACCTGGTAAACCTCCTCACGAAGTAACTTCATACAGGCCGATTAGTCTACTACCGATTGTTTCCAAGCTGTTTGAGAAGTGTCTACTACATAGGCTTACCAAAGTCCTTAAGGAAAAGTCAATCGTCCCTAACCACCAATTTGGATTACGGAAAGAACACGCCACTGTAGAACAAGTTCATAGAGTGTGCAAGACAGTTAGAAGGTCATTTGAAAAGGGAGAATATTGCTCATCAGCCTTTCTTGATATACAACAAGCCTTCGACAGAGTATGGCATAAAGGGCTGTTGTTTAAAATAAAAACCTTATTACCACATCCGTTTTATAGAGTTCTAAAATCATATATTACTAATAGAATATTTCAAGTGAGAGAAAACAACTGCCCATCGGGTTTTCAAGAAATCTCTGCAGGAGTACCACAAGGCTCTGTGCTTGGACCTGTCTTGTACACTTTGTACACATCCGATTTACCACAAAACGCGGAGATTACAGTCGCGACTTTCGCTGATGATACGGCTTTGCTTGCTACGAGCAATTGCCCAGCTCAAGCTTCCCGAATGCTACAAAACAGCTTGAACGAAATTGAAGAATGGCTAGCTAAATGGCGAATTGCAGCCAGTGTTTCCAAATCAGTGCACGTAACCTTTGCCCTTCGCAAGGGAAACTGTCCACCGGTAGTTTTGAACGGTACTCAACTTCCTCATCACGACACCGTGAAGTACCTTGGTATGCATTTAGACCGCAGACTTACTTGGAAGAAACATGTCCAAACAAAAAGAGATGAAATTAACCTCAAGTACAAAGGTCTCTACTGGCTGCTGGGTAGAAACTCGAAACTCTCCATCGAAAACAAGACCCTCATATATAAAACCATTTTAAAACCAATTTGGTCATATGGTATTCAACTGTGGGGCTCCGCCAGTGACTCCAATATAATGACAATCCAAAGGGTGCAAAACTACATTCTGAAACACATATCAAATGCACCATGGTTTATCAGAACAACAGAGGTCCATGACATTCTTAACATCTCAACGATTAAGGAGGAAATAAAAGAACATGGTGCCAAATACAAGTGCCGATTGCAAAAGCATCCGAACCAACTTGCGGGACAGCTTACTATCCCTGAAAGTATACGTCGGCTTAAAAAGCGACGGGATATATTTAATATATATATTTATATATATTTGACCAACCCAGTCAGTAAGAAGGCCGACTAAATAAATGAAAAGGTTGCCTCCACTGGGAGTAGCGCTCTACCTGCCACTAACCTACATCTCATGGTCATGTGCTCATAGTCTTAATGACTGATCGCAAGATTCAATTATAAAAAAAATAAAAAATAAAGTTAGGATGCGAAGTTCATTTGTTGGTATATCATTATTTCACGCAGCAACTGATCGATGCCCGTCTCCTGGTTCTAAGCTACCTCCCCACCAATTTTCAGCCAAATCGGTTTAGCCGTTCTTGAGTTATAAATAGTGTAACTAAAACGACTTTCTTTTATATAGTTATATAAGATATATGGTCTCCTTCCGGCTTCATCAACAGACCCCGGGAACCTCACAAGGTTATAGTTTTTGTGGTCTAACAATTCATAAAGGACTAAGTACCTTCTAGTTTTAATCTATGCACGGCTAATGGTTTCCGAGTAAAATGGATGTTACATACCTATAGACGATCGGACAAGACGAATTTAGAAGGGTTTCGTTTTTACCATTTGGCTACGGAACCCAAAAAGTGTCTCTATGAAAAAACACATCGATCAGTTGCTGCGTGAAAGAATGACATACCAACAAATAATCTTCGCATCCTAACCGCGTGGGACAGCTAGTTTATAATATCAGTAAAAATAGCAGTTCACTACGGCTTCATGATGACGGTGATGCTGATGATGAATCCGGAAAAAGTATCCCCACGTCTTTCTCCACTATTTGAACTATCTCCCTCCCAAATTTCATTTGAATACGTCCAGTGGTTGAGCCGTGAAAAGGTTACAAACAGACTGACAAATATCCAGAGTTGCGCGGTTCTTGCATCGTGATCGTGACGTCATCGTCATTGTACAAGCGAGATTTGTGTGTTTTAATTAAGCCGTTTTTAAAACTTTAATAACATTATTCCCAGAAATGCTATGTGCAGTAGTAATGTAGTAACCAAAAAGCTATCTTTTGGTGATGTGAATGATCCTCATTCTCCGTCCGCATTGGACCAAGCTTTTATGTGAGTTCAACTTTTTTTTAATAAAATCGGATCGGATTGTTTTCAAACATTTTTGTTCCGGTTCATAGCTGATGTTATAAGGAGTAACTTTGCTTTGCTTTGTTATAAAAAGTAGCAAAGTTAGTTATTTCTGCGCAAAAAAATTCAAACTGTATGCGGGTGAAACCGCGGGGGTCTGCTAGTTTATCATCAAATACTTACAGCTCACATGGACTTAGCATTTAGAAGCAAGCCATTTCCTCTCCCTCGACGTGATGGTTGTAAATTTAGGTACCAGTAAAGGGAAACAAAAGCGACATTTATGTGTCAGTGGTATCGAGCGCGATTCGCGGGAGGTGAATAAATCAGCGGATCGCGTTGACGCGGGATGTCGCTAACGAGCCCGCGGGGAGGACGGCTCGCCGAGACTCGCGACAAATGGCCGCGAGGGAATCTCGTCTCGCACAATTCTCTAAAAATGACTAGGGTTGGTGAAACTAGCTTTTAAAATATCGATGAGACGACTTAGTTTCAGATAAAAAGTAAAATTTGTAGGATATGTCTGTAAAAGGTTTTTTGTCCGAAATCAAAATCGAATTGAGTTAGGTCACTTCAGCCGCCTCATTGATCATTGAATGATTGATGAGCCGCCTCTAGACCGACAGACTAGCTAGGTACTATAGTTTGATTGGTCAGCCCCTTAACTTAGGCAGGACCCATATTACTTGGGTACCCCTTGAGGGAAGTAGTCTTCTCGCTTAGCTTGAATGACCCAAAGTTTCTAGTATCGTTGGTCTTTTGAATATTTGCTTATTTTGCAACAGTGATACAAAACTGATCTCTCACAAAAAAAAAAAAAATGTTGCCTTTGTATAGGGGGACGTAATATTATTTCTCACGGTGTTTCCACTTTCCACGTAGATACGTGTAGTAACGTTGCGAGCTATAGTATTTTCTGTAATTCTCTTTAAATAAATGCTACAATTGTTACTTCATCTTCAGTAGTAAGTAAGGAGGATGCTTCTCACAGTAGCCATTATTTAGCAAATCTACGTGTCCCGTTTCATATAGATCGTATTTTTAGCACTAGACAGTAGGTAAGGTACAACAACAAAATAGCACAAATAGTCTACGCGAGCGAAGCGGGGCGGCGCGGCGCTCGAATAGCAAATAGAGTCTGGCAAACGAAAGTAGAGTCTGAAAAAGCGCGGAAAAATTTAAAAATATCAGCATGGCTACAAAATTACAAGTTGGTATGAAATACCTACCTGGAATAAAAAAACTAGCTTTTCGCTGTTTTGCATTGCCAATCGTTTGCCAGACTAATAATATTTGATATTGCTTATTGTACTTGTATGCAAAGTTACAACCCTAAATACAGTAACGCTGCAAACCGTTTTAATAGCAATTTTAAATTTTATTCGGCTGCTGTTAGTCTGTTTAATTTTATTTTTATACAATGCAAATTATTACACGATATTTATGTTTTTAAGGGACGCGTTTTATTTTTAAGTAGCAGGCATCTTTCGTCATATTGGAAGCTAAAGTCTTTGACTCTTTGTGCCTCCAAACTTATATTTGAATTATTGTCAAATACCATTATTTCGAACAACAAGGGAAATTAACAGTTAGTCTATAGTAGGTAGGTACACCACGCGTGCCCAGTGCAGCATGACCCAACTAATGGTTAACTTCCTAATGGTCTTTGAAATTTGACTTCTTGGTCATACTGGTTTCGGTTGTATTTCAGTCCTTGCCAGTAAAAAAGTTAAATATACATCCGTATAATAAGTAGATGTATCCTCATGCATGCTCATAGGTAGGTTCATTAACAAATGAGGCTACTGGGTCTGTAAAGACCTCAGTAGCCTATGCAAAAAATAAGTAAAGAACGGTAGTTTACAGTATCTGGGGGTACGGCAGTGCCAAAACGCCAAAACGAGCCAAGCGAAGCGCAAGGGTACTACCTACCTACCTCTCGAAGCGCTTCGTCGTTTTTTTGAACCCTCATACTTGGTTTTGGATTATACCAGATAAACAAAATTCTCGGGATATGATGTCAATAGTAGACTTATTAAACATTTAAAGTTTCAATTGCTTAGCTCTTTTACTTTAGATATTATTGATATCTAAAAAAAACCCGATTTAGTCACTGACTGATGATCATTAAGATCTTAGGGTACTTCCTGAAGTCCTAGAAAGCTGAAATTTGGTATGTAAGCTAGTAATAGTACCTACACAAAGAACAAAAATATTCTAAAACTTGGAATTCCCCCCCCCCCCCCCCCCTTGTATGAGACTTCCGCTAATTTTTATGGTAGAGGTATGAAAATTTATACAGGTGTTATAAATAACGACTCGTGGGCTCGGTTCCCACACAGGACATACATTTTGTGTGCATGAACATGCCTGTATGTCCTGAGTCTGGATGTAATTATGTATATTAAGTATGTATTTACAAACAAAAAGTAGCATGTGTAGTAATATCAGTTAGGTATCTGGTTTCCATAGTACTAACTACTTACTTCGCTGATCCCAAACTAAGTAGTTTACTATGGTAACCGTGATGACCGTGTATGAGGAATGTCCCTGGATTTTTATATTTATTTATAATAAAAAATATATTTCAGGATTGTTAGTAAATCACCCCCCGGCCATTAAAATTAGGAGATGGAAGTTTGTATAAGAAACGGCCAAGACACAGTTAGGGCTTGTAGAGTCAGGGCGTGTAGAGTTATAAGCTTGGCTCTAGGTACATGAAATCTGATAACTTTTTGACAGTGCGAGCAATTATGATCTTGTCTTGGCAACATTTAACAGGAAAATGTTTTTGGTGGAATTTATCCCTTTCCGATTGGATCTCATGATTAGTCTTCTGCTTGATTGCTCTGTCGTTCTCCGAAAACTGGATACTACAAAGCTATCAATATCGGTGCTTCTTAGAATGTGTACACAGTATGTGTAGTGTGTAAACAGTCGAGCTAGATTTAATTGAACTATTACATAGATTACCACTAATCGTTTTATTCTTTTTAATAGTTATTTATGCAACTGTTTTATAATAAGGGGTATATTAAAACACGAATGTGGTGGTGGTTTATCTTTATGTGATAATAGTATCACATGAGGGTTTTAATTCCTAATTATTTACAGTTGCATAAAAGACTTTATCTACACCCATGCATAGACATATAAAAAAAATCTAGACGGAGTGTCACCTTATAAGAAAGTTCCTACGTGTGCGTTAGTAAAATCAGTACTGGCCCAAGCAGGCACAAACGGTACTGAGCCTTATTGTCACTGTCAACGTTTCAATACGGAATGACAACCGATCGGCTTCCTATGGTCTATATGTGTGTGTGAGACCATGTATTTACAAGAACTCCGGCTTCCTATTGCTTGCGTCACTTAAGAACACAGACCGTTCCGTCTTTAATTTTTTCTTGATCTGAGCACCCATGATCATTTTTGTAAACAACCAACCAAGTAATAATTCTAATATCGAACCCTTAGAAAATATATACGTCTAGAACGACCATGCCCATACTACATGATTTTTAAAAAGTGGCCAACTTTGCTACGTCTTATGCTCGCGGTACGTCATTCTGCTTGTCATAGTGAAGTTTATAATGTTACCAGTTGTTGAAAAAATCCAATAAAATGGGGAAAAATATATTACGGTTTCGATATCTTTGTAAACTACGAAAATAAAAGTTGAATCGGAATAATACATGATAATATAAATAAGAGTAATGGCGCCGATATTAATTTAATACTTATTATTTTTACTTATCTTACTATCGAGTGAAATCGAGTCAACACGAGTCAAATCAAGTTAAATCCAGACAAATCGAGTGAAATTGAGTCAAATCAAGTCAAATCATGTCAAACCGAGTCAAACCAAGTCAAATCAAGTCAAATCTAGTCAAATCAAGCAAATCAAGTCAAATCGAGTCAAATGTAGTCAAAACAAGTCAAATCAAGTCAAATCGAGTCAAATCAAGTGAAATTGAGTCAAAATAAAGAAATCAAGTCAAATCATGTCAAACCGAGTCAATCTAAGTAAAATAGAGCAAATCAAGTCAAATCGAGCCAATCTGACCACTGGAAGTGGGTGAAATTCGACTTGCAAGATTTGGTCCGAAAACATACAAACATTGCAAGTAAAATGAAAGCTTGTAAAAAATACTTGCCTTGCAAGGCACTGCTACCTTTTTTAATCTCCGGCGTCCCTGCTTATTTACAAAATACATGTAATTTTTATTGAAATGGTCAGAGCCACAGATTACAGAATAAGGATGGAGCGCGCGGAACACGGGAGTGAGGCCAAAAAAGCAAAGACAAATTATAAAACACGTACCTGGTATTCGCTTTTGAATGTGTATTTGCTTTGTTTAACAAACTTTATTTAACAAAAACACTCCTTTATAAAGAAACTGTGGTTAAACAATGCAAATACAAACTGGAAAACGAATACCAGGTATCAGATTTTCAATTTGTATTTGCTTTTTTGGCTTCACTTTCGTGTTCCGCGCGCTCCATCTGAATTATTCTGTAATCTGTGGTCAAAGCAAAGAACAGATTTTTTGGCTGGTTTTCAGAGATCTTTACTACGGCTTTTCCGAATGATGTCTATCCATTGGCTTCTTAAAATTGGATCAATTGGTATTCTGTAAAAAAAAGTCCCATTTTCAACTAAAAAAACAATTTAAAAACGTGACATCCACTGTCGAGAATGACATCAGTCATTAAAAAAAAAGACCGCCATTTTAAAATTCAATTCGAGATTTTCACAAAATGGACGTCACACGCATAATAACTATGATCGAAAAATCCGAAAACGATAAACACGTCAACTTCGCACACGTCACCGTTGCTTTTTATATATAAGTATCTACATACCGTGGTGGAAGAGGCTGGTTATCCTTAACACAGGCTCCGGCTTAGCTTGGATACCAGTTTCTCCTACAAGCTTTGTTATTTTTTAAACTTTAAACCATGTTTATTGTGTGAATTGTTAATCTAGTTTGTAAGGAGGAAGAAAATAAATTTATTATTATTATTATTATACTCGTATTTAGCTATTGACTGATATTACCATGGGAGTTTCGAGTTCATAAACTGGCAGGACAGGCAATACGTAAATATGGCGCTTACTCAAAATAATTTATTTTCGAAAAATTTCAATGGCTTATATTGCAGGAACTAATAGGAAATATTGTTACTTACTGATGATAGCTGAGTTTTTTTGTTGATCTAGATCGACCTATGTAGTTTCTGCACACTTTTATCACACAAAAAGACATTCTGGAACAATACACTTTTGGTGAATTTGGTTGTGTCCCAGTGACGTCTCGACTGACACTGAGGGCGGGAAAATGATTTGCGCCCTAACAGTTAGAGGACATTTTTATCTACGCGTAAACAGCTTCGTAGTTCAGTCTTGATATATCATTAGTCAAAGATCGAACCAAAATTAATTCCAATAACCCCTAAGTTTTTTTTATTACGGCGCTGTGATAGTGTAACGCGCCTGCATGAAAATGTTCTTTTTTTGAAATTCATAAGGATACCACGGAGAATTTTGCTGTTTAATGAGTAAGGAATGGTCCGAAAAAGCAAAAAAAAAAGGAGTTGCATAATGAAATTCAGTACATTATAACGCTGTTTTGGATGATATAATGGTTACTATGACAACCAGTGTTTTAATGTTGGCAATAAGCTAACTGTTTCAGGAACTTTTATAGAGGATTTATAGCATGGGTGTAAATACAATTATTTATTTATTCATTAAAAAGAAACATACAGATAATACGAGTGTACAATAATTCCTTGACATATAATAAACCTCGAAACGAAAAGGACGGGGTTTCTTGCCGTTAGTCTTCTCAGTTTAAAATAAACTAAAAGTGTATTCCGAACCGGTGGTAAATTCAACTGTATGTAGTACCAATTTAACGTTCATAAGTGCCTTACCAGGGCGTAAACTTAATAAATGACTTTTTGATTTTGATGTACTTATTATGTAAATTTAAACATGTCATTGTAAGAAAAACAATAATAATTAGTAGTTCAAATATTAAGTGCACGCTTTGGGAAAGCGATGCACTGTTACAAAAATACTCCTAATAGTGGACCTAGATATAAGTGCTAATGAAAAACCTGACCAAGTGCGAGTAGAACACGCTCGACATAGGGTTCAGTTCGATTACTTCATCATCATCATCATCAGCCTATAATGTCAGGTCCCACTAATGGGCACAGGCCTCCTTTCACAAATGAGGGTGAAAGGGAATGGGCAGATACTCCACCACGCGTGCCCACTGCGGATCAGTGGAAGTAGGCTAGTGGTCGTCATGGTCAACCTACTTTTGGAGTTTTCAAGCCGCCTAGTAGGCCTCCAATAACATACGACGAATATCACAATAAGTGATAGCCGGGACCAACGGCTTTACGTGCCTTCCGAAACACGGAAACGCTCGATTTGAAATACCACTAGGCGGTCACCCATTCAAGTACCGACCACGACGGTGGTAGATTATCTTTGCCGATCGACTAAGAATGGCTAATTATATATAATTAAATATTTTTAGATTTCCAGTAGTAGGTACCTAGCAGTCTAGTTGGGGTTGGCACGCAACAATTTAAAGGTTTAATAACTTTATTGGCATTATAAATAGGTATGTATAAATATGCAAATTTGCTGCTTACTAACTATAATAATTGCCGAGAAAAATACAGATGACAGACAAACGGACACTATTTGGTACTCGTTTGACTATGGAGCCCAATATTGTTCAGTCGAAAATATTTTTTGTTTTGTTGCTGTAAGCTTAAGCTCTGTTAGGTAATCCTAGCCCCTGAATTTTGTTTTTTATTGCAGGATGCTGACGGGCAGTCAAGGTATCACACCTTCACATATTTTGCCTACTAATACTATTTGAAGGCGACGCATCTCAAGTGCAACCCCGGAACACAATATGGCATTATGGCAGTATCCAAACCATTACCATTAACAAGCAATTTTACAAAGTAAAAAGTGGCGTTATGTTTATTTAATATTCTTAATATTACGATGTTAATAAACACCGCATTCATTACCAAACAAAACATTACGGGAGTGACACTCTAGAGAAATCAAAATGTGGTGTTTTAAAATGATATGGAAACAATAAACATAAAAGCTGCGTTGCACGGCGCATGTGATTGCTGTGAATTAATTAAAGTGGTTTTCATTAGGTCTATAAAGTTGGCGTCGGCCGTCGGCGGGGCGGCGCTCGGCGCGGCTCTGGCCGCCATGTTGGAAGCGCGGCAGGCTGCGAGGACGTCACCGCCGCGGCCGCCGCCAGGGCGGGGCCTCGATCTTAGATAACAAAGCTCAATATCCACACATGCCGACCGACAACCGACCCGTATCGCATCGCGTCGCATCACTGTTCACCGCCTCGATTCACCAGACACGCCGGGCTAACCAATACCATACAAACACTCCAGCTTTTTTCTGCTAACATTCTTTAGAAAAAGTTAAGCGATCCGATAATGCATTGTTGAGTAACTTTTTTTACGAGTATTGTAAAAAGTTTTTAAGATTAGTTGGTATGCTTTTTCGGATTATGTAGAAACTTATTACATAATGTGCTTAGCTTATTACACAATTCACTAGCTTTTGCCAGCGGATCAGTTTGTTTGCATGAAACAAAATTGAATCAGAAATGTTTTTGTGTTAATATCAAACTTTAACCGCAATACCTATCACAATGATTATAAGATTGCCGTAAGCACATAAAACCTAATCGAAAATTAGCTTTCAAGTACAGCAGTGTAATATACTGGTAGGTGACAGATTTCAACTTTAACTACATTTTTAACATGGAAATGTACAAGTTTGGTCATTAGCTTCAGCTGGATCTGCCTTGCCCAGGCCTTGCCTACCTATTTTTTTATGATAAGAATTAATGTGTAGTCCATGCAGTCCACACAACAAATAGGTAGTAGGTTCAGCCCCCCTAGACAAGATGCCTGTCGACAATCGTCATCGTTAGTAAACGATCAACCTTTGTATGGGATTGACATAAGAGATTGTTAAAAATCACGTGATATTTCGATTTGTCAATCCCATACAAAAGTTGATCGTTTACTGTCGATGACGATTGTCAATAACCATCTTGTCTACTGGCCCCTGTCTTTTCATTATTCGGTTGCAGTTCTCCCCTGTTTGTTTTATCTGTAGTAGGTATCTCCACCTATGCATGCACCTGCAAAATTATTAAGTTATTTTACAGATTGATTGACATATCTATTGCCTACAAAGTAGATTATTAAATTCGATATTAATAACACTTATCAGCATAACTTTTATAGTTTTTTATTTAAATCAATTATTTATTTGCCTACTTTTTCATGCGCCATTACAGAGTGACATTTGAAACTCTTATCTCGCTATAGGCATACAAGCTCCACTATAAAACCCTTTTTAGTAACACGTGATGCAGGCGCGAGTGATTTATAACCACGATCGGGACCATAATACATCCCAAGTTTACTTTAGACAATCCAAGCGGGCGATACACAATACTTTAGATAATTTATTTACACGAAACGGGTAAACTAGGAACCTTTATGTCTATGTTGGGGAGTTTTAGGTCAGATAAAACAGATAATGTGTCCCTTTATGTGAATAATCGTAAAGTGTTATACGCGGCGACGTCATGGGGTTTATTCTGTTTAGGTACCCACGTAAATCTTGGGCAATGAAGGGTTGAAATAGCATCGAAAGTCACTATGCCTATCTTAGTTTATAATTCTGTTGTTTTAAGATTTATGACAGATAATCGCAACGTATGTCTTTATCTAAATAATAAAACGCATTAAAACAGAGATAGGTAAGTGCTTAGTTGATAATGTTCATATGTACCTACGTATGCTAATGTGTACTTTAGGTACGGCGAACAAAGGTACTTAAGTACCAATTTTTTTCAAAGCTTAAAAGCAAGAAACTGTTATTATTACTAGGTAGTTACTAATAAAAAGGATATTAAATCAATATACAAATTTACTTATTAGTACCAAACACATAAACAGTAAACGACGACATGTAGGAGTACTATTATTTATTCTGTGATGTAGGTAGCCTAAGACGCGTGTAACGTGTAATGTATCATGTAATGTAAAGCGAATTCTTCGTGTGGGTGTACGGCACTACCACTGTACCACAGGATATGAACTATAATCATCAGTGCCTCTACAGTACAGATATTACATTAAGTGCCTACGTAGGTAGGTACTTCGCTAATTGTTACACTCGTGTACAGTCGAGGACATAAATATGTATACACTTTTTGAAATTCAAAAGCGATTTTCTCGCATGTTTAACATTTAAGTGTTAAACTATTACACAAATCATAATAGTATATGCTAGAAGATTCTGCCTTTATAATATCTCATAATTTCAATCCGTAGTTTAAGAGGAAACCGTTGTTGAATTTTACTAAGTGTATACATATTTATGTCCTCGACTGTACATGGGGCGTTCGGACAAATTTATCGTAAATATCGGATTTTGAGTAAAACTGCAGTCGTTTGAGTTGATCCATTCTCGAAATCATGTTTAATTTGTTTGCTGTCCACACTATCCGCGTTACAATAAAGGGACATGGGATCATGCTACATGATTTTGATCATTAATTCATCAAAAGCTACGTGAGGCAAGAATAAATCCAAAACATGTAAGATTATCAGGAGACTTATCAAAGCATCTTTCCTGAACTCCACTAGAGTTAAAACTGACACTAAGAACTTTCGACGTTTTTAGAGTTCAAATGTTGTTTTAATAACTCTGGAAGACATCTGCAATTCTGGATGAATTTAAACATTGGCATCACATATAATTCCTATGATGTCATCGTGAATACCGTAATGAACACGTTATAGAATAGGTACAGTTGAAGTCCCCGGACATATGTAGAGTTCACACGGGGCTGTTGATTTATACCCAAGCCAAGAGCCGGTGGCGTGACGTGATGGGCGGCGGCGGCGGTGCGGCACAGTGCGGGCGCGGGCACGGCAGGTACGCGGCCGGCCCGCGTTTATAGCGGAACTTTAATTTACAACCGCTCTAAATTACGTGGATTTACTGCGCGCCTTTATTGGCCCGCTACGAACGCCTCCACCACTCTCCGCCCTTTTGCCTCCCCACTTTTGATTCTCGGTCCTTTTGTACGAAGAACTTCTGCTTCAAAAGTGCACCGCTAAAACTGCAAATTTAATGCGTTGTAAAACTGATAGCGAATCCGCAACTACCCAAATCGTAAATTATCCGATAAGGTGATTTCAGAAGCAAGAAAAAGGTAGCTTCGCTCAACTTGGGAGTATGAATCAAAATTTTAAACCGACTGGAATACGAATGTAGGTTTCTACCTTATTAGAATATGGTTACATAAATTTACTTTTAATGCAGGAGTTCTTACTCTAACATCGTAATTTCGTATGAATATTGTAGGTATCTTATTTACGATTAGTTATGAAAATATTGTCCAGTTCACGTCCATTCATTAGATGACTCATACTCTTGTTTTTACGTTGTGCAAACAGATGAGTGGGGTTTTTTTATCCCCACGTTGGAATTTATCAGGTAATCGTGAAAAGCTCTCCTCCCAGCGCTGCGCAGGCGCAAGGCCACGTCATATCCGGCCTTATCTACATGGAGAAAGCGGATGCTGGGTACAGTCGGTGGCTTCAAAGCTTTGCAGCCCTTTGTCGGCATCCAGTCTTAATTGCAATTGCAAAACTTAACTTTTATTACCCCATAATTAACTGTAAGCGCCCTGCTTTAAGGCCTCTAAAAAGATCTGCTTTCGCAAATAAATAAGTTGTTTTATTTTATTCCATAGGGTTGTACCTACTTAAACTTATCTACCAATATAACGAATGAAAACAAAGAGTGTATCCCGTGAAAGAGAATTTAAAATAGTAGATATTACTTAAAGTCTATAAAACTTTCTTTTGTGACGATTCTTTAAATCCTTATTCAATGATGCGATGCCAAAAGATGATAAAATTCATTATAATTAGTACAGCCATAATGATAGGTATTTATACTCACAGCAAACTTCGAGATAAGCGGTCAACGCATATTTTTGCTCCCAACTATATTTCCACCACATTTCGTATTCCAATACCTTTCTACAAAAAATATACCTATTCATACAGACTGTATTTCCCCGGTTACTCCCTTTAGGTGATCCCCGGAAAATCCTTGCTTAACTTAAATTGTCTATGATTTGAAGTAACCTGGCAATTTTCAAATTGGAGGGTCGTATATTTCCTGAAATTTCGTAATTAGTAATTTTCGTGACTAGTAGGTAAATGAGTATTTCTCCTATGTTATATACCTACCTAATTGTATATATCAAATTGAATACTTAGTTATTTAGCGAAATTTTAGGAATGTTTTTAGAGTCAGTTGGAACTATCGATCTAATGAGAGCTAAAGGCATTAGTGGCATTACCCCGTGTCCGGAGGAACATTTAATGGGCCCTCAACCCACGGCCCGGCTTTTAACTTCTAATCTAAGCCTATTAAACATCACGAAACCCTCCGATTTCTCGTGAATGCATTTCCAAGTAACCGAGCCGATATAATTGTAAAAAATAAAACTCGGGACAGACAACAAACACGTTTTACCTAAGCATAATTTGCATTTATCTCAGTCTAGTATCTTATGATTATGCCTTTTATATTTTGAAATTCCATTTAATAGTTTTTAGAATAGAGTTGAGAATTGCTTGATATCGAAGGGCAATAAGACGTATCGTAGTAGGAATGAATTTTATAGCGTTGGCGGCTGGGTAGTAATTGGAAGCGAGGATGCGCGGGCGCAGTAAAGCGGCAATTGACCAGAAAATAACGAGCCCTCGCCCGTAGGTATACTTATGCTGCGCATATGCCTCTTATGTACAGCTGCCGGGTGCCGATGTTTATTGTTGTTCTAAAATATTTATTTTTAAACAAATTAACCGCAGTGAATTAGTAGGTTGAGAAATATTGGAATGCCTAATTGATATGCGTGTGACATCACATCAGAACATTAATTAAAAACCTAAGGATTAGGTGCCTGGTGGCGTTTACCTTTAGTCAAACGTAATCATTCAATACTCTTGTAATTAGTCATGTAGCTATTTTTTTAAAAAAAGAATAAAGAATTACTAAGCTGATTAATAAATACTTCGCCAACCGCCGCGCCGAGTTTAACTTGCTGTTCCAAAGATAATCGCATTTTTCATACGAGCTCCATACATTTATTTCGAAATAAAATCATAAGTCATCCGATTATATGCTAAATGAAACTTGTGTGAATATATGAGCATAGTAATGGTAATCAAAAGCCATATCCAAGAAAAAAACGACACTTAAAAATTGAAATCCCTATGTCTTCGAAAGCTAATTTTCGATCCACAGTGCGCCGCCGCCCGCGCCGTAAAGGCGTCTCTTGGGTACCAGTTAGGTACCTACTCTTACTACACTCGGTACTTAGCTATACTTTAAAATTATCATGATGTAAACCAAGAAACATAATTTCAGCAATTCATTTAGGTAGTAGTTAGATACCACTAGTAAGATATTGAAACTTATTCTGTAATGGATCTGGAATGGAATCTTTCTGGTCAACTGAATTAGAAATTGTCCCACATTTCCGCAAATCTACGGTAGGATTCTTAACAATATTTGCTCATAAAATATTTACTATTGATGTTACTCCGCTGTTTATAATGCCATACAAAAATTATCACGTTGTAAAATTATAAAGTGGGAACGTTTAAAAGAACTTCGATCGTGTGTACAATGCCTTAACAGTGTAAATAAATGAATAATAAATAAATGTGTATCAAAATACAATCCGTAATGGTTATGGACCCGTGCTGTGAACGAATAGAGGAGTCCATACAACTCGATGATGATTCCATAAAATTATACAGTGCACAATAAAAAGGCAGCTCTGAACAAAACGGCGTCACCTCGTTTTATGGACTGCCGTGTGCGTACTAAACGCACCAATCATTGTTCTTTGAACGTAGTTTTAGAACAATCAGCCGGTACGGACGGCGCGGGCGTCAAACTAATTACCGTGAAATTGGTGAATGACCAACTTTACTGGGATTTAGCGACACAATATCGAGCTTGATTACTTGGAGGTAAACACCGTTAACAGACATTTGCCTTGACATAAATGTTCCATCGGTTGGTAATGTCTAGGTAAGTCGGCCTGGGCCGCATTGACACGGTGCTGCTAATTAACTACCAATAAAAGCTTCATTAAAAGTGACCAAATGTGAAAACTTTAACAGGTTGATAAGTTTACGAGACATATTACACAACCCCATGTACATACCTAGTAATACCTACGCAATAAATATCGTGGATATGATTTACACCGTGTATACCAACGTACACAAGTATTTCACAATAAGCTAGGTAGTAGTATAATGTTTATTTAGAGTAGTTCATTAACTTTTTGCCGTAATAACTTATTCCGTCTAACCGTAGTAGGTATACAGCTCCAAAAAGCTAGACATCTAACTACGTCCAATTTTATTTTCTTGTTTATTCAATTCATTTAGGTATTACTGAAAACTTGTTCCATATATTTTTTAGTTATCATATATCAATATATCAATATTTTATTATACTATTATTCACAGCTAAACTTAATTAATGATAAATTTAATTATTCTTATTAATAATAATAAATAAAAATGACACAACACAAGATAATTACTTCATTAAGTATACAAATGATTCCTTTAAGCCACCTGAGTCAGATACGTGCATCTCGTTCCGGTGTCTTAGAAACTTTTAATTTTTGTACTCAGAATTTAACTGTGACCGCAGTAGTTTCATACCCTAGAAATAACTTAGGCCCTTAGTTTACATGATAATGTGCGATCAAATCGGTAAGCTTCACACTCATACTAAATCTTAATTATCCTCCATCCTCCTAATTATATTAAAAAAAACAAAAATTAAATCCTTTGATAAAATTAATCACTGTTTTTTTTCAATACCAGTCAATGCCGATTTTATTTACTCCAAAAATATGGATAGCTACCAAAGAAAAGAGTTCCTGTAACTCCCAGGGTAAAGGTAGCTATTCTTATTGAGCGATTTCGATTTTAGACAATAGACGAAGCTTCCACCCTATACTATGTATATTAAATTAGTCTCAGAAGATAAAATAATTTCATAAATAAGAAAACCCCATTTGCTGTGGCTCCACAGTTCCAGAACACGTCCCTGAACATCAGCAAAAGCATCGGGATCCTTGGCGTCGACATTTCTAGCGACGTTTTGTTCCGAAGTCACTTAGAAGGCAAGGTTAAGCTGGCATCCAAAAAGCTCGGAGTGCTCAACAGAGCGAGGCAGTACTTCACATCGGGGCAAAGGCTGCAACTTTACAAGTCGCAAGTCCGGCCTCATATGGAGTGCTGCTGTCATCTATGGGCGGGGGCACCTGGATACCAGCTTGATCCTTTAGACTCGGTTCAACGACGTGCCATAAGAATTGTCGACGATCCCGAGCTCACAAGCGGTTTAGAGCCCCTCAGTCTGAGGAGAGACTTTGCCTCCTTATGTGTGTTCTACCGCTTGTACAACGGACGGTGTTCTGAAGAATTGTTTAAGATGATGCCCACGGCTACTTTCTACCATCGCAACTCTCGCCATCGATGGGGAGTCCATCCTCACATATTGAAACCTGAATTGTTTCGTACTGTGCGGGCTCAAAGGAGCTTCCTTCCGCGGACGCTCAGACTGTGGAATGAGCTCCCCGCCGTGGTTTTCCCAATGGAGTACAGCATGGGGTTCTTCAAAAGGGGTGTGAAGAGATTTCTGCAGGGTCGGCAACGCGTGCGTGATACCCCTGGTGTTGCAAGCGTCCATAGGCTACGGTAACCGCTTACCATCAGGCGGGCCGTATGCTTGTTTGCCACCTAAGTGGTATAAAAAAAAAAAAACCTTAATTGTTATCAATATGCATTTTAATTAAACTGAAGGAAGTATTACTACCTATAATACTGAATCTGCCATGTTTAGTTGTTAGTGAAGTTTATTATTTTTATGCTATCTGTGTTGTCTGTTGTGGCAATAGGTACAACATTTATTATTATTATATTATGTAGGTATGTCCGATATCTGATACCACGGTACATTTTAAAGGAATGTCCTAGGATGTTTATTATGAAGTTAAACTTTTCTTAAATTCTCAATTTAAAAAATATTATCCTTCAAAATTACATAATTTATCACGATAGCTTTCGTTTCTTTGCCGTTGCCCAGAGAACCTTTTTAAGAGAGGGAGACCATAGCGCTATTTTCGCTCCAAGAGCATCTCGACTGGGGAAGTACCTACCTTGAACGATTTAGAGGTTAAATCGTTCAAGCTACCTACCTATAGAATAGACACCGCAGCCAAATAACTTTATGGGTATTATGATCTTATGGGGGGAGGAAGGGTCGGAAACGCGTGAGTGATGCCCCTTGTGTTACAAGCGTCTATATGGCTACGGTAACCGCTTACCATCAGGCGGGCCGTATGCTTGTTTACCGACTTCGTCGAATAAAAAATAAGTAAGAATCCTAATACAAATACAATGGCAAAATTAAGAATCCTTGGTTTCCATTATTTTGTTCATTAAATATATTCTAAACAACTATTCATTGTAGGTTTGAGCATAGTTCATCCATTAGTAATTCGCGCACAAAAATAAGTATGCAAGAAAACTGTAATTTTGATATAAGATGTAACGCTATTAGAAAAGGAATTTATTGCAATAGTTACGCAATAGAATGGAAGTAACGTAGTCCGTCTACGGTTCGTAGCGCGTAGGCGGATCTGCGGAGTTAGCAGACGCCGCGAGCGACGGGCGCAATGCGTGGATGCGAGCGGGCGAGTCGCGGGCGGCGGCGGATTAACTCGGACAAAGGCGACACATGAAACGCGCCGCCGAATCTGCTTATCACACCTTTTGTTTGTTGCCCGCTAGCGGCAATATTATACCCTCTATATATCAACACTCACGTGGACGATGTGCGTGTTTATATATCGATAACACATGAGTAGGTACATACTTCACGAGTGCATTAATTGCAAGTTACAACAATCAAGTTTTGTCGGAAAATACACAACTGTAGGGCTATTTTAAAACGCTCGGATTCGATATCGGAAACGGATTCAAAAACTACCGAGGCGATATTTCGCAATTGATTTTTTAATTTCCGAATTCGAATATTGTTGATGTTTCTTCACGGAAATATCAATTCGATTCATCGAAAAGTTTTCGGAAATTAAAATAGCAATTGATGAAAATCGCCTCGGTATTTTTTAATCCGTTTCCGATATCGAATCCGACATTTTAAAATAGCCCTGCTCATTGCCTTTTGAATTGAATTTTGTTATGATGTGTCCATGCTACGCGAAACGAGCACGAGTCGAGCCTCGAACGAACAGGATTTGTTCGTTGTTTGCGTAGCGTGGACGGAATTGCGAGCCTCGAACGAGCATTCGTCTCGTACTCGACTGCACTCCGTCCGATTGTCAGTTTTTTCATGAACACCACCATTACGTTATGAATCCTAGAGATGGTTTGTCTATATGTACATGGAATTAAATGAAGACTACATTAATGTTTCGAAAGTACCTAACTTCGTAATTTATAAGGTACCTAATGCCGGCGAGGCTTGCATCTTTTTTATTTATCAAAAACTTTCCCGACCTGCGCTCACCTACTCACTGAAGTGATGGTATAGGAAAGCATATATTAGGTACACACAGACTAGATAAAACGGATTAAAACAGAAACATAGAAATTGTCTTCTTAATCAAATATGCCACCTTTTGATATTTGCCTTGACAAATTAGCTGTCACTGAAAATATTCCAAACCCTGGGAACTAAATTTACCACATTTGCAACTTCATGCCACATACTTTCTGAGGTCATGGAAGTGCCTCCGCCAAGTCGAGCAAAAGAGCAACAAAAGGCACGGCCGTACCATCCTTTTCTCGAAGCATTCTGGCCGTTTTAGACCCCATGTATCTTCGTTGTGGAAAAAAGTAGAAGCCTAAATTTTCAGTGACTAAGAGGGCATTACAAAGCTATAGATATATTTCCAAATAACATTAAATTTGAACCAATAAGAAATTAAATGTTAATATAGAATTATGTAGATCTATTTGTCCTCATTAATTATGTATTGTATCTTTAAAATACTGAGATATCAACCGTCGAAATGCTTCTTCAATGTCAGAATACGTAGATTTGTGTTACGGATCTTCGATTTTCATCCATTATTATAACAAGTTGAGAGTATATGGTTTTTCGATCCATGCCGGCTATATCTTCTGGGAGTGCGATAATGCTGAGTGCCTAAGCAAAGCAAATATTACAGGAAAATAAAAAGATATTTCTAAGTAGCGCACCAGCCTAGGTTTTTCGAAATCATCAAAATTTGTTCCGGTTTTTTAAAACAGTGAAGGCCCAAACCAAGAAAAAGACGTCCATGGACGGTCGGATCTCTCGGTGCGCGAGTCAGACTCAAACCACACTTGGCCAGTTTTATGTGTGTATCATAAATAAATGTATTTTCTCTTTCTCATATGTGATTAGCGGTTGCAACGACTTTTCTCTGTTAATTTGCTTGCTATAACAACCTATAGGTAGTAAAAGACCTCGTCTCTATTTCCCAAGTTACCATTAAGTAGAGACGCGCTTTGCTTCAATACTTTAGTAGGATAATTTTGTCAAGTAAATATTGGTAGCTTCCTTATTACTTTGAGTCTTAGGTTAAACTTCTGAAATATATTCATTAGTATGGGGAAATGTGTATAGTTTAAAGAAAAGCACCAAAAATATGACTGTTTTCTATTTACTTCTCATCAGGGGACAATAGACACACTTGAGAAGTGATTAGAAAATTTTCGAAAGGTTGCTTCATTGTAGTTTTCTTGAATTAATAAAAGTGCAACTGTCAAAACAAACCTCTAGGTTTGCGACAGAATTTCAACTTGAAGGTCGTAGCCAGCCGGCACGTATTATAAAGTACCCTTCCACTCACGATGTTTCCCTTCACGTCAATAAAAGCTCAAGTTAATTGTAGGATTCGAACCCACGGTACTCAACGTCACTATCACTGACCTATCACGATGTTCAAAAACATAGTGGCAGCCCTATCGCAATCATAACTAATCACCCCTGTTTCGTAACTAAACATCCCTTAGTTGTGTCTATTTACCATATTCGCGTATCCATTCACCTCTCGGGTGTTTTTTCAGCCCATTTGTGTATCCAATCCCCAAAAAAATCAAAGAAAATGAGGCTAACGAAAAAACATCAATTTATGCCGTTAATTATATTTATTGTAACAGTAACTTAAAACTAAATGTAAACTAATAACACAATATTTATGGAAATTCAAAATAACGCGCTCTCACTTCTTCTTCTTATTTTTAATTTTGGCAACCAAGCCCAAATTAGGGCTCATTTCTGCCAGTGTCGAGTTATATTATAGTTTCCAGTCACAATAAATCACTTCACATCATAGTCCTCAGTCAGTCACCGTCCATAAAAGTCATGTTTTACTACAATGGTGGTCATTGTACTAAAACTCTTCACGGACATTTTGAGACAACTTGAAAAGTCACGATACACATAATTCATTTAATTTCACTTCACTGGTGCACATGGATGATCTTTATTGGGTAAAATACCACCAAAAATACACAATAAAACTCAAAATACACAAATTTATGAAAATAAAAATGAAAATGCTACGTCACTCTGCAAGTTCCCGCCAAAAAGTCCGCGCTCTCACTTTACTTGTTTTGTTGTTAACTTTGACGTTAGCTTTTTCTTTTTTTGGCGATACTGCCTTTTTTTTTTTTTTTTTTTTTTTTTTTATACCACTAAGGTGGCAAACAAGCATACGGCCCGCCTGATGGTAAGCAGTTACCGTAGCCTATGGACGCTTGCAACACCAGGGGTATCACTCGCGCGCTGCCGACCCTGAAGAAATCTCTTCACGCCCTTTTTGAAGAACCCCATGCTGTACTCCATTGGGAAAACCACGGCGGGGAGCTCATTCCACAACCTGAGCGTCCGCGGAAGAAAGCTCCTTAGAGCCCGCACAGTTCGAAACAATTCTGGTTTCAATGTGTGAGGATGGATTCCCCGTCGATGGCGTGAGTTGCGATGGTGGAAGGTAGCCGTGGGCAACAAGTCGAACAATTCCTTAGAACACTCTCCGTTGTACAAGCGGTAGAACACACATAAGGACGCAAAGTCTCTCCTCAGACTGAGGGGCTCTAAACCGCTTGTGAGCTCGGGATCGTCAACAATTCTGATGGCACGTCGCTGAACCGAGTCTAAAGGCCCATAGATGACAACAGTACTCCATATGCGGCCGGACCTGCGACTTGTAAAGTTGCAGTCTTTGCCCTGATGTGAAGTACTGCCTCGCTCTGTTGAGCACTCCAAGCTTTTTGGATGCCAGCTTCACCTTGTCTTCCAAGTGACTTCGGAACAGCACGTCGCTGGAAATGTCGACGCCAAGGATCCCGATGCTTTGACTGAAGTTCAAGGAAGTGTTCTGGAATTGTGGAGCCACAGACCATGGGGTTTTCTTAGCGGTCAACGCGCAGGCTTGGGTCTTAGTGGGGTTAAAATGGACTAGGTTTAGTCGACCCCAATCGGAGACACTAGTCAGTGTACTCTCGATTTCAGACACCAGCCGTTCGCGGCTTTCCTCAACCTCGGAACGAGGGATATTTGCACGGCCCGTGTAATGGGTGTCCCCTGTACTGTCGTCTGCATAGCAATGAATGCCGTCAATAGACAGCATATCATTGATATGCAGTAGGAACAGTGTTGGGGACAGCACAGAGCCTTGCGGAACGCCAGCATTTATGTCCATGCTATCGGAGCAGCTACCGTCGACGACGGCTCTTATGCATCTGCTGGACAGAAAGCTGGCAATCCATTTGCATAATCCCTCGGGAAGCCCGTATGATGGTAACTTCGTTAGAAGACCCCTGTGCCAGACCCGATCGAACGCCTTCGCCACATCTAGGCTCACTGCCAATGCCTCACCTTGACTCTCGATGGCGAGTGACCAACGGTGCGTGAGATACACAAGGAGGTCACCAGCTGAGCGACTGTGGCGGAAGCCATATTGTCGGTCGCTCAACAACTCGTGATCCTCCAGGTATCTCAAAAGCTGCGTGTTGATCACACGCTCCATGACTTTGGAGAGAAGGGAGGTGATGGCGATAGGCCTGTAATTCGTCGGGTCTGATCTGTCGCCCTTTTTGGGCACTGGGTGCACGTGGGCAGTCTTCCACGAAGACGGGACTTCCTTTTTGGTGTAGGAAAGTGCAAAAAGACGCGTCAATACTGGACACAATTCAGGAGCACACCGCTTCAGCACCACTGCCGGTATGCCGTCTGGCCCACTCGACTTATGGATGTCCAGAGAAAGCAGTTCCCGCCGGACCTCCCGTTGGGTAATGCTTATCTCCGGCATGGAGCTAACACACTGCGGGATGGTAGGCGGTGTGGCGCCCCCGCCATCCAAAGTCGAGTTCGAGGCAAAGAGATAGCCCAAAAGATCAGCTTTCTCCTTTGCACTATGGGCCAAGTTTCCGTCCGGCTTACGGAGGGGTGGCAAGGACGACTGGCAAAAGTTTCCTTCGGCAGCTTTGGCAAGAGACCAGAAAGCGCGACTTCCAGAGGGAAGGCTAGTCAGCCTCTCACCAAACCTGCCGACGAAATCAAACTTCGCCTTGGCGATCATTCGCTTACTGAACCTCGAGGCAGCGTTAAATTTGCGTTTCGCATCAGAGATGTTAGGGTCCTGATCAGTTCGGGCCGTGGTCCAAGCCTCATACAAAGTTTGCTTATTATGTCTAGCATCTTTGCAGGGCCGATTAAACCACGGTCTCTTCTTCACCCCTGAAGCCACTAGCGGGTTTGGGATATAACATTCCATTCCCGCCAGTATCGCCTCAGCGACGGCAGCTGCACAGGTGTCAGGATCATCTGATGCGAAGCAAAGCTGTCTCCACGGGTACGATGCGTAGAAATCTCGCAATCCATCCCAATCTGCTGACTTGTAGTGCCATACACGTCGCCTTCCGGGAGGCCGGGGCGGATCATGTCGGACGCATGGCACTTGCGTCCGGACGAGACAGTGGTCCGATGACCCAAGTGGCGCATCCACTGTCACTGCATAGTTTTCCGGTCGCGTAGTCAGCAGAAGGTCCAGTAAGGAACTAGTATGGCTCTCAATATCTGGGATTCTCGTAGGAGAAACAACCAGTTGTGAGAAGCCATAGGCCAGGGCAAAGTCGTGAGCAGTCCTCCCCGCGAAGTCAGTGGACCGAGAACCAAGCCACTCAACGTGGTGAGCGTTGAAATCTCCTAAAATCACTAACTCCGCGGAGGGGTACTGCTCTAGTACTTTGTCAGTCGTCAATTGCAGGTGCTCAAATAACCGGATTGTGTCCGCGTCACCGCTGTGGGACCTGTAAAGGCACGCGTAAACTTTGGTGTGGCCACCGTGATCTACGCGCGCCCACAAAATCGACAGGTCCCGGTCTTCTAGGCCACGGAGACGGCGACAGCAAATATCCTCCCTGACGTACATACATACCCCGGCACGGCGCACAAAATTGTGCTCCAGCTTGTACCCGGGGTAGTGTAAATACGATGTATCATCAGGGCAGGATATTTGCGTCTCCGTTAGAAATAGCAGGGTCGGCTGTGCAGTCTCAAGATGTTGGTGGACTGCATTGATATTAGCGTGAAGACCCCTGATGTTGCAAAAGTCCACAGAAATTGTGGACGGGGAGGCCGCTGAAGAACTATTTCTTTTTTTCTTTTTCCGTGGCATTAAAAAGAGAATGATGAGAGATTAAGAGGAATCGCTGTGCCAGCAGCGAAAGAGACAAAGTGCAGTGTTATTCGCCGAGAGTGGTGGACAGGTGATGCGGTTTGTTGGTGCGGCAGCCGGAAGGGCCCCCGGTCCCCCCATGATACAGTCGGCCGGGTCCACTCCGGTCTCCTCCTCCGGCACGACCAACTATACCATGGATTATGCGCGAAGCGGCGGGTCAGCCTCCCAGGGCGGAGATTAAGTAATCCCTGGGCTCAGGACCCCTACAACCTGCGGGCAGCCAGCGGGCAGCTGTTTCACCGGGTCTCCCTGACCGCCGCAACAACATGCCGCGCCTGCACAACACAACGGCGGTGCGACACCGCTGGTCCCCACACTGCCAGCACAGCGCCTCCTCATGGAGCTCTGGCGACCTTACTCACCGCAGGAACACAACACCACATTAAAGCAGCGTTATTTGGCTGCGATCTTCTGTAAGGTGGAGGTACTTCCCCAGTCGGGCTACTCCTCGAACGGGACAGCCCGTTATGCCCTACCTCTCTTAAAATTTTTTCAATTTGTTCATGACCTTGGATACAAAGTCCAACATTTTATTTATAATATCACTTTTATATTATAGTCCTCACATTAACTTTCACATCATCATCATCATCAGCCTATAATGTCCCACTGCTGAGCACAGGCCTCCTTTCACAAATGAGGGTGAAAGGGAATGGGCAGATACTCCACCACGCGTGCCCACTGTGGATCGGTGGAGATAGGCTAGTGGTCAACCTACTATTGGATTTTTTCAAGCCGTCTAGGAGGCATCCAACTAGCTTAATGACTATCACAATTAAGTGATAACCGGGACCAACGGCTTTACGTGCCTTCCGAAGCACGGAAACTCTCGATTTAAAATACCACTAGACGGTCACCCATCCAGGTACCGACCACGACAGACGTAGCATAACTTTGCCGATCGATTAAGAACGGCTAATCATGCTCCTCGAGCGCTTCAACTTTCACATACTCCGCATTATCAGTCACCGTTCCAGTCATGTTTTAGAAAAATGGTGGTTATTGTACTAAAAATGTTCACGGACTTTTTGAGACTTGTTAAGTCACGGTATACACATATTTCATTTCACTTCAATGGTGCACATGGATTGATCTTTATTGTTATATAATATATATATTATATATATATATTATAAAATACCACCGATAATATGGAATAAAACTCAAAATACACAAATTTATGAAAAAGGAAAATAAAAATGAAAAGGCAACGTCAATCTGCAAGATCCCGCCAAAAAGTCCGCGATGCTGCCTTACATAAAATTCTGCAAGACTAAGAAAAACAATGCTACTAAATCGCGAAAGTTGCGGCTTTTTTATAGTGATCGCTTGAGTTTGCTATATTAAACGCAAGAATTATTTACTATTCGCCCCGTCAACTGTATTCACCCCGTTTTACGGTAGGTATATTATGTCCATTCTGCTAAGCTATATATACTCACTTGCCCGATCGTCGTCCTATGTGACCTATACCCTCGCCCGCATTATTATAATGATACCTACACTCATGATTGGTTTCAGTGAAGGGAAGTCGTTATAATTATTATGCTTCATTATGTACAATGTTGATGTGTATTACATTACTTTATAAGATAACCGTAATACGTGATACGGCTCCCTGACCTTACCTATATGCAGGTATAAACATTGTAATGATGCGTCCATGCTTGGCGAACCGAGCACGAGCCGAGCCGAATGAGCACACTGCGAGCACGATTCGCGTAGCGTGGTCATGCTTGCGAGCGCGTTCGAGGGGCTTTCGCATCGCGTAGCATGGACGCACCATAATGGTGCGTCCATGCTACGCATGCTAAGCACGAGCCGAGCCTCGAACGAACAGGATTCGTTCGTTTCTCGCGATTTCAAGCGTGGATGTACTTAAGCCTACAGCGAGCGCGATGCGAATCCCTGTGTTCGTGAAAAAACTGATAATCGTGCGGAGCGCAGTCGAGCACGCTACGAATGCTCGTTTGAGGCTCGCAAGCCCGTCCACGTATATGCGAATCGTGCTCGCAGTGTGCTCGTTCGTGGCTCGGCTCGTGCTCGGTTCGCCAAGCATGGACGCACCATTAGATATACAGTTTATAATATAACTATACAATGTTGTTTTATGTTTTACCGTAAACTTTTTGCTTGTTGATTGACGCCCAAGGAAAATGGAGTGCACGGTTTGTATAGAAGAGTAATTTAAAAATGCATTCGTAATTAGGTAAGTATATTATCAAATATATTTTTTACCTCTAGATTTCTACCCTCATTTCTGGGATGATAGTAGCCAACCTCCATTCCAAAGACACCTTTGATCTTTTCATCACTATTGGTTGTGCTGATGAGGCATCAAGATAGAACTAACAAACTCATTTCCGCATAATTTTCCAGCTTAGTAATCTTTTTGTTGACTGAACTTGCATATTATAAATGAACATACCATAAACGGTTTAGTTATATTTGTTTGTTATAGGGTGTTAGGTATGTTAGAGACAATTTGAATTTATGTTGGTAAACTTTAATTTAAGTTGGTAGGTATCAATGTGGAATTCAAATATAGGTTCTCATCCTAATACTATTATAAAATTTAACTAAATACCCCGACACATTTGTGAGTAATGTATAAACCTACATACGAGATTTTCCCTATAATGTCACAGTGTGCATGATGCATATATATATGATGCAATATGCATGATAACTAAACAGGTATTATTCCTGTAGTGCCGATTAGTTTGATTCATAAGAAAGGTTTACATAGATTTGTGTTAGTTTAATCCATCGGATAGAATCAGAAACGAACCAATTATTATTAGATACAACAAATTAAACTACAGTTTTAGTAAACCTACCGGTTTAAATTACTTTTGATCTGCCCTAACTTAAGCTTAAACATATACAAATAGGTATATTTGTATATGTTAAAGTTTAAGTTTAGGGGGCGTCCATTAATAATGTGAGGTTTTTAGGCCACTCTTTGACCCCCTCCCTGGGGGGCCATTACGTAACTAAATTTCAATCATTTTCGAATTATAGCGGTTTTCTGATAACTTTTTTACGTTCTGATAACTGCAAATACAACCGGTGGTTCATTAGAAATTGAACCATTTCCGATTTGACATTTTTGTAATATTTCTACCGATTCAGAGGTTAGTTCAATCGGAATTTCATTGCAATAAAGTTACGTAATCCACGTACTGGTGATACATCGTGAAGTTATAAGCTACCGCTAAAATCACGTGCATTTTTAACCGACCTGAAAAACTAGTAAAGATAGAGGAACAATGTTTTATTAAATAGAACGATGGGTTTGGCTGTCTTCAATGGTGACAAGCTTCTTGTTCCTCAGCAGTTAGCACTGTACTTAATTCCTGAAGATATACTTCATTCTCGTCCAGCCACTTGGCGTCATCGTTATCTCGCACCACGCAGAGAGATTCCCTAGTATCAGCGTATGAGCACCGCGTAATAATCCGTGAAGATTGGATAATTTGCGACAATTCACTATCGTCACTCTGTGTCGAAGAAATACTTTTTTATTTTCAATGGGTTAGGTTCGGCCGTCGACTGGTCCCAGGAGTAGGCAAACGTCGAGGATGTCGCACGCTTAGCCAGAAAATTCTTTTTACTCTGGCCTTGAAGAATTCTAAGTTAAAGGTTTCGGGAAATAGACCCCGGAAATGAGTTCTACTCCTCTGCTCTTCGCATATAGAACGAAGAAGCAAAGCGTAGTGTTAATTTAAGCGAGATGTCGATAACGTATGGGGAATTTCTCCTGATGTACTATAGTTCGATAGAGAAATGGGGATAGATGAATTAAATTGAAAAGAAGACCTACAGGCTTGAAACCTTACGTCGATGTTCGGTACTAGTTAGGGTACTAGTTAGTGTGCCTCATTTAGTGTAACATCACCGACGAGTCTCCTACTACTACGATCTATCGAGTCAAGGGCTTCCAGCTTGTATTTAGCAGATCCGTCTTAGAGATGACAGCAATATATACTCCATGCACGACCAGACTTCTGCTTTGTACAGTTGCAGCAACTGGCATAAAGTACCGACCGCTTAACCTTAGATAGGATACCCAATTTTTTGCAGCGGTCGCCTTTTTCTCAATAGAACTAAGTACCATAACTAATTTTACTGATCAAAGTAATGCCAAGGAGTTTAAGCTGGTCAAAAGTAGAAGTCGGGTTGAAACGACTCTTTTTAGCGGTGAACAGACATTGCCTGTATATATATTTTTACTGTGTATAGGCCTGTGCTGTGTATAGACCACAATCTCACCATGGTAAGTGATGATGTGGCCGAAGGTGGTAAGCACACAAAGCCTAGAAGGAACTGGCTCTCAAGTGCAGCTGTCGGAATACACCGAAAGGTGTTTGGCGACAGATTTTCAACTTGAGGGTGGTAGCCTGCCAGATGGATACCTACTACAACCCTACGTGCTATGGTTTCCTCACGATGTTTTCCTTTACCGAAAACTTAAAGTTTGAACTTGAAAGTTTATGACAATGCATATTCTATAGAAATACGCATGTTATTTGGTGCAGAAACACTGCTTACATGTTCTTCCCGCAATAGCCTTGCCAAATCAATGATACTTTTCAGGAACTTCGGTTGCTGCTCCTTCTGGCATAGGTAAGTGGCCTCGGTGGGATTGAGCGCTTGAGATGACTAGCTTGATTGGGGTCTGCACTGGTGAAATTTCAATTAAATTTTAATTATTTGTTATTGTTTTCTATTTGTAAAAGCCTTTAATAAAAGTAGTCACGATAGTTGTTAATTAATTAAACAAAGAGCTTTTTACCTACATATGATAGGAAGTGTTTCTGAGAAAATTCATGTCCTACGAGTGGTCTCCGTTGTTATTAAGTAGATAGTAATATAAACTTGAGCTACGCTATGATATTGGAAGTATTTGAAATTTTGAACACTATTAGACAGGCTGTTTATAGGGTCTTTATTACTGATTACTAATTTGAACCACACTGTATTGACGTAAATATTTTGTCACGTATATTTGATGATCGTTATCAAATGTAGACTTATACACGGTAAATAAACTATGACAACATGATACAAATTCACCAGAGAAATTTTAGTTTTCTAATGCTCAATAGCTATAGCTAGATATCCTAACTACATATTTTCTCAATATAAACCGTGCGCGATAACTTGAGACCCGAGTAGAATGCGACTTCCTCGCCTGCTTCCCCTGCACTTCTCTGATGATGCCTGTATTGTACTAAGAACATGAAGCAATAATCCCGCTACACAATACGGAAGCCATGCTTTTATACTACACAAAGCACGCAACCGTAATGTCACCACGCCCGGTCTCACCTTATCACGGGTAGTACCTATTTTTACATAAGTAATGACACACAGCAGACTTACAGAGCAGATGAAGAAAGACTTGGTTGACCAAAATGTCAAGTAAATATTGTAAACACTAGAAGGCCACATAAGGCTGCATATAGCACGTATCCGTAGTATTCCGTAGCACACATCCATAGCACGCGTCCATGTCCATAGCACGCATCATCCATACAAAAAATATATCTTAGTTGAATCCGTTTCCACCAGTGCTAAGCTATGTGCACCAACAAATATGATTGGTGGATATCAAACGGATCTATGGCAACGTAGCATAACACATCTCTAGTGGAAAAGCAGCCTAATACAAAAACAAGATCAAATTAACCTTAAGTACATCCGTCTTTAGGTAGGGATCTCTTGTGTTCACTCGCAGAATGTATAAAAAAATATAATATTAGAATATACAAAAGGCAAATACCTAGTACATGAAGAAGAATGTTTATTGGATAACCGCGTGATTCGAGCTTGTAAGAATACAACACTAGAACCTACACACTACTGATACCTAGCTATATGTAGTGTTGCCAACCGTCCTGGTTTAGGAGTAGGCAAACGTCGAGGATGTCGCACGCTTAGCCAGAAAATTCTTTTTACTCTGGCCTTGAAGAATTCTAAGTTAAAGGTTTCGGGAAATAGACCCCGGAAATGAGTTCTACTCCTCTGCTCTTCGCATATAGAACGAAGAAGCAAAGCGTAGTGTTAATTTAAGCGAGATGTCGATAACGTATGGGGAATTTCTCCTGATGTACTATAGTTCGATAGAGAAATGGGGATAGATGAATTAAATTGAAAAGAAGACCTACAGGCTTGAAACCTTACGTCGATGTTCGGTACTAGTTAGGGTACTAGTTAGTGTGCCTCATTTAGTGTAACATCACCGACGAGTCTCCTACTACTACGATCTATCGAGTCAAGGGCTTCCAGCTTGTATTTAGCAGATCCGTCTTAGAGATGACAGCAATATATACTCCATGCACGACCAGACTTCTGCTTTGTACAGTTGCAGCAACTGGCATAAAGTACCGACCGCTTAACCTTAGATAGGATACCCAATTTTTTGCAGCGGTCGCCTTTTTCTCAATAGAACTAAGTACCATAACTAATTTTACTGATCAAAGTTATGCCAAGGAGTTTAAGCTGGTCAAAAGTAGAAGTCGGGTTGAAACGACTCTTTTTAGCGGTGAACAGACATTGCCTGTATATATATTTTTACTGTGTATAGGCCTGTGCTGTGTATAGACCACAATCTCACCATGGTAAGTGATGATGTGGCCGAAGGTGGTAAGCACACAAAGCCTAGAAGGAACTGGCTCTCAAGTGCAGCTGTCGGAATACACCGAAAGGTGTTTGGCGACAGATTTTCAACTTGAGGGTGGTAGCCTGCCAGATGGATACCTACTACAACCCTACGTGCTATGGTTTCCTCACGATGTTTTCCTTTACCGAAAACTTAAAGTTTGAACTTGAAAGTTTATGACAATGCATATTCTATAGAAATACGCATGTTATTTGGTGCAGAAACACTGCTTACATGTTCTTCCCGCAATAGCCTTGCCAAATCAATGATACTTTTCAGGAACTTCGGTTGCTGCTCCTTCTGGCATAGGTAAGTGGCCTCGGTGGGATTGAGCGCTTGAGATGACTAGCTTGATTGGGGTCTGCACTGGTGCAATTTCCAATTTAATTGCGTGATTGCATAAAAAAATACACGTGATACCCATTCGTGATATTATCCGAACCCCATCCCCACATATTCGGGCCTGTTTGGTATACTCTTAAACTGAAACAACTCCTGCAAGAAACTTACCAAGGCTTTTGTTGATCTTTCTTTTAATATTATGGTAGGTTCAATTAAAACTACATACATAACAGGTAGTTAAAAACATCAGTGATGACTTCTGTAACAAATCATAAGCACAGCATAAAACAATGAAGTCTATAAAATCTATACTAATACCTATTATAAAGCTAATAAAGAGTTTAATTGTATGTGAAACACGCTAATTGTAAAACTACTTACCATTTGCCTTGAAAAAATATTTTCCCGTTAGGTACCCCGTTGAGGTAGCTAGGCTGCTTTTCCACCAGAGATGTGCTATGCAGCTATGCTGCGAGGATGTAATAGCTAAGCAGTGAAACTATGTGACCGTTTCCACTGATACCAAGCTATGTAGCGGTGCGAGTAAGATGTGCAGCTCGAGCTATGCGATGTATGACTTTTTGCTTCCACGATGGCATATCTACTTTCAGCGACAAACGCGGGCCTTCTGTAGGTACTCTGCTCTGCACATAGCACGCATCCATAGCACGCATGCATAGCACGCATCTGCCCATATATAAAAAACATATCTTAGTTGAATCTCCACCAGTGCTAAGCTATGTGCACCAATGAATAAGATTGGTGGATATCAAACGCATCCATAGCAACGTAGCATAGCACATCTCTGGTGGAAAGGCTACCTATATACTATTTATTTTTACGCGAGTGAGACCATGGGCATTGGGCACATCTAGCATATAATATACCTACTTGTTAACGTTTAAAATGAGTAAAAAAACGCTTTTCATGACGTTATAGTAAATTAATATCAGACAAGTACTTTGATGCGGATTAATAAAATATATGATATCTTTACATATTCATTATCACACAAATCCAGCTCATTATTAATCACGAAATTATTTTATCTATTTTCAAAAACTGGCGGCTAAAATGAAAAAAATATTATCAAGAGGATAACGACCAGTTATCCTTCAGTTATCATTAGATATCTAACACTGACGTTTTAGTTTTTTTTATTATTTGTTATTGTTTTCTATTTGTAAAAGCATTTAATAAAAGTAGTCACGATAGTTGTTAATTAATTAAACAAAGAGCTTTTTACCTACATATGATAGGAAGTGTTTCTGAGAAAATTCATGTCCTACGAGTGGTCTCCGTTGTTATTAAGTAGATAGTAATATAAACTTGAGCTACGCTATGATATTGGAAGTATTTGAAATTTTGAACACTATTAGACAGGCTGTTTATAGGGTCTTTATTACTGATTACTAATTTGAACCACACTGTATTGACGTAAATATTTTGTCACGTATATTTGATGATCGTTATCAAATATAGACTTATACACGGTAAATAAACTATGACAACATGATACAAATTCACCAGAGAAATTTTAGTTTTCTAATGCTCAATAGCTATAGCTAGATATCCTAACTAGATATTTTCTCAATATAAACCGTGCGCGATAACTTGAGACCCGAGTAGAATGCGACTTCCTCGCCTGCTTCCCCTGCACTTCTCTGATGATGCCTGTATTGTACTAAGAACATGAAGCAATAATCCCGCTACACAATACGGAAGCCATGCTTTTATACTACACAAAGCACGCAACCGTAATGTCACCACGCCCGGTCTCACCTTATCACGGGTAGTACCTATTTTTACATAAGTAATGACACACAGCAGACTTACAGAGCAGATGAAGAAAGACTTGGTTGACCAAAATGTCAAGTAAATATTGTAAACACTAGAAGGCCACATAAGGCTGCATATAGCACGTATCCGTAGTATTCCGTAGCACACAGCCATAGCACGCGTCCATGTCCATAGCACGCATCATCCATACAAAAAATATATCTTAGTTGAATCCGTTTCCACCAGTGCTAAGCTATGTGCACCAACAAATATGATTGGTGGATATCAAACGGATCTATGGCAACGTAGCATAACACATCTCTGGTGGAAAAGCAGCCTAATACAAAAACAAGATCAAATTAACCTTAAGTACATCCGTCTTTAGGTAGGGATCCCTTGTGTTCACTCGCAGAATGTATAAAAAAATATAATATTAGAATATACAAAAGGCAAATACCTAGTACATGAAGAAGAATGTTTATTGGATAACCGCGTGATTCGAGCTTGTAAGAATACAACACTAGAACCTACACACTACTGATACCTAGCTATATGTAGTGTTGCCAACAGTCCTGGTTTTTCCGGATTTGTCCTAGTCTAGAGGGCGGCCGGGGTGTGTCCGGGTGGGGTTTCATTTGTAGTCCGTGTTTAAGACTTTTGAAGTCACAACAATTAAAACTATTTTGATTCAGATGTTTTAAAAAACACTGTTGACATGTCCGGGATCTAAGTTCCAAAATACAGCGTTTTCACGCTTCTTGTCCTGGTTGTCAGAGAGATGGCAACCCTACCTTTAAGGTACCTATCAACATACATAAATGTGTAGCTCACGCACGGGGCCAAGTCCCCGCAAATTACCAACCGTCAGGGAACCCGACTAACTACATATTTACAGCTTTTTATGGTGCATAATCGCTGCTCTTATTAAATTTTAAGTGGTCTCCATTCCTAACGTAGCCCCGTGCAAATGAATCTGTATTTATATATGTATATATATATAACGAACACATAGGTCGGCTGCACTACAGTCTACAACGAATCATAATTATTTCATAAAATTAGCATAATTAAATAATTATGAAACCTAACAATAACAATATTATGACAACATCTTTTAAAATATAAAATAACTAGTTGTCACACGCTTCATCCGCGTTCCCGGGATAAAAAGTAGCCTATGTCCTTTTCCATGCCATGGGCTATCTGCATGCCTTTCATGATGATCCGTTGAGTAGGGAAGACGTAACAAACTCACTTTCGCATTCATAATATTAGTTAGGATTAACCCTACCTAACCATTCTTAAATTTACTAGGTTATTATTTTTTATTTATTTTGTATGTTGGTTTATTTTTGTTTTTTTTTTTTTTATGTTTATTCGTTTTGATGATTGTGTATTTTATTTTGTAAAATAAAAAGTATGTACCTATGTATACCTACAAAACCAAAATGTTTTGGAAAAAATAGCCAATATATAGTCAGATTGTACAAAAAAAAAAAAAAAATATTTAAAAAATGTAACCTTGCTGAGTTTCTTGCCTGTTCTTCTCAGTTGAAGGCCGACTTACGAACTGGCGGTAACTTCAGTAGCTTTGACCTTCATAGGTGCCCTTCTAGGGCCTAAATTGAATAAATGGCTTTGACTTTGACTTTGACTTAGAATATCATACATAATTGTCATGATAATTGTATACATATGGGGATAGAGTACTTAGGTAAGGTCTAAAATGACAGGTCATTTTGGCCTTATGTAACGTAGGCTTCCACAAAGGAAAGATTTTTTCTGCTCTAATGGGGTACAGGTCGGTTAACTAAAGCTGGCACGTTTCAACACATTTACACCGTCTCTCTCGCGCAAAGTCAAGCTTATGAGTATGAAGGAGACAGTTATTGTTTTGCTTTTGCTACTGCTCATAAATATAGAGTGGTCTATTTTAGCATTCGTCCATTAGACTTGACTGATTGCAAATTTATGAGTACTGTGAACGTGCCAGCTTTCGTTAACCGACCTGTACAAAAGGAAACCGCGAGACGGGAATCTAGATTTAACATAAGGACCATGTTGTTACAGTACACGTTACTAAACCCAATACATTATTTTGTCCGGGTTTTGGAAACACGATTGACATGAAAACTAAACATGGTAATTTTATCATGGAAAACCGAGGCATGTTAATAAAAGAACAAACAGTTCCAGGTTAAATATTAACTCCGTGTGAATGCTTGCTCGCCGACATGTCCGCGTACGTAAGGGTGATAAGGCTAATCTTTTTTGGGCCTTCGCAGTTCTAGAACATGTTCTACAAAAACATTTTTAAAATTGGAACATGGATAACAAACAATAATTAAATTATCTGCTCCAGTGTCGATAACGCGAACACTTCTCCGACGATCATTGTATTTATTGTATCGGTCTCCTTTGTAGTAATGCTTACAATAGGATTTTACTCTTTTAAGGATTTTCCTGTAGTTCGTAACGTGGCTTCTTAAACAATGGATTTGGGTTAAAATTCACAAGCGGGGCTGTTTGAAAGACATGCTTGGACTTGTGTTCAGGTAACAACAGAGTAAACATAAAAAATAAAATAGGTACTTAACAGATTTACGTCTTATATGGTAACCAATCCTATTTGCATGAATTAGTGCCAAGTGAGCTGATAAACTGACTCTGTCTCATTCTTCTTATAGTCATTCTATTTAAGAATCACTGGTACACTGAAATATTCATGCGAGTTTCGTATACTTACATCATTAGGCCTACCTAATGATGTACCTATACCTACCGAGGTTCTTATTATGGTGAAGCAAAGGTAGGTATTAGCATAAAAAACCAAATACGCCTATGTTCATTATATATGTTGAAGCTATTCGATGACTCTTTCAAATAACGTGTAAATCAATTAAAGTATTAAAACTTATGTAAAGTATATTTGCATGTTTATCCATAAAGGTTACTGAAGGTTCTAGTGCTTCTGCAAAACGTAGAAAATCGACTTTTTTTCCTAATGAATGACGTCCAGAAATAATAAATTTTCTCTATCAGCATAACTGTTTTTCCCCGCGTAACATAAAAATTATTATGTTCCAAGCCTCTTTGGGTTTTTCAGAAGATCAATTAGCATTTACCTACATAATTTAGTTTTGGTACGAGGGCTGCTCCGCTCAGCTACTTTTATTAACCGACTCGTGGACAAAGACGCTGGGTTTACGACGTCGTAAAACTTACTATTGTTCAGAGTAGCTCCACACGAAATGCAGGCGCGCTTATTGTTAATACTTAAATAAGATATCCATTTTTTATTGTTTAGGCCATTACGGCTCCGGTTTGTACATATTTTGACTCCAACGCCTATTCATAATGGTTGGCCTTTGACGTTTGCCGACTTTTTATTTTTCGCAAAATGATCACGTGCTAAAGCGTTGCACCCGTCTTTTGCTGGAAAGATTTGAAGGTGCCGACATGTTTGCCGTCGCGCGGCGTCTGGTCCGGGTGGCGCGGCGCAGGCGCACTTTTCCTTGTTTCCCAAAAATCACGATACAAAAAAATCACCGTTAAATATTTTGTTTTAAGATAAAAGAAGTGCATTTATGTAACCATTAGAGATAAATGATCCTACCTAGATGTTCGTAATAAATTGATAAAAGCATTAAATAAAATATAATAAGAAATAAAATTCCGAACCGGTGGTAAATTCAACTGTATGTACCAACTTAACGTTCATAAGTGCCTTACGAGGACCCAAACTGAATAAATTACTTTTTGATTTTACGTACAAGATACACAAAAACATATTATACTAAACATAGTATTTTAGCCCAATTTTTTGGGAGTTTCAGATTCTTATATTATTATAATACTTAGTTATTATACAGTATTGTCACAAAAAGAATTGTAAAATTTATCTACGTTACATTATGTAATAAAGAAAGATCGATACTTAACATTACGTTCCCCTCAATGGGTGTACATAACATAGAACAGGTATCCAGGTAGATACACCTACCTACTATCGATCGACAGAGTTTCGACGTAGTATTTTACAACCCACAATAAATTAAAAGTGCTATAAATATAAATCTTGCCCCGCGTCAAATCGCATCACATATTCATGCCTTGTGTTATTAAAACCTAAACAACCGAAACCGTATTATAAAAAAAGCTATATTATATTCCTTAGATACTTAAAGTGAGCCCGGCTCATCGATGGTCTGGTGGTACCAGTTTCAGATATATTCAAATTCAATAAGTATTTATTAAATTTAGGCCCTGATGAGGCACTTATGAACGTTAACAAAATGACTCTACATATCTCTACATCTATACATTTTAGGTGAGCTAGCCTTTTGAGCAGTCAGTCAAGTCATCACACTATAGATTTATGTATAAGGCTCAAGCAATTCTTTGGTAGCTCAGAAATCCCTAGGTAAAATATCCTTCACCAAGCTGTCCCAACGGGTTTGACCGGTGTTCTCGGGACGAAAAGAAGTATACAGCACTTGGGACACTGTAGCTTCCTATTAGTGAAAGAATTTTTAGAAACCGATCAGTATTTCAGGAGATTACCTCTTACATCCAAACCAATAAACTTTACCCCTTTATAATATTAGTATATATTCTGCTTATAGCTAGAAATTGCCTACATTACCATAAGTGCTCTGTAAAATATAGATTCCATGTAAAATAACATCAAAGATTTAACTTTGTTTTTAAATGTGGTTATGTTAGCTTTTGAGCATCGTAGTGTTATGAAGTGATCAAAGGCCACCGTCCATCACTTTGGCCACATCAAGAAGAGAACTGACTACTCAAAGCAGCTGGTGAACTTCCTGACTCCTCAAAGTAACTGGCGGTCCTCACCATGTGTTTGGTGACAGATTTTCAACTTGAAGTAGATATGTAGTAGCTGATAATCCTCAACACATTTAAAGATCATATCATCATAACTAAAAAATGTTTTACTTTTTAAATCTAACTAGATGATGCAGCGTTAATTGAATGAGTTTTAATAACTTTTAAGACTTGCCTTAAATAATTTCATTTAAGATTATATAGATATTTAATTGACTCACACAGCATTCACTGCACATCTCATTTATAATTCAGCGACAATTTTTATTGCCAAGGTCTATAAACCAGATTTAAATATGGTGCCAAGCCGAGACGCCAAGTGGAACCAAGAAAGCTATACTGATATATAAATTTATGATTTTAATTCGAATACCTATATAATTTAATCATGAGACAAACATAAAATAAATACCTATTAATTCATCGGTTATTATTTAAAGGTTACGATAGAGTCGAGCAAATTGTTTATATAAAGCGAAGTAGGTAAAAATGTTAATTTGTCTACTCGTAAATAATATAAGTACCTATACATATCTACCACTTATAAAGATTTTCATGATATTCACAAGGTAACTTTTGCGTAAAATTTTGAGCGAAATTATAACTTGACTTTGCCTTCTGCCTTTGCTTTTTGTAAAAGTATATAAATCAAATCAAATATACCTATTTATTTGTGACAAATAAAAACACACTACAAATTTAACAACAATAAAATATATAAAGATGAAAACAATAATAGATGGAGAATTTATAAATGTGATCTATCAAAGAAAACCTTATGGTGCGTCCATGCTTGGCGAACCGAGCACGAACCGAGCCACGAACAAACACACTGCGAGCACGATTCGCGTAGCGTGGACGGGCTTGCGAGCCTCGAACGAGCGCGATTGTCAGTTTTTGCACGTATAAAGGGATTCGCATCGTGCTCGTTGTAGGTTCGTTTGTGGCTCGGCTCGTGCTCGATTCGCGTAGCATGAACGCACCATTACATTATGTACAGTCATCGCAAATAATCAATATCCAATTATTATGGTTAATTAATCCTTTTTCTAATGGGTATTTCGAAATACTCCTAAAAATTACGCCATTATTATTTACAATCGACTACCTTATCTCTACTTAGTTGTTTCAAGTTTTTACTTTCGGAGCCAGCTCAATGTTATATGGGATGAGAAGTAGGTATGACGTTTTCAAGATTAGTATAGATAATTCTCAAACTTTTACCATATCAATAAAGGATTACTTGGAGTATTTATCTTTATTAAAACAACGGAAACCTTATTAACAATAATTATTTTTTGTTAAGCAATTAATATATTTTTGCGTGTAACTTAATTTATTGTTATTTTTTTACTGTGAATATTAATTAATTCGGTATTAAAATTCCAAATTGGCTCCAAATTATAACAAGAACTTTAAGAACCTATTGATCGCGCCAGGACATATTAAAACCGGTAGTAGAGGTACATACATTGGATCATGCATAAAAATACATAGTTTCATGGCAGTATGCTGAAATTACATATGAAAATACATAGGATTCATCTCTGGAACCACACATACATTTTTACACATAGAATTTACCTCAATCATTTTTATATACAGAAACTCATTCGTTATTGTATAACGGCATTGGACAATTGATTTTCTTTTGTTAATCAGGTAGGGTTTTTTCAGCAAAACCATCACGATTAAACCACAGTATGAAAGCAAAACTTAAATAAAACACTTACTATACCTACTAAGTCGGCAAAGGTAAAATATAATATGAAGTTGATTGTGATTTTTAAAGCCCTTGAACCGATTTGATTTGGAATCATCTGATAGTCTGTGACACTTTAATGTCGAAAATTTATTTGTAGAATCCATGAACCTACCTGGGGCTTAATTTTGCAATATTTGCAGCTGAAAATGTCCAGACTAATTCCATAGTATTGATCATTAACCAAGATTATAATTTAGACCTTGGAATACATAGCTGGAATAGAAGCCAGATGAATCTTACATACAAAGACTTCAACGACACATAATAGAAGGACGCAACTGTCTGTCCTATGTCCTGAGTCTGAGTGTAATTATGTATATTAAGTATGTATTTACAAACAAAAAGTAGTATATGTATTATATCAGTTATCTGGTTTCCATAGTACAAGCTCTGCTTAGTTTGGGTTCATATGACCGTGTGTGAGGATGTCCCAGGATATTTATTTATTTTATTTTATTTAACTCGAGTTCGTAAATCAAGGAAAGTCGTAGCAGTAGGTAGTCACGGGTAAAACCTCGAAGCGAGTGTTCATTTTTAAAATCAAATTAATTCTGATGTTGGTAAGTGGATAGTGTGACATATGTGTTGAAATAATAAAAAACGTATCTAAACACATAGTGATAATTAGTGTTAAAATAAAGGTGATGACATTTATCTTACTCTCAGAACAAAAAACCTGTATCATTTAAAAGCTATTACATCTTAGGCAGGTATTAATTAAACTTACATACCTACAGTAATTAAACTACACTAAATAAAATTCCTATAAACTCAAAAGTTTGTGGATATTTATATAGGTTCCGACCTGTGTTAAAGTTATTTGATCGTTTTACACTTGGAATCCCAGCTGTCCCCACTCCATTGTAATTTAGACTCGGGCGGGATATGACGTTACTAAATGCATTGTCACTATGGCAGTGATCTAAATAATGGCTACTTATCTAATTTAGTTCTATTTCTGATAGATATTATGCAGGTATATATGATCGTAACTACTGTCTTGGACTATACCTGGTGATGAATAAGATCATGATCCGCACCAGGCGGTGTCTATTCTGGAGTCTCTGGACGACTAAGTATATTCCTATTCCCTAAATTTATTGTATACATACATTTTATTTCCATCACTTTAAATTCACCCTCCAATGCCCTCCATATTGGATTTATAGAAGTTGTAACACTTTTGTCTTATTTCATGTTTTATGGTTGGAGGGCGGCTCGGGCGCGGCGCGGCGCGGCGCGGGCGGCGGCTCGCTTGATATCTGACATTCTCGTATCACTACTTGTGTGCCTACGTTGCTAAGATATGGCCAAGTGACGGAGGAAAAGCTGGATTAAAAATTAATTTAGGCGCTTTCATGTTCGCCGATAATCCAGACTTTATCAAGATATCAAATCATGGGGATTAAACCCACCCAGTTAAATATAATGCACTTGATAACAACTGATTACCTGCTTAGCGCGTTTTAAACACAATTTGACTGTTCTGCAAGTGTTCAATTTAAAAAATATTGGTAGATTATGCAATGATATTAGACACGCGTATCTTTTTAATAGACAAGACTCTACATATTTTTTTTTTACATATTTGACAAATGAGTCACAGAACTCACAGATACAGTAACAGCTTACAATATTTCCGGAGCATGAGTTGCTCTCAGGTCTCATTGTTGGCATTGTCTAATGACGTGTCCGATTATTAAATGCAATGAGTTACTGCACCGGCTATGTTGACTGTATCCACCAGTTAGGCGTGATGTGTTAACGACCTGTGAGACTGCTGTCAAAGGGCAAACAAACCTTGGAAGAGGGTAAACAAGTGGAGCAGTGTTTACCATAAGCCGGGCCTCTGTGTGGTGATCATAGCCCGTCGCGGTGGTCGGGTCTTCCACGCAACGTCGGCGTCGGCACAAATGTTGACTTATAACTACAGCTCTGATTATCCGTTGTGAGACACATATTGTGATTCGGTCGTACAGTCTTATATGAACACGTTTTCGAACAAGAGGTTTTCATGTAGCGATCTGTGTATAATCAGTAATGGATACATTGTTAGGGCATCATTAATCAAGAACGATTTCAATAAAGCAAAGATCCAGCGTAACAAATCTTTTTTTTATCATACTACGTCAACAATCGACAAAAATTTCCAGTAATTTTTATCTTTCACGTATTTATAGCTAGCTAGCATACCTAAGAAGCAATTACTGACCAGCTCGCAAACCTAACCGCCGATTCTCGCACTTTCATCATTTTGGCCGAAGAACATGTTGGATATCTTAGAAATCATAAGGTGATATCTTCTTCTAATATATAAAATTCTCGTGTCACAGTGTTTGTAACAAAACTCCTCCAAAACGGCTTGTGAAATTTTGTGTATATATTCAGTAGCTCTGAGAATAGAACGTAAACTATTTTTCATACCCGTAGGGTAGGGTATGGTAAGGTAGGGTAGGGAGGGTAAGAAAGATAACGCATTTGTAATATATTATTATTACTTTATCATACATGTATGTTAATCAATTATTTAGATATTATCTATCATTAAGAAAATGCCTGTGCAGCGATTGACCGTGGCCTAACTTATGGCCCTATCCGAAAACCAACGCTGCAGCAACGTGTGCGGCCTTTTTGGCCGCACACAAATCTTCACTGTGTCTAATTACTTCTATATCATGCTTTTGTTTTAGTCTGAGTCCAAAGTTAAAGTCTTTTCTTAAGTTATGTTCATATCGAAGAGCGAGAATCTGACCAGACTTTAATAGCGCAAGCTTGGGATTACCTCGGGAGGCACGTACGACAACACTCTTGACGGAACTTTGTGGTCTTGAAAAATATATTCAAAATAGGTTCGGCTGTGAAAACGTAACTTTAGCTCCTTAGGGATTGAAAAAAAGTCCTTTCTAGATATGCCTCTATGTACTCATTATAAGTCTTTTAATAAAAAAAACTCTGCACACATTATTTTCATCAAGTTTCATGTTCCGTTCTGTTCTGCATTTTTCCCCTTTCTCTCCCTTGGTGGTTGATTTACATTTTTTTTATGTCAATAGGTTGACAAACAGCCAGACGGTCCGCCCGATGGTAAGTGGTCACAGCCGTCTATGGACATTTGCAATACCAGGGGCCGACCTTGCAGAGCTCTTTTTACGCCTTCTTTGAATATCTCCTATCGTAGCGCTGAGGGAAAACCGTAATTGGGAGCTCATTCCGCATCCCAATGGGCCGCACCGCAGTAAAAACGTCCGACTGAACCGTTGTGTGGACGATCGAGGCGGCACGAGGATATGAGGATATACTCCATATTGCCGGCGAGCGGTGCGGTGGTAGAAGGGTGATGACGGTACCAGCTCAAAAGTTCTTTAGAATCACTTAGGTACTGAAAATCCTTTCAATGATTTTGGACGCCTACAAGGAAACTACCTGCCAAGGTCCAAGTTTGCTAGTAAAATGCCTGAGATTTTGTGAATAGTGAGGGAGTGAGTAGTATTATGCTTTTATATATTTTTGACGGTTTAGTTGGTGTGGTTGATTAATATTCCACCTATCACACCGCAGGTTATGGGTTCGATTCCCATCCAGACATGCCTTGGCACACCAAGGCAGTGCATGAACATTTCTGTATGTATTTACAAACAAAAAGTAGTATATGTAGTATATTATCTGGTTTCCATAGTACAAGCTCTGCTTAGTTTAGGATCAGATGACCGTGTGTGAGGAATGTCCCAGAATATTTACATTAATTTAACATTTACAATTTTTTCACTGACATAATCAACTTCACAAATTTTCATATTTCATCGAATATATCATCAGAAACAGCCTAAAATCCGACGGCGTATTTGTGGGCGGCAAGCTAAGTTCAGCGGCGGCGCCTTTGATGTTGCTCTCAAAATGCCCTCAATAAGCATTCGTTTACACAACAATTAGCGCATTCACATTCTTACGGCACCTACTGCCTTACAACTTTTAGGGTTGACACATGCATGGAATTTGGAATGAATCCATCCAGATTAGAGTAGAATACATTTCATTTATGGACGTATCTAGTTATACGAAAATGTATGCTTACTAATAAAATAAAGCATTTTTTTTTGTTGGTTTAAGCGCGCTAATCTCTGGAACTAACATTTGGATTCGAAAAATAGGAAATATGAAACAACATTACATGCATGCATTGCTACTTTTTTACACGCTTTTTAGCTTCACATTTAACTAACTAAATATGTAAAAAATCTAGGAAGTCAATTTTAAATTATTTCTAGTATCGATTTGAAACTTTGCAAGTGTATGTAGTTAAGATGGCAAAACAACAATTTCGTACCATTGAGCTGATCTGATAATGGATCCGGAAGGCACTAGGGCTCCATAGCAGACCAACGTATCCTAGCCGTGTTTGCGCTTTTGGACCGTCTTGATCCAAAAGCTTGGTCTTTGGCGATATATAGTTTCAGTCTGGAAGAGATCGCTCTTTAGCGATAAGACCGCCCATTGTACAGTTATTAATATTATGTTCTTTTCTTTCTGTTTTTGTTAACTATTTTTCTGGTGTACAATAAAGAGTTATCTATCTATCTATAGTGTTTAGGGTCTGATAATGGAGTATATAGGAGGGTAGGACTTTTTAGTGCAGAGCTTATCTAAGCGTGTTTTTAGGTCTTTTTAAGTATAATATTATTTTATCCCGGCATCGCTGGTGAAACGGCGGAGGACGACTATTTCATTATTTTTTGTCAGTACAGTGAAAAAAAACCAGAACATTGTGAGAGGAATAAGCAAAATCAAAACTAATATCTAACTAATATAATTGATATCGTAAAATGTTTTCTTGATTTAACTTAAGTAACTACAATCTTCTTTACTTCTATATTAAACTAGCTTTTCACTGCAGTTTCATCCTTTCGGAGATGAAAAGTAGTCTAGCAGTAGTAGCAGTAGCAAAAGTAGTAAAGCATTCGGAGATGATGCTTCCCATTAGTGAAAATATCACAATCGAATCAGTTGATCCGGGGACTACTTTCTACATACTTCTTTATAAAATTTGGGTAGATGAATAGTGTACAACAAAAATGTGGTGGCATTAAGTTAAGGAATTCATATGTTAACTTAGGGTCCCGTATTTGCTATACAGCTTTCACATTTTCAGTGTAAACCCCATTTACTTAAATTAAAGAAATATATGAAAATTTAAAAATATCCTAAACAAACATTGTTTGTTTCTTTTAGTCCTTATCATGTATTTATCATAAAAAACCTTCAATATAAAAACTCGATAAATACGCGAGTATATTTGCATCGCATCCTTCCAGAAATCAAGTGAATAAACGATCAATTTAAAAATCCATTTAAATTTTTCAACCAACCAACAAATAGTAATAACTCCGATTTCATTGGTTCAACCCTATGTTTTGAATATTGACCGCTTTGTTTAGAACGCAGACGAATTATGACTCTAATTTAAAACTAAGCCAACTTCCGGTGAAACAGAAAAATGTGACAATTCAAATATATATACGTAGCGTAGACGGTCTACGGAAGTGCTACGAAAAAATGCAATTTGAGAAATGTGCTGTCCAAGACTTCATAACATAAGGTATTTATGCCCTTAGATTTATTCATTTTCGATAAATAATTAAGCGTACATTTAATTTTCATGCAACAGAACGTATTTGTGATCAAATCTGTTACAGAAAGTGGACACAATAATATATGACCCTACCAAAAGACCTCAACGAAGTCATAATGCTACAAATGTTAAAAGAAAAAAAAACTAAGATATATAAACGTCCTGTTTCTTGACCTGATAATCATATCAGCCCATGGATATCCACTGATGAACATAGGAACATACCCCCTTACTCATAAAACGTTATTTAACTAATATACTGTTTAAAGGGTCACGTAAATAACGTCAATCTATTGTCATTGTCAAATAATGTGACTTTATTTATGTGACCAATGTGAGTAAGGGGGATAGTGTTTAGATAGGTTCCTATTATGTAGGGTGTGTATCTAATTCCTTAATTTCTGGCTCATCTCTTTTTCTAGGTACTAAGGTACCAAAGATCGTAGAAAAAAATTATCTAACCGTGCCTATCTATATTATGTTCTAGCTGCCCCCCGCAGTTTCACCCGCTTTCCCGGGATAAAAAGAAGCCTATAATACTCAGGGATAATATAGCTTCCTATTACCTAGTTAAAGAAATTTTCGAATACGACTGGTAGTTCCAGAGATTAGCCCGTTTTAACAAACAAAAAACTCTTCCACTTCTTTAAATATTATGTTAGAATTGAAAAAGGATTTTGTTCTGTTTAGTTCTAATTAAACATGAAATAACGAATACGAATGTGAAGATATTGAAAAAGTGAATTAAAGGGGATAATAAATACCAGGTGAATTGATTAACATGGATTTATTTAGTTTATCAAATGTGTTTCGTGATAGTGCCGTACATTACTAAAACAACTCGAGTGATCACAAACCCTTCCAAACATCAACACAACATTATTACAACAAGCACAATTATACAAAACTCAATCTTTATTCATTGTACAATATTTTGTATACAGACTTTCAACTATTGACATCTGTAGTATAAACAGTGTAGGTATGTCCAACAAAATACACTTAGCACCAAAATTAGCTAATAAAAAGGCATCACAAAACAAAAAGACAAACAATAATCTCAATATCATGGACTGGGAATGGAAAATCAATAAATAAAAATTATTGTAACACATTTAACTCAATTTGAATGTCATTATTATTTCAAAATAATAATACCCCACATCTACAAAATACTCTCAAATATAATTTTAAAAGTAATGCAGTTGCAATTGAGTGAATGTGCTACAGAAACTGGCAATAGAATTATTAAATCTAGGATTTAAGCTATTATTTACAGAACAATTATACTACGAATAATCTCAATCAACATAAAAAAATTGTAAGCGAATATTTTCCAATGCTGCAAATGATTGGATGTACCTATTTATTGATGTCGCGTACATTATGAGATTCTTGATGAAATCGATTCGGTATAAAGTACCTATCTTTTATTATTTTAATGCGGTAACCATTGCATCAATAAATAAATGTGAATTTTAACAACAAATGGTATCATTTGTTGTTAAAATTCATACCATATTTTACAGATAAAATTTACAATAACTCAAAACTAATAATTTTATGTATTTGAAGGAAACATTTGCAGCACTGATAGAATATTTAATTGCTTGAAGTAATCACTTGCAATAATACTTAATTATAATAATATAAAAATATAGATATCTATATTTACAGTCAAATGACAAAATTCAATACATTAATTGGAATAATCCGTACCGTACCTTAAAAGTACAAAAAGAATAAGCTAGGTATAAGGCGTGAACACTTAAGGTAGGTACTTAATATTAGCACGAAATCAAGGCTAAACAGAGCATGTCATTTTGGGAAAGAAACTATTTTTGTAATGGACTATTTGCTAGATTATCTTACTAGAATATTTCATAGGTTCCTCATTAACAAAAAAAGCATCAATTCCAAAATACTGAATAAGTGTTTCCGCTCACAGCTATTAGGCATCTACCGAAGTAGCACCTAAGAGTATTATGATAAATATATAATTTACAGGACGATCAATATCGACGCATTTACCATACTGCCACGATTGCACTAAAATTATCACACTTTTTAAGGTCATGTTGTAGTAGTAAATTTTAGTAGCACTCAAAATGTCACCCTTGCCGGGATGGTTCCTGGGGAACCAAGTCTTGGAAATCACCAATTAGAGTCACTATGCAAAGGTATCACCGTGCGCACAATAGTCTTGCTGCTGTGGTCACAGGAGCGGCACGGGGGGGACTCCCGGCACTAGCGGCTCGGGCACGCCCTGTAACACCCCTTGGTGGTAGTGGTGATGATGCATCATACCGTTCATCATCTGCTGGTGATGTAACATTGTAGCGTGGTGTAGTTGCGCGTGCTGCAAAGACGCATGGTCGCCCTTCTCCTTCATAACGACTTCTTCTCGTTTTTTCACCTGTTTTCGCTCCTTGGCTCGTCGGTTTTGGAACCATATTTTAACCTGCACCATCGAAAAAATATATTTATTGATATGAAATTAATAGTAGGCATCATTATTTGTATAAATATGGTAATGATCTGGTTTTCATAGGCAATAGTTGCCATTGATGAAGTAATAATTGTTAAAACGCAAATCCACTCAGTTCACCATAAGTTTGCTTTGTCAAATAGTCTATCAAATAGCAAAATTATAACAATACATTAAATATTGTTTCGTAATGTTGCTCACAAAAACATGAAATTTTGGAAATAGGAGCATATATTACCTGTCTCTCCGATAGGCCGAGTGTGGCAGCGAGTTCGGCCTTGCGTCGGATTGTGATGTACCGACTGTAGTGGAACTCCTTCTCCAACTCCAACCGTTGGTGATCACTGTACACCACGCGGTACTTGTCCTTTGTCCGTGTTTTACCTTCAACAATAGAATTTTCTACATAATTATAAAGAATTGTTACAATTCCTACACAACATTTTCAAAAGAAACAATCATACATACACACGCGTTAATGAAGAAAGATATTCTTCCATTGAGATACATAAGAAACATTTCCTGTGACTTAACTACAACGATAATTCGTCGGTTAACCGCCGGAGAAGTCTTTTATATTCTCGTAACGAGACTCGTACTCGTCTCGGTATTACGTAGGGAGAATTGTGAGGGAAAAAATCCCTTGGGCTCGATAAGGTAAATCCAGGCGGCGAGGTTCATAAGCGCCGTGTACAGACGACTTAACGTCGAGCTTTAGTTTAGACCACACCTAACGTTTGTCTAACCAAACATTCACATTATTTTGCTTTTGAAACAATAATTAAAATTAATCCATAATTCATCAATATTATTTTGTCAAAATCACATTTTCTGTGCGCGAATAGTCCCGATAAGAATTTAAAGTTATGTAATATAATAGGTTTACATGAAGTACGCTCATTTTTGTTACTACTTAAGTATGACTCATTATTTTATCAGTGGCTACTTTCATGCTTGCCTGCTTGATAATAATAAATTCCTTTTTACAATTTTATAATTAAACATTCATGACAATATTCATCATCAGTGCAATGAGAAACCAACAAATATGTAAGTTAATTTGCTTCAGTGCCTGCAAGTTGGCATGTAACGTGAAACGATAGATAAATACCGACATAGCATAAGAAACCACTAGTTTTAACTTTACGATCTCGTGTATACAGTTAGATAAAACTTAAATCTGTATCATAACAGGGAATTCCTTGGGATTTTTACCATCTTGTCGAAAATGTAATATAATTTTTGTTTACAATTGTTATCACTTGTGGTGTAGATATGTTCGCGTCAAATTACCGAGACATATCTATGTACATAATACTAAGACAGAGGTGAGGAGCCTGCCCGTGTGTACCCACTCGGAGTGTGTAAATATACGTTATCTCGGTATTAAGAACTTCATAAATTATGTTTGTCACATGCAAGAGAACCACAGCGGAATTAGATATTTTACGTAACATTCGTTCGAGACAACTGTTTTGTCTCCAACGATATCATTATCATTCCAATGCTAATATAAGAAGTGAAGTAAATTATCTATTTATTATCCCATTGAAGCATATGAGTAAATATTTAAATCAAATAGCGCTGAATTAAATAGCGTGTCGAAGTATTTGAGTGGTTATCTATCATTTTGAAATTTCGAAACCCCAACTTAGTTAAGAAACACCTAAATAACCATAAAAAATACATCTTAGGTATTTTTGTCCTGTGGTATAGCAAATAGAAGAAAACAATAGTAGGCAGATAAGCAGCCAGATAAAATTACCTTAAATTTAAAGCCCATACGGTGTTGCGCAGTTTGGTTTCGTAAACAGTTAAATTAGAGAACAAATTGTTTAAAATCACAATCAGACAAAAATACAAAGATGATTTTGATTGTACCTAATCAATCAATAAGAAAAACAAATTTTAAAGAAGCTGTTGTTGTTATAGTAGTTAATATAAGAGACATTTGTGACATTATTTCGGTGGGTTTTTAGTCTGGGAATGTAGAGCAATTTTCTTTAACAGTTCCATAGATACTGATAGTATGTAAACAATTACGTGTTAAATATGTACTTGAGAAGATAACTGCTTAAACGAATGATTGATAGAGATGTATACGAACTTGCTATTTTAGTTTGCATCACCCACACAGAGTTAGACAACAAAGAAGCATATCAAAACAGCGTATATAAAAAAATAAAACTTTAAAAGACAGGAAAGGTCACCGCACTACAAAATGGTGGATATGTCTATATTAACTCTTTGGAGTGCTTGAATGACAGAAAATTATAACTTAAATAAATTTCCTGTTAGGGAAGCAAACAAAAAGAGACGGCGGGGGACTAAAGGTAAACAGATGTGCTCTATCTATGCGTTATAGACGATGTTAGATGTAGAATTTGATAACAGGCGCTAATTTAAGAGCAAATAACGTCGGTGAATGCGCCGCATGTTTGTGTGGGCGCCTGTATTTTACCTATTTATTCCGATTTCTATACATGTATTACTATCATATTTTAATGGATATCATGAAAAAAATGGTGATCAGATATACCTATAGGATATTTAGCGTTTGATTACAATATCACCATAGCTGGCAAATCCATGGTATTATTCCAATAATAGAAGAAAGTAACTGACTGGCATAAACAGGTCGGTTACCGAAAGCTGGCACGTTCACAGTACTCACACATATGCAATTTCATGATACAGTATGTTTTAATATATTAGAAGCAATAATTGCTTCTAATTAGTCAGTAAATTCTAATGGACGAGTACAAAAAAATACCACTCTATATTTATGAGCATGAACAAAAGCAAAACAATAACTGTCTCCTTCATACCTACTCATAAGCCTGACCGCGTGCGAGAGAGAGGTACCGACTTTTCATAATGCGCATGCAGTGTGACGTCACGTCGCGCGCTTATTCACACTACATAAGCGCAACGTGTAAATGTGCTGAACTATGCTCTTCTGAAAAACTGTTTTGTATTTCATATGAATTTTCAATATCTCTCACTCATGATCTTTTCAGAAAAGCTTTGCAGCTCCAACCGAATGGTCTTTAAAGTTAATATTTTGACACAGGTGAATTATAATCTGAATAAATAAGAATCTGAAGAGGTGATATTAATTTAAAAATATTTTTTGAGAATATTAAGATTAAGAGAGGTAGAGCATAAATAACGTTTATTCATCAAATAGCAGCTCCAATGGGGAAGTGCCTCAACCTTACAGAATACCGCAGCCAAATAACTTTATGTTCCTGCGCGTGAGTAAGGAATCATTGGAGGGGTGGATGGAAGGGTCGGTAACGCGTGAGTAATGCCTCGTGTGTTGCAAGCGTCGCGTCGATACGGCTACGGTAACCGCTTGCCATCAGGCGGGCCGTATTCTTGTTTACGGATTTCGTCGAATAAACAAACAATTTATTGAGTCTAAATAAAATATCATGGGTGGTGTATTATTTGATAGTAAAGTATCTTACATTTTCCTAGTCAACATAAAATAGAATTAAGAATATAGGTACCTACCTAGCTATGGCATATCTATGGCAGAAATGTATGTAAAATGATGGTTTAGATTAATTGAAGAAATTTGGGTTGGAAGTTGGACACGTAATATAATGAATTAAAATCTAAGCATTTCAATGTCCACTATTAGTATATCTACTTACCTAACTTCCTACATAATATTTAATAATAAAATATATTTCACTAATAAACTAAATTAAATACTGATCAATGCATTATCTATTCATTATCAATGTAGTTTGAAGAAATAAATGAATCGGTACGTGTTTGTTAGGCGCAAACATTACGGGCGGGCGCGGCGGCTACGGGCTGGGCGGGGTGATGGTACCACTCGGATAGTGATGAGTCAGTTATCATGGACAAATAGCTACATAGATACCCTGATAGCTCAACTAGGTATATCAGGGTAAACGGATACAAAATATGCAGTTTTAAACGAGTGACCTAGTATATAATTGCATTAATTCATCTAGCAAAGACCTTCCGAAACGAAACGATTCCTTTATTATTTGACCTTGATACTTCCTTATTCCCCTAGTGATATAGGCTCCATTTAATGGCCGATTCCTATAATTAACGGACCGTTATCGGTTAAAATTAAGACTCTTATATCTTTACTAATAATGAAGCAAAGATCTCAAAGCTTTACATAGCAGACCCTCCCATATGGAAGTAGCTACTTATCTCAAGTAAAATTAGCTTACGAAATGGTCTATATGCCCAGTTTGGCAATAAAAAAACCTACCATTGGGAAGCAAAACGATTCGTTTAAGAAATTTAGTTCAAGTATGGCTGAAAGTAAATAAAATAAAAAATTATAAAGTCTGTTTATTAACAACTCATGGAAATTGTAAGTGTCAAAAATAATAAGCCCTCGCGCATTCGTAACAATTCGTTCAATTCGGCGCTTGCTAGCAACCTTCGGCTTCAGCCAAAATTTCGTCCACAAGCATATATAAGAAATTTCGCCCCATTTTGGCCGCTGTCGAAGGTTTGGCCGAAGGTAGCCGAAGATTCCATTGGACAGTAATTGCCATTGACTTATATGAACAACTACAGACTACTACTACTTATTTTTCCCACGATAAATCATTTCAGTATAAAGTAATAAATAACTTAGGCAGCTATAAAGATATTTGTTAAAGTTATGCTGCAACACAGCGTATATTAGGTACCTACTAGATATTACAATAACATAGTAATCATGATAACATGCACTCATTCATACTCGTTCGAAGATAAAATGGTATCACGAGTGACAAAATATGAAGTCGCGAATTGGGAAATGATGAACACAGATTGGTGTACCAATTCGAGCGAGTGACTTTTATAATAATCTGGTATTTATAGAACACAAGTTTACAATATGATATGAGCACATTTAAAGCTGATAACAAAAGTTATAAAGTATTGCATAATTTTGCATTAAAATTACTCTAGGTGTGGCGTGGGGCTCTCAAGTACATACCCTCTATGTACTTGAGAGCCCCTTGAGATTACTTAGGTACCAAGGAGAGACTGTGGTCAAACATCCATAGTAAAAAAGTACCTACCATAAAATAATGAAAAGTATCACGACACTTTTTGAATTTGAGACGAAATAAAAAATTTATTAAACTTGAAGAAAAAAAAATTAGAAGCACATTTATCGACTTATTTCATCGCTCAATAAAATATGTAAGTAGGTAGGTACCTAAATTAATGATTACACGTGTTATACTTATCGATTATTGTAGATTGCTTGTCGAACATGTACTTAAGAGCGAATTGTGAAAGGGAAACTATTAATCGGCTAGTTATCAGCGCCGCTTGCTGCTTTGTCGGACTGCCGAAATCCCGCTTTCAGTTAACGCGCGATAATCGCACTCGGCCGTGATAGCGGTCCCTTTGAACATGTTGACTCAACCGAGCGTCATATCGCATAGTTACCGTCTTGTAAGCGCATGTAATGTGTATTTGATACACGACGACGAGGGAGCGGTCGATATCGACATCCACACTGATATTATAAACCACTCTCAGTCTACTCGATACTCAACAAGATGAAATTGATCTTCAACATCAAGTATCTGTGATTTCAAAGATTGAGTATAAACTGACATGTTATCAATAATATATAAGTGACGACAATTGTATAGTATACTAAATAAATATAGGGATATAGGTAGTATAATCCAGAAACACTCCCGGGGGAGGTAGGGTAGGCTCCGTGTATAGGTACTCTGAAGGGCTCACGAAGGGCGGGTCATAAAGCGGCGCACGCGAACTTGATGTGTTGCTTTATGTCTACTTAGGGCTGACGACCCGTCACAGCGACGTCACATGTTGATCAGCCTTACTAAATGCAATAAATGGAACGATGAACTGTGCGCAGATCTCAGATTCTTTACTTTGAATAATTTAGCGCTGGTTCTTGGATAGGTACTGCGAAAAGTGACGCCATGTGCAATCAATTGTGATACAGGCAGGAGTGTTTCCTACCTGTATCACAATTGATTGCCATTGGCCCATCGGCACAGGCATCAAAATGTAATAAATACTCGAAAGTTGATATATAACACACATATACAGCATGTAGATTGCATGCAATATTAGATGTTTTTTTCCTCATGTTTTAAAGAATATGATTTTAAAGCTAGCCAACCCGTCAAATATTCATTATTTCACGAATATTTTATCAGATAAAATATTTAATTTTTATCAAAACTTTACATAGTCAATGCGTAGGTATTGTCAAATATTGTCCAATAAATTATATCATTGGGTAGGAAATGATAGATGGTTGACAAGATTACAGATTCTAGCGTCATTTTTGCGTGTGGGCATCCATCTATTATTTCTGTCCTCTATTAGTAAACTGTCTTATTCATTATCTACCAACAACAGCGTAGCGCTGCGTGACATCTTTTGGTAGAAAACATTCGGTTTCTTTAACTCGAACAAAAAGTCGATTAGTTACGAACGCAAACAATAACAAATAATAATCCGCCACTACTGTCAGCTTCTGATTTTTTTCGTGTCCCTGGGCTCCCTGTGGTGAATACACCACGTAAATAAGTGACAGCTTTCAACACTCTCCAATGATAGTTCTCCTACTCTCATTCACTTTTCGAACAATGCTGGCTAGGCTGGCACCCACCCATTTGGAACCATCCGTCTCAGTGAGCGTGAAATGTCGACACTAATCTCCCGCCATGCGTATCGTACGATGGGATTGGTGAATGTAGACAAATAAAGATTTATTTCCCCGAATGTCCCCAGGTTTGTGCAAACACGACAACAAGATAAATAGAGGTAGGTAGACGGTTTTGTACACAAAAAGCCGGTTGGGAAGGACATTGTGGACATAACGAACAACACAAATAACTTAGTTACATGTGTAAGCCTCACATTGTGTTGATGTCACATGACAAAATACATGCTTTGACCGTATGATTATTCGAAATGAATTTTAAAGTAATTAATAATATAATGTAATAGTTATTGAAACAACTGTTAATTTTGTGGGATTCAGATGTTAGAAAGACATGGAAATAATCACATTGAGGTCCTGCATTGGAGCAAATATGAAATATTATGATTCTGGTAAATTCGAAATTGGTTTCAAAATCCTATTACCTGTAGACACGAGATGCATTTAGCAAGTCGGAAGATAAGAGCAGTGAAAGACTAAAATTGGAAAAAAGGGACGACGACCTTCCCTATGACGTTTTATGAATTTACGGGTAACAAATGCCAAAAATGTATGTTAATAATTGAGTCGGTTTACATCGGCGACTGGATAACCTTCAACATACCCAAATTCTTATAAACTGCCCACTAAGCACAAACACGGAACAAAACCCAGTTTCAATATTTATTTTATTATTTCTAAACTCCAAAGTACAAAACAAGTTATCTGTAAGTCGTGCTGCACTATCATGAAATAAAGTTAACAATATTACACGCTACCAGCCACAATGCCGAGTAAGTTGGCAAAGATTTAACTTGTTCGGAGTCCCGGGGGCGCAGTTGGCGGTGATTGTCGCCGGGAGCATCCCTCGCTATCCAAGCCCCGGGATTAATTGCTCACACCATGCACTCGCTCCCAAGACACGCGTTTACACAATGCCGTTTCAGTAAACGCAAAATGTCACCTAATGTTATGCTCAATGATAATTGCAAAATTGTCAAAAACGAGGGTACATACTAAAATAACAAGTGATTTGTTGCATTGTTTGCAAGGGGATGATGCTGATGTTGTCGTTTTGATGCTTGTTTTTAAAATGGTATATAAATTTGTCTGTTCCTTCGTATAATAAAACGTACTAGGTATCTTATTTTTATGAGTTCATGAAGCATCGCTATTAATAACGAGTGTTTTTGTAGGTAAGAAGGTATAAGTTAGAAAAGGAATTCTGGCCGTGGAAATCATTCCGCAATTTTTTTCTACCGATATTTGTACCTATTGCAAATGAAATGAGCAATCTAGAGGAATCAGTAGCATCTTACTATTATCAGTATTTATCTACTCTGAGCTATTATCGACTAAATTTCTATAAAGAAAATAATTACTATGAAGATAAAATTCCAATTCCTATCCAATTCCAAAAAGTAAGTCAATATTCTCCAGTTGTGCACTGTCCGCATCGTAATTAAGAGGGCTTTAGAACTGGGTCTAACAGAGGTTCTTCTTTACCATCTAAGTATGCGATCTCTGTAATGTCCTGAAGGCTTACCCTAGATGATCTCGTATACAGTTTATTATGATTTGACCATGGTCTTTCAGGTAATTTCTCACCAGAAAAGAGCACAAATATAGCGACTGTATTGTCGTCAATGACAATATGTTGAGTGAGAGGTATTGAACCACACAGATAATCAAAATTGATGATTAAATGTAACGTCTATCAAAAAATACAAACAACCCCGTAAATTAAATTTGAATTTGTTTGTAAAAATTTAAGATTTATCTGCGAACGAAGCCATTTTGTCCGAAATTGTACCATGATCAGTAAAAACCTCTAAAACGAACGCCTAAGCAATATTGCTGAATGGAATTGATTTGTCAGCAAAACTTATAAACATACATCCTAATTCCAATATTTTTGGTAAAAAATGTCACCAACTTTATAAAATTTGGTAGAAGGAATAAAATGTATATGCAGCAAACGACTTCTGTTACCTTTTTTATGCCTTAGTATTATATTTTGCCAGATAAGGGGGCGTCCATAAATTACGTGAAGTGTTTTTTTTTAATTTTCTGCCCCTCCCTCCCCCCCTGGTGAGATGTCGTGAGATTTTATTCAACCCCCTCCCCCATCTCCCAATCTCACGTGAGATTTTTCAAAATGTGAGTTTCTTACGTAAACGCGTTGGATTGTTATTGTAAAAAGAAAAAAACAAATTTGCTTCGTGCTTTTATTTACGACTAGTTATGACTAGTAATCAATGTTGCTGAGAGTTTAATTATAAGTGTAATAAAAATTTAACAATAGAATACTTAAATCGTAACTACTTAGATTAAAAAAGAGTATCTACTCTAATTCAGTCCATGGAGAATCATGCACGGTCTCAAGAGAGACTATTGGAACCAACATGTCCATATGATTTTCAGTAAAATCATCTGATCCTTCAACTTCGTTCTGATCTAGCCACTCTAAGCCATTGGCACTTGCACAAAGTAATTCATTAGCTCGTCTTGTGACAATCCGTGAGGGTCGCACTTTTCGGAACATACGCGCTTGCTTAGCTGGTGCAATGTGGGCTGATCGCCTGTGCTCTGCAGCTCTTGTGCTAGATGCAAAGTAAATACCGCATGTACTGCAGCATCTTTTCTCTAAATCATCACGTACACTTGGGCAATAGAGATCATAAGGCGTGCTGATGAAGGCATTCAGCGGTTGAATCGGTAGGCAGTGGCGTATTAGAAATGGAGCAAATGACTTTCCGTCATGCTCTTTAAAGTCCGGAATTGTCAAATGTCCATCAACTTGAGTGATAGGGTACGGAGGTGGCAGAAAACGGTCCTGAAGAATCATATGCAGATCACTCCGGCGTGGGCTGCAGCACTTCTGGTCATCGCATTTTACAACCTAAAAAAAATTAATAAGAATTTCCCTTTGTAACTCTTAATAAAAATTTGTTAATATACGTGCTCGTTAAAAAATAAAAAAAAATGAAGTAGGCACGCATAAAAATTTGATATAAACCAACTGCCAATGTACCTGGAGTAAATATTGGCTCTCTGTAACGTGCTCAGTGTACCATTCTTCGGCTGGCAGGTCTGGAACGCTGGAAGTGTCATTATTCGGGTCTATATATTCAGCAACAACTTCGTGCCCGTCAATGCAAACTGCAGACCATATTTCAGCCAAAATATCCCCTGCCTTTTTGAAATTATCCTTTTCCAGACTTTCGTCTAATGTTCTGCCGCTGGAGTCAAGATGTTCATCGAGTCGCGCGTTCGGCTGACAGTGGCGCGAAAACAAAGGACGGGCTACACTGTACCGTGAATTCAGATTGAACTGAGCTATTTGGTATAAAACAAATATGGTGGTTTGACAGTAAGTAAATGTATAACGTCGAAGTATGAATGAAATTATTTTCTATTGAACGAATTAGTGAATGATCTTTATCGTATTACGATTACGCTTAAGATTAAATCTTATGCATGTACAGGTCGGTTAACGAAAGCTGGCACGTTCACAGTACTCATAAATTTGCAATCAGTCAAGTCTAATGGACGAATGCAAAAATAGACCACTCTATATTTATCAGCAGTAGCAAAAGCAAAACAATAACTGTCTCCTTCATACTCATAAGCTTGACTTTGCGCGAGAGAGACGGTGTAAATGTGTTGAAACGTGCCAGCTTTAGTTAACCGACCTGTACAATCTGGATTAAATGGACCAAAATAGTTTTTTTTTTTTTTTGTTTCAATCAGAAAAAAAATTGCGTGATATTTGCCGAGACCCCCCCTCTCTCCAACGTAAGATTAGATGAGATTTGACTCGACCCCCTCCCCCCCTTAAACACCTCACGTAATTTATGGACGCCCCCTAAGTAGTAAAGTCAAAACGGGTCGCTAGTGCTAAATAAAGTTGGAAAGCTCGACGAGGTAATAAGCACTCGAGGTTACTTCATCAATGTATAGTTTTGTCTGTCTAGATTCGCACTCGTCATTTTAGACGCCACTTTAAGCAACAATAACAACAGGATGCTAAAAACAACAGTTTAATTACCAACAAGATAACTACGATTAAATTCGATCCACTACAAACCATTTTAATCAAACGGCAAGGAGAACTAGTAAAAAAAGTTGATTTACAACACGGCTCTTGGTTATTAGTCAAAACCTGATTATTCCGATAGATTTATTATGAACCTCTTATGAACACATTTTTAAGAAATCATTATTATTAATCCGCATAAGCGCTTTTGATATTCGTACTAATTATTTCATACAGGTGTTTCAGCTGGAAAAGCTGAACAGAAAGTTGGCCAGTTCTTTTATATTTTTCCCATAAGGTCAAACACATAATAAATATAGAAGGGATAAGGGTTTTATTCGATTTAAACTGCGTTTTGAAAGGAACTATTCCCGTTAGAGCACCAATTCGAAGAGCACCAAAAATATTCCTTTAGATCACCTGCTATTTTAGGTTGGTTCAAAGTACTGACCAAATAACAAAATATATTTAGGTACTGGATGTTTCATTGGTGCCATTTCTCCCCCAGCAAAGTATAGGATTGTGTAATTATAATTTAGGTCAACAGAAATAGAACAGTACAAGGCAGCATCGTCTAAAATAAAAGGAACATGTTACAAAACGTTAAAAACAACGGTGTTGGTGGGTGCTATTAATGGTCAAAATTTTACAAGTACAGAAAAGCAGTTCCTATACGGTACATTGCGTGAGTAATTTGTTAATTAGGACACGGATATTAATTTCGCATGTGCGGTATTGTCAACGATTACATCTACCTACCCGCCTAAATCTACTATCAAAAAACAAGTTAAATTGTTATTTTATTAAACTTTGGCACGCTCTTCTGACACGGTGGATAATTTCAAGTAATTGTTTAATCGATGCGCGACACTGTTTACGTATTTAATTTGTTGTAACGGAACATTCCGAATTTGACCGGTTGTTTCATGGTAAGCTCAGGTGAATCAACAGGACCATCCATGTAAGACGGGAGTAGAGGTCATTGTATTTTAAATCTACAATTACACGCGAATAAGAGTTGGTCATAGAGGAATTTGAATTAAGATACTTTTGATATCTAACTATTCTCTCTTCTTTCGACAAAGGCCTTTCTTTTGACTCATCTGTATAGGTCCCACCTACCTTGATTGTTACTATCAGAAAAGGCAAACAAATAGGTACCTATCTTTTCTTGCCCACTATACAGGTGAATTCTTCAAGTGAGCATGGATGGCATAATCCTAAAGTACGAAAAATATCCAAAGGAGTCTCGAGGCCGATTTAGATAAAAACTAAAACTGTATACTAATGTATTCACATATTTGTTTGTTATATTACTAATTAATATACTCTAATTATCGTCCTTGGCACTGCGTTGGCCTCTGAGCAGAATGTATCTAAATACTTAGCTGAGAGAGCAATAGGTAATCCAATGATACTTTGCTCGCTACGCGACTACTCGTATTCAGGTTCAGCGTAATTGTCAACTTTAACTCGCTTAGAATGAATGTCAAAATGTTATAAAAGTACTTAGATAATGACGCCACACTACTGGTGCCAAATAAAACTATTTTTTCCTAAAAAAAAATTTTTGGACGTGGATTTCATTTTTGCGAAAGATGCAGAGCAGATAATTATGTATGTCTCACTGATAAGTTAAATAATGTTTCTAAAAAATATAAAATTACGCCTTTTCTATTTGTCTGTTGATGCGCTTAAAGATTTGGATGCTGTTTTTATCATCATTTACCAGAATTTCTTCAGGAATGTGAACATTTGTATTCAGTTGCCGGCTTGGGTCGCTAGTTTACTATATATTTAAACCAAAATCAGTTAATCGCTGTTTGCTGAAATACACTGAAAAAAAGGTTCTACAAAACTAGTTATGTATGTTGAAGTTTTGTTGTCTGGAAACTAACTTTAGTTACATTTAATCTTATATCTCTTAGATTTAATCAAACAATTTAGTAATGAACCAAAACTAGTTTTGTTACTGGTAATTTTTAGTTCGCAAGTCACTCTGTTTAGGTTATTGGTAGTAAAATTTTGTGTTACTGTTAAATAAATTGTTTTTTCAGTGTAACAGCAAAACCATAGAGTTAATTAGGGACAAATTTATTAAGTGGCTTACTGAGAGATGTTTTTACACCTTAGACGAATATTTTAAATATGACAAAACTTGGTAGATATTAATATGATTTGGACACCTCATTTAATTATTATTTGTATCACATTAGTTATTATATTAGAATCAATTTAAATTTATAATTTTGTATGCTATTCTGTAGCGAAATGTGTTTAGCCTATTTTAAGATACCACAATTATTGCAGATGATGGAAAATTTAATTGTATATTTATGACTATTTTATCTTTAAATATTGGAATTATTTTTTTGTGGGTGAACAAAAATATTACTACTAGGATTGTCACCTCGACGTTAAAATATGACCTATTTACCTATTTATCTCGTACGTATTTTTTTTCGCGTTAATTTTGGATATTGAAATGCCCTTCTTTCCTCGTTAAGCTACGTTACCTAATTACAATTATGAATTGGAACTAAAACATTGTTCAGGGTAATACTTAATATACCTTCCTAATATTGCTTATACTCAGTAGCGCAAAACGAACAGATGATGTACATACTTACATAAATTACTTATTTTAAAAGTTGTAAACAAGCAAGCTGCTCAGAGTGATAAAGCAAAGTTAGACCTATTAGGAGGCCTGTGTTAAGTACATTTCGAATTAACCTCTGCTTGTTTACAACTTTTAAAATATATTAAAAAGTGTTTTACAAAAAACTTAAAACGACTTAAAGTACGCTAAAACTGATCAGATCCTGACCTGATGACAATGGGACCAAACGGGAAGTATAGTTACCCTTCCAAACAAAAAAAGATTTTTCCAAATAGGTAATAGGTATATCGGAGTTCTAAGTACTTCTGAGGTAACAAACATAAAAAATTAACAACTAAATTGAGAACCTCCTTATTTTGAAGTCGGTTAAAAAATCTCCTTAGTTTGGTGACAACCCTTGCTCATCGTTTTATTAGTATGAAAAGTTACAAAAAAATGTTTGTGACCTAGCCCGATCAATTTTGGCTGTTAATATGTGATACTTTGGCTCGCGGTTAAAAAAATAACAATGACATCAATTGTTATTATAGGACGCGCGTCCCTCGCGACAACAAACGGGTTAGGGATTTTTATCCTTTGTTAAATTGGCTCATCATCATCAGCCTTTAATCTTTCACTGCTAAGGATGGGCCTCCTTTCACAAATGAAGTTGAAAGGGAAAACTCAACCACTCATGCCCACTGCGGATTGGTGGAGGTAGGATATGTGGTCAAACTACTTTTCAAACAACTAGCTTGACGACTATACTTATCAAAATTAAGTGATAATCGGGACCAACGGCTTTACGTGCCATAAAATACCATGCATGGCTGCCTTGCGTCATATCATATGTTACCCACGCCTGAAGTAAACAATATGTACCTATATTTTTCCACTTTGAGGGTATTTCACAAATTACCTACCTACTTACTTACTTGGTTGTTTTTTGTTATTGACTAGGTACATACCTAGGATAATAATATTTAATTTATGTACTGGTATAGGGTACCTATAGGTAAGACGAAAAGAAAAAATAAAAACCTGGATTGGGTTGAGTCTGGTAGTTAGGTTTCTTCATCCATTCGTATGGGGAACGCGGCGGGGCGGGTGGCTGCGAAGGCCTCGAACCTGGGGATCCTTCACCTGGACTAGCCAGGTCTCCACGAGCTGGCGATGGCATATCAGCTATCTCCCTCTCACCAGGCTCTCTTTTGGGAAAGTGGTGAGGGTCCGGTGCCCATTCTCCACCAGCAGGCGCACCGTTCCAAGCGCACCACTGCTGCTCCTCAAAGTTCTGATGCTGCCAACCATACCAGCCGCCGCCGTATTGCCCGCCCTTGCCTTGGTACATGGCGAGCGGGTTAACGTAATTCACCATGCTTCGATCACAGTCCGAGCATCGCACATTCACTCGCTGTCACAACACCACCGCTCTGTTTACAGGTGCGAGCACGAGATACACCACGCGTAACGTAACATTTGTAACTGAGCAAAACGAACGATGCGATAGAAGCCGCCGGTGAAAAAAACAGGAGGGGCTGAGCCTGCGATAGAGGGCGGTGCCTCCGAGGCCCAATGGGGAAGCTGTCTCCGAACACGGCCCGCCCCGACGACACTTATCCGCCGCGCCGTCATCGTGTCAGCCCGCCGCGCGCCGCCACAACCGCGTGCCGCCGCCAACGCTCGTGTTATCATTTAATTTGCCTAATTTGAACAAAAATAATGAACACCATCGTAATGCAGCCGGCCTCGTATGAGAAATTCCTAGCACCACGATTTTTGTTAATTGATCTACCTACCTAAATTAATACTTCAGTCATGTACCTATATAACTAATAAATTAGAATTGACATTTAATTTAGATATAGGTACTTACAGGTAAAAATTATTGGTTTATTTAACGCACATAATTTTTTACTAATTCATTTTCTGCCCTGACATGTAAAAAAAACGTAGAATAGCTACAATTTAAAGAAAACTATAGGTAGGTAGGCAAAACATAATGTTTTGAAGACTTACATAAATTTTCAAAAATTCTTTCAATCAGAACTAACAACCCCTAAGCTCAACATTTCTTTTAAAAGTAGGAAACAAACCTTATTCAAATAAATACCTAATTATTTATCAATAATTTATGTAAAAACTATAGCCGTAGCCTAGCCACCTGTAGCCGCTATACCTACTGAAAGCGCTACACTGTAGGGCTACAAAACAAAAGAAATGCTATATTTTTGTTATGTCAGGCACACGTACCTACTCAGTGTCCGACCGTCTATGGACAATTTCCAATGTGATCGCCGTAACATAGCCTACAAAGCAACCGTCTCTCAAGTGTGACTAATGAAACACTGTGTTCGATTTTTTATGAATTAATATATATTTGCAACAGATAGTTTTAACTCCCTTTCGAACACAAGCTTAATGACATACCTACCTATAAATTAAAGGGTCGTAGAAGGCGGATACTTCAAACTACTGAATAAAGAACTTTGCAAAAATAATCAAACATGTTCATATAAGTACGGTAAGTACCTTACATAAATATTTACAAGTGATAATTAAATAATAACAAGAAAAATCAGCCAGGCCTTGTAGAATACAAAAGAAATGGATACTTTGGTATCTGTTAGGTATATGTATGTATGTATACTATATGGGAGGTCTATATGTATACTATATGAATGAGTCACTAATATAAAACAAAATTGCAAAAGAGAGTTGTTGATTGGCTTAGTGATCTAGATAACACTGCAACAGAAGATATTTTCGGTACGCTGCTTTTAATAAAACTGAACACACACTCACCCCCCCCCCCGACACACACACACACACACCCCCACAAATATACAAACATAGGTACAAGTTACTAATTATCCTTTTATTTAAATTAACTTGTAAGTACTATTCTTGTTGTTTTATAAATTTCTCAATCAATTGAGAGAGCTCCTATATGCTATCCTGGTACCATTTTTTCATAAGTAGTACTGTAGTCGTTTATCGATACGTTTTATTAAACACCACAGCACTAGAAGCTACAAAACCGATCCAAAATATGCATCGGTGCTGAAAAGGGAATAGGATCGGTGCTCAAAAAATCGGTGCTCAAAAAATCGGTGCGCAAATGGGAATACTTCGCGAGAAAGAGGCGCATAGACATTTTAGTCGTGAGTCAATGATATTTTCGTTTAGCAACCCACATCAACACAGGTGCTTATGTATGATTTCGTATTTTACTGAAAATAGACAATAGAAAAAACATTATTTGGCACACACACACACACACACACACATCACAAACATTGAAACAGAATGCAGAATAAAAACAACACAATTGTTTTTTGTGAACAATAACATTATTTCTCTATTTATTGCTATAAATTTTAATATAAATAAAATTAATTAAATATATAAATAAACCAGCCAAGTGCGAGTCAGACTCGCGCACCGAGGGTTCCGTACAAACCTGTAGGTATATAAGTAAATGGTAGTATAGACCTGAGTATTTGATATTAATTTCAATTTATGACCTATTAAAAAAAAACTACTTACTAGATCTCGTTCAAACCAATTTTCAGTGGAAGTTTGCACCGTAATGTACATCATATATTTTTTATAGATTTATCATTCTCTTATTTTAGAAGTTACAGGGGGGGGACACACATTTTACCACTTTGGAAGTGTCTCTCGCGCAAACTATTCAGTTTAGAAAAAAATGATATTAGAAACCTCAATATCATTTTTGAAGACCTATCCATAGACACCCCACACTTATGGGTTTGATGAAAAAAAAAATTTTGAGTTTCAGTTCTAAGTATGGGGAACCCCCAAAATTTATTGTTTTTTTTCTATTTTTCTGTGAAAATCTTAATGCGGTTCATAGAATACATCTACTTACCAAGTTTCAACATTATAGTTCTTATAGTTTCTGAAATAAATGGCTGTGACATACACGGACAGACAGACAGACAGACAGACAGACATGACGAATCTATAAGGGTTCCGTTTTTTGCCATTTGGCTACGGAACCCTAAAAACAGTTCCCACTGGCATCGGGAACAGGGTCCTAGATACCGGTGGTCAAGGCTCCAGAGAGAAGAACTTCCTCACTATGCGTGCCGTTTCCAGGAGCACTGCCTGCTGAATCTGGCCCCTGATCCCTAACCGAACCTAACGCGAACCTCAGGATGGCTGCAAGAAATTTGGAAAATAAATAAATAAATAAATATCCTGGGACATTCCTCACACACGGTCATCTGATCCCAAACTAAGCAGAGCTTGTACTATGGAAACTAGATAACTGATATAATACATATACTACTTTTTGTTTGTAAATACATACTTAATATACATAATTACACCCAGACTCAGGACATACAGACATGTTCATGCACACAAATGCATGTCCTGTGTGGGGATCGAACCCACGACCTGCGGCGCAATAGGTGGAATCTTTACCAGAGTCTTAACCAACTGCGCCAACTGGCCCGTCAAAATAAAGAAAATAAAAAATTGGTTTTTCACATATCTATTGCTGTCGCGCTGTGCCCGAGCAATTCCGCCCGAGGGCGATAGAGACAACTACAGCTAGTGGAAAGATTATACTATTGATCGATTAAAAAAAAATCAGGAACCATAATAAGAAAGGCTTTGGCTATGTCTGTCGGTTTTCCTTTGTTGTTTTATAATCGTCAAATTTGTTCGCTGGACGTCTGAAGGGCGCGCGGGCGTTAAAAATGGTAAGTTTTTGTGATTTTAGAAGGCTCTTAATTTTTATAATAATTAATTTATGGAGAAAAACACAAACGAGGGACATACAGCGGTACCTAAACATTGCATGGTAGAATAATCATTGCTCTAGTGTCATTATCAAGAGAGGAAACTGAGGATTACGTTTGTATGGAACAAACGCCACCAGAATTTCCTCTTAAGGTGTTTGTTATTATTATTACTACCTATGTTTGTGGTTGAATCATTATCGGGCACATTGGACTACCTATCTAGGTATAGGTATTTACTTTTCGTAGAACATTTTCCTACAGTCGGAATAAAATTTGCCTGTTTGTTCCTAACAAAAAAAATCGGCAAACGATTTTTTACTACGCATTACTTTTTCATTGCAGTTTTTCCGAATTATAAGCACGCAAAGTCGTAGGCAAAGTCACAGGTCCAAGACGCAAAATGTCTCCTTTAGAAATAATAAACAACCAATTTTCATAAGATGGCTGGCTTTAACAGAAAATATTATGTTTAAGTATTGAGATCCAGGCGCACAAACTAGAAGGCAGTTTATATGAGGGAAGCTTGCAGAGCAGACTATCATGCCAGGCCCTGTCGAAAGCCTTCGAGATGTCTAGTTAAACTGCTAACGATTCACCGTGTTTCTTGAGGGTAGGAGATCGCCTGTTGATCGACGAAAGCCGAATTGGCGATCACTCAGGAGATCATAGTTTTCCAGGTAGCCAAAAAGTTGGGAGCTCATTACACGCTCCATTATCTTGCAGAGTATGGAGGTTCGACGGGTCTGTACTGTATGGCTACCTTTTTTGGGTATAGGTTGGACGTTTGCAAGCTTCCAAGCCTTGGGTAAACGGCCTGTTTTCGGAGAGAGTTCGAATAGGCACGTGAGTGGGGACGAGTCTTTAATACTACAGCCGGGATCACGTCAGGGCCACTGGCATTACTTACTCACGGTAGTCCACGCAGCACTTCGAGTTCTTTTTGGTGAATGCGGAAATATGACATTTCGGAGCCGCAGTGAGAAATACGAGGTGGAAGTTCGGCCAGTGATCCATCAGGCTTAGTCAGTGGAGGTAGTGACGAGCGGCAAAAATTCGCTTCAACCGATTTGGCCAGAAAAGCCTTACTACAGGGTAAGTGACAAGTTTGGAACCAAATGGCCAATATGGCTGAAACGAGCTTTTTTAACACTTACTATTTGCATTTCTTGGCGGCTTTCTTTTAAGTGCACTTTCAGGTGCATCACATCAAATATGGCAACGACCCAGGTAGTAGGATCGGCTGACAAAAAGCACGTAGCACGATTCAAAAGTGCCGCATCTCATCCCAATCTGCCGACTTGTATCGCCAAATTAACCTGGTTCCATTAGGGATATCAGGCGGAGAAAAGTGAAATACAGATTTCACCAGTTCACCAGACAGTAGTCGGAACTCCCAAAGGGGAGGTTACAACGATGTCCGGTTCAGTGGACAGCAGAAGGTCTAGACAGTATGCAGTGTGGTTCTCAATGTCGGGTATACGCGTCGGTTGAAAAACGTGCTGGGCAACATTTTGCGATAATGCAAATTTGCGCGCCTCTCGTACAGTGTGGTTGGTATCCCGGCATTGAAGTCCCCCAGAAACACAAGTTGAGCCGACGGATACCGCTCTTAGATCACATCCGCTGTCTCACTCAGGTAAAGAGGCTGACTGTCTCACTCAGGTAAAGAGGCTGGTTGTCTCCTGGATCACACACTGCTGAGTAGATAGTTTTCTCCGTGCCGCTATCCACCAAAAGCCATAATTAGCTATACCTTTAAAAACCTGGAAAAAAAATAAGAGTTTTGGATAGAAAATAAAAAAATAAATAACGGTAGGGTAGGGTAGGATATCCCTCGGGAATGTGGGAGAGAGCCGTCGAGAGCGGTGCATTTTTTTTTATTAATTTGTTCATAACCATGGACACAAAGTCCTGCAGTCGCATACTTTTTATTTATAATATCACTTTCATACAAGACTTTCATATCCGCATTATCAGTTACTGTCCATTCCTGTTTTAGTAAAATGGTGGTCATTGTAGTAAAGCTTTTCACGGACTTTTTGAGACAACTTGTAAAGTCACGATGTGGTCACGATACACATAATTCATTTCATTTCACTTCACTGGTGCACATGGATCACAAACATACGAACCATATTCATATGTCTGTGACATGGATTGATCTTTATTGGATAAAATACCACCGATAATATGCAATAAATCTCAAAAGAAACTAATTTATGAAAATAAAAATGAAAACGCAACGTCACTCTGCAAGTTCCCGCCAAAAAGTCCCGGGGTGCAATAATAATTCTGCGTGGTGCAACTAGTCTTCTAATACAAAAAATAAGCATAACGATTACTCAATTTTAAAATATTTGGATTTTTGGTAGTGTTATTTGCATTATTTTGCAGCCATGCCACCATGCCACAGTATTACCATGTTAATGCCTAATGGTAAAACTGTGAGTACCTACTGTGACCATACCATACTATGACAAAATCTCTTAAGCTGGTCACACTGTTTTTGTAACTGTCAAAGTCAGCGTTGACAGACCTACGGATTTGTCCGTAGATCTACGGAGTTTAGGTCTTGTCTACGGATATACGGAATTTAGTGCTAAATCTACGGATTTTTGTTCCACCCCCAAACAATAGTATAAAAATAAATAAAATATTTTTTTGAGTATAACGAAACACAACGAAACTTTACTCCATAAAAAATATAGTCAGCGTTTCGTTCTCAAGTCGTATTGATATTTAATATTTTGTCAGTAGACAATACCTGTCATACGATAAGTTCACAGGATGGTAACCACAGATTAGTAAGTTGTATGTTTACAAATGGTAACTATGATAACGCTTGGCGTAAAACGAAAATAACTATTGCGTTGGTTTAGTTTAGTTAGGTTCTAGATTGAGTGGACAAACATACATACAAACATACACCTATGAACTTTTGTATATTTATTTGGAAGCCCTAATCATCATCATCATCATCATCAGCCTATAATGTCCCACTGCTGAGCACAGGCCTCCTTTCACAAATGAGGGTGAAAGGGAATGGGCAGATACTCCACCACGCATGCCCACTGCGGATTGGTGGAGGTAGGCTAGTGGTCAACCTACTGTTGGAATTTTTCAAGCCGCCTAGGAGGCATCCAACTAGCTTGACGACTATCACAATTAAGTGATAACCGGGACCAACGGCTTTACGTGCCTTCCGAAGCACGGAAACGCTCGATTTGAAATACCACTAGGCGGTCACCCATCCAGGTACCGACCACGACAGACGTAGCTTAACTTCGCCGATCGATTAAGAACGGCTAATCTAATAGATTATCATAAATGTGAATATATTGCAGTTCCAATAATATAACATACATACGTATCGAATTGATAATATACTTTTTTTATTCGATTAAAAATTAAGAAAAGATGAAACTTTTATTGATTTTTCCTCTGTTTTGTAGATATTTCAGCTGATTTCTTTTTGTGAACCAAAAGATTTCAATTACAGATCTATAGTCAAAAAGCTTTAAAAAATGTCCGTAGACCGACGGATTTTTGTAGAGACAATCTACGGATTTCTACAGATTTTTAAAATGTGATCCGGCATAACTGGTCAGTGTCAAAATCTTCTTATAGAAAGGTAGGCAGAGGTAGGCTTAGGTAGGTATATTGTATTCATGTATTAGAGCCTAGAGGCGTAGATTAGAGGAGTGTAACTCATCAAAAAAAGGCGAGCTGCATGATAACAGCTCAATGACTCAGCTCGCATTGAATTAAATTATTATTTAAATGTTTTAAAACGAAATAATAATTCGTAGATTAGAATCACAAGAATAATCAATCACAAGAGTAATCTATGGCCAGTCGCAGATACAATAGGAGTTGGATTGAGCCGTGAGCTGGTAATTTTGTTGTTGAGCTGTAGCTCAACGGCTCAAACCCGTGTGATCTGATTCATTCAGCTGGTTCAGAGCTGAGTTACACACCTCTATCATGTATTGTATTCAGTGCTGCCAACTTAGCGCTTTCGGAGCTAAATCTAGCGCTTTTTCCACAATCCAAAATTGTGTTGAATACTGACGCAGTTCGACTATCTGCTACATTTGGAGCAAATGAAATCATATCACAGGCTAATGAAGAAGTTCCAAGAATCAGATGATGAAATTACAAATTCATTAACTACCTCTTCTGAATTTTTAAAAAAAAGTTTGTTTACTTTGTTATTTTTTATGTCAGTCGTGCTAACTCATGCGAAATATTATAAAAAAATGCATGGTATTCACTTCTATTTATTGGGTGCTAAGCAAGGAATATATAACTTAACACCCTAAGTTACAGTTAGAATTTGGTGCTGAATTTAGGGTTTTTCCCACCTGTGGTCTATTTTTGTCATTTATTTATCGTCTAAACAGTATTTAGCTCGATCTAGCGCTTTTTCAAGGGACTGGCGGCAGCTCCTTTTTGGTTAGAAGAGTTGGCAGCATTGATTGTATTTTATTTTATTGTATTGTATTGTAACTTGGCTTGTATCGTAGCGTTATATTCTCTTTGGCTTGTATTGTAACTGTGCTTTGGTTTGGATTGTATGTAAATTGTATTGTTTTCCTTTGCCTTATAAATCCAACTGATATTTGTATCATATTCTAATGTATTAGAGAGTGTGAAATAAAATAACACCGTGATAAGTTCACAATTTACTAAGCTTGTTCGATTAATCTTGTGTAACTAGTGAAAACCACCATGTCTTCAGAAACGGCTCAAGTTAGCTCCCTTCCATTACCCCCTATGCAGTACATAAATTTTTATACGGATGAAAATGTACGAAGGAATAGGGCACCCTTGCCACCTCGACCGATACACGATTCGTATTCTATGTTCGGACATGCGTTCAATGCTGATGACACAATTATCAGATCTTTGGAAAGTCAGGTATATATGCGATCTCAAAACTCTAGCCTAATTGCTATGGGACTTAAAACAACACTACAATATTTGGTACTTAAAAAGCCTTATAATTTTATTTTTACAGGGTTTTCGAAGACTGTATCCTATTCACTTTGAAAGAAGGCGAGAACTAAAGAAACTCAATCATTCTTTACTTGTAAATTTTTTGGATTTATTAGATTTGTTAGTGCATTGTCCTGATTCTCCAAAGAGGGCAGAGAAGGTTGAAGATCTCAGTTTATTGTTTATACATATCCATCATTTATTGAATGAATTCAGACCGCATCAAGCAAGAGAAACTTTGAGAGTGATGATGGAACTACAAAAACGTCAGCGAGTGGAGACGGCTACGAGGTTTAATATTTTGCCAAATTTATTTAACCTTCAATGAAATTCAGTTAATTTAAAATTTAGACATCTATCCTTCATTGATACTAGTAAAATATGTAATACTAACCCTTTATTTCAATTTAAAACCAGCTTCCTTTGTATCCCCCCTATTCTAATTTCAATGAATCTACTAGATACAGCGAAACATGTAATATGAGTTTAGCAATCTGTGCTGTTATTTGATATTTTTCCATTTTTACAAGCTTTTATTTAACTTGCAATGTATGTATGTATGTTTGTTCGAGTGTAATCTTTCAAGTCGAATTTCACCCACTTCCAGTGGTCGGATTGACTTGATATTTGGTATACATTAGTGTATTGGAAGACAATCCAAGGATAGTCAACAAAAAAGCTTGTATTCAAAATTTTTTTTTTAACAAAAACTTATTATGTATATATTGTCTTCCATTGTGTATGTCTAAAAGCATTTTCTTTCACTTGATGAAAAGTTTTGTCATCATTTTTTTTACCATTTCATTTTGTTAAAATAATAAATAAAATAAAATGTTTCCAGGTTCAAGAAACACTTGGACAAAGTTCAGGATATACTACAAAATGCACTTCAAAACCTGCCTGACCAACATGATATGGAATGTAATTTCAAAGTGCCCATTGAGATGTTGGAACAAATGGACTGTAGTCCTAATGATAGTCTAAATGTTGATCTCTGCTATGATCTTGATCGGATCATGTGTAATGTTGTTGATAACATGAGATAAGATGATAAGCTACATAGGGGTTTTTGGAAAATAAAATAAAATATAACATGTGTGCACAAAATCTATATGGCAGTATGTATGGTATAATGAACTTGAAATTAAGTTAATAAGGATACAGTTATTTAGTTAAGTAATATAATATGCATAAGTTCAGTAATATTGTTTCATTTGTAATGAATCATGTCACTTTGGGCAGGGCGGTCGCACTTGTCACGTAACCAGACAGGTATTCCTACGCTGCGACTTACGCTAACAAAAAAAGTCCCTACATATTCATAGCAAATTTTCCCGAGTTTTTATTTCAGTAGCTCCCAAGTGGCCACTCAAAAGCCAAAATGTACTGTCAATTGTAGTTAAATTTAACGTAATAAAGTACCATAAAGGTAGTACAGTCGAGGACATAAATATGTATACACTTAGTAAAATTCAACAACAGTTTCCTCTTAAACTACTGATTGAAATTATGAGATATTATAAAGGTAAAGAATCTTCTAACATATACTATTATGATTTGTGTAATAGTTTAACACTTAAATGTTAAATATGCGAGAAAATCGCTTTTGAATTGTGTATACATATTTATGTCCTCGACTGTACCTATAACCGACCAAGATAGTCAACATCGAGGAACAATCCCTTTAGAGTGGTAATACCGAGCAATCCGATTCCGAAACTAGTCAGTGATTTGTCACTGATTTTGAACAGTAAAGGCCAATAACTGCATCGTGTGTTTTTGAATTGGCCAATCAGAGCGCATATCTTCTTGAATTAGCCAATCAGAGCGCATTGTCGATGGTGGGAAATTGGCGGAATAGATTGCAAGCAAAATTAACGTCATTGCGCTTCTTTGGGTTAGTTGTTCGATGATAGTCAACAACAATGTAGGTACCTACCTACCTACATAAGTTCATAACACACTACGCGTAAAAATTTAGCTGATTTACGTGATTTTACAGTTAAAATACTATATTTATACAAGTTTTAATTCACAATCTAAAATATCATTTTAATTATGATCAAATGAATGAGCTACCCACTTTATTTTTATTATTTTATTTATTGCGAGATGTAGGTTATTTTAAAAGATTTTTTTATTGCAAAACTATTGAACAAGAGAATGGATTGTTTATTAACTGAAGTTTATTTATGTTATAATTTGAATGAACGGGAGTTCCAAAAATTATTATATTAAAGTGGTAAAAACTGCTCCATTTATTGTATAGATGAATTTCAAAACAATATACTCTAATTTTTTCATACCGTTTAGACGTCAAAACGATTCGTAAATATGTGATATTGTAAACCTCGTATAGCAAAAATTCAAAAACAGCCGCCAGTTAGAGATCTATTAAGCAAAATTAACAACTTAACTCATTTATTGTTGTGCATTAAAACTTATTTACTACTTAGAACAACATTATTTTATCCGTAAAAACACGTAAATCAGCAAAATCGGCGAAATTTTGTATACGGCCTCTTAAGTTAGGTTTTGAACATTTTAGGTACACACGGCTACACATCAAGCTATACATTTCCAGTATCTCGCATTGATTTCCGTACAATGAGAGGTCAGCTTATATTGGATATGTATAGCTTGATCTGTAGCCGTGCGTACGCCAAGGTGTAAGCTGTCTTTGTCTGACCTTAATTGTTATGGTGTTAAGAATAAGGGACAAGGGTCAGCTCACACCGAATCGAGACGAGACGCGACGAGCACTTTTTAAGATAGTGAAACAAATAGAACTTTATTTACGACACAAAAAGGTACTTTGAATGAGATAATTAGGTTACGTCCCGCGGCGTCGCGATGCGTTTCGCGTCGCGTCTCATCTCGATGTGAGTGAACTGACCCTAAAGTTGTAGGAATTTAATTTAATTGATTTAAACAATATTTTGTTGAAAATCTTTATTCCTGAAGTAAGGAACCACATTGTCTGAAGTTAAATCAACATGAAGATACTTCTTGTGAAGGGAGGCAGAAGCTCTCTGAAACAATATCCAAAAAAATCCCATTTATAGGTACCAACGCCTGTCCTGCTCTTCTCGTGGTATGCTAAGGAAAGAATAGTTTATACTCATAGGTACATACGTTTTGTGATTAAATTTGCTTTGGCTGGTATCTCCAATACAGCTGACTGAACAAAATTAAATAAACTACTTAAGTACTAAGGTACTTACGGCGTCCCAATTATCTCCAATATAATATATGTTGGTGTTGCAAAAGCATGTGTCTCAACCTGCCAAATTACTTCAAACTCTGTAAGAGTTCTCTAATATTATGATATAGGATAAATAAATTAAATACATACTTACCATGGACTGTGTAAACAAGATCAATAGCGAAGTATACTATTAATTATAAACTGCTGGCTGCTATATTACTACATCTAAAGAAAGTGGACCAAGGATTCTCCATACACTGCAGACAGCTACGAAGACCACAGCTAAATCAACAACAAAAACGAAGTTCTCGAAACAATAATCACAACATCATAAGAGTCAAATGCATTTGCATGTTTGTCAAGTAATTGTTGTATGGCTGTAAATTCCCACTTTCTATTGGGCACGAAATAAATGTAAAAAAACAATAAGTAATTATAGTAAGTCATGTCATTCTGTCTTCAATAATGTCAGTCGGTTTAGTAGTTGCTGCGCCTTCTGAATGGCGCTCCGTTGTTTCTGAAGTCACGTCTACCGTAACTGCCTCTGCCTCTCCCTGAGTTAGGTCCAGAGAACCTTGCAGCATTGTTAAGCCTTGAGCTGTATTTGCCTGAAGGTGGTGTGTACATTTTCATGTTTCTATCACCACTGCGTGATCGTTTTTCCGGAGATTCTTTTTCAGTGCGATTGTCAAATGTGATTGGACGGTGGCGTTTTTGTCCTGATGATTGCTTTTCTTTTTCATCGGAAGGAACTGACTGCTTATCCTAAAACAGAAGTTAATGATCATGTAATTGCCACAAGTGAAATGATGAACAGGCTTTATTAACATACACCACAAATATTTTTTGATGACAAATGAAGTCATACCTCTTTCTCAGTCTTTTTAGATTGGAATGAAAGTGTCACTTTACTCTTGAAACTCGGCGGGGTTCGGAATATATCTCTTATCAGGGTGTTTATGTTGGATGTTGTCTTCAGGGCAACCATCTTCAATTTATTCTCTTCTGAATTAGCATCTTCACCTTTTTGGCCCTATTGGTCAAACAAAATAAATATTAAGATATAATTACTATTTTTTCGGATTGTAGCCGGTTAGATCAAGAGTGTGGCAAGTGAATTTTCGAAAATATTTAAATGCAGATTTGTTTCATTTTCAAAATAAAGGAATGTTTCCTCTGAATAAAATTTGCTATCTCCAGTATTTAGAGTACTTTCCCTCCAGGTGAGGTTAAAAAATTCCAACGGTTTAAGGAGAAAATGAATAGGTACTGCATCAAGTTACAACAAATATTCTTACTTGTGTTACTTCCTTCAACTTCTTTATGTACCCTTGGGTCATACGCGCAGTATACTGAAGGCGGAGGCGCAGTGCTTTCAACCTTGCTGCGTCAGCGCTAAGTGGCTCTGGTGCCTTACGGCAGAGTGAATGCAGTGCAAACAGTGCACATTCTACATGGGAAAACTGAAGTGATGGAGTTGTTTTGGCATCATCAGGTTTTTCTTCAGCTTTCTCAATATTCTCATCAACTTCTACTGGTGCTTCAGGCAGGTATTGCTATAAAAAAGAAACATTTTTAAGATAGCTTGACTGGGGAAGTACATCCACCTTACAGAAGACGGCAGCCAAATAAATTTGTAGTGTTCTTGCGCGAGAGTAAAGTCGCCATAGCTCATTGGGGAGAGGGGGGGGGACGGTCGGTAACCCGTGAGTGTGTTCCAAGCATCCGTATGGCTATGGTAAACCCTTACCATCAAGCGTACCGAATGCTGGTTTACCTGCTTCGTTGTATAAAAAGAAAAGAATGTGTAAACCATTTAGTAAAGTAGGTACCTACTTATTATTATTAGTAAGTACCTAATTGACAATTAAAATTATAATCACTACAAAGGACAATAAAATTATTACATCATTTACATATCTGCAAATTGATGTAGTTATTCCTTTTTATTTTAATAGCAAATTTATGGATAGTCTTATTTTAGTAAATCTTACTAAACACATACCATTAGTACATCATAGACTGTATCAATCCTTTTCTGTGTATTCTCCAATTCACCACAGTGTTCTGTGATTTCAGCAAATATCTTTAGCAGTTCCAGTTTCGAGTCTGCTACACCTTCAGGTGTGGTGATCTCATTCCAACGGTGAAGCACATGGTCACAGAAGAAGTTAATAAATTGTGTTGAATCAACTTGAGGCTGTTGACAAATGTTAATGATCATTATAATGTTAATTGTGTAATCATAAATTAGCCTTAATTATTGAATAGTAAAGTACATATTATGCAAAATACAATTTTGTTTCTGTAGAAAAGCTACAACTAGATATGATATCATTTTATAGCTTTGAATCAATGTAATATTAAGTTTTTTCATCAGACAAGGACCTCAGTTCAAGCATACCTATTGAATTTGAAACTAATTGCTACTGTTGCTACAGGACAAAAAAAAACATACAATAATACAATCTCACCTATTTCTACACAGTAACCTAATAATATTATTCATGTTATCTGTCACTGAAGCTCCTAGTAAGAATCAAACCTGCAACTGTTTTTTACGCTCTTTACACCTTTTTACCACTGAGCTATCACATACTTATTACTTATATGAAGCATAGCTCCAGCATGAGCTATAGGTATACTATATAGCTCATGCTGTAGCATGTGTTCTATACTATTTCCTCACATTGTCTCTATTTAACTGGGATAAAGATGATTATTACTTAAATGTGGAAAAATGCTAGAAGAAATTAAATATGAGAAGCAATTATTATTATTGTTAATACACTATGCAGCTTAAAGCCTACTTGTCCTAATATAATTATCAAGTCTATTCTTGAAACTGTTCACTGAAGGAGCACTGATCACTCTGACTCACTGATTGAGTGATGATTCTTTCTATCTTTGTAAAATTATAGGTTATCATATTTGAAAAATTCAAACTTACAGAAAACAAAGGCAATGCATGCTGTGAACACTGTAGAATCCTGTCAACATACTCAGGATCTTCTGGATGCCAATCATCAGGAGTGAAAGCAAGAGCTGCAACAATTTGTACAAGTTCCTTTTTTCCTAAAGGTGTCTTTCCAAGTCTTGACCATGTCAGCAAATCCATAATATGTTCAAACTCTTCAGCTACTACATCCTGAAACACAGAATAAGACAATAATATTGAGTCTACTAGTTGCGCCCCCGGGTTCACTCATGTACCTGAGGGATACCTATATAGTATATTGCTTTCCCAGTATAAAAAGTATCAAAAACAAATCCATTGAGTTATTGAAGCGTGATTTAGGTACAAACATCCAAACATTTAAACTTTCACGTTTATTATATAAGTGAGATGAGATAATCCAAGTTTAAGGAAATTAGAAATAAATCATTTAAAAATAAATGCCTTATGCCTGAAGCCATGGTTAAAGTAAAAACCTAGTAATAGTCTTCGACAAACTGCATAGACATGGGGAGATTATAGACCATATTACCAGTGCATACATAGAGCCACACACTGCATCAAGGTATTGAATCACAGGCAGCAGGGTAAAGAGACATCTAGTGTTCCTCACAGTTATAAAATCAATCTGGCACAAGCTTTTAATAACAAAGGACAGCATATTATAGCTTTCAAAAATTTTGGGATTGTCTTTTTAATTAACTTGAAGGTGTTAGCCTCCGATGGTATACCTAACATACAGCAGCAGCTTGCCTTAATCTACTGATACATGATGTAGGGGAAGTGGTACAATTTGCATACTAAAATGGACAGATACAGACATTATTGTTATATTATTGGACAGAAAATACAGACCTCTAAGATCTTCTTGCATTCAGCAATAATAAGGTCTTCGGCTTCCTTATTAATGACTTCTCTTCCAAGCTGCTTAACTTTACTTGCCAAGAATTTAATGCACCTCTCCCTCACTATTTCATTAGTTACCTCACTGTCAGTACTTTGATGTATTTGAGAGAATAATCCCATCAAAGCTCCTTTGGGATCACTTTTGAAAATGTTCAATAGTGAGTTATTAACAATGTTTATTTCTGTAGCATCATCAGACTGCAGAAGCTGGGCTAATATATCAGCAATCCTTTGCGTATGTTCTTTATGGTCTTTACAAAGAGTTGGCAAGTCCTTGATGGCTTGCTTACGAATCTGTGAAATTCACAGAAATGTTAATATGTTTTATTAAAGATAGTAATGAACACAGCATTCTTAGACAAGATGGTTGTCAATAAATTCCTATGTTGTAAGTAAGTATTAGAATAATATTTTAAAATTAATAAACAACAACTTATACGTATGGGATGTGTCTGAACAATAAGAATAGTCAAATTATAACTAGATTTATGTGTGAATGTGTTTGACACCTGTTAATATTGGGCTATGGAAATGGCTAATCCTATTGCATGGAACTTCCTTGGGCACAGCTTGGTGAAAGTCCCATCATAATCCGATTAGCCATTTCAATGATTTGGGCAATATTAACAGACAGAAATGCATTATGCTTATTAAACTTGACTGTAAAAAATAATTGATGACCTTTGCCTACTTGAATAAAAATAAAACTAGTAAACTATTTGGTAGCATTCAGAATGAAGTCTATATTAAACCTTCCTATCCAATACATTAATTACAAAAACCACATACAAAAGTATGGTAATAAAAGAAACATATTACCATGCTTGATATTTGTGACTAGTATCCGTCGTGAATTTAATGTCTGTCTGAATGTAAATATAGTTTTACCTGTATTATTACGGTGTAAAAATAAGATAATACATTTTTTTATTACTTTTCTTCTTAGCAGCAACTTGTAAGTTAGGATTCCAGTTACACATAAAAGCATTCCATTTAAAGACTGAAAATACCATATTGTAAAATTTTCTGTAATGTGTATACTATACAGCATTGCCAGTTTTTTTTTGGGTGAAGCGGGATTTTGTTACCTTTTGATTAAAAAAAGCGGAATTTTATCGCAGAAAGCGGGACATACCAAAAAAACTGGCCATGTGGGAGTCGGACTCACACAATGAGGTTTCCCTAGATACTTGTAGATAAGTAAACAGTTCAATCATCACGGGAATCGAGTCTAGAATTTTTTCCCCTTTTTTCGATTATGTTGGAATATAATGCAAAAATTTTTTGCTTTGTTTCTTCAAAACTCTTTTCGGATTTTTTGCTTTACATAATATGCTTCATAGAATTGCTTCATGCCAAATTTTATAATTCTAGGTCAATGGGAACTACCCTATAGATTTTGCTTCCCTGACCATCAAAATACGGCCGTATCTTTTGATTGCGTTGACTTAGAAGTTTGATTTTGTATGTCACGGTGAATTTACGCGCACTTTAGCGCGGTACTCCTTAAACAACACTGTGGTGTTTAAGACGCGTCACGGGAAAGCTGGTGACATTTCTGTGCAGTAGTTTTGTTATAATTTCCCACTTCTACGTCCAACGATGATTTCATCGTCGAGTAATCCTCGAAGGACATTTAATTTTGGGCTAAAAAGCGGGACGTTTCGCCAAAATCGGGACTACTGGCACCGCTGATACTATATTTTCACATATGTGCAAAAGTAAGTAATTTATACTCAGATTACAGTAATCTGTGAATTTATACCAGAAATAACTTGCAAATGTTGAATGGCAAACTTACTGCAACATCATCGTCTTCGCAAAGATCAAATTGAGCTTCAATTGCCTGCTCCGCCAGATTAGGAAAGCTGTTGAAAAATTTCGCAATGAATTGCGATGCCAATCGCTTTTCCTTGTCAGATCCCTTTACTGCGGCTAATATCTCCAAATATTCCTTTTCATGCTAAAATCACACGTAATAATGATATTATAAAATTAAAAGCATATTCATAACGGGAATCAATCAACGAAAAGTAAGGTTATAAGTAGGTACCTTTGAAATATCATCTTTGGCGTCGGCCAAGATACCATAATTTTGATATAATTTCTCAATGTTATCAGTGGACATTTTAGAATTATTTATCACGCTTCTATTTTAACCCTAATTTTATTTTTGAGAATTTAACATAAGCTCACAAACGAACAAACACACAATACGAAACGAAACGAATTAATTACGATTATTGCAGTGTTGCCAGAGGCCGAAAGTAAAAAAAAAAACTCAAAAGTAACATGAGGTAGCACAAAAAATAACATTTTCACAAAAAAAGTTACATTTTCATTTTCATTTAATTTATGTAGAAAACGACACAAATCATAACTCTTAAGTAATATTATAAATGCGAATGTGATTTTATTTGTTACGCTTTCACGCGTTAACCGCGTAAAACGGCGGGGGACAGCTACTTTAATTTAACACTTAATTCACAAAAAAATTACTTGATTTCTATTTGTTAAGCTCCGAAAGAATCGTAACAAATTGATTGCATAAACGAAACAAATAAATGAATTTAAAGCACTCCACTCCAAGTGACTCCAAGCAAAGTTGAACCTAGCGTGGTGGGTGGGTTGATTCGGATGGTTGCTATCTTCTTAATTTTTCAAGTGCGATAAAGATAAAGAAAATAGACAATTACTGAAAATCAAGTGCACCAACGCGACGAACAAAAACTGCCTACCTTGCCTCCTTAGCCTGCATACTGACGTTGCGTTTTCAATTTTATTTTCATAAATTTGTGTATTTTGAGTTTTATGGTGGTATTTTACCCAATATAGATCATCTAGGTGCACCAGTGAAGTGAAATGAAATGAATTATGTGTATCGTGAATTTTCAAGTTGTCTCAAAAAGTGAAGAGTTTTAGTACATACAATGACCATCATTGTAGTAAAACATGACTTTTATGGACGGTGACTGACTGAGGACTATAAATACTATATATAATGTGTTGTGATTTCTTGTGACTGGACACTATAATATAACTCGACACTGGCAGAAATGAGCCCTAATTTGGGCTTGGTTGCCAAACTTAAAAATAAGATTACACACAACACACACAACCAGTGATGGATGATGCGTAGTATCTCTACTTTTCTACGTTTGTGCAGTGATGCCAACTTAGCATCTTTCTCTCGTTAGAGAGTACTATATTTCTTGGCATCTTTATAGCTAGATCTAGCTATATTTTGGTGTTAGGCAGCTACAATTTAATGAAACTTGTTTGACAAATTTTAAAACTATGAGGCAGGCAGGGGTGGTGAGCACAGTTAGACAGTAGAGGGGGCAAGCTCGCGCATGTTACCTTTTGGCCAAATCACAGTAGCGAAATAATACTAAATCTTTATTCATCAAAATACATGAACATAAACACTTATAAGCGCTGGCTCCTAAACTAGGGGAGTCCTGTATTTTAGGAGCCAGATTCTTCCCATCAATGATACTAATTTATAATAATCTATCTGAGGTAATCATATAAAGATTTGAGAAAAAGCTAGAATGATAATATTAACAAAAAGTAACAATATTGGAATGAAAAAGGAAATAACTATATCAATATGTGAATAATGGGTGGGTGTGTCAGCATTAGTGGTGACTGTATTTGAGTGTGTGGGAGGGGTGTGTGTTTGTTGTGTGTGTGTTATGTGTGTGAGGTCTATGCAAGTGTACGTGTGATTGGAACAAAACATATTTCATATTTCAATGCAGAACTGATAGAAGCGATTCACAACCAGAATAGTCAAAATCTTTAAGCCAGTCAATAATTACCTTTTTTACTTTATAGTTGCTTAGTTTTGCAATATTAATCTTTTTATTAATTATATTGTATAGGCGGGGGGCTTGGTAATCATAGCTTTCTTGCTAGTAAACTTTGTCTATTAGGGACAGGGCATTTGTACATTTGTCACGGGTAGATAAGGGGCAGTAGCTCGGTGGTAACGCTTCAGGCATTGATATATGAATGACTTACGAACGCTAAGAATGCCAGCCATCTCATACACCATTGTTGTAGGATGTCTGTAAGGTAGAAATAAAATCACTTTTAGAACTGCTCTCTGAGCTCGTTCAATTTCCAATAAAATGGTCTTCGTAGCTCCACCCCATGAAGAAATACAGTAGGTAATAAGGCAGTGGAAAAGTACATTATATGTCTGCAGAAGCAGCTCTGTATCAGCAACAGATAATATTTTTGAAAATATAAATTAGTTTTCTCCACAGATTACAGAATAAGGAAGATGTAGCGCGCGGAACACGGGAGTGAGGCCAAAAAAGCAAATACAAATTGAAAAACACGTACCTGGTATTCGCTTTTGAATGTGTATTTGCTTTGTTTAACAAACTTTATGTAACAAAAAACACTCATTTATTAAGAAACTGTGGTTAAACAATGCAAATACAAACTGGAAAACGAATACCAGGTATCAGATTTTCAATTTGTATTTGCTTTTTTGGCTTCACTTTCGTGTTCCGCGCGCTACATCTGAATTATTTTGTAATCTGTGGTTTTCTCACTCTCTTTGCTGTGATAGCTATATGGGGGCCCCAAGATAACCTATCATCGATAACTACCTACTCCTAGATATTTTACAGTTTGCACTCTATCTATTGAAACGCAGCTGCACGTTGGTTTTGGCAATCTATTACAAGGATGAGTATGAATAGTTATTGTAGTCAGTATTCGGTCTCGAGGATTGAGTTTTACAGAAACACACATATTTTGTTTCTATTTAAAGTTAAAAATAACAGTCAAAAATGCCAAAAACGATCACATCTGGCGTTCGATTTGGAAAGTTGTGGGCGAAAATGGCGTTTTGAACAGTTTTCGTTCACCGTTCGTTTTACTCGGAAACAGTTAAAAACGACATCGTGAACTGCAAATTTTGACCCACCTCCGAGGCAGGGTCTTTTGTGATCATATATTGACATCTTTGAATCTGACAGATAAGTTTTGGCAAATTCAAACGGGAAGCGAAAATTATAATTTTTATTCTAAAATTTGATATAAATACTAACAGGCAAGAGAAGAATTTGTCAGATTAACTTTGTTTATAGATTAACTGAAGGGATAAGGTAGGTTGAGACAAGTGACAAGCAGGCGATGAGCATGCAAATGTCGTTTTTGTATCTAATCGTTCGATTTGGGAAATATCGTGTATGGCAAAAGTTGCAAAATTGTTGAAATTTTCCAATTCGAACGCATAAACAAAAATGCCCATTTTGAAACTGTTAAAAACGACATCACTCCAATTCGAACGCCTTCGAACCAAGACATATTATGCTTCGTATGTTTGTGCTACTTGTACGTAGTATTTATCTACTCTGAGGTGCTACTGACTGAGTAAATCTAGCAGTTGGCAACACTGATGTAGGTACTTTTTTATATCTAATAACTTTAGTTGTCTTGGTAGTTTGTGTATCTGTCTCTGATGCAGATTGGCTGAGATTGGTGATAGCGATGGGTAACTAGCCGAAATTTCAATAGCTTAGCTAGCCAGCTATATGAGGTCTAAAAGCCAGCTAGCTAGTCAGCTATTTTGGCTATTTGGCTATAAGGCTTGAGCGGCGGCGCAGCTAGATGAATAACGTTCAACTGCGATCTGAGTTCGATCCTCGCCATTGCAACAAGTCTAGTCTAGATGATAATGTAATAAATTAATGTAATTATTTTGTTTTTCATTTACTTTTTATTTTGTTGTATACTTTTTGAAAATAAATGACTTTCCCTCATAGGTCGTACGTATTACTAAAAAAAACATCGAAAATCAACAATAACGTCATCTCTATGTATGGATATGAACTAAAAGCTTTCACAGTACATCAACTCAGTCGTTAGTTGTAGGCAAGTAAACCATAGATGTCGCGCTACTTCAGATGATTTTAACGATTTATTTAATAAATAATAATATTACAGAATAATTTAATTTAATTAAAAAACAATAGGTTTAAATTCGTATAATTAGTACCTTTCAAATTCGAATTAATAATAACGACATGCACTCGAATTTCACTCTTTCGGAACTTACACAACTCAGTTTCGCAGTGAACGCACGTACATACAGCTATGGGCTACGCGGCTACGCGGCTACTCGGCTACTCGGCTAGATTGGCTTTGGCTAGCCGGCCAGCTACCGGCTAGTGTGGCTATTAACCTTTGGCGGCTACGCGGCTACCCGCTGTGTGTGACGTAAACTTCTCGTAATGAAGAGGATTGTTTATGTTACAAAAGGTCAAAATACCTGTAAAATCGTGCACTTAAGGTTCAAATTGGTTCGAATTATCAATAGTTAGACAGGTATTTTCAGCATAGAGGTATCTTAAGAAAACTCCTCATTCTAGCTAGCCATAGCCAGGAGCCATCCAGTAGCCAGTAGCCATCCAGTAGCCAGTAGCTAATTATCGTGTTGACAGATAACGTAGCCGTGGCTATTTTGTGTATAGCCGTTTTTTGGCTAGTTATATGAATAGCTACCCATCTCTAATTGGTGATAGCTGGCTGATGGTTTTGTTTTGTCAAAGGTGGGGTTGTGGCTTCTTGGGGCTTGGGGTGACCAATTCGATCGAAATCTAACTAACACAGGATTTTAATCAAGATAAAAATCTATTGCGATGGATCTAATCAGTAAATGTTAATTTACTTTGTAAACCGAATGTTGGTAAGTAATTGTAGTTTTAGTTAGACTGGGTATATTATTTACCAAATTTTGTAACAGAGCCCAGTGTTGCCAATTTAGCGACTTTGTCGCTAGATTAAGCGACATTATGACACTCACAGCGACTTTTTATTCTCATTTAGCGACAAAAAAAACTAGCGACTTTTCTAGCGCCTTTTTGATGTGAATCGTTTCTCATTAAAATTTATTTGATTCCACATTTGTGTAACTATGACTATACAATAAATGAATTTACAATCCTTAGTTCATTCCATATTGAACACAACTGTAGCTACAATCGATAATGGAGAAATCGAGAGAATATTTAGTGCTCTTAATAATAGTAAAATCAAAGTTACGAAATCGCACGGGGTTAAAAATATTGAATTCCATTTTAATGAATAAAAAATTTATGATTATGATTTACAATTAGAGGTACTCCGGCTTATTGGCACCAATAAAGCCACATTTACCCAGAAAAATCAACAACCATCGACCTCGATGGCGAGTGATCCTCAAGTTCCGCAACCCTTGACCTCGAATGCGATTGTTATTGATTCGGATGATGATGAAGATTTTATATATATATTTTTTTGTAATATTATTATTAAATTTGAATACTTTATTATTTTGAGTTTCACTTTTCAAGCATCATTAAAAAAGCGAGTTCTAGAAAAAAAATCTGGTGACTTCTAGCGACTTTTGGACCAGCCATCTAGCGAGATTTGATTTGGTAGAGTTGGCAACACTGACAGAGCCGGTTATGTTTTAGTCATGTCTAACCGGGGTACCGCAACATAGTGAATAAACTAAGAACTAAGTGAATTATTGTATTTCAGTCAAATTATGGCTGGGAAGGATGATGACGAGGTGATATTACAGACGCGAATGGTGAAGAGGTCTCAAAATAAGAAGTTATTCACGCCAGTCAACTACAAAGAGCGGTGGTTGATCTTAACTCGCCGAGCACTCATTTATTATGATACAGATGGCGAGGTAAGCTTTATTTAAAGTGAACAAAACAATCTTGAAATATTCTAAAAGAAATGATTGAACAGTGTATTGCAACCACAAACGTAAAAAAGCAAACTTAATTTCATCCAAATTAATTTTCAAACACTAGACTGGAAGTTTGTGAAACTAGTATCCATTGGCCTCAAACCCTGCTATTTAACACATCCTGAAAATAATGTAAATAATAAATATCCTGGGACATTCCTCACACACGGTCATCTGATCCCAAACCAAGCAGAGCTTGTATTATGGAAACCAGATAAATGATATAATACATATACTACTTTTTGTTTGTAAATACATAATTAATTTACATAATTACACCCAGACTCAGGACATACAGACATGTTCATGCACACAAATGAATGGAACCCACGACCTGCGGCGCAATAGGTGGAATCATTACCAGGCTCTTAACCAACTGCGCCAACTGGGCCGTCACATATTAATCAAATATAAATTAAAATGTCCTTCAAACATATTAGTAAAAGAAAAACTTCCCAAGTGCATGCTGGACTCGCACACATAGGGCTCCGTAAAGTTATTTCTTGAATGGGCCCCCCTTAAAAAAACTAACTCGTGTTGTAATAGAGATCTAAACCTGATTTATTGATAAAACTGCCTTAAAACCCCTCCACCCTTATGTCCAAAACCAAAATGATATATCTTGTATTGACCCATTATTATACACCTTATTTTATTTGCTTGCTGCCTAGGATTTATATTAAGAACTGAAAGATTGTCACTTTTCTAAGGTAAGACTAGTAAATTTTATATGGATAATAAGTATGGGTAGAAAATATTGATGTGTGGTATGGTAATTCTTATGATCCAGAGATAATCGTGCCAATTATTTTAAACCATAGGCTAATGTTAATTACATCACATACACATTATTGAAAAAGGATTGAACATAATTTTAAGCTGTCAAAAGTCTTTGCCGTTTTCATTTACAGGTAAATAGATGTAACCAAATTTGATGGTGACTAAAGGGATATAAAGATTTTAGTATGGAGCCTGGCATTTCTATCATTCTGCCATTTTGATTTTATTTCAAAATGGCGTCCACTGACGACTGATGATGATTTTTTTTTTAAATTTTTGGGTGTAGTAATTAATTTTGCATTAAAAATATTATATATTTATTTTTCTTAACAGTTTTTAGGGTTCCATAACAAAATGGCAAAAAACGGAACCCTTATAGATTCATCATGTCTGTCTGTCTGTCCGTCCGTATGCCACAGCCACTTTTTTCCGAAACTATAAGATTTATATAATGTTGAAACTTGGTAAGTAGATGTATTCTGTGAACCGCACTAAGATTTTCACACAAAAATAGAAAAAAAACAATAAATTTTGGGGGTTCCCCATACTTACAACTGAAACTCAAATTTTTTTTTTAATAAAACCCATACGTGTTTACGTCTATGGGTAGGTCTTCAAAAATGATATTGAGGTTTCTATTATATTTTTTTTCTAAACTTAATAGTTTGCGCGAGAGACACTTCCAAAGTGGTAAAATGTGAGTCCCCCCCCCCTGTAACTTCTAAAATAAGATAATGATAAATCTATAAAAAATATATGATGTAGGTACATTACGATGCAAACTTCCACCGAAAATTGGTTTGAACGAGATCTAGTAAGTAGTTTTTTTTAATATGTTAAAATTGAAATTCATATCAAATACTCCGGTCTATACTACCATTTACTTATATACCTACAGGTTTGTACGGATCCCTCGGTGCGCAAGCCTGACTCGCACTTGGCCGGTTTTTTAATAATGTGCATTTTTTGTGTAATGCATCGAAAAAAAAAAAGAGTTTCAGTTCTAAGTATGGGGAAACCCCAAAATTTATTGCGTTTTTTCTATTTTTGTGTAAAAATCTTAATGCGGTTCACAGAATACATCATTCATACAGAGGGGTGTCTATGGATAGGTCTTCAAAAATGATATTGAGGTTTCTAATATCATTTTTTAGGGTTCCGTAGCCAAATGGCAAAAAACGGAACCCTTATAGATTCGTCATGTCTGTCCGTTTGTCTGTCTGTGTCTGTCTGTCTGTCTGTCTGTCTGTCTGTCTGTCTGTCTGTCTGTCCGCTGTATGTCACAGCCACTTTTTCCGAATCTATAAGAACTATAATGTTGAAACTTGGTAAGTAGATGTATTTTGTGAACCGCATTAAGGTTTTCACACAAAAATAGAAAAAAAACCAATAAATTTTGGGGGTTCCCCATACTTAGAACTGAAACTAAATTTTTATTTTAAATAAAACCCATAAGTGTGTCTATGGATAGATCTTCAAAAATGATATTGAGGTTTCTAATATAATTTTTTTCTAAACTGAATAGTTTGCGCGAGGGACACTTCCAAAGTGGTAAAATGTGTGTCCCCCCCTGTAACTTCTAAAATAAGAGAATGATAAATCTATAAAAAATATATGATGTTCATTACGATGCAAACTTCCACCGAAAATTGGTTAAAACGAGATCTAGTAAGGAGTTTTTTTTAATACGTCAAATTGAAATTCATATCAAATACTCAGGTCTATACTACCATTAACTTATATACCTACAGGTTTGTATGGAACCCTCGGTGCGCGAGTCTGACTCGCACTTTGCCGGTTTTTTTTCTAAACTGAATAGTTTGCGCGAGAGACACTTCGAAAGTGGTAAAATGTGTGTGTCCCCCCTGTGTCTTCTAAAATAAGAGAATGATAAAACTAAAAATAATATATGATGTACATTACGATGCAAACTTCCACCGAAAATTGGTTTGAACGAGATCTAGTAAGTAGTTTTTTTTAATACGTCATAAATTGAAATTCATATCAAATACTCAGGTCTATACTACCATTTACTTACATACCTACCGGTTTGTACGGAACCCTCGGTTCGCGAGTCTGACTCGCCCTTGGCCGGTTTTTAATAAATGTAGGTTGCAACTTGTGATGGCCTGTATAATTCTCAATCCTTATCAAAGAAAAAACGTTTATTATGCGGATCATATAGGTACCTAGTGTTATTTCAAGAAAGGGTCAACGATGTGCACTTTTCAAGATGATCTTAGGTGGTAGCCGGTTGAATCCGCTAGCAGGTGCTTTAACTAAAATATTAATTATTATTTCAATAAAACATGACTCTGTACTAATTTGACCGTTAATGGGTTAATAGGAGATAAGTAACTGTACAGTGTATATCTACCTACTAGTTTTATTTTTGCAATAGTTGAGCTCTATCAGTAAATTGGAGTTGGACAGTTTGAGTAATATCTTAAGGGTATTATGTTTGTATAGGAAAGAATAGGATTTAGTGTAGTGTAGGTAGTGTCAGGGACGGTAGTGTAGTGTAGGGTGAATGTGTTGGGGTGGAGGGTGGACGCGCATGCGCCAGCTGGGTGTGTCTATCGCCCGGCGCGACGCCCGGCGGCGGCGACGGCAGTTCCGCAACGCCGTTCGCACCTGCCCTCGCCTCGCACGCTGCTGGTAATTACAAATCCTTAATACCTTCTAAACACATAATATTCACATAAAATAATCCCTTCATAAATCTCACAAAACCCCGATGCTGAATTTGGCGTTTTCTATCCAAAATCGGCTGCTTTCCGAGGCATCAAACTGATTGCCAGATTTGTGCGCATTCCTATTCAGTGTCTACCTACGCAAAGCCACTTTTTGATGAGTCCGAATATCTAAAATGGTGGCGATCTCTGTTAATTGTTCGTTTGTTCATTTTAGGCCCATAACTTTATAAAAAATAATTTGTACTCAATTTACCATTAATTTTTAAATTTTGATCGGATAACCGCCTATACTTCTACCTATTTCTAGGATCCGGATATCGGTCCGAATTCCTCTACCTGTACCTCAGTTCAAATGCGATTATATACAATTTTGGTACACTTATTTGGTGAGCAACTATTCATGATTATATTTCTTAAACTTATGTAAGACAGACCTTCTTGACCTATTAATATCCTCATAAAATTATTTAGGTATATTTTACATTTATTTTCTTTTTTGTATGTACTAATAGAATAGCTATCGCCCACGGTCTCGCCCGTGCACCTAAAGCATTAAATATTTCCCGGGATAAAAATATAGTATCATATTTAAATGTTAATCCAGAGTATATTTTGTATGCATACTTAAGTCCATCCAAATCCAGACGTTTATGCGTGATTAAGTATGTTGCAAATATCCAAACTTTCATATTCAAAATATTATAGTGATATTGGATAACGAAAGTACATTCTGAAGTAACCATTGAAGTCTTTTTGTTTTCTAAATAATCCCCAAACTCAGTATGAATTACCTATCACGGCCCCGTCTACATGTTCTTGTAAAATGTAGAAAATAAAATATTAGGTATTAAATGTAACAACATAAATAACTTTTAAAGTGGAACGGAAACCTCAGTTTTAATTAAACGAAACCGCTACTCGGTATGAATGAAAGAGTCGTATGAAACGCGTTTCGTGAAACGTACTCTGTAATCACTCCCCACAATAGGAAAGCCGAGCAACCCCTTACCGCACTAATGTATGTGTATGTAGCCTTGCCACTTGTGGTCCCTCGTTATTTGAGCAATTTTAATGGAGAGCTCTCCTCGAAATTCGCGCTAATTGTTTGAAACAGGCCTCTCTATCAGAGACGCGTACACTGTACACGTATCCTTTCCTCTGCGTACATTTCACGTACAAAATATATGAAGAGTAGGTATCTTCTGTGTAATAAAGCAATTTATTATCATAGAAAACGTTGTTTTTTAAAAGAAGTTAACGATATACCTATGTCTTTACTGTCTTTAATTTAGATTGAGATTAAGTATAATATTGTTTGGGGGACTTTTCTTTTCTACAAGTGTCAAAGTCAAAGCCATTTATTCAATTTGGCCCCAGAAGGACCTGTTCGGAACCCAGCCTTCAGTGACATATTGAACATGGTGTTTTAGTTCGGAAAAAGTCCATATTTTGGATGTCGGTGTTAGTAAACATTAAAATTCTATTGTATGTAGGTAGTTATTCATTTATTTTTAGAAACAAAAACTTTTTTATGAAACGTTTTAACTCTCTTTTCTAGGTGTCAGATCATTCGTCATTGAGTTACTAGAGCGGAAAGGTGTCGCGGAGAAGCGGACATTGCTGTATTCCCTGTATTTCCCTTTCTATTGACGATCCATCCCTTTGCTACGAAATCGTCTTATCGGTTTGATTTAATCATGATTTAATTAATCGACTCCGTCGGCAGCACATTTGACAGTCATTGTTGAGCTTTTTAATGATTTTAGAAAGAAATGTTCATGTGTCTGTTACACGCTTATTCGGTTTCCTAATTCTGTTATCAAGGAGCATTATTTTATTCTGCTAGTATTCATTTGGCCGGATATATTTATTAGTTTTTCCCGCCCGTACGTTTGCCTACATGCGATAGATATAAAAAATAAACAACATTACCTAGTCAAAGCGATAAACATGCTACCTATTCGATGTACACAATATTTGTGAGTAATAAAATAATTCATGCTATTTCCTAACTTCGGTAGCAAGAAAATTCATTTATATACCTAATATAAATGAATTTTCTTGCTACCGAATAATTTTCATAGGGAAAGCAGCACTTATGTTTGTAATTGGTGTAGTCTGTGATAATGGTGTATAGGATGGCTCGTAACTGGTTGGCGCGACGCCAACACCGGCTCGACCGCTGCTCTTATCGCGGATAGCTACATCCCTCATAGAGGCTTCACTATCTACTTCAAACGTTACTCGCCATCGCGGCTACACTCATACATTTCATATGCTAATTTCCGTTTAACCTCATAGTATAGAACCCAAACAAAATGTGACGATAAATAGATAAGGAAACGTTTTTTTTTTATATTACCTATTTATGTATTGTGTTGAGGTGGGGATTTGGGATCGCTATTCGCTGTATTTTATTATGTTTACTGGAAATCTGAAATCCTGCAGGTGCGGAACAGCTTGACGCAATACGATACATGTGTGCAAATTTGATTATTAACACTCCAGGCGGTATTAAGCGATAAGGGAGCCGAGAGTGTAATAAATGAATGCACACGAGTATCATAAGACATTTTTCAACACACTTGCGAGGAAAAAAACAGACTTCAATTTTGCAATAATTGTCACTTTACAAGCGAGTGTGTTGAAAAAATATTTTAACGCGTCACCATAAACCCTGTTTAAATCTGCAAAATATTCAGACTCAGGTTTCGGTTCCAACGTATTCAATTAGCGGGAACTGTAGCGTGTCTACGTAACCAGTTTTCCTTTTATCCCTTTTTCACGGTGCATTCCCACTGCACATTTCATTTTATCATCGATGCAAGAAATGACTAAATTGAATCTATTTATGCGATCTTCTAAATACAAACAATTCAGAACTACGTAGGTACCTATCCGACTTGTATTATTAACGTGAATGTGCATTTTTTCATAATTTCTTAACGAACTTTGGTTAAACTTGGTATAAAGATAAACCACACCTTGAAGCAATACGTTTTCATCCCGGGCGGAAGCTGGTTAATATAATCCGTATACGAATAATGAATACTCTTAGTTGCATATAACAATGCAAGGCAAACCCTGTTCAAATTGTTGAACATGTCTTTCCTATCAATTTGTAAAGGTCTGACACGTAAGCTTAATGTAATGAAACAGATTAGTATTCGTATGGTATCATCAATTATTATACTAAGATTGATTGTTTGGTTCGAGGTAGAGGCGTAAAGAGCGCGGGCGCATCGATACGAGCACTATCCACACGGTGGAGCTGGCGCGGCTGGGAGAGATCAGCAAGCAGTTACCTGACAGCGACGGCGAGAAGAGCCCTGCATATAGGTACCCCTTTCAGGTAACGCCTGATACATTTAATTTTTATTTACAACAGCTGTTTAAAGGAATAAAATAAAATTAGTACTTACGTAAATGTTAGTTAATGTTAATGATTTGGAATGACACGAGAGACTCATTCTTTTGTGATATATGACCATTGTATTACAGGGTTTAGTCATTCACCGGCACTATTTTAAAGGGTGTAAGACCGTGAATGTGACCAAGGATCAAAAAGTTTGTAGGTTTTATAAATCTTGAGATATGGTAAATAGTGAGTGAGTGATTTCACATTAAATGTAGGTGTAGATACGGAAGTTGATCGTAAAGAACGCATCAATTATTCTAGTCATGATTAATGTTCCAAGCTCAAGCGAGAGGCCAAGGATAAATGTTCCCTAAGTTTTGGTCCTACTAATAATGATTCGAAGTTGGCACTTGCATGTTTATTCGAAGATAAATTGTCCACAGGTGGGATACACTGAACAGAACTCTGAGTACACATTGTACCTGGTAGCTGGTGGCCACACTGAGCGCCTGCAGTGGATACACGCTATCAGGTCTGGTATGTATTATATATCTTATTGATATTGAGATCGACTAAATTTATTGCTGGTTGCGCAATAAGTTTACCTAAGCAACTTGTCTTTAATTACCCTGTGCATCTAGTTTTGGTGGTCACTGGTTGATTAGTAGGGCTAATTATTTCTTGTTTTTGTATTTCATAAATGTAAAAATATACTAATATCTATTGGTTATTCGAGAGGAATTATAACGTAATTAGCACAAAATATTAAGATATCATTATGACAATTTTTACGAAAGGCCTTTGCTTAAATCTTAAACCGAGAAGATTTGGACTTTTTAACGCTATATTTCGGGCAAATAAAAGATATTCTTTGTAACACCATTACCTAGGCCCTATTTCTGAAAGCTTAGAATTTGAGTGTTTTTAACTCTATTACGGTAAATTATTATATTAATATTATTACTTAGAACAATTTCGTGGAATTCTGAGGCGGCAATTCACTCATAAACACAATTTTCCAGAATATTTTGACAATATCTCGTTGCTGCTAACGTGCTAACACTGCTTGCGCCATGCAACGCCAATATTTGTGCCGCCAGTAGTGTTGTTCACTGATGAATTTTAGTTTGATTCCATCTCAAAGTCAAAGTCAATGCCATTAATTAGTAATAATAGTAGTAGTAGGATATAGAGTCATTTAGAATCTATATCCCCGAAGAGTAGGCTGGAGAGTTCCTATGAAATTGGAACTGCCTTCAGCCCATAATTTTCTTAATAGGTACGTCAATCCCCATGTAGATTTGATATTTGTGCACAACGTAATGTTTTCTTGTCCTCTTTTGTTGGTTTTGTGGTGAGAGCTCTCACCTTTGTGTTTAATTTACGACCACCCGTTATCCGTGTTTCCAGGGGGCTCCTATATCTGGAACATTTCAGATAGATTATCGGTAAGCTCTCATCAACAAATGGATATCACCGTTTGGCCCTGATTATCACGTTGTTCAAACTCTACATAAATATCCTGGCGAACTGGCCTTGTTTTCAACATCGATGACGCATTAGATATTTGGTGAAAAACTTGTGTCAAAATGTTTTGAATATCGTAATATGTTCCTAGAGTAGCAAATCGACAGTCCCTTATAGGTTTTGTGTGCTTACCACCATTCAGCTGCATTATCATGTATGTAAAAATGTAGGAGGTTTAGTCGTTGACATAGCCGTATAATGTGTAGTGTGCGTATTGAACGTGCGACGTAACCAGTACCACCCGGCGGCTTGGTCCGCTCGGCGCTGGTCGTGCTGCGACGCCGAGCGCCGCGCGGCGCCGGGCTGCGCGCTCGCCGCCGACTGGCCCCTGCCTGAAGTGGTCGAAGATCTAATAGCATTACCACAGGAGAACATCACCAACGACCCTCCATGTACGTATTATTTATTCTTAATTTTTCCAGGGTATTTTCTTCCAATAATACATTTATTTATTTATTTAACATAGGTATAAAAGATAAATACCATAGGACAGACCAAAGTAGTATAGAGTTAAGCTGAATGTAATGGAATTTAACATAGGTATAAAAGATAAATACCATAGGACAGACCAAAGTAGTATAGAGTTAAGCTGAATATAATGAAATTACCTTAGAACAATTATCTTAAAAGGATATTGATCTTCCAATACGTCTAGAAATACAATTTTGTGTATATGTCGTCATACCATACCATATTGGTCGACTCGATAGGTCTATGGAATAAACTCTGTATTCTCGACATGGCATATATCACCTTTATAGGTTGGTAACATATGTACCTAATTGATTTGGTGTGTTTGAATCATATGTCTTAATTACCATGACAGCCTATCATCCAGCGATCCTTACTAGAGTATCATCATCCAATTGTGTTTTAATCTTTATGTTGGATAATTATTTGTAGTTATATTATTTGGAACGTGAACCTTTCCATACTAAATGTCGAAATCATAAGATCCGGGCATAGTTAATCTTGTTTGGAATATTAATGATATGTTTTAAGTCGGTGCCGGTGTTTTGTGGTCAGTTCAATTCTAGGAATCCTACGTAGGTACATCCTTTCGTAAAATTAACCAAACTTTATTCTTATTTTTAATACTGGTGAAGTTCATGAAATACTACCTAACTAGGTACCTATATTCAATTTATGTAACCAGACTATAATCGTGTAGTGCTACCTATTTGGTTCTTAAAATTCCTTTCGATTCACTTGAATGTTTTTGCAATCATATATTTGTTGGCTTGAAACAGCTGTAAGTATTATCATAAATAGCTAAACAACGATAGTGTTTGCGGTTTAAAAGTCGTTAAGATACCTTTTATCTTGTTGGCGTAATCAGCGCAGCGCTGCAAAGCAATGCAGTTTAATGAAAAATGATTACCATGAATATCATATAGAAATTAGAAAATATTATCACGCTCAGCAGCTGCGTACGGAAATGACCAGAAATTGTAACAGAATCATGTCGAGGACCTTCTAGTAGGTATTAAAGATTGATGTTAGTTATATCAGAGAATTACATCCTAACTAATATTATAAATGCTAAAGGACATAGGCTACCTTTTACCAAATGAACGCGGGTGATCTAAAAAAATAAATAAACTACCTTTCGCTCGCGTTAATGCAGATTTTGTTAATCAATTCAGGTTGTTGAACACATGAAGACAGGAAGCAATAACGTAAAAACGATTACTATATTAAATGAATTTGGTTGTGGACTTATGGGTCACAGTACATGTAGAGCTTTAATATTTACAAAATAATAAAAACAAAACCTCATGCAAAGATTTTCATAGGGCATCGTGCCTCTACCCAGATGGATAATCCGCCTTACTAAAGCATGACATTTAATTTCACTCCGCTTGAGGGGCTCCCTGAGCAAATCGTTCTCAGTTCGTACTGCGCACGGCTGTCAAATACTGTCAATTCTGGCTTGTTTATTTCATGTTGCCATAGAGGCGACTATCCTTCTGGACGTTTGAAATTCTTTGACCTCATGAATGCAAAATTTCATGAATATCGGATCCGGGATAGTTATTTTGGAAATGTATAGCTTAGATCTGTAGCCGTGTGTACATACATAAAAGCGTAACAAACAAATGAAGAAAATCACATTCGAATTTATAATATTAGTTCTATACTTACATATAAAATACTTTGTCCTAAATGACTGACTGATGGATCAACGCAAAGCCTAAACCGCTGATCGTAGAGACCTGAAACTTGGAGGGTGTGTTCTTTGCACCCCAAGAGGGTGAAAAACAGGGCCAAAGTTTGTATGGGACAACGTGATTTCTTGGTCCATTCTACTTAAATTTTTACATAAATATTCTTTAACAGAATTGATGGAAGACGTGTTCCGTATTTTTAAAAAAAGGGGTAGAACGTTATTTTAGGGGTGATTTGCATCGAAGTTGATATCAATACTCCTTAGTGCTTTCCATTTAAATATACTCATTTATATTTGACATTCCAATTTTAAAGAGAGAGAAGAAAAGAGAACATTGCACCAAGCTTTTATGTGACTTCTACTTTTTTTTAATAAAATCGGATAGAGTTTTTAAACATTTTTGTCTGTCTGTTCCGGTTCATTGCTGATGTAAGGAGTAACTTAGCTTCTTTTATTTTCGAAAAATAATTAGTGTTCGCGCAAAAAATTCAAATTGTAGTTGAAACCGCGGGGGTCTGCTAGTCATGGTATACATATAATATTGTAGCTGTGCAGTAATACTGGCTTCTCCCTCCCTCTCTATAACCTTAAGAAAAACAAACTTTCGCGTTTGGCGCGTCGCGTCCGTCGTATCGTAAGGCTTCTGTACAGTAAGTTAAAATATCTAATACACTCCAGTCGATTATATCGGTGATGACGTCTCATCGCCCATCTCATTCGCTCTTATCGAATTTCGATCGAGTGAAAGGGAGACTGCGTACCGCCTGCGCTCGCGCATCGAATGGTGAATGTAGGCCGCGTGCGACCATCTTTGAAGCCCTCGCTCCTCGTCTCGACATGTATAAAGCCTTGTCCTCCATGGAATTGTATAGCAAAGAAAAAAATATCTTTTTAAAAGCCTTTCAATTTATATCCTATCTATAAAATGAAACGAACTATAATACATATTAATAATTGGAATTTCTGATAATTTATTCCACGCCACACATAGTATAAACAAAGGAAAATCATATAAGATTTGTTTATTATTATGAGTGAAAGGTGAATTTTTGATTTGATTTCCTACCTCCTCAGCTAGAACATTTACCAGCACTTATTTTTAAACGGGCGATCAAAAAGTTCGCTAGTTGCAAACGGTTTATGATTAACGAATGCAGTTATAATACAACAAAAAATCCATACAAAAAAATGTGATTTCAATCATGGCCCGTCACGGCGATTCGACTCTATTGTGCACAGCGGTTTGCCTTCACCGCGGTACCCAGACACGTTTGTAGGCAGTCAGTACGAGGTGTCGCGCGCGGACGTCCGGCCGTCGAGTACCGTTCACATGTTGCCTAATAAATCCGAAGACGAACCTATGGTTACCAAGAAAAAGTCTAAGATACCATGCCTGTCCCTGTCGTCGTTCCTCCCGGCTTTAGAGGGTACGGTACATTTTGGGTGACCTCTATTTTCGTGGCCTCGCCGCCACCGGTTGCGTTCACTGGTCTCGTTGCACTCACTTTCTTGTCTTGGTCAGGTGTAATGTAATGCGTTTGTGTAATGTCAGCAAAAGTGATACTGTGATGTGATTTTGGATACAGCAAAACGTCAGTACTTAGTCTAATATGCTTTCATTTCAGTTAGTGGCGTAACAGCTATGGTAGAGTTATTGTTGTTGGTCCAATGCACAAAAATGTGGGTGTTACGATTTTGGAATAATAATAACTTTATTTACTTCGTAAATTCTCATAAACACGTATTAACGTTTTATTTTTTAAGTCATCGCTCGACCATCACGTAAAGCTACGATAAATTGCCTGTAATTATTTCACTAGTTCCATGTAATTTTTGTGCAATTTAACAGCATTCATTATCTGACGTACCCTTGTAGTTGTTTAACAATTACCTACTTAAGTCTACCTGTGTATAAATTATACGTTTTTGGACGCACCACGAAAAAATTATACATGCTGGTATTGTCTTTGTACGTTACAAACGAGTTTAACAGTTGTAAACATTTACGTATACATATTATAGTCTATTGAGGTTTATAAATAAAGTATTTTTCACGCTTGCTTTGAAGGAGTATTGAATAGGTAGTAATAGTGTTGTTTGTTTGTTTGGCACAGCGGTTACAGCGGCCGTCACGATGCCTGGGGGAGGCGGCGCTCCTCCTGGCACTCCATCCGCCAAACCTAAGGTATAACATTATTTATTCTTAAAAGTTTTGTTATTATTAACAATTGTGTAATGCTCTCTTGCCATTCTGATATTCTTACTTTGTAATATGCTTTCCTTGAATGGTATTAGGCTTATCAAAAATATTTAATGGTAGGTGATGCCAATGATGCCATGCTTGATAAAATCTTATAAGTATTAAATCACATACAAGTTAAAAGTTGAAATTGACAACATACAAACAATTAGTTATAAGTCTTCATTTTTGTGTTTCTGTAATTACAAGGGTGACATGGAAACTATGGGAAAAACTGAAATACTAAATACATTATATTTATATTTTATTTTCAGGTTAAAAGAAGGACCAAAGTTGTGGTGGCTCTCTATCCATTTAAAGCCATAGAAAGCGGCGACTTATCGTTAGATAAGGTATGCCTACTACATATTTATATTTGTAATATAAAAGAAGTATGTCTAGAGTTACCTTAAGAATTAAGAATCCAAAGGTTTCCTCGAGTCTCGAAATTTACATTTCCTGTTAAATGTCATTGTTATTTGAACGCGGATAATTCTTAATGATATTGGTAACTTCGCGCGTTCCCGTAAACTATGAGGTAAAACTTAATTTAAAAAAGTCTAGTCTTCCATCATAAAAAATATTATATCTTAAATACTTTAACGCATATTCGAAATAAATAGGACATTTTTAAGAATATCCTTGTCATTAAAATCTCTGCAGATGTGAAGAAATAATGATACTATTAAAATTTGGCAGTGAAAAGATGAGACAAAATAAATAAATAATTTCTAGAGAAATTCCAATTAATTCTTGGTGCATATGAAATAACTTGTGGCAATTTAAATATTTTATTGTAAATGTTAATTTATATGCCAATTGCCAATATATGCCATTGGCAATATATTCCATAGCTAATATATGCCAATATTCCACAATAATTATAACAAATTATTGTGGAATATTTTAATTAATACGGGGTTTAATAAATATTTCATGTACGAGTATATTTTTTAAACATGTTCGTGGAATCTCAATATAAGAATAAATATAAAAACCCACATGTTACATATCAGTAATGGATCTCTCCATGACCCAATAAAAGGGATTATTTTCTATGGGTAGCCAAATTATCAGAGGTTATATTATTCATCACTATGATCAACTTTTAAAATGGGACATAAATTGATGAGACTCTGAAGACACGAAAAAAAAACCTTTTCATACTAAAAATCAACGATGCACGATCTAAATGTACGAGATAAAGGTATTTTTTTGAGATTTCTATTCGATTTATTTGAAAAGTTGTTCATAATGATGAGGAAAATAAACCCTTGAAAATTTGGCTACTATTTGAAAATTCACTCAATATAATTATGTATTTCTCACACAGGGCGCTGAATATGAAGTAATAGACGATTCACAGGATCATTGGTGGAAAGTCAAAGATGAAAATGGGTACGTTTAATGCTTTAATGTATTTTCACATATTACATACTTGTTTAAACAAATCTAACGTTGTTAATACCGTTTTAGGGCTGTTGGATACATACCTAGCAACTACGTCAAGGAAAAAGAAACAATTGGATTACAGAAATATGAGTAAGTAATATGTATTAAGTTTAAACATATTATTAATAAAATATCTAATAAAATTAAAGGATTTCGATATTCATGTACATGTCTTTTTAATTTAGCATATAATGACGCTGTTATCGAATTGGTCACTTACGCATTACGCTCAAAATTGGTTAGGTTAGTCATGGGTTAGAGGTAAAAGGAAATAAAACTGTCCATATATTTTCCGTACTTAACAATATTATAAATACGAAAGTAGCTCTGTCTGTGCCTGTGTTTTCACGCCTAAACCGCTGGGCGATATAATTTGGCACGGTATAAAGTTAGCCTATGGTATGAAGAGGTTTTTTTTTATTCCGGTAACGCGAGTGAAACCGCGGGAGACAGTTAAGATAATGAATGTACTTGGCACAATTTCTAGGAAGAAAATATGTATATAGTACGTGTATTAATTAATCGAATATTTCAATATTTGTAACATTTTGATTAATAATTTAATTGATTAACAGATGGTACGTGGGCGAAATGTCACGACAACACGCCGAATCGTTGTTAAAACAAGAGGACAAGGAGGGGTGCTTCGTCGTACGAAATTCTTCCACCAAGGGAATGTACACTCTCTCGCTATTCACCAAAGTGTGAGTTTTATTTGTTTTGATTTTTTATTTTTAGCAATTTGACAATCCAATTTAATATCCCAATCAAAATCATTTTGAAGAGATTTTTTTAATGCAAATAGTCTCGAGTATTTTGTAGTGTATATTATAACCTGTTACAATAAAGAATTATTTTGAAAATGGCGGCTTGTACTTGTAGTGACTGATTGTACGATAGGTAAAATCCACAGACATAAATTTAAATAGATAAAGTACCCTCCATCTGTATGAAAACCAAGTGTGCCACTTTTTTCATCATCATCATCATTAAGTCAATGCTTTTTTTTTACAGTAATCACCCTCAAACAAAGCACTATCACATAAAACAGAATAGTCGTGGCGATTTCTATTTATCGGACAAGCATTGTTGCACGAGTATACCCGAGCTCATCAACTATCACAAACACAACAGCGGAGGTCTGTGTTCGAGGCTCAAAGCTACACCCAGCGATAGGCCTGCGCCACCAACTGCTGGACTTTCACATGGTAATTAAGAAAAAAAAACATTTTTGTTTGCTAGATCATGGACTGAAGATTCTTGAAGATCATGGACTTTACGATCGAAACTCATTTTCGAATTAAAAATTATTATTTTTAATTCAGACGGTATTAAAAATAATAACTCTGGATTCTGTGGTAAACATGGGCCTACATGCACTTGGCCAAGCTCTTTATATAAAAATGAATCCCTATTTCCCGGCGTAACTTGAGAACGACTTTACCGATTTCATCTATCATTTTTTTTAAAGTTTTCTATTGCGCTGGAGAAGGTTCTTACGAAAAAAAGGTTGCGTAGAAAATTAAAAAAATCTTAACTGCAGGGTAGGTAATTTTTAAAATTGTTACCTGGAAAATCTATATATAGATTTGTAAATTATATATATATATTATGAGGAGAAATTATTAAACCTGAGAAATTATGTTGTTTTCAAACTTAATATGTGTATGAAATACGGGCGCAAATTATTATTTTGCACCACTAGTTTGATTAAATAAAACATTAAATTGTTATAGATAAATGGGAGATCGATCCGTCGGAGCTGGTGTTGATGGAGGAGCTGGGCGCGGGCCAGTTCGGCGTGGTGCGGCGCGGCAAGTGGCGCGGCCGCATCGACACCGCCGTCAAGATGATGAAGGAGGGCACCATGTCCGAGGACGACTTCATCGACGAGGCCAAGGTTATGACGTGAGTATCTCATCACAGATCGATCCGTCGGAGCTGGTGTTGATGGAGGAGCTGGGCGCGGGCCAGTTCGGCGTGGTGCGGCGCGGCAAGTGGCGCGGCCGCATCGACACCGCCGTCAAGATGATGAAGGAGGGCACCATGTCCGAGGACGACTTCATCGACGAGGCCAAGGTTATGACGTGAGTATCTCATCACAGATCGATCCGTCGGAGCTGGTGTTGATGGAGGAGCTGGGCGCGGGCCAGTTCGGCGTGGTGCGGCGCGGCAAGTGGCGCGGCCGCATCGACACCGCCGTCAAGATGATGAAGGAGGGCACCATGTCCGAGGACGACTTCATCGACGAGGCCAAGGTTATGACGTGAGTATCTCATCACAGATCGATCCGTCGGAGCTGGTGTTGATGGAGGAGCTGGGCGCGGGCCAGTTCGGCGTGGTGCGGCGCGGCAAGTGGCGCGGCCGCATCGACACCGCCGTCAAGATGATGAAGGAGGGCACCATGTCCGAGGACGACTTCATCGACGAGGCCAAGGTTATGACGTGAGTATCTCATCACAGATCGATCCGTCGGAGCTGGTGTTGATGGAGGAGCTGGGCGCGGGCCAGTTCGGCGTGGTGCGGCGCGGCAAGTGGCGCGGCCGCATCGACACCGCCGTCAAGATGATGAAGGAGGGCACCATGTCCGAGGACGACTTCATCGACGAGGCCAAGGTTATGACGTGAGTATCTCATCACAGATCGATCCGTCGGAGCTGGTGTTGATGGAGGAGCTGGGCGCGGGCCAGTTCGGCGTGGTGCGGCGCGGCAAGTGGCGCGGCCGCATCGACACCGCCGTCAAGATGATGAAGGAGGGCACCATGTCCGAGGACGACTTCATCGACGAGGCCAAGGTTATGACGTGAGTATCTCATCACAGATCGATCCGTCGGAGCTGGTGTTGATGGAGGAGCTGGGCGCGGGCCAGTTCGGCGTGGTGCGGCGCGGCAAGTGGCGCGGCCGCATCGACACCGCCGTCAAGATGATGAAGGAGGGCACCATGTCCGAGGACGACTTCATCGACGAGGCCAAGGTTATGACGTGAGTATCTCATCACAGATCGATCCGTCGGAGCTGGTGTTGATGGAGGAGCTGGGCGCGGGCCAGTTCGGCGTGGTGCGGCGCGGCAAGTGGCGCGGCCGCATCGACACCGCCGTCAAGATGATGAAGGAGGGCACCATGTCCGAGGACGACTTCATCGACGAGGCCAAGGTTATGACGTGAGTATCTCATCACAGATCGATCCGTCGGAGCTGGTGTTGATGGAGGAGCTGGGCGCGGGCCAGTTCGGCGTGGTGCGGCGCGGCAAGTGGCGCGGCCGCATCGACACCGCCGTCAAGATGATGAAGGAGGGCACCATGTCCGAGGACGACTTCATCGACGAGGCCAAGGTTATGACGTGAGTATCTCATCACAGATCGATCCGTCGGAGCTGGTGTTGATGGAGGAGCTGGGCGCGGGCCAGTTCGGCGTGGTGCGGCGCGGCAAGTGGCGCGGCCGCATCGACACCGCCGTCAAGATGATGAAGGAGGGCACCATGTCCGAGGACGACTTCATCGACGAGGCCAAGGTTATGACGTGAGTATCTCATCACAGATCGATCCGTCGGAGCTGGTGTTGATGGAGGAGCTGGGCGCGGGCCAGTTCGGCGTGGTGCGGCGCGGCAAGTGGCGCGGCCGCATCGACACCGCCGTCAAGATGATGAAGGAGGGCACCATGTCCGAGGACGACTTCATCGACGAGGCCAAGGTTATGACGTGAGTATCTCATCACAGATCGATCCGTCGGAGCTGGTGTTGATGGAGGAGCTGGGCGCGGGCCAGTTCGGCGTGGTGCGGCGCGGCAAGTGGCGCGGCCGCATCGACACCGCCGTCAAGATGATGAAGGAGGGCACCATGTCCGAGGACGACTTCATCGACGAGGCCAAGGTTATGACGTGAGTATCTCATCACAGATCGATCCGTCGGAGCTGGTGTTGATGGAGGAGCTGGGCGCGGGCCAGTTCGGCGTGGTGCGGCGCGGCAAGTGGCGCGGCCGCATCGACACCGCCGTCAAGATGATGAAGGAGGGCACCATGTCCGAGGACGACTTCATCGACGAGGCCAAGGTTATGACGTGAGTATCTCATCACAGATCGATCCGTCGGAGCTCGTGTTGATGGAGGAGCTGGGCGCGGGCCAGTTCGGCGTGGTGCGTACTTTAGACGTGCATACATGTTCTTGCACACAAATGCATGCGGCGTGATAGGTGGAATCTTAACCAACCACGCCAACTGGCCCGTCATACTATTAGCCGTCCCTCACGCGCGTTCCTGGGATGTGAAGTAACCCTGGGACAATCTAGTTTCCTATTATTGAAAGAATTTTCAGAATCGGAGCAGTAGTTCCGACTTCCTAATATTCACCTCCGGCTATGTACGACTTACTATGATGATTGTTTTCAGATACAATCCCATAGTTAAATGGACCCAAATTGTAGTTGGAGTTGGTTATAATAATTGGTCCTTTAGTTTACGTATTCTTACTTTTTCTATACATGTATTGTTTTTATAATTTTAATGTAGTTTTAGTGTAGATTTAAAATCTTTTACCGATCGGTTACCGAAAGCTGACACCTTCAAAGTAAAGAAGAAACCTTCGAAGTTGGTCCCATAGTAAAAGTTGATCGTATTTATGAGTACTTTACGTGGTTTCATTTAATGTCGTATTACGTATCCACCCCGTATCCGTGTAATATATGCAATTTCACGATACAGTGTGTTTTATTACATTATTTCGGTCAATTCTAATGGACGAATGCAAAAATAAACCATTATATTAATGAGCAGTAACAAAAGCAAAACAATAACTGTCTCCTTCATATTCATAAGCTTGACCGGGCGCGAGAGAGACGTACAGACTTTTCATGACGTGCAGTAAGACGTCACGCCGCGCGCTTATTCATAGACACTATGCAAGCGCAACGTGTAAATGTTTTGAACGTGCCTTTTTGAGCGTATTGAGCTTTAGTTAACCGACCTGTAATCAACTGAATATAGTTTATGTGTAGACCTCAGAGTAAATAATATCGTTAGTGTATTAACAAGGGAAAGTTCATCATTATGAATGTTCATCATTATGAATGTTCATCGTTATGTGTGAAACACCCCCACACAAACACACCCCCACAAAAACTACAGTCAATCACACATACATACGCGTCTCGCTCCATGTTGACATCTGCACACTATGATGTATTGGGGGGCCTAGAGCTCTAAAATACAGGCCTAGGCTTTGCTTAGACTCCAGATCTCACAAATTACGAATTTTGCCAATTTTTCTGTCAACTGCATTTATTTTACAATGTAATTTGTGGAGATAAATAAACATTATTATTATTATATAATATATTTGTTCTTTCTTTAATTCCAGCAAACTACAACATCAAAACTTAGTGCAACTATACGGGGTCTGTTCGAAACACCGGCCAATCTACATAGTGACGGAATTCATGAGGCACGGTTCGCTGTTCAATTACCTGCGACACACGTCATCCGACCAACTAGCGCCCGCGGTTTTACTCGACATGTGCATACAGGTAACAATAGGCTAGGAAAAAATATTTTCAGTCATTTACATTATCTTCAAATATTAGACACGAAATTACTATTTTAGAAATTTAACAAAAATTACGAAGATATCGTGTATTTAAGTTCCGAGTGACGTCACATTTTGGTACACTTTTTACTCAAAAGTGCTCACGTGCTCAACTCCCTAACTTTGAGGCTGTTTTTGTTTATCAATTATCAATTATTTGGTAATTAAAACATATTTTTTGATAATTTTACTGACGGACTAATTCGATATATTTTTCACCCAAGAATCATCTCTATTCTATTATTAGTACTGTAATGTAGAGATGTTCAAGGTGCAAGTAGAAGTGTAAAAGATCATGTGGATTTCTGCTATAAACTTACATAATCCTAAAGTTATTCTGTCGTTAAGCGTCTACAAGCATGGAAGCGCTCGTGGTGTAGCATGATTAGCCGTTCTTAAAAAGTGGCAAAGTTAAGCTATGTCTGTCGTGGTCGGTACCTGGATGGGTGACCGTCTAGTGGTATTTCAAATCGAGCGTTTCCGTGCTTCGGAAGGCACGTGAAGCCGTTGGTCCCGGTTATCACTTAATTGTGATAGTCGTTAAGCTAGTTGGATGCCTCCTAGGCGGCTTGAAAAATTCCAACAGTAGGTTGGCCACGATAGATCATAGACTGATGATGATGATGAAGCGTCTACAGATGTGTTCCAACACTGGAAAAGAAAGAGCCAGAAAAAGCCTGTTCCCTTTTGGGCTTTGTGTGCTTGCCACCTTCGGCCTCATGTTTGTTAGGCCCAAGTTTAGCAAGTTCGGATAGCACTGATCCACGGGATATAATGGCTGTAAGACAGATTTTGCGCAGAAGATCTGTTCAACTGTCTTATACGGGGTAGATACGACAAAAACTTTAACCACGTAAATTACTCATACATACGAACAACTTTTAGTATGGGAACAAATTCAAAATCGCAAAAAAAATACAGCTTTTCATACAAAAGGTAAGGTTAAAAAAATGTAATTTCGAAGTTGGTCTCATACTAAAAGTTATTCATATTTATGAGTACTTTAATTGATTATTTTTTTTGTCTTATTGTCGTATCTACTCCGTATATCATATGGATAACAGTTATCCGACGTTGATAAAATTGGGCCTTTGAGTTGTAGACTTACAATGTCAAATAATTCTACTATTGAAAATTTAACAAAACTACAATAAACTGATAGGAGTCATCAAAAATTAAATCGACAAAAAACGAACTATTTTCTGGCTATGGCTTCTTATCTTGGCCTTACCTTATATGAAATTTATGTAATTCCAGGTTTGCAGAGGAATGGCATATTTAGAAAGGCATAATTACATTCATCGAGATTTAGCAGCAAGGAATTGTCTGGTCGGCAACGAAAACGTTGTAAAGGTACGAATTAATTCATCAACCACAAGACGCCGGGAAAACTTTCACCCGTACGTTGTTGACATACCGAAAATACGGACACAGCGTTTTGCATCCTCATTTATAATGCGGACAGCAAGGGAGTGGATCTTGCTCCCGGCGTCTGTGTTTCCTGACTCATACAACATAGGGACTTTCAAGGTCAGAGTGAATAGGTTCCTTCTGGGTTAGCGTGTTCCATCGCAGGCTTCGTCTTCGTCCCTTATGGGCGGGTTAGAGGCCAAACGCAAGCTCATTTAATTAAAATAAAACATTGGTTATTTATTCTATTATACATAGTTTGGTGTACTCATCTGGCTGGCTCCCACTTTCAAGAAAATCCGAAGAAGAAGTAAATACCGGTGTTTTCCGGCTAAAAAGCTTTTATTATTGACTTTGTATTATTTCATTACAAATTTCAGCCCGCTGGTTCACCCGCGAGGTGTCCAATAAAATTAGTATAAAAAAAAAAAAAAAACTATCTGTAGGTATGCCAAATTTCATCCAAATCCGTTTAGCACTTTAGCCTATTATATTATAGTGGGATGAGATTCCAGAATGTTATAGATGCAAAACTATGCAGCTCTTTGAATTGTAAAATTTATTTTCTCGTGAATTTCAGGTCGCAGACTTTGGTCTAGCGCGATATGTATTGGACGATCAGTATACAAGTTCTGGAGGAACTAAATTCCCTATCAAATGGGCGCCACCCGAAGTACTCAACTATACAAGATTCTCCTCCAAGTCAGATGTGTGGGCTTTCGGTATGTATGATATATAGGGTGACTGGTAATTAGTAAACGATACTTAGACACATGATTGTACTCATGATAACAAACAACTTTCCCAATCTAGAACATATTCTGTGGTTTAATATAAATCCATTATTAAGTAGCTTTTGCGTGAAAGAGTAAGAAACTTCCACCTCACGAATTTTCGCATTTATAATATTAGTAGGATTTAAGTTAAACCCCAAGTCCCCGGGACCCAAACCTGGTATACAAAAATATTGTGTGTTATTTAGAATCCCAAGTTATGACTGACAATTTCATCACATTCAGTTCTCTAGTTTATACATGGCTAGTAACGGATTTTCTTGTTGTTTCTGTTTAGTTACAATATTCGAATTAAATTTCTATAAATTTTTTTGCAGGTGTTTTAATGTGGGAAGTATTTACCTGTGGAAATATACCGTACGGAAAATTGAAAAACTCTGATGTGGTCGATATGGTACAGAGAGGACAAGTGCTCGAGAAACCTAAAGGATGTTTGAATGAAATATACACTGTAAGTTTCAATAATGATATTTATTAAAATAAATATAAGCAGAATAGCTTTAGTAATGTTTGGTTGAGAACTTTTGTTCTTATTAAAGAATTTTGAAAAGAGTAGATGATAAGTTTTTACCGGTATTAGAGTCAGACTTTTCATAGGTGCCTGCAAATGTCTATTTGAATAAATGATGTTGATTTTTTTAATGTTGGTCTGCGACGCGTGATTTATACCCTTGTGTTACAAGCGCCCATAGGCTACGGTAACCGCTTACCATCAGGCGGACCGTATGCTCGTTTGCTACCATAGTGGTATAAGAAGATTAAACGTTTTTTCATAATAGTAACTGCAGTTAAAAGTAGTACATATCATCATCAGCCTATAACGTCCCACTGAGCACACAAATGTAGGTGGAAGGGAATGGGCAGATACTCCACCATGCATGCCCACTGCGGATTGGTGGAGTAAGGCTAGTAGGGAACCAACTGTTGGAATTTTTCAAGTCGCTTGGATGAGGCCTCCCACTAGCTTAGCGACTATCACAATTTGTAGACCAAATAAAAAAAAAAATATATATATAATTGTTATGGTAATTTTGTATAGTTTTTTATCTAACGTTACTTCCCAGAATTTAATCATTATAGCAGCACTATAATGATCACTATAGCAGCGTGCAATAATACAGGCTGTTTTTTTTATTTTGAAAAATCAACACATTCGATTACTAGCTTGGTTATTTTTTTTTTGGAATTCCAGATCTATACTTTTTGTTTATTTGAAAATCCTTTAATCATTTCTCGCTATTACCTATTATCGATGCCTATACTTTAGGATTTGGTCATCCATGCCGCATACCTTAAAAAATCAGCCTATGTATTATTTAAGATAAAATATTTGCTTTTTGGTACAAATCACTAATAAGTGTTCGTTTGTGTAACATAGGTGATGCGCGCGTGTTGGGCTCGCACGCCGGAGGAGCGGCCCTCGTTCCACGTGCTCAAGGAGGAACTGACGGCCATCTCGCAGAGCGTGCTGGCCGATTGACTGCGCCTGCTGCTGCACCTGCTGCACAACCACGACCACGACCACAACCAGTCGCACAACCAGTCGCACCACCAGTCGCACCACCACGCGCACTCGCTGCCGCGCCCGCCGAGACACAGCCTCGCGCACGCCGCGCCCGCGCCCGCGCCCGTCTGAAGTATACCTCGCTGTTGGACCGCAACCATGTATGCAACAATATCTTAGTTTCAATACATTGACGAAAAATCCCTTTTTAACCGACGAAAAAACGGTATTAAGTCGACGCGTATTTTTTTTTTTTTTTTTTTTATAGTTCAGACTAGTAGCCAGTCAGTGATTTTGCACAGTAATGACCAATCACTGCATCTGAATGTTTAGTGTGTCCTTGAATTAGCCAATCAGAGCGTGAGGAATTGGCGGAATAGATTCCAAACAAAATGAGCGTCATTGCGATTCTTTGGGTTAATTGTTCGATGAACCTCGCGATTCCATTATAGCGGACACTATCTACGGAATCTAAACAAGTAGCACAATTTTACTACCGAAGCTTTCTATACTGCTATTATAACATTTCGTGAAATTGTAAGAATGATTCATCAATAGTTGTTTTTTTAACAGATATATTTGGGAGTGCAAATTTTTTCTATGTGATGTTGGTATTGATGTCCTCTAACTAATTATTTCCGTGCAAATTTCACAAAACTTTAAAATCCTGTTTTTTAAGCCAAAAAGTAATGATGGATCTTGACATTTCTAAGTAAAAAGAGTGATATGGGAAATCTATTTATGCGGCGGTTGAGGGCAATATTTGAATTTGTTGGCATTGTAACGACCACTCTACGTACGTACGTTCTAGAAACTGTTTCTATACCGTATTGCGAGTGTTTTTGAAACTAAGATTTCTTGCGATAAAACTGGTTACGCGGTCCTGCGGCGGACAATTTTGATTCCACTGGCGGTATCCGAATGTAGGTGGCGCGGGCGGTGCGTGTGATTGGTTGCAAAAAGCTGCAAGTAAGCAACTATATTTCGCAATGATCTGATGAATTTACTATGTGTAATTAACTTCGCTCGAATTCGTTCGTTACAATTTTATGTAAGTATTGGTCTCTTTATATTATTGTCGGCATTGATTGTGATATATCATAGAATACAAAACAAAATAGTTGCACGAACACCTACGATTGTAGTGGGTTTATGCATGTCATCGAATAATGACAATAAAACAGATTGTTAATGATATGGAATTGATCAACTATAGGAATTGAAATTAATTATTTTCCAAATTGAAATTAAATTGTCATTATTTAACCAGTGATAATATATACAACAGTATGACCGCCACTGCATTCCAAGCATTGTTTGAATAAAAAGGAATGTTAAGAGAAGTTGCTTAACCTGATTGATAGTGTTCTCATTTGAATAGGTTTTCAATACTTATTTATTACCATTGTTTGCCTATTGATGGGAAAAATTCCGGAACTTCTTTTAACATTTTATTTAGAGACAACCATTCTGCTAGGATGGTAAGAAAAAAAAGAATATTTTTAAGCACATAATTAAATCATTGACAGTAGTTTTAACAGAAATTATCTGAAATCGAGTACCAATCCGACCATCCAAACGGATTTGACATATCAAATGCGTCATGATTATCAAACGAATGGAGATTGTTTTCTCTATTATGTATTTGTTATTGTAAGCCGTAGCCGTACTTATAATTATCTCAGCTATTAGATGACGCTAATTTTATGCATCCTCATATCATTCATTCATTACCCAATAGTAGTGTTGTATATAAAATACTGTAGTTATTTGATATACTAGTCGTTAAGTACACACAGCGACATTATATTTTGTTCACAGTCACTACACTTACGCACATATTTGTTTGTGAAACAATATAATATCCACGAATAATGTAACACATATTTTACTTAGATCTCCACATTACCTACTCCATACATTACTGTCAGTTATGACTGAAAATTTTTACGTTTTTTATTACTCTGTCACAAACTCATTCCAAGTGTTAATGTTTAGTAATAATTTGGACTGAATGTTTTTATACATTCCTTTATTAATGACTAGTCATTTAGAAAATACGACAAAATTGGGCTGATTTGGTCCTTGACACATCCCCTGTACGTACAAGTAGATACTATTGTATAAACTGGTATCTGTAAAGTGTGTCGTACTTCTAGGTAGGGCCACCATGAAGGAGCTGAATTCCGAGTGGACAAAACATATGTCGCAAATATAAGAATTTGCGGTTCGTGGTTTAAAAGTAATAGTGGTTTGGTGGACCTGCCTTGCACTTTTAAGACATCATGACATATAGTTTATATTAACGTAACGAATACTGTTTTTTTTATTGAGATTTCACCATGAAAGTGAATTCTACCCCAAAGAGACAAATCATATTGCATTAAAGTTTTTTTGTCTCTATGTCGATAGAGCTAGGTCATGGTTTACTCGATTGTGAAATGTATCATATTGAAGAAACAAGAGTAGCACCTAATGAATGTGCCAATTATTTTCAATTTTAATAATTATAAAATTACTCCACTATGTGAAAATCGGAGATGGGACCGTAAACATGAAAACGACCACTACAGTTTATAAAATTAAATGCAGATCGTCTTAGGCTCATCTCAAATTTCCACTGTGTATATACCTACTATAAAAACATATTTTTAGGCATTTTTATGACTGAATACTTACATTCTCAGTAAATAATTATTAGAAAATCTTTTTTTAATGGACTTTTACTCTATGAGATAAACAATTTTGTCACAATATGTGCAAAGTATCAAAAGTTAATAGTGATGTATTTATGAGAACATTTTTATAAAATGGTATTTTAATTCGATTTAGTTATAAACGTGTTTTATGTGATAATTCTTCAAATATTTAGTGTGTATTGATTAGTATAATTATTATGAAGGAAAGGCTCTAGTTTCATACTACATCAAACACATCGAGCAAAATTGTATCACCAGTAAACAGTACAATATAATAAAATAAATTTAGGCACATGACGATACATATGGATACTGCGTTCAAATAGAGTAATTCGCAACGGAATTGTACAGTGAATGATTTGTATAACTGTTTTGTAAAACTATTAAGCCAAGTAAAATAATTATAATATAAGATGATGTTTTATTTCAGTGTAATAATAATTCATAAGTTTATTTTTACCCAGCTAGTAGGTACTACGTGTCGATATATTATTTGATCCTCTAAGTTCCAATTGGTGTATTGTTTGTGAGTGTGCACTGTTTTATATAAATAAGCACTTTAAAAGTGTTCAATCTTCAAATATTGGTTGTAGTAAGTATATAAGTTGATCTACGGATTGTTTCTAAATTAACTATATTCAAGGTGCTGCGATTATTTGGTTAAAGCGTACTTAATTACAATACTATTCGATATTTGTAAAAAAGAAAAATGGTGCGAATCCCACTCAATCGTTTAAATACATGACGTTCTTTTTTTACCATGAAAAAGCTTGTAATATTATCTGGTAAGTGAGTTTATCATTAAAAGTGAGCTGGCTCTCGGTGCAGCTGGAGAACATGAGTTGTTCCGTTTACGTCGCGCGTAGCTCTATTACCTTGGTTTTTGACGATAGATTTTCACTTGAGAGCCGGTCAAGTGGATATTAGTTGCTGCAAAGTTACGTAATAGCAGGTAGGTACGATTTCTTTGAGGGACTTTGTTATCTGGTGAAATAACATGGTATAGACTATAGATAACATTTTTATCTTCTGCGCTTTACCAATCCTTTTTCTAAATTGATACTTTTAATTCCGGATCAACATGAGATCCCTTGGATAAAACCGCAGGGCGAAAACCCAATAAAGACATTATTATCAGTTTCAAAGATAGTTTAATTATAGTTCCATACATTTCAATATGACTTATCAAAAAGCAATTATATTATTTATCTATAATAAATCTCAAATATTCTTATTTCTATAAAATAATCTTAGTTATAATAGAATGGTGTGACTCCCCGAGACAGGGCCACACTATCACGGATCTGAATTCTGAGTGGACAAACATTTTTTGCCAACTTAATTTGTAAGCAACGGATCTTAGCCAGCTGCTCTTTCCTGAAGTACAAGTCCGAGTTATTCGGAATCACTGCTAATCGCCATTCTGATTTTAGCGAAAAGAAATTGCAAATATACTCATATTGTCCAAAAAATATAGAAAAAAATTACATTGCCGAGTTTCTTGCCGGTTCTTCGCAGTTGAAGTGGTAACTTCAGTAGCTTTGACTTTCATAAGTGCCCTACTAGGGCCTACATTGAATAAATGGCTTTGACTTTGATTCAAGATTCAAATCCGTGATGGCCTTTGCCTAAATGGTCACAATAAAATGGCAAATTCAAAGGAGGTAGGTAACAATTAGGTACAGTATTAGTTTTCACATAATATTGATGGAAAACTCGGTGGAAATACAGGTAGGTACTAAACTAATTTCGCAATGTTTCCAAAACTTTTGGCAAGTACTACATTATTAATCCCTATAAGATTGTAAATGCGAAGGTTACTCTGTCTGTCTATAACCTTTTCACGACTAACTAAACCTCTGAACCGATCGCGATGAAATTTGGCACGCATATAGTCTATTATATTGAGAAGGATTTAGGCTACTTTTTATCCCGCGTATGCGGGTGAAACCGCGGGGGACAGCTAGTTATTGATACATTTAATCTTCAAACACAGTGTATTTTTTTAGATTTCATTATGACTGTTTGAGGCACTACCTTGTACTTTATTTACTGGATGTAAGAACTATATCTCAAGTCGTGACTTCAAAGATTACAAATTTACAAGTTGATTGGTCAACATTTTTGGAGCAGTTAATATTTTGTTAGCGACATTCAAAAAACATTATACTTAAAACATTGTACAAGTAATTAATAAAACACTTAAACTACGGTATAGGTATTAAAACATACTGGTGGTGGTGGCTACTAATAGCGATAAATCATCGAAAAAAACTAACGGAATTTTATCAGGTATAACTAAGTAATTCATATAACAATTTATGCTAAACTAGTAGCAATACCAACGTTTTATTGGTAAATAACCCGTTTCTTATAATTATGTACCTACTACAAAAATCATAATCAACAAGCTAGTAAAGTTAAAATTAGTAACAAAACAATTCTAAAAACTAGGATAATAATAAAACAGAACAATGAACAGGTAATCATAATTATTAATTGACTTTTTGGTGTTACAATAGCGAGCCATCCACTAACGTTCTTTGACACTGGAATCTGAAATATTTAAGGATTAAACGCTAGTGGATTTAAGTGGATGGAAGAATGAAGGTATTAAAATCCCTGGTTCTGTCCTGTCGCGATAACTGAGTAGGTTAGTGGCTTAGTGCCCGTTTATATTTCCCACACGATTGAGCAAAATACAAAATGACGGGCATTCCTAATAAAAGTCAATACTTAGTCCTCGAGAAATAACAGGATTGTGACCATCCACTGACATTTAATCCTTAAGTTTGATCGGGTTTGACTGACAAGATCCAATCTAACAGAAATGTACCTTTATGTGTGGATGGTGATCGAAGGATTGTTTATTCTGTCGGACTGGCGTGTCATGATAAAGACACAGTAAAGAATGTAACATTATTGTTTAATTAGTGGCCTCAACGGTTTTATTCTATCCTTTCGCGTTTCCCTACAGTTTGTACGACAGGACAAGTCATAAAGAAAGAACGTTAGTGGACGGCCCGCTATTGTCATGCTACAATATTCTAGGTAAGTGGAAATGGCAAGTTCAGTTATGTACCTAAATTATATAGCTTTCAACTTACTTACGTAAGGTGTAGTAAATCAAACAAAAAAATATATTTACATTAAATTACACATACATGGCAAGTAGAAATGCGAAAAATATTACTTAATGGTACATTATGATACATGTGTGCAAAGTTGGTTATTACACACGAGGTGTTATTAAGCGATAAGGATGCTGAGAGTGTAATAATCAATGCACACGCGTATCATACGACGTTTTTCAACACATATGCGAGGAAAAAAGTTTTTGTAATTGATTTTATGATAATAATCCACCAAACAGCGAAAAATGTACGGAAAATGGCGCGCATATTTTTAGTGCATATTTTTAGTGATGCGCGCGCAGTTTGATCAAGGATGCGAATAAAATCGACAGCCTATATTGAAAATAAAAAATGCGAATATTTTTTTTATTTTTAACAACATTTCTGTGCATTGTTAACAATTTGATAAAATTAAATGTTCATTTATAATATTGATGTAGATCACAGACATATTGTGGTGTAGATATAATTTATTTATTAAAAAAATGTGTAGCCTATTATAGGGGCATAAAAACTCTTGGTAAACTGTTGGTATTAAATAAAAACTATTTTACCCGGTTAAATTAAGAATGCTTCATCTAAACATATATCACTTGCAGTGAGGTACAATCTTAACATAATCGGGATTACCTATCATAAAACTGTGCGGTAATGTAAAGTAAAAAGCACTGGTGCGTAATAACCTGTATTATGAAACGGTGCAATAAGAGTCACTTTCCGATGTTGAAAAAGATAATAGAACTATGTCAGCCCTCGGACGGACATGATAGAACAAATTGCGCTCCGCATACAGGTGGATTTTTGAGACGGGGCAGAAACCTTAACCGTTGTAGCTACAGGAAATGGTGCATAAGAGACCTGCATTCACAGATTTAGGGAAGTCAGTCGGCAAGAAAATTTACACAACAACTTTTTTTTATGCCAATCTTAAAGTTCTCATAAGAATTTAGACTATAGGACCAACCAGAAATGTACTTAAAAATATTTCCATTTGAGATTGATCCATTTGAATATAGTAGATGGAATGTGCATTTAATTTCTGCTATTTTTATAATACAACGTGTTAGTTTTAACTATATACAACATGTAACGGAAAGGGTATATCCATATAAAGAGCACGACTTCTTTGGATGATGAAATTTGTGGTAAACGTTTTTATAATAATGATGTAATCTTCGGACAGATATACTATTTCCGTTACACGTAGTTGTTTATCTACATAAAAAAATACATATACTTAACATTGATAAAAATTTATACAATTAAATAGTTTGTGTATCATACTGGAAAAGTGATTCCAAACACGAATTCTAAATATATAACTTTTGCTATAGTCAATACCAATTTTTCAATGAGACGTTTTCTTTCCTTAGGGTTTTATAGACTTTGGTTGAAAATACCTGTCTTCTCAACTCCTTCAGTACTTACCTATTACTTATTTTTCAGATATCAGAGGTTTAGACAGATAATACATAGTTATATTGAATTAAGATTGCCTAAATTAAAATTATGGTACAATTGATTTATAATAATCTTTTCCTACCATCATTGTTACTTTAGGGTTCAAGCTGATATAGATACTCAGTAAACTTATGGCTGTATAATATTAAATTTAAATCTTTAGAATATACAAACTTCATGTACATAACAATTAATAACAAAGTAGGTAAAACAAGTATCTAAATGTAACGTAGTTTAAATAACATTTGTGATATTAGAGCAATATGAATAACTGAAATAAAAATCATAAGATGTAGATGGCAATAGGCCCAATCCATCAAATATAATGGAGAAAGCGTGATTGTTTGTTTGATCACATCTTATCGACTAATATTTTTGCAAAATGTTTTTTTTTCTTGGCGTAATCAATTATGTTTGATTTATATCTAGGGCAAACGGGTATATTGGCCTATATTTTTTTTTACTGTGTATAGGCCTGTGTCTGACCACAATCTCGGCATGGTAACTGATAATGTTGTGGGATGTGGTAAGCACACAAAACCTAGAATGAACTGGCTCTCAAGTGCAGCTGTCGGAACACACTGATAGGTGTTTGACGACGGAAATAAATATGAAAAATACATAGTTATTACATACCTAATTGATAGTTGAGAGTCCGAGGATATTTCAATTTATATCAACATACATAAGAGTATCCATATTAACTCGAATTTCATTGGTAGGTACCTATAATAGTTATTTTAAAACAAATATTAGTTTACATATAAATATAAACAAATTGTTATCTAATACAGTAATCAGTTTACATATCAGTTGGTAAGATATCTGGTATCAAATACTGACAAAGATCCATTTCAGAACCAACAAATGTAACTTTTCCAGCAGTGTTTTCATCCAACCTGAAAAATAAGAAGCAAAATGGTTGACACATTTATATTAAAAAGTTTAATAATCTGCTTTTATCTATCTATCCTAAGTCCTAACTAATATTATAAATGCGAAAGTGAGTTTGTTTATTTGTTACGCCTTTATGCCTCAACTACTCAACAGATCATCATGAAATTTAGCATGCATATAGCCTATGCCTAGAGTATGGAGAAGGAAGCTACTTATTATCCCGGGGAACGCGGGTGAAACCCCGGGAGACTACTAGTAATCTATATTCTATACAATATAAGAGAGAATATGTTTTTAGTAATCTTCAACCTGCCAAACCGCTGAAGCAATAAATGTGACACCATCTTGATAAAAAAAACAATATTAGGTACTTTCTTGGCCCTTAATTACACCGCTTTATACGTACAGCAATAAATTTTTCCGAATTTTTACCCAAAGCAAATTTATAAGTACCTATAGTAAGAATTATTTTTCTTTGAATATTACATAAAAAAATTGAAATTTATTATTGTTTTTATAAAAAAAAAGAGCTAAATAATACAATATACAATCGAGTGTTGAATAATGAATTAATGAGTGTTTAGATTTTATATTTAAAGTATATATTTTATACATACCATCCTTTTATAACAGCCCAGCACCCAGCAAAGAATACTGGAGCATTAATGATGAGACACACCCCAAGTCTCTCAGGATAGTGCCGACTCAACAGCCAGATAAGATTCTTCAACACTTGGTAATCCATACAGGACAATGTAAAGTTATTCAAGTCAAACACAATACATAAATTGTCAACAACTTCTTCAAAACATTTTTTACTTGCATCTTCCTGAAATGTCAGATTAACCTTTTATTGATAGATAATAATAATATGTTATTTATATATAGTGAGTTTTTCTTTCTGGCCAGTATTAAGAAAGCCTTGAGTACATTACTGCAAGCCAGCCTTAGCCAGTCCATGTTTCAAAATTACAAATTCTTGTATTTTTTATTAGGTAGCAATAATACATAAATCCATGAATTACGTCACAAGTAAAGGTGGGAGGGGACGAAATGTGACAAGGGGTGGGAGGGACGGCCCTAAGTTTTATGATGCCAAATTTCAAAATCTAATAATCTAGCCCCCTTATTCATAATCGCTTTTAACTAAATCAGTGTAATAGTGTCCTCTGTCTCACTCTTTCGATCACTAAATGTCATGTATCAGATAAAGACTTCAGAATTTTAGCTAATCAACATTTGATAACTTTATTATGAATAAGGGGTAAGTCGGGTAAGTATAAAAACGCGAAATTGGAACTGTTAACGAAAAACTTAAAAATATTACCAAATCTATCTGTATAAACATAATTTATATGGAAATAAAACCTTGATTGGAAGAGTAAAAAATAAATGAGTTGGTAATTACCAAACAATAGACTATAAATTTTGTCAAGTCATCAATGTTTCTGTCATTGGAGCTATGGTTCTTTGCGGGAATGTAAACAATTGGTCGACCAACTATATCTCGATGGCGCAGTACCCTCGCCTTGTCCGAATATTTCTCTATAATCTCTTTGTTGTTCTGTAGGTCTGCTACTCCATATTCTACTCGCCATTTATTTGTTTTTATGATGGCCTGAAATAAAAAACAACACATGCAGATATTCAATCATTTCTATGATTCCAACTTGATGACAAACCACAAGATGCTGGGAATAAGTCATATTGAACAATGTTTTGAATCCGCATTCATAATACAGCCAGCAAAGGAGTTGAACAAAATTTTTGACCGTTTATAATCTAGGCAAATGAAAGGCAAAAGTGAATAGATTTCTTCTAGGCAAGCATGCTTCATTGTTGGCTGCGTAATTATCCTTTCTGGGTGGAACACTGGTCAAACACAAGCTAAGGGAGCATTGAAATATTTTGTATTGAAGTCAGAAGAGCAGAGATAATAATAGTTGTACCATTCCTTGGTATCATTGGTTGGCCCCTTCAACTATATCCCCCTTCCATCCAACGCCAAATTTGTGCGACCAGATATTCTAAAGCAACCCCAATATATATCTTATGATTTACATTAGTAGGTAGTACCAGTGTAAGCGCTAGTAAACATAATTATGGTCATTAAAATACAGTGAATTTACCCCATATTTTTAGTCTTATCACTTACTTGAAAAGCGCTGTCGACTGTATTAAAAGCTCTCAGATATCTCCGCAAAGAGAATTCATTGTGATATTGAGCTGGGTCTGCGCTGACGATTAGGTTCATCCTCTCTTTTAGCTGCTTCAAATCATCTTCGTTAACTGGTTTTGGTTCTTCAGCCATCGTTCTGGACTAAGTATTGAAAATTTGTGTATAATAACGGGCAAACCAACGGACTATTTGTGGAATAATAAATAATGGGTTAATCTAAATAAATATATCGTGGAAAAATCCTATGATTAGACGTAATACTGGTTCCCAAACAAGTAGTAGATAATAAAATAATACACACTACACACACCCCCACCCACTACTTAAAAATGTTATCTGACTCAAATATAACTTGTACGTAGTATTTATCTACTCTGAGATATAACCAAAGAGTATAGTAATATATGATATAACGCTGATCTGACTGACAGACAGTTAAATGCAGTGTTGCCAACTTCTAGCTTTAGCTAGTAGCTAGACATCTTGCAAAAAGTAGCTAGATTGCCAGATTTTGTTACCCAAAAAAGGTGCTAGAAGAAGCTAAATGTTACTTAGTAGGTAAATAACAATAAAGAATAATGTTTTATTAAATCAAACATGAGAGTATTAATAATCAGTAAATTACCAACCTTTTTTTCACAGGTTTAGTTCCATTTTCACAATAATATATGTATTAAAACAGCGAGCATCAGTTCTAAATTAATAAAACAACACAAGGCAGAAGTAGCAGACCACAAGTAGCACAGACTATTATAGGAGTAATATACGGTTTGAATGAAGAAATGAAACTGGGAATTCCCGGCCATCCACCTATACCCTCACCCAGACATATATATACTCATAGCGTCGCGTTTAGTATTTTTATTTCAAGATACAGTGCCCTATTAAGAACTCTCGAAAGTATTAAAAAGTAGCCAGAAAAAGTAGCTATATAAATTTAGCTACAAGTTTCATAAAATTGTAGTAAATAATAATTAGCTGCGTTTTTTTTGCAAATATTTAAATTGTACTAAAACTTTTTGAGACAACTTGAAAAGTCACGATACACTTGAATTGAATTGAAATGAATTGAAATAAATTGAAATGAATTGATAAGAATTGATAAGAATTGATCAGAATTGATAAGAATTGATAAGAATTGATAAAAATTTCCTCCTTCCTTCCTATTTTTTCCTTTCTTCGCCAGCGGTTATCGACTCTTCGAGCGATATGGCCCGCCCATTGCCACTTCAGCTTACTAACTGTACGAACTATGTCCGTCGTTTTCGTTCTCCTACGAATATCCTCATTTCGAAGCTTGTCAAGTAGAGAAATTAGCTTGTTCCAAAGCACGCCGAGTGACTCTGAGCTTACTTATGCGGCCAGCAGTAAAAGACCACGTCTCTGTCCCGTATGTCATCACTGGTAATACGCACTGATTGAAGACATTTGTCTTCAGACTCTGAGGTATTCTGGACGTGAAGATAATGCCGTAGCTTCCCGAACGCTGCCCGAACGGCTGAGTTGGATTCCTTTTGGACTATTTTGGAGGTCCTTTTGGAAGGCGTGCATGGGGGTAGATCCAATCAAAATCAAAAAGTCATTTATTCAATTTAGGCCCTGGTAAGGCACTTATGAACGTTACACACAGTTGAATTTACCACCGGTTCGAAATATACTTAAACTGAGAAGGCAAGAAACTTTTTTTAGTTAGTTGTTGAAGATCTATAGATAGTTTTCAGGGTCTGATGATGGAGCAGGAGGGTAGGCACTGGAACTCCATAACGGAGCAACGTTTCCTAGCCATGTTTGGGATTGTTTGAATTGTCGTAAGATGCAGTTTGACAACATATGGTTTTCAGGGTCTGATGATGGAGCAGGGGAGTAAGCACTGGAACAATATAATGGAGCATCGTATCCTAGCCGTGTTTGGGGTTGTTGGAATTGTCGTGAGATGAACTTTGACCATGTATGTTTTCAGGGCCTGATTATGGAGTCGGAGGGCCTACCCTCGCTTCGCTTCGTGCTTCGCTATGGGATTCCAGTGTAGGCACTGGAACCCCATAGCGAAGCATCGTATCCTAGCCGTGGTTTGGCGTATTGGAATCGTATTAGGGTGCATTTTGGCCATATATGGTTTTTTGAGTCTGATGGTAGAGTCAGAGGGTAGGGACTGAAGTTAAATAGGTACTTATAATAAATGTGAAAGAAAGTGAGATTGGGTAAAAAATGCAAGTAGCATAATAAAATGGTAGGTATGAATTTCATTTTAATGTCATTTTGACTAAAAAATAAAAAATAATTTACAATTTAAAAAACTTAAAAAAAAAACACGCTTTATAAGGCCCTGCACTAAAAGGTATTAAGTAAATAATAATAAAATCGAACTAAGGATATATTCTCTGTCTATCCCGTAAGGGTCTAAATGTAAGCATTTTTTGTAATTAAGTTTAATATTTGAACGAAGAGCGTGGAGCGCTTCTCCTTGAAACCCAATAGAATTTCTAAGCATTATCATTATTATGAAGAAATATCGTAAATTACAAAATTAATCGTAAAGCACAAAATGAACTGCTTTTGAAGTGATTTATTAACCGAGTTGGCAGCTTAAGAATTATACTCCATAAGAGCCTGAACAAAAACACTGCAAAAGTAAATATCAATGTACGAATGTACTTATACCTACCACACTTATAGGTAGGTACGTCAAAGGTTGGATAGGATAAAGAGAAAAGATATGAGACTGTGACTTCGTGAGGTATTTTAAACCTATCACCAATTTTATCTTTGTATGTATACTTACCTATAATCATATCAAAAATAATATTTCGAATGCACAATTTTATTAGTAGGTACATGACATAATTAAAATAACTCACTATTCTTTTGTGCTTAATCGTTACAGGTGATCTTAGGCTAAAAGGCCATTAACAGTGAAAGCAGGTAGATGGGGCACGGTTCTTCTGAAGTCATCGACTTCATAGCAGAAACTGTAGCCGATGTCGATGCGGTCGGGTTGCCACCTGAGCCAGCTGAAGGCATCGTTATTGCGGCAGCGGTCTGTGCAGAAGGTCAAAGCACGAACTTCCTCCTCCGTGTAGTAAGGATTGTTGAAGCTCACGAATGCTGTACCAATGCGAAGAGAAGCATCGTAGACAACCTAAAATTAAAATATAATTTTTGAGGAAATAGCGTCAAACATAGAGTTAGAATATTAAGTAAAACTTTTGAAGAACGAAATGTTTTATAAGTTTCGTAAACTACAAAACTTATAAAACATTTCAAAAGCCAACTGATTTTGTTCTTATTTTAAAGTTAGCACTATACCGAGTATACCGTACCATAGTAAGAATATTAAAAACACAGCCAAAATATTTCATACCATAGTTATGAACTACTGTAGTTTTCTTACCTTATAATAATAAAGGGGCACAGGGATTTGTGGGTTGTTGTTAGCATCGCGGCGTAAATAAATATCAACAAGATTGTTGTTCTGGTCACGGAGCTGGGATATGCCAAAGGTACCAGTGTAGATCATAGTGTTGTAACCAGCTGCACCAATTCGGGCACGGAGGTTCTATGACCAAATAAGGTACAGATTAATAATTAATTCCAATGGAAGTTTCTCATTTAGACATTTCAAATTGATACACGTATGTACCTGCTCAAGCCAGTTCCAGTTACCAGCGTTGAATAGCTGCCACTGAGGAGCAGCGTTGATGAAGTAGAATGTAGCACGCTGGCCAGTCGCATAAATGAAATCAGTCTTAGCAGCAAGATGACCACGAGCCAAGAACTGGAGGCTCGTCACGTATTTGTCGGCCAATTCATCACCAACAAGACTAGCAATTGTTAGTTTCTGTTGGACTTGAGTGTACATGGTGTTTATGGCAACACCGGGGAAGAAGGTGCCAGCTGAAATAGGTTAACCACAAATAAATTATTGTATAAATATATAAGCAATGCAAAAGCATGTATATTTTTATTAATACATTTACATTATAAGCATTCAAATAGGTTAACATCATAGGAAATATTCTCACCTAACCAACTAGGTCTGGCGACGCCTGTTTGGTGCACGGCATTAGAAGGATTTTGTTCGTACCACACGTACAGAACTTCTAAACGATTCTGATCGAAGCATGACCAGTATAGAGGGTAGAATGTGCCTTCGGAAATAAATCCAATTCTGAAACGAAATAAGCGTAATGTCAACACATAACTGCCAATAACTTTTAAATTAAAGCCGACTACTTATGTAAAAAAATGATGTTCAATATTTTTAATATAAGCTTATTGCTTCTATGCATTTGACGCGATATCCGAAACTTAAAGAGGCTCAACTTTTGGTGTATTACAGGCTGTATCGGTGCAAAAACTATTCAGTAAAAGTCCGAGGAATAAAATAATGTTAAATTCAATCTAATGTTAATAAAATATGATGACGACATTAATAATTACTTAGGTATTTTAGTATTTGATTTCGTTGGCATGAGGCATTAGACGTATTAGTCAGTCCAAACATATATTATTCCCGCATGGCTGAGTTACTTTTTTAATTTTATTCAAGCAGCTCTCTTATGACAACTGGTCTCTTATGAGGTCAGTCAGATGAGCAGAAATATACATTTAGGCAAAAATAATTAGGTAGGTACAAAATATATTTACTAACCGGATAACTAAGTTGTTGCCATAACATCTTTCAGAAGTTCCTTCTGCGTCATGGAATGCATGAGCCGAGCATGTCAACTGACCGAATTCTCCGTTTCCATTCAACCAGCCAGCACCGGAGACCAAAGCATTGTTTACGCATGTTGCAGTCTATAAGTAAATATGGGATAGGATATTAGAAAATTAATAAATAATCAGTTCAGTACCAGGTTTTCTACTTCAAGGAAGGTACTTACACCAGTAGCAATAGATGCAGCGATATTGGGATGCTGTATGATACGTTCAGAGCCAGTACAAGCAACCGTGACCTGCTCGCCGGTGTTCAGGTGGATTTGTCCTGTGTTCCCAGTCGGGACTATGTAGTTACCCTGATGCAAGTACACCGGTTGAGGTTGACCTAGATCTCCATTCACTCGGAATGACTCGGATTGTGCAACCTGGAAACAACTATGTTAGATATTTTTGCAATTCTGATCTCTTTGACTTAGAAGGATATGCGATATTGTGATTATGATTTACCATTTCGAAGAGATGATGTTGAAACTTTGCCGGAGGTTCGCTCCTCGATTTCTAGCCATTTGTCGAGATGGTCTTCGAAGTCATCTTCGTTGAGGACCAGAGCCAGTTGGCCAGGCTCAGGCAGCTCCGACGGCAAAGCTGCCACCACCGCTACAAGAGCTGAAAGTACGAAAGTAAAATGCATTTTTACTTCCGTTACTTTAGATCACAAAACAGCTCTAGGCAGGACTATGAGTCTGATAACGGATCAAATGAATTTATACATTTACCATATCTCATTTAGTACAAATCTACTTTCATCAGAAAACGATAATTTTAAGCTGATTTAATTGTTAATAAGTCTAATAATTACAGCAATATAGTATTAAGTATAAACAGAATAACTTGATTGAGATTGAGCGACAATATTGTTAATAAGTTTATCTTTATATGGCGTCATTATGGGAAATACGTCGAACTTATTAAATAAACAGTAGGTATACGGTCAACATAAGTAGGTAGGTATACGGTCAACATAAGTAGGTATACGATCAGCATAAGTAGGAACATAAGTACCTAGCTGAATAGATGTAAATTTACAAAAACTTGTACACTTTACCATCCCTGGACCGGGCAGAAACTTGATTTTGGCGCCCCTTGAAACAGCAGCCCGGGGCAGGTGCCTCGGTTTGCCCCCATAGATCCGAGGATGCACTTTACTTATCCATAATATGGAGAAAAGTTTTATTTTGATTTTTAACAGGTTTGTAAACGTGTGTCTATAAAATCTTACACACTATACATTTCTTCATCATGGTTAGTTTTAGCACATGAAAATTTGGAACTAAACAGTTCCAAGCTACTGCCGACTGTACCTAAGTAATAGATGAACATTTGCGACTTATGTCTATCCCACTACCAGACCATTAAAACAAAGTGTTACAGGTATATGCAGATGGATGGATGTCAGCATCATTTATTTGCACTTCGAATTTCGAATCTCAATTCGCAATGCCAAAACGCTGCTGTACTGTATGGGCAGATCAATAGGGCCAACAATTATCATCTTGGTGGAGAGACGACAAAGATGAGAACACAGACTACATTGACAGCTAGACATTCTCAGCCTATTGAAGAAATTATATCCAGTTTACATGCCGATGTAAGTAAGTATTTGCACAACTTGTTACGAGTGCGTCCTCCAGTGGAGACTCGCACTCTTAGTTGACCCTACACAGGCCTACACTAAATCTTCCACTTTCAAAGTGTGTCGTGCCCAGGTGCTAGCACTTTTGGGTGGTTTTACAACAGATGCTTGAAGGATGCGGCTGATACGGCTGCGTGGCGATTTCCTTCCTTGACAGTACCTACTCTTACTCAGTTTTTTTTTATGGATTTGATATTGTTCTGAATTTTATGTTTAATGAGTTGGTAGAATTCACTATTTCAGGGTTTCATAGGGCACAAAGGCTGCCCAACAGGACCCTATTTACTAAGGCTACACCGTATGTATGTCACGGGCTGTACGTTTTCAACCATAATACGAAGCTAGTTAAAATTTTCATAGAATAAGTACATACGGCCTCTAATATGACAAATAATACCTACTTATTAAAAATGTAATCTACCTGTTTAATAAAATTTAATATGATCCCCTGTAACTCCTATAAAACGATGAGTAACATGGCATTTGCGCAAAATTCTTTGTCAGGCGCTACCATATTTTAGCACATTGTCATGCGAAGGGCCGGCTTTACCAGTGTGCAGGGTGTGCGGTGCACGCGGGCGCAGCGTCTCATGGGGCGCCGAGCACCGCTCGCGACGCATCCAAAAAGCATACGTCTCTCTCAAAGACCCTGTATACTGTATTATGGGCGACGCCGGGTAGGTCTACACCAGTGGCGTAGCGTGGGTTTCAGACACGGGGTGGAGACAAATTTCGCCGCCACCTTATTTAGGTCTTTAAATTCAAAAAGCTCTAGACGGGCCAGTTAGCGCATTTGGTTAAGACTCCACCTGTCACGCCGCAGGTCGTGAGTCGATTCCCACACAGGACATCCATTTATGTGCATGAAGTCTATATGCCCTGAGTCTGGGCAGGGTGTAATTATGTATGTAAAATAATACACACTTAAAAAATATCGAAACAGTACTGCAAGTATTATTCAGGCGGCATTTAAAAAGAAAGGCGATTGACATAAAAAAAAAAACGCCAATTAATAACTGACAGTGTAGTCTACACAATGGTGTACAACAATCCCAAATTTCAAATTAATTTTTAGAATTTTCATCCAATAAATAAATGTAGAGATTGTTTTCAATGTGTTTTTCGTCGGAATTTCTGCATATTTTTTTTTTGCATAAAATATCGCTTTTTTTACTGAGCTCTGAGCTGAGCTGAGCGTGATTGTTAACTAAGCTCTGTGACATCCATCCAAAGAGATTTTTACCGAACAAATATGGATACCTCGCCCACAGAAACCGCCCAAGTCGTGGTTGCTGGTTTCAGGGCAAAGTCAGCGTGGTGTGGCTGCACAATTGCATCTTACCTGCTGTCAATAGCACTCTATTAGCAGTCTCCCGATAGCGCTGATACACTTATCAGCGCTATCGGGAGACTGGTATGTTTACTCGTCGTCCAGGATCTGGTTGATATCGAGTCACGTCTGAGCAAGATGACCGGCATATTGTGTCAGTTTCTCTAAGAAATGGGCTCCGTGAGGTTCGAGGATTGACTGTGAGCTGTGAGTGATTCTTCCATTAGAAGAAGATAAGCAGAACGTGGCCTCATAAACCAGCTAATGGCCTAAAATTGACGGTAGATCACCGAAGAGTGGGCCTTACCTTTGCACGTGAGCACTTAAATGGTCATACCTTCAATGGAGCAAAGTTCTCTTTTCTGACGACAGTAAGATCATGCTGTATGGTAACGATGGAAGAAAGAAGTTATGTATCGAAGAGATGGAGAGCGTTTTGCACAGTGCTGCATTGAAGGAATGGTCAGTTAACGTGGCGGTTCATGGACGGTTTGGGGAGGCATAAGCGCCGATGGAAAAACCGAACTTGCTTTTGTATCTTGACTTTGCTTACCGTCATTGAATGTATAAAACTCATTCAAAACCAAACTTCAGAGGTGTTTATGAGAAGTGTATGTATTTTATCAGTTATCTAGGAAGGCTAGTTGACTGAAAAAATCTATTTAGGTAGTAAGTCATTTATATTATAAAAAAATATTATAGGTACACGTATTTATATTTAAGAAGTCTGTAAACCCACCACTGAATAAAATGATTTAAATATTTATGAGATACTAGCTATCCCGCGCAGTTTCACCTGTGTTCCCGGGATAAAAAGTAGCCTATGTCCTTCTCCATACCATAGGCTATCTGAATTTCATGATGATCCGTTGAGTAGTTGACGCGTGAAGGCGTAACAAACAAACAAACAAACTCATTGGTTAGGATGTATTAATATTTAATGCGAAATTTTGCCACCCCTAAAAGTGCGGTGTTTTTTTTTTTTTTTTTTTGTATTTATATTGATCACGCGCCTACTAGGGGGCGCCACTGTATCAAAGTCAAAGCCAAATTCAATTTAGGCCCCAGGAGGGCACTTATGAAGGTCACATTTACTGAAGTTACCACCGGTTCGGAACTCAGCCTTCAACTGAGAAGAATCCGGCAAGAAACTCAGCAAGGTTACATTTTTAAATATTTTTTGGACAATCTGACTATGTTTGTTTTTTTTCCAAATAATTAACAATAAAAAAGAAAGCATATACCTAAGCATAGATACAGACGAAAGAAGATTATAATTGATTGAACACGGGCGCTGCATGGGCTAGAGCCGGCCCCGAGTGAACAGTGATAAAAATTGAATTGGCTTAATATTATTGAACAGAACCCTCCGTGTTTAACGAACACTATAATAATGAACACAAATAACCAAAAATATTTTTCAACCGAAAAAGAGGAGTTGGCAAAGGAGTACTTACTGCCTATACCTAACTACCTATAAATAAAATTTATTTATTATTTATTTATTTATTTCATAGATTCACAGCATGCATAGCCAAAACGAATCTCATTATATAAGCCAAACACATAAAACTAATTTAAAATAATAATATTTTTATAAATAAATATAAAAACATCATGGAACAATTACTTGGGAACCACACACTAGCCTGAATGGGCCTGTCCTGTATTATTATATTGCCCTTTCCTTAGTCAAACTCGAAGATAATTAGCAATTCACAACGAATGCACATTATTAAAAAAATCGACTTATAAAGGGTTAAAGGAATAGGTAGGTACCTAATCAAATGGTAGTTCGAGATTACCAAGAAACTCTTGGCACAAGTCTGAAGTTTGAATTGCGCCAATTACAAAGTCTAAGGGTCTCATTAAAGTTAACAATTTACTCTAAAATCCAATATCGTATGTTGCAGACATACATGTGCTGGTTTAGTGTAGGTGTTGTTCCAATTAATCGTATCGTAGCTACACGATAGGTACGTGATTCACTTAGTGATTTATCTAGGAAATAAAGAAACGTGTGACCGCGATCTCTTATTTAACGCATTTAGGGGCTGAATTCCGGGAAATCTCAAGGAATATTTTCTCCAAATTTGATATCTCTAGCTCTATTTAGGTTTAGGATATGCGTTATCAATAATCCATTGTGTATGACAATGCGAGAATCACAAAATAAGTCCGCAACAGAAAAACGCAAGAAATAAGAGAGGTAGAGCATAGCGTTCATTCGCTCAAAGAGCAGCTCGACTGGGGAAGTACCTCCACCTTACAGAATACCGCAGCCAAATAACTTTATGTTGTGTAAAATTGTGTTCCTGCGCGTGAGGGTCGCGAGAGCTCATTGGGGAGGTGTGAAAGGACGTAACGCGTGAGCGATGCTTCGTGTGTTGCAAGCGCCCATACGGCTACGGTAGGCGCTTACCATCAGGCGGGCCGTATGCTTGTTTAACGACGTAGTAGTATAAAAAAAAATATCCGTTGATAATAGTCCGGTGATCATCCATCTGATGATGATCATGTATTGATTGAAAACACTCTTTTATCGGTCTTGGTATATAAGTAAACATATTAAATGACTTAAGATATGATAAGCCGTTGGATTACCGTCACGCAATAGCGTGATAATTTCGTGTTATATTTAGTGATTGCGACGCGATCACCACGCCCTCTTTTTCGCTTATGAACAAACATGTAAACGAAGCGTGGCTATTTAAGCTATCTTATAGTAGAACAATACTTATACATTTATCGAAAGTTATACTCACTTGTAAATAAAAGCTGTACCTAGGTAATCGACGTGTTCAGTAGTTAACATTGACGATAATCCTGTATTCAGTATAAAACGATTGTTATTTTTTAAGCTGCTTAATTAATCTGTTCGTTGCTCAGATGATCCATATAACTACTTAAATGAATTATATATCCAATTCCCAACGAAAATTGTTTTGTATCGTAAACTAGACCCTACTTACTACTTTTTGTTCCGTTTCCAAGGCTATTACTGATTTGATTTTAATAAAAACTGGCAGCTTAGCTTTTTCTTCAGAGATGATCCTACTTTTTATTCCGAGAACGCAGCGGAACAATACTAATTTCAATCTTCGTTCGTAACATAGAAACGGATACTTTGTAAGTTCTCATGAGGAGAAAACTTAATAACTATTCCTATACTTATCTATAGGTACCTACTATAATATTATTAGCATACTTTCTATAGTAATATTATAAATACGAAGAGGTTGTATGAAACGCGCTAATCTCAGTCCGTTTATTGACAAAGGTAATAATAATATCACGCATCATCATCAGCCTATAATGTCCCACTGCTGAGCACTGGCCTCCTTTCATGATGAGGGTGAAAGGGACTGGGCGATACTCCACCACACGTGCCCACAACTGATGTGTGGAGGTAGGCTAGTGGTCAACCTACTGTTGGAATTTTTCAAGCCGCCTAGGAGGCTTCCATCTAGCTTAACGATTAGTGATTACCAGGACCAACGGCTTTACGTGCCTTCTGAAGCACGGAAACGCTCAATTTTAAATACCACTAGGCGGTCTCCCATCCAGGTACCAACCACGACAGACGTAGCCTAACTTTGCCGATCGATTAAGAACGGCTAGTCGTGCTACACCACGAGCGCTCCCAATATCACGCATGTTCAATTCAAATTCACGCCACCCGGTGAAAAGAAAATGCTTGGACTAATTTTGTAGTTGGTGCTCTTATAAACAGAATAGCTGCAAGTGATTTAATTCTCCCCTCTATTTTATTTATTGAAAAACATTTGTGTCGCTTACGAAAACGATACGTGACTACTACCACAGAGGATTGAAGGGAACAGAGACCAAGCTTCATACAAACGCGCTACGGTAGGTACACAAGTTACACAACTACAAGCTTGAGGCGCGTGTGTGCGAAAGCACAGGGGGCTCGTCACGTACGAGAGGAAACCGGTTTAAACTGGCTCGGCCTGTGCTCAAACTCAGGGCACTCGCGCATCGTGTTTGTTTACGTTTAGATTTTAATAATAGAATTTTAATATCCAAATGTGTAAATATGGTTTACTTTACTGAGGGCGACTTGCAGCTTTTACTTAAATCTCGATTTAACTCAAAATTAGGCTTAAACTTAACTTAACGTCTTGCACGTCATCGACTTAGCTTAAATCTCGATTTAAATTAACGTCAAAGTTAAACCGGCAGCAATGTTGGTTTAAGTTGTTAAATCTCGATTTTATTGACAGAAGACGTCATTATAGTGTGATTTTTTATTTTCTGTTTATTTGTAAAAATGGATTCCTTTTCGCTTATCAATAACGCATTATTTCTGCCACGGTAAAATTAGGTGCCCTAAATCTCTTCATTTTAATAAAGCGAAATTCTCACAAAAAAACAGAAAATACCACGAAAACATCCACAAGACAACTGAATACCTACCGCTGAATACCTACTAAATTGTAATTTTTTGACTTTGACATTTATGGCAGATAGAAGACGTGACGTTTCTTTATAAGCAGAATTGAGTTGCTATCATTTTTTATGTGAAATGGAACTCAAAGAACGAATGACGAATGTATGACAGTCTTAATCTCGGTTTAGTTAAATCGAATGTGAAATGTGACTGTGCAAGACATGCTTGATGAGATTTAAGATAAGTCGAACTTAACGCAAAATCTAGAATTAACAAAATCGAGTTTAGTATATATTTGCTGCAAGTGGCCCTGACCCCTGAGTCTATGAACAATAATATAATTAATAAGTTTTCTATTAGTATCTTGCATATAATAGGTAGGTAGGTATTAGCTTTCTGGTAAATTGTTTTTATATTGTCTCTTTTCTCGTAAATTATGGCATGATGGGGTTTATGATTTCAAATACGTAGGTGTACCTACCTACCTATCCTATTTAAAGAGCATGTATGTTTTGAGATCTCGGAAACGGCTTTAACGATTTCGATGAAATTTGCTATATGGGGGTTTTTGGGGGCGATTAAGTGATTCAGCTAGATTTCATCTCTGGGACAACGCGATCTGCCGAGTTTGCGAGCAAATCTTAGTCACACAGGTATGGTCAGCGTCAAAACTGGATTTGCATTTTAGTACCTACCCTTTCCTAATAATCTGTAATATGTGAATAGCAATATTCTATCATCACGAAAAAGCTGATAGGTATACATTTTTATATATTCATTTAATGTTATTCTCCTGTGCTAACCCTACCAAAATAGGTATAATTTTTTAACGTTCCTTAGAAGCTTGTACTCTGTTCCCTTCAATCCTCTGTGCTACTACTACGTGGGAGTAGGAAAAGTGGTAACCTAATATTCTACGCATTATTGTATAAAAGTATTGGTAAAAAAGTCAAATCAATAGACGAAGCTTTACCTATTTGACAACATACAAAATGCGTTCTTTTGTTTTCCATCAACTTTGAATTGCTAATGAAAGTGCCGAAACGGGCATTTTTTTTTCTTATTTTATTGTGTGTCAATTAAAGCTTCGTCTATTGATTTGAATAATATTATATAAATTTATAATATTATTATAATTGAAAATAATATATTGAGATTGTACGTTATTAAATGTTAATTACTGCCATAGACAAAAAAAAATCGCGTACCTATTTGAATTGAGAAAATATTTAGGAGTGAGTATTTGGATGAAATACTTTATTTTTTATAAAGACTCAAACTAGAGGTATAATACCTACAGTTCTTACTTTAACATCAAAAGCTACTGCATTTTTTATAGGCTCTTATACCCCTTTGTATACTTTACGTGACTTTACTATGCTTGATGAATTTGAAAATACATTTTGGAATTGGAAAAAATATTCAGTTCCTTTTCTTTACAGATTGTTGAATGGGTTTCGTTCAAGCAAAACGAATATTGAGATGAAAAGCAGGAAAATCTGGAGCTCCCAGTTAATTTTACAAAGATCAAGCGTACCTATTACAATTTTTATGCCAAATAAATCCACAAGTTATTCACAGCTGTTGAACATCGTATTTAAGGCCATTGAGATATTATTACTACGTATTGAGAAGCTATTCATAAGCAAAGGTTATGTCCCATTTTTTCAGAGTCAACTAAAGTTCTCTTTAGCGCTGAAATAATAATTAGTCGTCTAAGCTGACAGAAGAAACACGTAGCACTATCAGAATCAATTTTTCTCGCTAACACCGTGATTTTCACGGGCGCTTACGCGTTTCTTTCATAGTTCTACAACAACAAGTGTGGCCGGATGGCCTCACTTGAACGAAACATACTTGTGATGTGTGGCGTCTTCTCTATACGTAGTAATAATAGCTCAATGTTTTAGGTAGAGTATAGTAAGTACATTATATCTTATTTACTTACCTATATTCTATAGATTAAAGAGCTTGTTTTTCTCTTTTCAGTTAATTTTTGTTTTCGCAGTCGGGTTTTTTTGTTTCTTTTAATAATTTAATTTATTAATTAATTGATGTCCTGAAATATAAATAGGTAAATTTTTGATCAAAATTTTATTTGCTTCAAGCTTTTTTTGGTGACTGTACTTTCATTGTCTTCCAATATACTAATATTTGTACGTAGTATTTATCTACTCTGAGCTAATATATACTAATTATCAAGTCAATCTGACCAATGTAAGTGGGTTAAATTCGACTTGAAAGATTTGACCCGTACATATATATTGTATAACATACATTGCAAGTTTATATAAATCTTATCATAATTTTCATTCTAAAAAAACATTTCTTGTAGTTTTATTTAGTACTTACGTGGTGTAATCTTCCACTTTTTCTAGAATTTTCTCTTCATCCTAGTTACTACTATCACATATAACAGTGCTGTGTATCCATCGAACAATTTACCCAAAGAAGCGTAATGACGTCCATTTTGCTTGCAATCTATTCCGCTAATTTGCCACCATCGACACTGTCAGTCAGAGCGCTGGCTAAGACAAGGACTCGTGTCGTGCGCTATTGGCCAAGTCACACGATGCAGTGATTGGTCCTTCCTTACTGTTCAAAATCAGTGACAAATTACTGACTAGTTTCGGAATCTAAATGCTCGGTTTTACTACTCTAAGGAATTGTTCCTCGATGTGTTTATCATATGTATGTAGGTTCGACGAACTTTTATTTATTTTTCGGGACCTTAATTTCAGCATGCGGATATTTAATCCACCATTTGAAAGTCACCTGTCGGCTCTACGTCATGGCGGGAAGTACCTACTATATTTTTAAGGGTTTTTATTTTCTTCATAAAGCTTTATACGGTACGGTTAAAATAAAGGTGCGTGAACCGAGCACGAGTCGAGCACACGTGGAGCACGAATTCGCGTACTTGCGAGGCCCAAACGAGCGTTCGGCTTGCGCTCTGCTGCGCTCCGCCAATACTTTTGTCATTTTTAGGGTTCCGTAGCCAAATGGCAAAAAACGGAACCCTTATAGATTCGTCATGTCTGTCTGTCTGTCTGTCTGTCTGTCCGTCCGTATGTCACAGCCACTTTTTTCCGAATCTATAAGAACTATAATGTTGAAACTTGGTAAGTAGATGTATTCTGTGAACCGCATTAAGATTTTCACACAAAAATAGAAATAAAACAATAAATTTTGGGGGTCCCATACTTAGAACTGAAACTCTTTTTTTTTTTTTTATTAAACCCCATAAGTGAGGGGTGTCATAAATTGTCATAAATTGAAATTCATATCAAATACTCAGGTCTATACTAACATTTACTTATATACCTACAGGTTTGTACGGAACCCTCAGTGCGCGAGTCTGACTCGCACTTGACCGGTTTTTTTCACTAACACAGGAATTCGCACCACGCTGTAGGCTGACGTCCACGCGAAGAGAAAAAGGAGAAAATAAAAACGACGAAGAGCGGCTCGGCAAATGTTCGGTTCGCGTAGCGTAGACGCACCATAAGATTTTGTTATAAGCATTCTTTTAAAATATTGCACGTTTTATAAAGTGAAAAGAAGTACAACACTGGCTACAAGGGTAACAATAAACTATGAGCAGCGGAGGCCCGCAGAGAGATTTATAGGCAAGTATATAAAGAAAATGGATAACGTTTTCTTTGAAATCACAAGCATGCTAGTATAAGGATATAAAGTAGCTACTTATTATAGCGTATGCCACGCCGCGCCGTAACTCTCTCGTAGTTGAATTTATCAAAATACTTTCACACTGGTTGCCTACGTCATTAAATTTAAAACAGGGTATTAAACTGACCCACTGATGAATAATAGCAAAAGTCAGTGATAGTTCCTAATTTGAAAAAAATAAGTGACTATTTGCTGCACAGATATTGATCGATATCTGTGGATTACTGCTATAAAAAAGTTCGATCTACTTTTCTCAGCCTTACAGTAGATCGAACTTTTATATAGCGGCAATCAGTCACATAATTGGTGGTGGTAACGATGGAGCCAGTTTTTCGGTAATCTATCCATCAATACTTTAAAAGTAAGAGGCTATTCCTTCCTTAGGCACTCGGTCGGCCTGATAACGGTCTCGCCTGTCAAACTAACAGAGTGCCCTTAAAGTATTACCAGTATTTATTTACTCTGAGGTATTACTAATTCATCAATTCACTGGGCTCACGAATGTCTGCCATTCTTTTTACAAGTATCTAAAATATTAGGCAACTTATGTTTCTCGTGAACGTGGACACCCACCGGCACTTTAGGGATCAAAGTAGCTCCTTAACAGGTGCTGTTGAAGCTACACATTTGAATGGAATACGAATAAATCATTTCACATTTTTGCTTCTTATGAAGTTAGGTTGCTTGTTTGTTGTTTGTATATACCGTATAAGTTTTAGGGTGAAGAAGTCGATCTAGCCAACTAGAGTAGCCAACTAGTGTAGCCATATTTACAATACAACATTATATCTTTCTCATTCATCTTCGTCATCATCATCATATCAGCTTACTAACTCTACGAGCTATATCGATAATTCTTGTTCTTCTACGAATGTCCTTATTTCGGACCCTGTCACGTAGAGAAATTCCGAGCATGGCCGGTTCCATAGCTCATTAGTAAAACATAATAGGTGAACTATAGATTTTATATAGATGAATAATTTATTCATTGGTCAGTGAAAACAAGAATAATTACGCTGTGAAACAAATTAAGCTCATCATGGTCTCAAATATCTATTCATAGAAGTTCATAATGGGTCTCGGGTAGAGTTTAACGTTTTAATCCAACAAGTCCCTGGGCCCCGGGCGCAGACTAGCTACGGCTAGATGACTGTGCTCGATTTACTTTATTGTGCAAGTTTGTGATAACGTGAGATAGGCACCGCTATTAATATCTAACGCGAGGAATAATTTATTCCACGTACAGTACAAAGCTTTGTAATGTAGTTTCATAAATCAAAATGATTTACCCATATTAATTATTACGTCCTTTCTCATTTTATATGAAATGTTTCCCTACAAATGTAGTTTGTTTTGTATTTTATAATATGTAAAATAAATGTTAACTAGCAAATGCCCAGTGTTGCAAAATGACGCCTTTATGTTTAATCTTTATATGTTTGTTTTTTATTAGAAACCTTTCCCGCCCTACGCACAACAACTCATCAAAGTTTAATCGCAATCGGATGGTAAAAGGACAAACAGGCCACCAAAAAAGGAAGCTAAAGCAATATAGCTAATGGATTCATTTTTTAAATTCACAGCAATTCTTATGCAATTCATCAGTTCCGAATTTTTTAATGAATTGAATACATAATGAGTGACAATTTTACCAAAAAATATTGGAATTACATGGGAGCCTTAGACACGAATTCCGTTAGCAATATTACTTCCTTTTTAGCCACCCAGATAAGCAGGCCAGGCCATGTATATATTTTTTAGTAAGTGTATAGATAATGTCATTATACAAAGTTAGAGCCGGAGAGTAAAAAATTACCACATATAGATAACTTATTGGGTCAGTTTTCTTTCTACGTTCTGTAATGCCCATAGGAATATCACATCCTTAGGTATGACCCAAATCTCTTAATTTCCTTAGAAATGACTCTCGAAGTGGGCTGTAGGATGGGTTAACTCAAGTAAGTAATTAGGCCAGCTAGTGTCCTTTTATTAAAAGGTCAATGTTTTCTATTGATCGTCACAACATGGCGTTAAACATGGTTTAAGATTGTAAGATATACTTAACTCAATTCTAATGGTGCGTCCATGCTTGGCGAACCGAGCACGAGCCGAGCCTCGAACGAGCACACTTTGAGCACGATTCGCGTAGCGTGGACGGGCTCGCGAGCCTCGAACGAGCGCGATTGTCAGTTTTTTCACGTACAAAGGGATTCGCATCGTGCTCGTTGTAGGCTCCTTCGTGGCTCGATTCGCGTAGCATGGACGCACCATAAGGTTACACTACTTTAAAATATTAAAATGAACACTTAAAAATTTTAGAAAATGATGAAATTTTTACAAAAGTAGAGATACAAAGTATTACTAGAGTATCACTAGAGAGACGCCTTGCTCAACAGGTTCCATAATACATATTTAAGCGTGTCAGTGGGCGGCACCATTTTCCCAAGCTTTTATTGTATTATCTTATCATTTAGTACTATTGAACTTACTTCACTTACTTTGCTGTGGTATAGAGTCTAGACATTAACTCCATAACTTCCATATGTACCTTCGGGTTCACCAAACCATAGGGTTTCGGCTACACGGTAAGAGCACTGCCATTCGAACGTGACGTCCCTGTACCTTACTTACAAGACTATCAGGGGAGTGCCGTACTTCGCGAAGTAGAAATTAGGCGGGCCATAGAATCACACCCTCTTTGTGATATCCCTGTGTGATTAATATATTTATTGAGATGACTACGGGCATTTTCATTGCTAAAATCCTAACTGTCTCACTGGTATTCCATGCTCACAATAGGTTATGTGATTTTCACAATTCACAGGGCACGAGTATGGTCTTAATGCTTTCGTCTCTACAGAGGCGCGCGAGACTCCTTGCTCTATACTGGCTATCAATCAGTATTTATAATCAGGCAGACGATCCACCTGATGGCAGGTAAGTACCTTGTCACCGGTGCCTATGAATATTTGCAATTCCAAGGACATTATGGCGACCCCGCTCGAGCTCTTTTTACGTCCCTTTAGAATAACCCCATATCGAAGCGCTGAGGGAAAACCGCAATGGGGAGCGCATTCCACATACCAATGGTCAGCAGGAATGTCCGATAAAATTATTGTGTAGATGAACTACATTTCATCATAGCCTAGACTAGCATATCCACACTTATATATGCGAAAGTAACTCTGTCTGTCTATTAACTTTTTCACGCCTAATCCGCTGAACTGATCACGATGAAATTTAGCATGCAGACAGCCTATGGTACTAAAAAGGACATAGGATACTTTTAAACCGGAAGAGCGGGTGAAACCGGTAGTCTTGCATACAATCACTCATTATCTTTCTGTAAAGTGTGTAAAATAATTACGAGAGAAATAAAAGAGAGATAAAAATATTCATAAGTTTTATAATATTCCAGGATTTGGTGTTTAAAACATTATTTTTTATTAAATCAGAAGTTACATTGGTGTTATTAATTTTGCGCAACAAATAAATCACTAGCCTCATCACTCACCGCCCCGCGACAGAGTTGACACAAAGCCACTTTATTTGACGTGAGTTTTCTACTTCCCGACCTCCTGGCCACCATTGAAGAAACTTGAAAGACGCTCGTTTTACTTTTTAATTAAATCATCGGGACTTTGTTTCTAAAGTAGCTTCATTTCTGTTAGTTCTTCATTTTTTATTCTGGAATCAAATTAAAAAATCTTATGGTGCGTCTATGCTTGGCGAACCGAGCACGTGCCGAGCCACGAACGAGCACACTGCGAGCACGATTCGCGTAGCCTGGATGGGCATTCGTAGCGTGCTCGAATGCGCTCCGCCCGATTGTCAGTTTTTTCACGAACACAGGAATTCGCATCGCGCTCGTTGTAGGCTCGTTGAAGGCTAGTTAAGTACGTCAATGCTTGAAATCGCGAGCAACGAACGAATCCTGTTCGTTCGAGGCTACTCGTGCTCGCTTCGCGTAGCATGGACGCACCATTAGACGTCATACGTTTTAAAGTGATATGTTAGGTTCTGTACAGTTATATTTTTCTCTTCTACTTCTATGCTTCTAAAGATTGTCTATAAGATAGATATTTTTATAAAATATCAAAGGGATGAATTATAAAACTACCTGAATAGGTATCTCTCTTTTAAGACAGGTAGAGCATAGCGTTATTTAGCTCAAAGAGCAATTCGACTCGTAGAAGAACTGGCCAGACAGGCTGGCTCCCATTTCTCCAAAATGGTTCCGGAGCTGTCATGCACGCTCACCTCTCGAATACGAATCCACGTATCTACCCAATGCCTACAGCTCCGTTGCCGGAAAGCTAATCGAACGGGTAGCCCTCTACTTTCTATACAGAAAAATGACGGAGATGCAGTTCGCTCACAGGGGCTCACTTGCTTGAGGGTTACTCACTAACCCCGCGTCTGACCACCAGGTGGACCTCTGCCTTAGGCCGGTAACAGTTCATTGGGGATGGTGAAAGGGTCGGTAACGCGTGAGTGATGCCTGTGTTGCAAGCGTACATATGGCTACAGTAACCGACCGCTTACCATCAGGCTGGCCGTACGCTTGTTTAACGACTAAGTCGTATAAAAAATCGAGGCATGGATTACAAAAAAAGAAAATGTAAAATCTTCTGATTTTACATACTCTGCAACTACTTTACAAAAATATTGTATAATGAAAGCAAGTGTCTGTGTCTTTAATAATGCACCTTACGTTGTTGGCTTGTTCAACTTCTTGCCTTGCAAGTGACAGATGACTTTGGAGTAACTTGTGACATTTTCCTTAAGCTGTTTTTAAGAAACGGGAAGGTAATATGAAAACTTTTATTAAAACAATATAGAATAAACAAACAAAACAAATGTATATCGTTAAAACCTAATGCAGCCATACTTGCCATGTACTTATTTTAAATATAAGGGTCGAATCTATACAAAATAAAGAGGTAAAATTGTATTTGTATGTTTGGATGTAGGAAGTAATCACTGGGATTACTGAAAATTCTTTCACTAATAGGATGCTACGTTGTCCCCGGGAACTTGCGTGAAACCGCGGGGGACAGCTAGTATTATACACATTAATTTCACCGTTGACACATATGTACAAGCATTTCTTTAAATATGACTAAAATTTATAAGTCTGCATAAGTAATTGTTTGAATTTTCTCTTGGTATCAAAGTTTTCAGTACGTTTTCACAAATTTTCCACCCTTTTTAGGGTTCCGTAGCCAAATGGCAAAAAACGGAACCCTTATAGATTCGTCATGTCTGTCTGTCTGTCTGTCTGTCTGTCTGTCTGTCTGTCTGTCCGTGTATGTCACAGCCATTTATTTCCGAAACTATAAGAACTATAATGTTGAAACTTGGTAAGTAGATGTATTCTGTGAACCGCATTAAGATTTTTACACAAAAATAGAAAAAAAACAATAAATTTTGGGGGTTCCCCATACTTAGAACTGAAACAAAATTTTTTTTTTTTCATCAAACTCATAAGTGTGGGGTGTCTATGGATAGGTCTTCAAAAATGATATTGAGGTTTCTAATATAATTTTTTTCTAAACTGAATAGTTTGCGCGAGAGACACTTCCAAAGTGGTAAAATGTGTGTCCCCCCCCCTGTAACTTCTAAAATAAGAGAATGATAAATCTATAAAAAATACATGATGTACATTACGGTGCAAACTTCCACTGAAAATTGGTTTGAACGAGATCTAGTAAGTAGTTTTTTTTTAATAGGTCATAAATTGAAATTAATATCAAATACTCAGGTCTATACTACCATTTACTTATATACCTACAGGTTTGTACGGAACCCTCGGTGCGCGAGTCTGACTCGCACTTGGCCGGTTTTATTTGTATAAGCCTCCATTGCACGTTACAAACACATCCCACACATAAAATAACTTTGTTTCTATGAAGCGGTCTCCATAAACGTGTACCTACATTACTCTTACATTTTTTTTAGGGTTCAACGGAACCTGCAAGCCAAATGGCAAATTGGCTTGTTCTTATTGTCACAGCCTCGGAGAAATTTCGTACCTACACTGCTCGTCGTTTCGATCGTACTACTACTACTAGGTACCTATAGATGCAATCTGATAGGTGTTTGGTTATGATCTGCTACAATGGTATAGCGAAAACAAAATAGGTTTTCAAGGTTCCTTTTAGGTTACGCAATTAATTTTGTATGTAAATCAATAAATTGTGAGGAACGCTTTTCTAAAGTCGTAAAAAGTGTGTAAATTTACAAAAATCTGTAAAAAAGGCGATATATATACATACATATTATTATTATAATTTTTTATACACGAGACCATTCTTGATTTCCCTACATTTTCCTTTGCGCGCGCTTTTCATTTCCCAGGTAAGAACCCCATTTACGCTGACCTACTTATTTAAGACAGCATAATTTTAATATGTTAGTTAGATACTAGGAAGTACAAAGATACCTCGTGCCCGTAGCGCCATTATGATCTATTTATAAAGTATATACTTATTTAGTTCCATTTATAATCAAAATTTATTAAAAACTGTCCAAGAGCAGTCTGAGTCTGACTTACGCACTCAGGATTCCGACTCCAGCCTTCCTTAGACGCATAATTTCTAGGTTTGGGCCATCATAGTTAGCTTAGGTAGGTAGTAGAGTAGCATAGGTATGCAATAAGCATCCTAAGTCCGACTAAATAAGATTTATTTTCTTTTCCTCTTTCGATATAATAATCTTACACGCAGGCCCAATGCCGATGACAGCAACGAATTACACAGATACGGAGCAATTAATCATGTAGGTGATTAATTGTAATCCTAAGTTATTTTTAATCAATAAACTAAGTATCTAATCAATATATTAATATTCACGCGTATATCATGCGGGTCTTGATGGGAAAAGTCACAGGCATGAAATGAAATCACGCTCGCGTAATCTATGGCCATGCTAAGAAGTCATATTTGACAAGAGGGTGTCTCTCCTTGCCGCAATATGTTTGTCTCCTTTTGACACATGGATATATATGTGGTCTGTCAAAAGTGACCTATTAGGTAGGCCCAATTATAGGTACCTACTGTGATTTAATTCTGTAATATTTGTGGGAAAAGTCAATATTCACTGAAATAGAGCCCCGGTCCTTGCAGCTAAAACGCTAATATGCACATTTTCAGGTATCTCCATTTCAGACATAAAATTATGAAAATAGAAAAAAAAATAGGCATATTTCTGTTTATATTTAGCGATCAACTAGTGATGTTACGAGGTGAGCTCGCCTGTTTCAACGTAAAAACAAGATGTAACGTGACGTGATTTGTCAGTAATAATAATTATCAGCCCTTTTTTAAGTTCTCTGCTGGAAATAGGCCTTACCCAGAGCGCGCCACTCCTTCCGATTTCTTTCCACCCACATCCAGCCCAGTCCAGCCAATTTTTAAGGTCTTCAATCCATCGGGCTTGGGGGCGTCCCACACTACGTTTGCCAAGACGCTGTCTCCACTCTAGGTAGGTCTACGCGAACCGAGCACGACCCAATCCGCTCTTTGCTCGTCGCTCCCGATGTCAAGTGTGGCCGTACAACGAGTCTACAACACGAGCGCGATGCTGTCTCGGTAAAAAACTGACAATCGACGGAGCGGGAGTCGAACGCTCGTTCGACTCCGTCTAGGCTACGCGAAGCACGCTTAGTTCTGCGTGACATCACATTTCAAAAATGTATAGAAATGTGACGTCACACGGAACTTTAACGGGCCATATCTTCATCATGTTTTGTATGTTAGATTGATGAAAAAAAAATACGAGTCCAATATTTTCTGATAATCGACTGACGGACTATTAGTGCGTTCAAAGTGGAGTGATGTCCTTTTTAACAGTTTCAAAATGGGCATTTTTGCAACTTTTGCTACATACGATTTTTCCCAAATCGAACGATTAGATACAAAAATGTCATTTTCATGCTCATCGCCTGCTCTTTAACTATCTTTAACCTTTTTCCTTCAGTTAATATATAAACAAAGTTAATCTGACAAATTCTTCTCTTGCCTGTGAGTATTTCTATAAAATTTTAGTAAATTATAATTCTCGCTTCCCATTTTAATTTTCATCCAAAACTTATCCCTCAGATTCAAAGATGTCAAATAACAAACGACGTAGAGGTCTTGGAGTTGGGTCAAAATTTGCAGTTCACGATGTCGTTTTTAGTTCAAAACGTCAATTTCGCCCACAGCTTTCCAAATCGAACGCCAGATGTGATCTTAGCATTTTTAACTGTTATTTTTGTTACATACCCCAATTTGAACGCAACTTAAATAGAATTATATATATTTTACCCAGGAAACCCAATTATGGGATCTCATTATCCGAATATTAATGTTATAGGGACAGTTTTTTAGTGTATTTTAAGATTGAAACAACCTAAATAATATTTAAATCCAATATTTGTGAGTCCTATATGTTTTGATCATCTAACTGACGGACTAAATATATACCAATAGGAAAGTAGCCAAATGTATATTGTTAAATAGACTAGTTATGTATGACTGAAAATAAAATTTACATTGTGTTTGTTGGTTATTTCATCGAACCCGAACCCAAAGAATGACGTTAATTTAGCTTGAAATCTATTCCGCAAATTTGCCCCCACCGAAAATGTACTCTGATTGGCTATAAGTATGTCAAGGAACCATGCACTCTGATCGGCCAAGTCTAGATAGAATACTGTATGATGCAGTTATTGGTCCTTACTGTTCAAAATCAGTGCATAACCACAGTTGCGGTATTGGGTTGCTCGGTAGGGATTTTTCCTTGAAGCCTTATTTCAAAGCTTGTTTAAGATGGCAACTCTGTTTTCGCTTGCGAACACGTTACTCTCCTTTTTCCTCCGCCTTTCCTGTATCCGGCAGCTGGTCCGAAAGAAAGCAATTCAGTCGTTGGACGCAATTTGTATTTACCTTGGATTCATCAGTTGCGGTAAACAGCCGCAATATGAGGTGCATTGGTGGCAGTTGGACTGAGTATATGTCGATGTAGATTCGTCAGGCTATAAATAACCGCAATAAGCGAAAATCTGCATCGGTAAATGATTCTCGAGCGTGTGCGTCGTTTGATGGAAAGCTTGATTCTATATTCAATATTACCTTTGATTTTGCGATTGCGGATTGATATTTGATATTATATTTCCGTTAATTGTATCAAAATTTCAATCCACTAAGGATAATATTGGATATAGAAACCTGCAGTAAGATAAGCATTGTGGCGATCCAGTTTGCATGATCGTTAATATTTTATTTGAAGAAAGTCTCTGTGATACTTTTCATTGAACATTGTTCAGAATATATTTTATAAGATATTCACATTTATTGTTATTTATTTTATAATAACTTCGGATCGGTAACCTGTAGTACATATTTTCTTTGTGCGTTTAACCTGCTTCTTCTAAATATTTGGTATTATTTTGGATACCTCAGATATTGACAATATGATCTGTGGTGGTACCATCAACTTTTTTTAATCGACTTTTAGTGCTTTAACTTAACCTAAACGATATTATTTTAATGTAACAATATTGCACACGTCCTTTGACACAAAAATCGCAATAAGAGTGGGTGCTAGGGCCCTGACGAAAATCACTAACGTATCTATCTAACGATCTGCTGTCATCATTGCAGCCACTAGTGACGAGACGAGGCGAGGCAGGTGGGCGAGTGACTTTCGCCCCCTCATAGCGAAAAAAAAAAACACGACATACAAATACCATTCTCTCTAACTATTCCTTAGTGATCTTTCGATCGTTTCTATCGTTAAGTTATTTCGTATACACTATTGATAATAAAATTAAAGATTACCTACTTATTCCACACAATTATTGAAAATAAGAACATAACCTTAGTTTATTTTTACGTAGTTAGCTACTATTTTGAAATCCGAAAAGATAAACTTGTGGTGCGATAGGTACACATGAGATACATCTCGGTAGAATTCTAACATTTCAAGCCTCCTCTTTTTCTCCCATTGCTGTAGGAGTAATTTCTTCCGTATTAATGAATTAAGTATACATGAGGTAGTCTGTCAAGCCAAGTTCAAGACAAGAAAAGAGAACTGGCGAAATCGCGAAAAAAGTTGCTGTTCATTTTTATACATTAAGAGATATTTCTAGATGGTCCCTAGAGAAATACATACATCAGGTTTATCGTTACTTAATTGGTTAGTGTGTCCACTCGTAGCTTGATCCATCGTATCATAAAACGAATGCTCACGATGTATGCGGAAATCCCTAAAATATAACGCGATGAAACACTCATTATTTAATTAGGATAGATAATTAATGATATGATAAAGCAACGCACCGCGGACATTTGTATCGATTATGTGATTTTTCGGATTACAGACCTATAGGATAGATAGCGATAATCTGGGCGAAGGTCATTTACTAAAGACACGCCCATTAATTTTACTTAATCTATCTTTAATAATACCTCAAAACATCTATTGGTGCGTCCATGCTTGGCGAACCGAGCACGAGCCGAACCACGAGCGAGCACACTGCGAGCACGAACCTCGAACGAGCGCGATTGTCAGTTTTTTCACGAACACAGAGATTCGCATCGTGCTCGTTGTAGGCTCGTTATAGGTTCGTTCGTGGCTCGGCTTGTGCTCGATTCGCGGAGTATGGACGCACCATATGAAAACTACTGACTCTCTTTAAAAATAGTTTTTTTTTAATCCGGTGAATCTGCGGCAATGAAGCTATATTAATTAGCATAGTTCAAAGTATGTAAACTCTATTTGTACGTAGTATTTATCTACTCTGAGACTCTATAGAAATGTGTTAGCAGGTGCTAACATCATCTCTATAGAGTTTACATAGTTTCTATTATTATAATAATAAAAATAACGGAACAGATTAACATAATAAATTATATTTACCTGAAATAATTATTCACACGCACAAAGCCATGAATATAATATGTATGGCACGCAAAGTTTTTTGTAAATTGATACAAAACAATAAATACAGGTTAAGGGAAATAAATATCTCGTACTTTATCAATAATTCTAATAAATACATATAGGTATATCGATGGATAAACTCGAGTTTCGAGTGTGTAATGCATTTCCAGCAACAGAGTTATCGCCTGTCTATCATTATCATATCTAAAAGACATCTCAATGATTCTGAATTTCAGAAAATTCATAAGTTTATACTTGGAATTATAAGAAAGTAGCTAATCATTATCATTCTCTGGTATTTTAAATTTTAATCAATAGATTTAGACAGATAGATAACTCTATTGTACATTGTACACCAACAACAAGAAATACTAAAACTTAATTACTTTTATTGAATAAGTCTTATCGCTAAGAAATTATCTCTTCCAAACAACCTTTGAATTTCAGTGCAGCCCCCGAGTGAATGCGTTTCTGATGACCTGTTAATATTAAGTGATTATAGATCTACTTATATTATTATTATTACGATTTGGCTTTCACTAAGATATGCCTAAGAAAATTCTGAACCTTCCTGTGAAAGTCCCATCGCAATAGGATTAGCCGTTTCCGTGATTTGGCTAATATTAACAGCCCCCTAGACAAGATGGTTATCGACAATCGTCATCGTTAGTAAACGATCAACCTTTGTATGGGATTGATATAAGAGATTGTTAAAGATCACGTGATATTTCAATTTGAAATGTCATTGCCATACATAGGTTGATCGTTTACAAACGATGACGATTGTCTATAACCATCGTGTCTACTGGCCCAGCCCCCCTAGACAAGATGGTTGTCGACAATCTTAATCGTTTGTAAACGATCAACCTTAGTATGGGATTGACATAAGAGATTGTTAAAAAGAGAGAGAGAGAGGTAGAGCATAGCGTGTATTCGCTCAAAGAGCAGCTCGACTGGGGAAGTACCTCCACCTTGCAGAATACCGCAGCCAAATAACTTTATGTTGTGTAAAGTTGCAAGCGTTCATATGGCTACGGTAACCGCTTACCATCAGGTGGGCCGTATGCTTGTTTACCGACTAAGTTGTATAAAAAAAACACGTGATATTTCGATTTAAATGTCAAACCCATACAAAGGTTGATCGTTTACAAACGATGACGATTGTCGATAACCATCTTGTCTACTGGCCCTGGTGCCAAAAACGCGTCCTTTCGGCGGTTGCACTGAGGAATTTTGATTCGTAATAGGCGGTGACGAAGCGACTATTAACTTTGTAATCATACTGAGTCAAATTTCTATTGGAGTGGAATGATACCTAGTTAACAATAAAGAAAATAATTTTGTACCGTTATGCGCTGCGAAATTATTTATTTCCTTACTCCTAATTTAATTAATCTTATCTCTTCATTAATTTGACTGCCTATAATGGTTTTGACTTTGAGGTTCCGTTATAAAATACCTACTGTTAAGGTAAGTAGGCATTCCGCATAATAATTTCATTAATTCCATTATAAGCATATTCTAATATGTCCGCTTGAATTAGATGGTCAGATGAAGGGAGATCAAGTTTTTTACGGTAAAAATCAATTGGTGTCAAATTTGGGAATGATGATCACACTATCTTATGGCGCGTCTATGCTACGCGAACCGAGCAAGAGCTGAACCACGAACGAACGGAATTCGTTCTTTGTTCGCGATGCCCAGTGATGTGGACGTTATGGTGCGTCCATTACATGAAGCGAGCACGAGCCGAGCAACGAACGTACAGGATTCGTTCATTTTTTTTGAACAAATTTGATTGTAATATACGGAATCCAGTGAAAAAGATTCACTATTATCTATCAGATTACACACTAAATTGATAAAAATTACGCATACTGGGGACAGTATAAAATGTTGCCAAAATCTACATAAGTAGCATTGTAAGTACAGTGAGCCACATCGAGAGACAATGCGTTTGACCCTTGCACTCTTAGCGCTTGTGGCGGCGGCGGCAGCCCTGCCCGCAGAGTTGCCCGAGCCCGGACAACTGGCCCTGGTCTTCAACGAAGACGACTTTGAAGATTACCTCGACGCTTGGCTCGAGGTTGAGGAGCGCAAGTGGAGCAATGAAACAGCCAATACTGACGCTGGTGCTCGTAGCGGTAACTATTATGACCATTTAATTAAGAACTCGTTAGATGCCCAGTTAAGAAAATTTATTTTTTGAAAATCCAAGTAAGACTAAGTTTCTATCAAAATCAGCCCCGAGACGCCTAGCATTTTTCGCTATTCCCTATAGTTACTTTAGGAATTTACTTTATCCATAACAAGTTGAAAAGTTAACTCTGTATTTTGACCATTTCAGATATCTGTGGATACATATTCCTACAAATATTATTGGGAATTTGATTTCATTCGGATAGAAATATAATAAACATTATACTCCGATATAAAATATGATCATTATCTGTCTGCCCTGTTCCAATTTATTCAGCGTGTATGTTGCTTATGAGTATCTTCCGTTGGACATTTATATCCATCGTAGAAGCATTAATTTCTTTCTTTTCTTATCATAAAATGTTACTTTTATTGTTTCTTTTTTCTGAATTACTGAATAATAAATGTCCTTTTCAGGTTGCACGATCAGAGTGAACGGTGACTTAGGACAGCCTCAACCTGTGTACCTGAACAGGAACAACTATGCTGTTCCGAGGGGGACCACCGGTCAAATTGTATTGAACACTGGTGAGCAGGTCGTCGTCGCCTGCACTGGCTCCGGCCGGCTCATCACACATCCCAACATCGCAGCATCAGTTGCTACTGCTGTAAGTGGCAGACTCATCTAAGCTAGTGACACGCTATGTTGGCAGTATAGTAAAATCGAAAATTTCCTAACAATATTTTATGATCCAAATACTTATTTCTTTGGGCTTCTTTGACTCTCACCAATGTGATGATTTGACTGAAAGTGGTGTAAGCGATACCTTTAAAAGAGCAAGTTCTCGAGTGGCGCTACGAATACACCGGCAACTTGACGGTGATAGCCAGCCAGGTGCTGCTAACATCTCAAATATTAGACCAATTAAAGTATTACCAAATTTGGGTATAGAACGTATTAGAAAATGATTACGTTGTTATGTTTCGAGAACGAGTTCTATATTCAACAGACGTATGTTTGCTTGTACAGACTGCAACATGTGTATCCGGCTCACTAGTATCTGGTGCTGGCTGGTTGAACGGAAACCGAGAGTTCGGTCAGCTCACTTGCTCTGCTCACTCATACCACAATGCTGAAGGCACTTCAACCAGATGTTGGAACAATAACTTAGTTATTCGGTATTTATGATTTTAATATTATTGATTGTTTTTATTATAGCTAGCTATGTTAGTATGTTTGGTTTTCAAACCATGTGTTGTATATATTGAATTGGCATCTGGGGCCATCCTCAAATTTGGATATCCTAAATGACTAAAGATGGGTTTGCCATGTTTGGGTTCAATTTTTTTTTTGTTTTCTGTTGCAATGCTCCATGCTCTTTACTTGATATTAAAGCCAGGATCTAACTCATCAACGTAAGCATTTCCATTTTTATTTTATTGTTTTTAAATTTTGATAAAAGCTTGTCGTGAAAAAGTTGTAGTTCACTCGTATAAAAATAGCAAAATTATGTGTGTAGGGGCGTAAACCCTACATTGTGGTGATATGAATTCAGTGTGGGCTGATGGCCTCACACTGATGATGTTGTGCTACATGATGATGATGATGGGAGGCGGCTCCCGGGAGTGATAAATAAAACCACCTCGTGCGAGTGCTGTAGCGAGCGACACTAATTTATTTATTGCTTTGATATAATAGTTTCACCATTCGGTACAAAAATGCAAGCTTGGCAGTTTGCGGCATACATAAATTATCTATATGAAAATAAATAACCATGTACGGTTGCCCGTACAATGTGCCCTACATAAAAGTTAGAAGTGTTTTCACCCGTTATTTTTATGTCTAGTGGGTACTAAAAATATCGCGAATTTGTTTTGTTGTTTTTGTGACCTAGTGTGTATTGTATGTATATATGAAAAGCTAAATATTAATTATGTACTTCATTTTTTCCAGAGTTGGTTTCATCGTCAATAATGTTTTCTACCCTAAGTACTGGTCTTGCTTCGACCAGAACCGTTTGGAAGTACTATACGTATGGTATGAACAGAATCCTGAAAATGCTGTGCACCAAACTGGCGTTGACAGGCCTAGTTGGTTAGGTGAGACCATTTCTAATGATGTTTATTTGGATGCATAACATGTAATTATATTAACTTTTATTCATTTGTGATTCATGTATTTCAGCCGGCACCTTCTACCCCGGTGTAGCCGTAAACACAATGTACACTCAGGTCCAACAGAAGCTTACAATTGCTAGTCTGGTGGGTAGTGCCTTAGCCGACAAATACGTAACTAATACTCAGTTTTTGGCTCGTGGACATTTGGCCGCTAAGACTGATTTCATTTACGCGACTGGCCAGCGTGCTACATTCTACTTCATCAACGCTGCTCCTCAGTGGCAGCCATTCAACGCTGGTAACTGGAACTGGCTTGAGCAGGTACGTGTATCGACTCTATTGTTATCATTATTGTCTTTAACGCAGTAAATTTGATTATTATGATCAACATTTTAAATATTATTTAAAGAATCTCCGTGCACGTATTGGTGCTGCTGGTTATCACACCACGGTCTACACTGGCACCTTCGGCGTGTCACAGCTGCGTGACCAGAACAATCGTTTGGTTGATATTTACCTTCATCGCGACGCCAACAACAACCCACAACTGCCTGTGCCTCTTTACTACTACAAGGTATGTGCATATGCAAGGCTGCAGTTGAATTGAGACGTGCCGTGCATATTCTTGCTTGTACGGTCAACATCTTTATCTTAGACATTGATTTATCGAACTTTAAGTCTCTCCAAAATTAAAACAGGGCTAGACAGAATACACGGTCTTCCATTTATGGTATCTATAGGATCAACATTCATAATTGTCTTACTTGCAGGTCGTGTATGATGCATCCAGACGTTTAGGAACAGCATTCGTGAGTATCAACAACCCCTACTACACAGAATCTGAGGCCCGTGCTCTTACCTTCTGCACAGACCGCTGCCGCAACAACAATGCCTTCAGCTGGCTCAGGTGGCAACCCGACCGCATTGACGTCGGTTACAGTTTCTGCTGCACCGTCGATGACTTTAGAAGAGTTGTGCCTCATCTACCAGCGTTCACTGTTAACGGCCTTTTGGCTTAAAATGTATATTTTTAATGAAACATAATATCTCAATACGCCAACAATGTGAATTAAATCAATAATTTTATTTATCAAAAATATATTATCGATTTTATCTGATTTTATTTTTAAGACAGCTAAGTACTGACGTGCTTATGTTTTCAATATATTTATTTACCTTCTATAAAAATATCTTTTACATTTACCGTTAGTTTATAAGGAAAATTCTTCTAACTGTGAAAATGCTGCATTCAAGACTGTTTTTCAAAAATTAAGGACGACGCTCAATAGGTATATTTCCGAGCACCTATATACATCATCTTTTAAATAAGTAATTTGATCATTCGATGGATGGTATTGTGTAGTTGCTCACTCCATACGTATATACCTACATTAATAATTTGTTCATAAACTAATTCGGTTCGTAAACTTACTGCTGTAACTATGTACTTACAATAGCATTGGGAACGAACTTATCCATTCGGATACATGAATATTTAATTGATCAGCAACTTACTTACCTGTGGAGGACAAGTTTCATGGTTTAAGGGTTAAAGATGAAATTATTCTTGTTGTAATTTTCCCTTCGTCCATGCTAACATCAAAACACCTACTTAATACCTTCAGGAACCATTAGAAAATCGAACCTTTTAGTAAAGAAACATCATTTATGAAAATGAAATACTTTCTTCCTTTCAGCAGGTTCAGTTCCGTGCAAAAATAAGACGTTTTCTTTCGATAGGGTTTTATAGCTTGGTTGAAAGTACCTGTCGCAGAAGCAATTCGAACTAATTTGAACCTTAAATACACGATTTGACAGGTATTTTCAACCAACTCTATAAAACTCTATGGAAAGAAAACGTCTCATTACTAAGGAATCCTGAAATTTATCTCTATTGTCGCAGCGATTTTTGAATGAATTTGCTGATATTGAACAGCTTTATGTACATCTCCATATATTATTATATCCTCAATTCTAAATAGTTCATTGCCCTAACGCTGCTTTGTTTGATTCTATGTATACAAAACTAAACTTTATCATAACAACTATAGCTATTTTATCATACGTTTCAATGGTGTTTTACTGAGAAGCTTGCTCTCTGGTGAACATTTTGGATGCATGGCCAACTTTAATTTGTGCTTATAGGTACGTTATTTTGCTATGAGTAGTTTATTTTATAGATACTGCTATTCGTAGTCTTTAACGACGACATAAACCACGTCGTTAACTAAATATAAGATAGAATCCCATGGTACCCAAGTCATTTTCGTAGAAATAAAACGCGGGGAAGCGAGAATTGTCAACGTAGCATTCGTAAGGGAGGCACCTTCAATTCTGTTACAAATTGTCTAGTAGTATCAAATATCTGAAATATATTTCGGAACTTATTATTTATTATGATGTTGAGGTAATAAAAATGAGAGTGTGATGTGATATGCGATGGTTACACGTGATAAAAATTAGTAATAAAACCTCTCGCAACAGCTAGATAACATTTTACGGGTAGTCGATGAGATTTAATAACAGAAAACTGGTGGGAGCGGAGCGGAGCGGGCGCAGCCCATCCCTAAACGTGTCACACATAACATGCCACATATTCGACGGATTGCCGTTGCCGAGCAAATCTAATAAACAGACCTGTAAAAAAAAAAAAAGTAATAAAACCCAAAATTATACCAAATATTGCGGGAATTGACGCAATGTGAGGGTTTTGCTAGCTTTTCATATCTCAGAGTGAAGGCAAAGATATTACAAACTCTAGGTAAGTTTGCGCCTGTCTAGTTTGCCGATAGCTCCGTATTTCTTTCATCTTTTTTTAATTATTATTAAGAGAGTGGGACATAACCAAGTTATAATCTTAAAATGTTCACACATTTTAAATATTTCAAAAGATACCTTTCTGCAACATTATCACCGTTCAGGTTAATTCAGCTGCTCGGTTTCGGTTCCGTTTCGGGTGACGAACCATTTGAGAAGTCTACCGACTGGTATGGTTGGGTTCTATATTTTACTATATTAGACTATATGCAGTTATTAACCATCCCTTATTTACTGAAAAGAAGTTGGCTTAAACAAGCTAAATCTGTATTTACAACGTTGGTAAACTTGGTAATTACCACAAAATTAATTAAAACACTTTCTCCAATGGCCGCCATTATTACAATTATCCTTTTCTGGTGTTGCCATTCCTCGATATTCAAATACACCATATCAAAATAAACCGTTTTACACTTTCATAATAAATAATGCTGACAATTAATTATAATTAATCAATATTCAATGGTATGAAATTAAATAATATAATGTTAATGCTAACAGACGGCCGTCCTGTTTAACGGAATGTCCCTGTTCCGTTTCGGCCATTCGTATACTGTATGTCTAATATTTTTTTTGCATTATGTGATATCACCATGTTTTATCATTTTATACTATTTTAGAGGTCGCCATACTCGCCATGAGTCGATTCGACTATATTGAGTTTTTAGTGATCACCGCATACAGCGGCATGTTTCACTTATGAGTTTTTGGTGATCACTGCATACAGCAGCATGTTTCACAGGAGGTTTGAGTGATCACCACATATAGCAGCATGTTTCACTTACGAGTTGTTAGTGATCACCGCATTTAGCAGCATATTTCACTTACGAGTTTTTAGTGATCACCGCATATAGCAGCATGTTTCACTTACGAGTTTTTAGTGATCACAGCATATAGCTGCATGTTTCACTTAGGAGTTTTTAGTGATCACCGCATATAGCAGCATGTTTCACTTACGAGTTGTTAGTGATCACCGCATATAGCAGCATGTTTCACTTACGAGTTGTTAGTGATCACCGCATATAGCAGCATGTTTCACTTACGAGTTTTTAGTGATCACCGCATATAGCAGCATGTTTCACTTACGAGTTGTTAGTGATCACAGCATATAGCAGCATGTTTCACTTACGAGTTGTTAGTGATCACCGCATATAGCAGCATGTTTCACTTACGAGTTTTTAGTGATCACCGCATATAGCAGCATGTTTCACTTACGAGTTGTTAGTGATCACCGCATATAGCAGCATGTTTCACTTACGAGTTGTTAGTGATCACCGCATATAGCAGCATGTTTCACTTAGGAGTTTTTAGTGATCACCGCATATAGCAGCATGTTTCACTTACGAGTTGTTAGTGATCACCGCATATAGCAGCATGTTTCACTTACGAGTTGTTAGTGATCACCGCATATAGCAGCATGTTTCACTTACGAGTTGTTAGTGATCACCGCATATAGCAGCATGTTTCACTTAGGAGTTTCAGTGATAAAAGATAGGTATCTCTAGATATTTCAATAATTATTTTTCGTTGTCACTTGAATAATCCATATTACATTTCGTTATTACATTTAATGTTAATATAACTTTTTTTTTTTTATGTAGAATGATTCTATTATCAACCTTTTATTTACATAAACAACTGTTTACTTAAGATATATCTAAGAATCTTTGTTAGTGGCATCGTACTAGCCATAGTTGATTATCCGTCACGAGCAAGACACACAAAATACAAAATAAAAAAAATACATACTGGTGAGCTGATTTCTCAATCCCTCTTCTGATATATTAACCATCCCTTATTTACTGAAAAGAAGTTGGCTTAAATAAGCTAAATCTGTATTTACAACGTTGGTAAACTTGGTAATTACCACAAAATTAATAAAAACACTTTCTCCAATGGCCGCCATTATTACAATTATCCTTTTCTGGTGTTGCCATTCCTCGATATTCAAATACACCATATCAAAATAAACCGTTTTACACTTTCATAATAAATAATGCTGACAATTAATTATAATTAATCAATATTCAATGGTATGAAATTAAATAATATAATGTTAATGCTAACACAGTCGATCGGAATACGATATCGCGGTAAACTGCGTCAAAACAGCATCAGTACCTACAAATACAACGAAGAAGTCGGTAAACAAGCGTACGGCCCGTCGCCCGTCTGATGATAAGCGGTTACCGTAGCCATATGGACGCTTGCAAAACATGAAAATCACTCACGCGTTACCCTTCCCCCTCCTCAATGAGTTCTGGCGACCAAAATGATCCTTAACACATGCTCCGGCTTGGCTTGGACACCAGTTTCTCTTAAAAACTTTAAACTGTCATGTTTATTGTGTAAATATTAAATATTGTGTAAAGTTTGTAAGGAGAAAGAAATTTTTTTTTTATTATTATTTATTTAATGATCTTATTTAATTAATTACCGATCGGAATGGAAAACGAGTAGGAAAACTTAAACCGTAGTAGGTAGGTACTTAAACTGTAACTAAGTATGAGTTTTTAGAGGAAGGAGGAGGGTGTGAGTGGGTGTGACTAATTCTCTCCTTTCAATGAATGTTGATGGTGCGAAAAATCACGGAGAAAAATTAGTATTGGTGTTTGCCTCAGAAATTTCTTTTTGTTTGCCTAAGAAAGTTCTTGCAACAAAATCAGACTATAACGGCTTGCATTTTTGATAAATAGGTAGAGGTATCAGTAGGAATATGGAGATCTAGTTTTTGAGTTGCCGAATCCACATAACAAAGACAAAAACACCTGTATGGTTTTTCCGGGCTAAAGAAAGTGTGATGGCAAAAAACCAGGATATAAACTAACTTCTTGCAAAATTACTTTTTTTATAATTAAGTTGAGCGCATTTAATCCCTATAACTTTTGAAACTAGGCAAACTCATGTTGACTTAATAAAACTGTAATATTTATAGTATAGGTTGGCCGAGTTTATAACATATGCTAATTAGACCAAATAAATTGTATGAACAAGAAAAACATAGCCAGGTATAAGACTAGACAAAAATTTATGTTAGGGATTTGTATGGGAAAATATAAAATTAATCTTGAGTTAAGTACTTATATTTTTAGATATAGATAAATGGATTTCCTGTTGTAAAAACTGATTTTGAAGCCGATTAATGCCTATATATTGATAAAATATAGTTTAAAACATTCCAATGAAAAAGTACGTATTTAGCTGTAAAAAGAATAAATTATGTGGGCAATTTAATACTTCATTCACATCATTTGCTCACAGAAGAACTGACAATGTCTATAACACTCTTTTCTAGTTTTATTTGCTCGATCTTAATTATTTTCAGTCAATAACGAAATGATACATAAGCACCCGGGTTGATCTTCGAAAATAACATTGACTCACGACTAAAATGTCTATGCGTCTCTTTCTCTCTCGCAAAGTGTCATAAGGATTGTCATATTTCGTTTCCATGCTATGTAGGTCATGTAGGTCTAGTTAGCGTAGGTCGGTAGAAATCCTAAGTCTATGACTTAGACAAATCTAGTGCTATAGGGTAACTTCATTTCACTTTATGAGTGCAAACTGAGTAAAAAAAAATGCATTTATTTTCAGACAACAGGGTCCTTAGATTGTTAGTAAAGGGATAGTAACTTGAACGATTTAACGTTAGTAAATATACAAATCTTAAGAGCTACGTTCGTGCGAATTTAAAACATGAAAACAATAGAAAAATTGACAGCCTAAAGTAGGCCCATCTGACCTCACAGCAAACACATTCAGAATGCTGTTGGTGCTCCCTCTCAACCTGTATAAAATAGAGGCCACTTTTTTGCGCATTAAGCGAAAAAATCGTCCGTATGCGCATCCGCAAACATGCCTGAAGCACTACAGTAAGGAGGAAGCCTCAACAGCACCCTGAAGGCATTATTATATTGGATACGCAGTGTTGTATGCTTTTTGGGTATAATTAGCCCATAGGCTGCTGGAGTAAAATGTTTGGCAATATGCCTTGAAAAGTGTGATCTTGACATTGACTGAGCAACCAGCAAACCTACGGGCCAGCATATTTGCCCGCACTGCCAACGCTCTGCGCTCCCTTTCTATATCACAATCATCTTTGAGGTCTTCAGTCACAATATGACCTAAATATTTAAATTGGGAAACTTTTTGCAATAGTATACATTTACATATAGTATGTAAATGGCTTTCACTTTGGCTTTAAATGATTAGCAGTTATTATTGGGTAGGTGACAGGAATTTAAGTACAAAAACTAAAAGGATATTTTATTATTATCACAATGTACTACACGTCGAATCAGTCCATTTCCGGTTTCTAGTGTATGTACCTGGGTAGGTATACTTCGCCATTTCCGAATAGATAGACGAACAAATTTCAAGTACCTAGCTAATTTGTTTAGTATAGACCAACTACTAAAACTAGTGTTTTTAACAACGGGGCCCAAGTCTGCTATTTCATTTGTGTTCCAATGAACTTTCAGTGGTGTCAAAATTGTGACGTTTTACGGTTTTGGTACCTAGTCTACAACACAACAGCGTCATAATGGCGCCATTTGACACCAGTGAAAGTTTATTGGAACACAATTGAAATAGCAGACTTGGGTTCCAGCTGTTACGATTTTATTTCGTTACTTTGTTGCAATCAGTTCCATTTAAAATCTATTTAAATTAAAGTATGTATTTAGCTTGTTTTATTCCTTACAGTCTTTGTGTATTTCTGTTGACAAAAAGTATATTTAAATAAAATAGAAACAAAGTTACCTGACCAAAAGCACTGTGTATCAGTCAGTCTGGCGCAATGAAAGTGAAAAAACGATAACATACACAACTATGAGAAAATTGCGCTTTTGATATGTAGCAGCACTTTGTCCTGGGTTAGTGTTCGCAGAGCCACATAATGCATACTAAAACGATATTTGAGATAGGTAAACAAATAAAACGCCATTTCATTTCGTATATTAATTTTTTTTTCAGTGTAATTCATTCAAATAATTTTATTTAAAATAGTGACTTTATTGAGTGCAAAAATAAGTATGTACTTACAATGAAATCGAGTGCTCTCAAAACACTATAAATTTAATTATTTAAAAAGGAAATATTTCGAACCTATTATTACGGATATTATAATGGATATAAATTTAATATTTATTTGTTGTTGTTTAATGAAATGCAAGTTTCAGTAGGTATAGGTACGTGGAGTAATTATAACCTGAAACATTATTTTATAATAAACTATAATATTAATAATGTTTCTTATTTACGTTAGGCACATACTCATATGAAACATAGGTTTAACCGGACCAAAGCTTGTCTAATTCAGGGAATTAGAAAAATTACTCATTCAAATAGCTGCATGATTATGAGTCGAGTAATACGAGGTCTTTTTACGACGAAATGTTCTATGGACGAATATATCGTTCTAGGCCAATGCCTACGATATATTGATTTTGTTGACATTTTAAATATACGAGGACATTTATTATTTATATACTTACAGTAAACAGGAAAGTACACTGCTGAGCTGTCTAACGACGAGATTATAATTGACGAAAATGGGTTGAATTTATTAAGAAAATTTACCATCTTTGAGGTATTTTTCCTGGTCTTATGGGATAGCCTAATACATTGTGGTCCCTATTACACTACACAACACTTAAGTGTCATATTACTTTAGACTGGCTTAGATAAATTACACTAAACAAATATTTAGTCGCATTAGAAAGACAGTTCAGCGTTTAATTTTTATATAGATAAAATATATTTTTCTAATGTATTTTGGAGATATATTTTAATACAAATAACTATGCAAAGAATGGAAATAAATAATACATAAAAGATAATCAAGTAAACTAATACGCAACTAGTATAATAATATACCAATATGAACTTTCATAACTGTAATAGCGAACATTCGATTCGACGTAGAATACCTAATTAGTATTACTTTATGCCGTGCCGAGTGTATTCAAGGGTAAAAGTACAGACGAAGTAAAAGAAATACTGAAAAGAAAAGAACTCGTTGAAATTATGAAACAATTGTAATTAGTTTATGTACGGTCGAGTGAGATACTTTTAACTTGAGGAAATATTAAAATAGACTGAATAAAATTTAATATTTGAACACAACATTTTATAAAGGAATTTGAACTTAATCCGTAATATGGTAATATGGAGTAGGTATATTATTGTAATGCAGCAGTGTATAATAATATTGTAACAATATTCACTCATAGGTACATGTAAATATAACTCGGTTCATGCAGCTATTTGAGTAGGCCATTACGGTGAATAATTAAACCTCATCGTGAGTAAGTACTTAACAGGAAATAAGAAATTGTATATTGTAACATACATTTTACGGGTGTCATACCTACGCGCAATTAGAAAACTAGTACGAAAATCAAACATACCTAGCCAGTCTGTTATCCTTAAGATTAAGAATCAGTACCGAGGCGGGAATTTTTTTCGAGTTTTTTTTTTTACTTTCGTAGAACAATATGGATATATGTTTCAGTGATTTATAGACCGTAAAAGTTCATTTGGCACATTCTAGTATGAATATTTTTTGTATAATATGAGCCATTTATCGACCGTAGAAGTTCATTTGGCACATTCTAGTATGAATATTTTTTGTATAATATGAGCCATATTTGAAAGTTTCTCACGGTTTCTCTAAAAACCGTAAAACTGACTATTTTGGGAAATGTACAACAATCTTAAATAAAAAGTATCAATTCTACAATATGCAAAATGAACTACTACGGTCGCTAATCACTGAAATATCTATCCATTTTGTTCTACGTAGGTAAAAAATAATAAAAACTCGAAAAATATCAAATTTCCCGCCTCGGTACTGAGTTTAGCCTTAAATTAGACAATTTTATTACGACTGCGTCTCCGTTTATAGGATAGATATACAAATATAATAGGTATATCGGACATTTTAAGATTAACGTATATTCAATAGAAGTCATCATATCCATGAAATAAAAGCATTTTAATGGAGGAACTTGATATAAGTACTTACCTACTAATACAGTACACAGTTACAGTAATTTTTTAAACCTACATGTTTTGGCGGTTTCCGTATTAGATTTCGTAGTACGCATAGCTATGACGTCACCCGTCAAGTACAAGGATTATTATTATTATTGATTTGTTGTCTTTTACAAATATCGTTCAATTTTATTTGTTACACACTTGAAAAAACACATAGTCATTCGAAAACATTTTATCAGTCACTCGCACACGTAAAAGGAACAAAAATGTCTCATCATAATTAATAAATAACACGCAAATTGCATTGGTATTTTTAAAATAATTCAGATATAAAGTATTTAAATTAATATGTAAATTGATAGGTATCTTTATTTTATAACGATAAGGTAATTAGGTACACATCAACAACGTCATACAATAAATTATTCGAAAACAATACAATGCATAATCAACATTTACAATAAATTAATTATTTTAATCAACAAGTTTTTTTTTAGTAATAATACTTAGAATTTTGGTGCTTTTAGCTAACACAACACATTTATAAAAAGAGATTTCGTGGTTAATAGGTACCCAAGGTATGTATGTACTTTTCATATATTTCATGGCATTTCTAAAAATAATAAATAGTCATAATATTAACATAGTTATTCGATCATATATTGCGATACTTGGTTACTTGCTACATCAATAACGTGATATATTATTATATGTAGCTAGGTACTTATTATTAATATTGTGATACAATACAAATAATTATAGAATCGTAATAAGACTCAATTTATATTGTCGCGAAACGAAAGGGAAGCGAATTTTTGTAACGAAATTGTACATACCTAGCATAGTGCATTTTATGTAAATTGTATAATATACAAACTAAATACGAGCCAAAAAGCGAGGAATTCTCGAGAATGCACGAGGATTCCGCGGAATACGATACAATTAAGTTACAAAAAAAAAGCTTCACTTCCATTCTGTGGCAATTTAAATAGAGCCTTGAAGAGTACGTCTCAGTTTTATAGTAGGTATCATGAGGATATTCTTTCTCATCTCGGGAATTTCTCTGAAGCATTCTATTTATTTATTTTATAAACAAAATCCTTCGTTATTTAATAACATAATAATAAGATAACGCTTAAGGTGTCGATCCCACAGCGAGCGGTCTAGAGTTCTACGTGCATCCTCCTCATTCCGCCGCGGTATGGCCGCGGTCGCGTGTGCTTTGATCAAAAACGACGCATAGAATACAGTCACAATCTGACCTCAGAACTCTAGACCGCTCGCTGTGGGATCGGCGCCTTACATTTTAATTAATATAAAACCTATTTATTATTTAGGTACTATACAGAATGAAGCAAAATGTTGGGGATTTACGGTCTTAGTAAACTGTTGGTACATTTTGAAGGTAAATAATGCCCTATAGTGGGATGAGAACACCCTAACTACTTAATTCAGATTATGCGGTAGTCACATTTGCGCCCCAAAATTTTACACCACCCTGTACGGGATAAAACTACGAGAAACTCAACAACTAAGTATAACTAGATACCTATAAAAAGCAACACTGACTAGCTTCATCTCACTGTATTGTACTTTAAAAGTAAATCAAAAGAGATACCAGTAAATGTTGCCATATCTATGTTAAAGAATAATGAAATGGAATGCTGCCTGTTTTATATACATATATTTATTAAAACTTGACTGTATGAGGGTTGAATTTAGTAAAATCATCCAAATATAGTAGCATACTTCAACTATGAATTCATACACGTTATCGCACACAATATGTAAAAGGCATTTTACAAAAGTTTCTCATAATAAATATATAAATAGGTATGTACATAATAAGGTGTAGACGATACAAATATATTGGGATCCACTCAATCAGAAAGAAAATTCTTAATTCAGTGCTTGTCTAACCTAGTGATAATAATTTCCATATAAGATAGAAGTTGGTCGCGAAATATGCTAATTGTAGTTAAGAGATATAGGTATAATACAATACCCGAATGAAGGCCTCCAATGCAGTATATACATACAAAGATTATAATTATCTCATAGGAAAAGTATCACTAACATATTTTATGATTAAATTGGCATATGGTGTAGGTATCACTCAACTCTGTTAGACAAAACTACATAGGGATCTTTGCCTTTATCATTAATATCAAAATAGGTACAGCAGGGTGTTTCATAATAAGGTACCTACTCAATGAGAATATTAAAAAGCATTTTGCGATCCTACACATTATTTTAAATCAGAAAAATACTATCCTTATATACTTAAATCTTAATAAGTACTACATGAGATAGATTAATCAATTTAGATTTTTAATATAACGTTCATTTTTGTCAACGGAATGAGCACTAGTGGGTAGATTTTTGTGAACTCCGCAATTACAAATGCTACGCATTGGTATACTCTACTTTTGTATAACAATAATAAAATTCGTTACTTTAATCGATCGCAAAAAGAGGTCACACGACGCGACAGTAATCGTCGACAAAACTTGAAGACAATACTTCAACACAATTATATCTACTTCTAATAGGTGTAAACGTCTATCTACATTAACAAATTAAGAAACTCACGAAACAGTTTTAGGTATATGGTGTACATCGTTCTTACGATAAAAATGAACTTACTTTTTACATTATGACCAAAATTCTCACAGCTTTGTCTTTCATTGTTCGCTTGTCAGCGAGTAGTACGAGTAAATTCGTTAAACACTAGACTATAAGGTATATCTATATGTAAAGGTATTTTAGTCGTATATAACACTAACGATACCGATCCGTACGAGTTCGATCGCACAAATCAATAAGAGATGGTCAGACATCAAGCAAGTATTGGACAATGAGGACGCGCAGGGACTCTCCAACGATTAAAAGATAATATAACAAACACAAGAAACGCGACCGCCGAGCCCTCTTCAACAGTCAAACATGTTTTTACAGCAATATCGAATCACTCGAAACAATAAGATATGGAGAAACGACAAGAATAGTGAATAATGATAACATTACAAGCGATGCGTTTATTTATTACATTTAGTATTAGAACATCGTACTATGAGATCATAACAAAGATAACACTGATCATATCAGTAATATAACGAATCACCACAATAACACGGAATTTTAGTCTTAGAAGTTATTATATTATTGCCACAGATACGAGTAGGTATTACACATGATTTACTAAAAAAACATTCAACAAAATACACAAAATGCATGAAAATTTAACATATTAAGTAATTAGGCCTGGTAAGTTGATGAATATAGTAGGTACCTACAACTTAGAATCAACGATCATGTAGGCGGCTATTCATTCACCAAGAAGTACGGTTGCTTACGCACAAAATATTACACCAAATAATAATGTTACCATCAAGAAAGCGACATTCTCAATAAGAAAGACAGTAAAGAGATATTACAAAAAATCACTCTCTCTTTCTCAAAACCCAGACACACTCACACACAATGTCTTAGACGACCTATAAAGTTCTATTCCTACAAAGACAAGATAGGTCCCAGATTCAATTTGGAGTTTTGCACTCCTTTTGGTAGTATTATTTTAAAATCAAAATAGGCAAGGGTTTTATTGAATAATTCCTATTGCCTATATTATATTTTTATCGCATCGTTTACTTACTACGTCTTTTATCTATGTATTCTTTTGTGTTACCATAATTTTTATGCATATCATTTTTTTTTCCATAACTCTCTTCAAGTTATGGAAATACCAAGCACGTCGATAATGGATTGATATTGCGTAAACTGAGCTACAAGACAGCGTGTCAGTAAACTTTTCGCAATAAGCATAATGGATCTGTACTTTCGGTATTATTATATCCCTCAGAAATATGAAATAAAGATATCTAACAATTAACAATAAGAGGTCGACCGACACACTACCGTCTAAATTGACATCTGTTGTCGTTATGAACACCTTTCGTATTAATAAAGTTGTGTAGCCGTTCAAGCCAATATTAATGTTACGGCATTTGCGACGCGACGGTAGCGTTCCTTTACTTTTTTATTTATTTCAATAAGGAAATATCTTATAATTAAAAGCAGTTTCAAATTAAATGTTATTAGTTGATATAATTCTGCTCCGCAGATACGATGCACATTAGTAATGAGGCCTAGACTTAGTCGTCACACACAATTTAGGTATTGAAAGAATTTTACAAAATATTTTAAGTGCAGCGTATGTAGTCATCAATTTAACCATTTCATATGGTGTATAAAATATTGAGAATATACATAATTAAAATTTAAAAAAAACTGCGGTAAAATATTTTCAAACATCATTTTCATAAAATTACCTATCTATGTGCTTTTCATTTCGTACCCCTTATAAATGCTACGGAAAAAATAAAAACACTGACATTATCGGATCTACAAAGCCGTTTCGAATTGCTACTTCACTTTGTAAATATTTAATGTAGGTACTTACTTGAGCATGAATATTACAAGGAAATTCTTTGACCGTAACATTTATATCTGTGGAAAATTTAAAATATTCAATTAATTATTACTATTAAAAATATTATATTAATGGGAATTATAAATAGTGAAATGTTGATTAATCCTATAATAGTCACAAGATCTAAATATCACTTTGGTGTTAGAGTATATTAATATTATTCGTAATGTCATATCACCATCACCAACGTCTGACATTCCTCGCTGTGCCAAACATTATCTACAGCGACAATTGCAAACGTAGTCTTACTTTCAAACCGCCGTTTCTAGGTCTTCAGAAACTAATTGAAAGTGTTCTTGGCCTGGAATAAATGGGCATGATTAATTGTAACATTGCAAGCAAGGAAGACGTAAATTATAACAAAAAAGTAACAAAGCTGTTTGGCAATACAGTGATACGATTTGTACGGCGGATGACAATTTAGTGATGTTTGTAGTTTATGCCTCATGAATGAAACAGAAAGAATGTGCCGAATTGACCAAAACATGGCGTCATTTCAACAGAGGTAAGCAAATTTCACAATCAACATCATTTGAACACAGATGATTCGACTCGAATGGTTTGGTCAATTAGTTGTCCTATTCTCTGTTTTCCGTTCGAATACTGTGTGCTCACACATCATTGATACTAAGATCAAACCCTAACAGCGATAATGTGTCCGATATTTCATAATACTTTACTCACTCTCTAGATAAGCCGCTAGGTCATGGTCCTCAGCACGTAGAGCGAGATGCCTCGGCGTGAGTCCTGCGTGATCCTGCCGAGTTAAGGACGCTCCTCCGGCCACGAGCATGCAGCATATAGCGCGCCTCTTTTGCGCGGCTGCTTTATGCAGCGCAGTCTGTCCGCGCTCATTGTCGCGCATATTTAAAATCGCGGTCGGTGCGCATGCGATCAAATATTTTATTATCTCCTTATTGCCGTACCGAGCAGCAATGTGTAGAGCCGTCTGTCCACTCGCGTCTATCGACAGGAGAGAATAGCCCGCAGAGTGGAGTTCTTTCATCTTTAACAATATGTTTTTCCGTTATGTATTTGTCAACTTAAACATTTGTCTTTGTTATCGATTCCAATCTAAAATCCATTATTAGTTAAATTTTCAGTAAGACTAAGTTTACGTAGGCATAGTAAGTATTATAGTTCTGTATCTGCCTTCAGGTACCTATCAATTACACTATTCATAAACCATAACTTGAACGCAATTTCATTTTATAAGTCAGCTTAGGGAAGTCAGGGAGAATGTAAGAAGGTAAATATTCTCTTACCAGTTTCAAATCACCGAGTTTGGCGGCCTTGAGAAGAGCGTCAGATGTTTTTTCCAATAAATTTCTGGAACAACGTTAAACTTTTACATCGAGCTACAAGATTGCAGAAAAAATAATCAAGTTTTACAAGATAAATAATACCCATAGCCATAGATGCTCTGCCTGTTCCGCTCACTTGGCTTTATAAAATATTTTAAAAGAAGTTTTAATCTACAAGAAAACTGAAAGAAAATCTACACTAACTTAATATTATATATATCTCACCTATAGCCAAAAACTTCTTGATCAAGTCCAAACAGTTTTTCATGAATGCTGCATGCAATAGAAGAAAGAAGAGATAGAGTGCAGATTTCAGTTACGAGACAAGTGTGCGACGTGCTTTAGTAGTCATACGTGTGAGGTTAACCTACCGACGCAATCATCAAGTTATTGCACCCAACCAAATGCCCGCTAACTGTATAGTTCTAAGCGTGCTGCTTTCAAACCATTGTTAGATAAGATAGATTATTCACTAATTACTCTTTGTTACACGCACACACTTTATTTCAATGCGATTGCTTTGATATTATTTTTAAAAAGCTTTTTTTACTAGATTTGTAGCAAAAATGCATGCATTCTGTCGCAAATAGGAAAATCTAACGACAGGTAATGCCATGTAATCCCGCACTGCCCACACTTTTGGTCGAGTTGGTTTTATGGCTGTTAAGCTTGAAATATGTCTTCCTTTTCCTGCCCTGATTTTATCTGCTACCTACCAAAACTAGGTAAACGATGTCTGTAGGTACAATTTGATTCTAAAACGTAATAAAGGGTTTGATTGTTACATAATATCAAAGTAATCACTCGAAAATTACTTCTAGAACTAGCTAGACTAGATCTATAGATATGACACACACAATCACACGATAAAATTTATATATAATCTTCATACTCACGTCTTGAATCGCGCTATTGAGTCGTGTGTGGGTTGATTGTCTTTTGCTGGTGGGCTGGTGCAAAGAGGTGGTGAGTTGGACTCCTGAGTGGGTATAGTGACAACTCTTGGAGGAGCAGGTGGCGGTGTCGATTTGGGAGAGGTAGGGATTGGTGTTTTGGGGACAGGGGGAGCAGTTGTAGGTGTTGGGATGATATCAGGTATTGAAGGTGGTGGAGTCTGTGGCGTTAGCAGCTCTTCAGACGTACGAGCTGGACTCCCGAGACCAGATTCACTGCGTATAAAAAATATCATAAAGACTTAAAATAATGTTGTTAATTAATCAATTCATGTACCATCAAATGGTGATTAAGTGCGTCCAGCATCATGGCATCAAGGCCAACTATAATAAAGCAGATTTAAATTCATGTAGAGAATATCTGTAACTAGCGTATACTTTTCAATATTGATTTAGTCAATAAAAACCGCAGAGCTTTGCATGTTGAAGAGTTTGTGTTTTATTTCACTTTTTTTGTAGCGCTACTCTTTGAAAGTAGCTCAACTCAATGAGTAAAAGTAAATATCAATTAAACGAATTCTAGTCCAGTTGGTGCCTTTTGGTTCAGGGAGCTTTGCATAGCTGTATTCAGCTACATCAATTAACTGATGTAGCTTATAAAAGGTATTTATAAAAATAGCAACGAACACGAATTCCGTTTTAACTGAAACGAAAAGGCTGACATCGCTTTTCACTTAGTTGTAAATAAATATAGTGAGGGAACAGACGTCTCCTTCCACCTATCCATCCATGTAGGTAGAGATGTTAATAAATTGATGGAATATCAGCCATTAAATTAAACGAACATATTTTAATAATGTAAAGATAGCATTTAAATTAAAGTGTACAAAATGTGAATGATTCAAATAAATGATTGATATAAGTACGACGGGCCGTGGTGGAGGTTATATACCCTGACATGTCATAGGTTCAACATGTGCATATATTTTTGTTCGGGGTCTGTGTCCTCTTAAAATATAGCTTTACTATATATATAGCTATACTTTGTAATATAGGCAGTCACAGAGTTTAAATAAAGCTCTAGCGAGCTTATTGCTGTACTCGAACTAGCTCGTTGCTATCGCGTATCATATGTCAGAGAAGCACGTGACGTGTCACATCTACCGTATAATTTGAGCACGTTATACAAAACATCGGCTGCATATCAACTATCTAAAAGATACCGAGTGGGACTCTTTGAGTAAGCTTATCGCTGACTTTTATAGAATTTGACTTACCTAGCATGCGACTCGGGAACGTCAAGTGAAACTCCAGCGCTTGGCGTGTCGACACTCTGCGAGATATCTAGTGACACGGAGAGACCCGTGGTAGTGTCGAGTGAGACTGAGGCAGCGGTTCGCTCGAGAGAGCCCGTCGCCGTCGTGTCCGGATGCGCCGTTGACTCCGTGTCTGGCGTCAGCGGCACCGCGTCCAGTATGTATATATTCTCATGCCCAATATCTGTAGGATAGTGGAGATTCTCCTGTGCTTTGTCGATGCGGAAGAAACGCTCCGCTGTTACGGCTGAAATATAACTCACTTTATTAACACGTGGAAGTGTTCAGAAGGAGAAATGATGGTTTTATGATTAGCAGTAGTTGTCAGTCTACAAGGTGATGTAAGGAAAAAAATGCTTATATTATTATGGGTTAACGTATCTAGTATACAATATTGAAACACTCGATATCATAAAACCAGGCAAGTGTGTTTTGGTTTCGCATATAGAGGGTTCTGTACTATAATAAGTAAACTCACAGAAAGTGGCTTTCATACTCCATTGTGTAAATTTGCTTTGGCTTTAGTTTTAGGAACAACAAACAAAATATATATTTTGTACGTACACAAGCGTCTTAACATTATTTTATTTGAATATTACCAGTTATTTTTGATACAAATACTTTTACACCCAAATTGTTGTTATGTTTTACAGAATTATATTGATGTATCTCGAAAAAGATTGTGTTAGAAGATAGACGAACGGACGAAGTTGCCATAATAACAGGCACACACTATTTTGACTATCTAGGTATGGAATCCTAAAAATGAAGTACGTAGAACTATATAGAATAACATAGTAGAATAACAATAAAGGAAAACGGTTACGAATTTCCGAGAATTTATCTTACTTGGAATAATAAAACAACAGACAGACATCTCAACCTACGTATCACTTCGTACCTACGCCTAAGGGGAGGTAAAAACACTGAACCGGAACGTAGGAATTAGTATAGGTAAAAACCGATCACGTGCAAATCGGATGGTTCCACACTGAGTTCCATATCTGCAAAATCTGGGAACCAGGACAAGAAGTATCAAAACTCGGATTTTGGAGCTTAGAACCCGGATATGCGTCAATAGTGTTTATCTTATGATATAATTTATTGTTTACAGGATATGAATAATATTATACCCAAATTACAATTATGTAATAGCGTTTTAGAGCTATTACGTAGTTATGAGTTAGAAGCATGAGACAGTCGGACGGTCTGACAAAGTTACCACAACAATAGATATGATAGACTTGTATCTTGAACTTCTTTTTTGTTACCCGTGCATGGATCGACAAACTGCGACGCATCATGAAAAAATCCTAATACAAAAAAGTAGGTATTACAAATAAATGATTATCATACGCGGTCATACGAGTTAATCCTATGTATTTTGCAAAGATGAGTAAGACAGGTATAAAGGTACGAGTACATAACAAACAATAAGCAGTGGATATGAAGCAAGGGATGTAAGAACTTACAGTCGACGAACCACCAGTCGACTAGGTTCGAGTACGCTTGAGATTCTTTGATCATGTGTTGAATGAGGGTGCGCATTTGTTCCAAGTCGGCCGCAGGGTTCACGTCTAAAGTGCCTACACGTTCCGCTGTAACGAGACAATGTTAACAACATTATGAATAAAGTGTTTAATTTAATGAATGAGAAGCGCGCTGCTTGTATCTTTACTTACATGTTTATTATTATATTAGTTTTTGCCGTATGGTTTTAACCGCGTTCCCGAGGAATCTTAATTACTTGAAATATATCTTTACTATCTTATCTAACAAAAAGAACAAATAACAATTGTAGATTTAGCAGAATGAAGAATTAAAAAAGTTCTTTTTTCATACATCCCTTAAGCTGTAAGAAAAAGGTATCCTCAAAATTTCACGTTTCAATGACCAGTGATTAAGGCGCACCTTTGATTTCACTCTCACTCTGTCTTTCTCTACTTAATTATCAGATAGCCTTTATATTTCCTTGTGAAAATTCAAAGTGTAAGTACTTGTGAAAATAGTACTTGCACTATTCTCGTTACTCTGCACCTGTGCAGGTTGGACTGAGAGAGATCGTATAATGATATACCTACGTGATATTCGAAAATAAATCGTTGTGGAAAATCTCTTTCTCTTTTGGTAAAACCTTCCAGCCTCTTATTTGGGATACAACATTGGGTATACATTATTGTGACAATATTGACAATCGTTTCTGTCGACAATCTATTACAATTCGTTGCTCAGCTGGAATTTGTGTAATAAATAGCTTAACTGGCCTGGCCATCGGCGCGGGTTTGATAGATACAAGGTCAATCGATCCTTTTAATACAAATACACAAGTAAAAATAAATGTTAATACTGATTTAGTAGGATTACCAGAAGAATTAGGGACGATATTATGCTATTATACTTATGATAAAAATACATATGAAAATTTGTTTATATGTATTAGTAACACAATCACGCTGTAGCGGCTACATGATTTGAATAAAAATGTGCACATACATAGATCATAGCTTGGAATAAATCATAGGGATTTTTCAGTTTTCATACAAACTCTTAAGAGAATGTCAATATTATTTATTAAAGGGTTTATAGTGAACCTCTACTTTTGCCACTGACATTACATAACACATTTTTTTTTTTATACCACTAAGGTGGAAAACAAGCATACGGCCCGCCTGATGGTAAGCGGTTACAGTAGCCTATGGACGCTTGCAACACCAGGGGTATCACTCGCGCGTTGCCGACCCTGAAGAAATCTCTTCACGCCCTTTTTGAAGAACCCTATGCTGTACTCCATCGGGAAAAACACTGGACAGATTATGATAATCAAAAAGTTCTAACAGGTAAACCCTAATAAATATGTCATACCTGTTTTGGCGAGTAGTTCCTTGTCGTAATGATGCCTCTCGTAATCAGCCATCGTAATGAGATTCACAGTGAGCGTTAGTTTGTCTAATATGGTTTGTCTGAAACAAAATATTCTTTGATTAATTTGCTTCTGTATCTTATTCTAAAAGTTTTCGTAAAAACAGCTAATAAATGAGGCGTAAGAAGTTTCAGATCCAGAAATATTTCCAACCAAAATTAATTCATCCATAAATTGCGTCAATTTTATACCGGACTTTAAAACTGTATTTTACTATTTTGAAGAACAATTTAATACAATTTATCTGGAGCTTTCCCAGGAAATTAAATATGATAATTTAATATCAGTACATTCAATAACATGTAACACGATGTAAGTGAACACCAACACGCCTTTTGTGTGTGTAAGCAAGTAACCAGCACCCAGATGTAGTAAATCTATATAATAATATAGTGCAGTTTGTTATAGCTGCAGAAATGTTCAGTGAAATTAACTTATGTGGCGATAACAATAGCCAATCTGGGAGCACAGTGATACATGCTCCTGCCCTCTAGAGATACTTCAAACGACCACCTAACCCAAATCTTCCACGACTTCACTACCACTGACCATCGCGTTAAGTTGCATAATTTGACCACTTACGGTGCAATGACCCTGCCAGGCTTCCTCTTGGCGAGCATGGTGGCCTGGTTGAGCCTGGACAGCGTGATGACGGACGGCTCGAGCCTGCACGCCTCGCCGTCCACTTGCATCGGTATCACCTTCGTCGTCACTATTCTGGCAGTCTTGCATTGTGTGATACAGGTGCCGTGGCCACCCGCTTGCAGAAGAGGCTAAACATTACACGCATTTTATATAACTTGTAACGGAAAGGGTATATCTATATGAAATGGGAAGACTACATCAATATATATTTACAAAAAAAATTTTGATCAAAAATACAAAATAATTTACAAAAAATTTTTTGATCAAAAATTTTTTGAATTAAAATCATAACCAACGTGTCACTCATCGCTCATTAAGGGTAATTATCTTTTCACATCCCTTGCAAATATTATTATAAAATTTACTCTTTCGCGACCTGTGCGCCTTATACCACAGAAGTCATCTACTTTTATGGATATACTCTTTCCGTTAGACGTTTTTTAATATTTCCCGAATTCCTTCCTTAATAAATGCCTTGAATACACTTACAGAGCTACTTTGCAACCTGTAGCCAATCTTTCAGGGGTACTTTTGTCCTCATACAAAAGTATGAATCGCTGCGCGATCAAAATGTATGAAAAGAGGTGATCATAATGATGAGTACAATAACCCCTGAAAATTTGGCTGGAGGTTGCACAGTAGCCCTGTGTAAGAAACCTGTATGCAAAATGTCGAGATACAGAAACCCAGCGGTTTAAGTTGTGCGTTCATATAATAATAATAAAATAATAAATCGTTTATTAACAATAAATGTAAATACCTACAGCTATTTTAGTTAGATGGAAAACATGTACAGTGAGAATAATCATCTAGTGTTAGCGACCAGGTAACCATCCACTTCTGAGCTAGGATTCAACCTGTGTTACAGATAGTAGAGAAGTCCCCAGGTCGAGACACTGACAAATTATTATGGTCTCGAACACCTGACAATATGTGTATTATAATTTTCACAATAGTTTATGTAGGCACTTATAATGTAGGTAGTACTAAGTTCCCAAACTAGGCACAACCTGTAAATTTTGGGAATTAGTTATTAAATAATATTAAAAGTAATATAATATGACATAAAATAATAAAAGTAAAATTAAAACAATATAAACTATGTTGATCAATCACAATATGAGTAATTAAACATTAAAAAGGAACTGATTGATCAAAAATTAAGATTAGGTTAGTGATAGTGTAATGTGCTCATGAGAAAGTGTTAATAATGTGTGTGTGTGTATTGATAAAGTGTGTAATTTTAGTGGTGTGTGTGTAAAGATTTGATGTTGATGCAATGTGTGGAATAATAATATTTATTTATGTGGGCATAATGAGAGATTCTGTTTCAGCGTATGTTAGCTTCATCAGCCAGTTCGAAATTTTATGCTTACATTGATGCTTTGTGAGCGGATAAATGTGCAAAAGTTTATTGATTCTGTTATAAAGGTGGCAGCTTATAACTGAAAAATGACGTTTGGCTAACATTGTTCTGTGGGGAACAGCAGAACACACCAAGTCTGACCTACGTCTACGGACGTAGATCGACTGATCAAATGGTAAAGTGGCATGTTTTCTTAGGGACGTCTGCAGCACAAAGATCTGTCTCACAGAAAGGACTGACGTGTCAGCAAATAGTGCGGAAGTAGGATATCGAAAAGGTTTCCTGGTCATGACTTTAAGGACTGCCCTTTGAGCTCTTTCCAGCTGGATCATTTTTGTTTTTGCCGCCCCACCCCATGCAGTAATGCAATATGTTAATAGCGATTGACATAACGCAAAATATACAATTTTTTGAGTATGTATCTCCAGGACATTTCTCAGACTTTTAAAGACGTATATTAATTTGCGAATACGTGCTGTAAGTGAGTCTATGTGGAGATGCCAGTTCAGAAACTGATCTAACAGAATGCCAAGGTATTTGGTGTGTATATAAATCAGTCAAGGACAAGTCTTTTTATGGATGGATCATCATCATCATCATCAGCCTATAACGTCCCACTGCTGAGCACAGGCCTCCTTTCACAAATAAGGGTGAAAGGGACTGGGCGATACTCCACCACGCGCGCCCACTGCGGATTGGTGGACGTAGGCTAGTGGTCAACCTACTGTTGGATTTTTTCAAGCCGCCTAGGAGGCATCCAACTAGCTTAACGACTATGACAATTAAGTGATAACCGGGACCAACGGCTTTACGTGCCTTCCGAAGCAAGCAAACGCTCGATTTGAAATACCACTAGGCGGTCACCCATCAAGGTACCGACCACGACAGACGTTGCTTAACTTTGCCGATCGATTAAGAACGGCTAATCATGCTACACCACGAGCGCTTCATATGCATGGATAGTAGATTATATTTCCAAATGTAGGTATACATAGGTATTTTAAATTAAAATTGGCTGTTTATTATATAATACTGAATAAACTAAGTACCTAACACCTATAAAACCAAATAAAGGTGCACAATTTCACTAAGGATAAGATATCCACAGGGATTCACCAATCTTCACCCTTGTTTCGATAGTGACATATAAATTTTGTATTTTCACGGTTCGTGCAGCTTTTTCCTGTCGCATAAACTTACATCTTTATGTAGAATAAGTTGTTTGCTAAAAGTTACGGTGTCACACATTCGGGCCATTCGTGCTTACAAACAATTGCCCAAGAAATCGATTTTGATTCGAACTTACCAATTGATATGTGGTTAATCCTACTACTTCTATTAAGCCGTCTTCAGTGGAGGGTTCGAAAGCCCCTCCTGACTTATTCCAAGGGTGAGTACCACCCCCGTAACTGTAAACATTGGAAATATTAATATTTGTAAAACGTTCATTTGTTTCCAGTATAAATACTAAACACAAACAAAAGCTAAGTTAATATAATGTATACAGCAAATAGACCTATGAAATACCAACATGGCTTGTGAATACTCTATCTATCGCAATTCATTAATTATGAAAGCTAAAACGTTGTTAATATAAGTCAACAAGTCACTTAACGACAAACATATTAATGGCAATAATTTAATGATAATATCCATTAAATGAACATCGATCTATAATCTCCACTGCAATGTATAATTTGTATAGGAATCCGTCAAACCTTGGAATGTTTAAGAAAACAATTGCGTGGACTTTGTGCTCCCTTAACACAGGAGTGAGGTCCTTTCCGTCACACTCCATTGTGACGAAATCTGCCAACCCTTTCCACTTGCGTTGCATGAGATCCTTGCCTCCAGCCGTTCCATAAAACAGCTTATTTCTTATTCGAGAGTTAAACTTCTCTGGGTGCGCCTCTGTAGATACGCAAAACTTTATGTATTCACAAAGCTGGTAATATATTCAGCTTGAAGGTAATACGTTGAACATACGGATCGATGTCGACCACAAAACTACAATACTTTAAGCCTTAGCCGACCCTACTCAATTCAGACTCATACAATAACATTAACATTTTATCTGCGTTGGTAAAATGAAAATGATTATTGAAGAATTAGGAAACATATACTATTGTAATAGAAGTTTTCATTCTCTACTTGATGTAAATTGAAATTCAAATGTGGCTATGTTTAAAATTAATTCTTATTTTACTCAGCTCAACTCACCTCTAGCTTCATGAAACTCTAGAGCAATGTGAGCATCTACACCGAATGAAAAATAATTGTTAACGACATTGAGTGGGAGCTCTGGCTTGGCATTGCTTGTGTCCTCGCCCGACGCGGCACCATTCGGTTCAACTGTCAGCTGCCACCGGTCCAACAGTACTGTGTCACTCTCTCCAATATTAGCCAGGATCTTTGATATAGGCTCGTCTTCGTAGCCCTAACAAAAAATGATTAATTACTTTCGTGTTATTAACCTTGCTACGGCTCGTAGACTCGTAGGCCTCGTAGCACGGAACCGAATATTACATTTTTTGCGCTGTGAATGTTATGAATTCCCGACAATGGTATATTGTCGGGATATAAAATATTAAGTATGTTTTATCTATCATTGTTCGTCCATTATAGGACAATTAGTATTTAGGGAAATTAGTCTTTGTTGTAATATAATTACCAAACTAAAAATACAATAAGGGACAGGCTAGATTAATTTGGATACGGATTAGACGGTTATTTCTATAAAATGTACGAATAAATTCATAAAAACCTGTAGATATTCTGTAAATATGATGAGCTCGTGTAGGTGCCGGATATTGCAAAAATCCGTTTAAATTCTTGTTTTAACTTGTTGCCCCAATGAATATTTAAAAAATCAATTTCATCTCTTTTTTATTGCCAATATAGAGTTATTTGTAATTCACAATATATGAATGAACCCTACGAGAACTCAAAATATTTACAATGAATATACAATTTTTTATTCATTTCCTAGTTATGAAACATCAATTTGTTGATTTATATACAATATAAAAAAGAGTGGAGCATGAATAACGCGAGGAATTTATAACTATTCCCTGATTCGTTTTTGAGATTAATGAAACTTATAAAGATGGTGATTGATGTGTTAAAATAAAATGACACTGTAATATCATTAAGGCAGCATTAAAGCGTTTTGACATATTTAATGACAGTTTCCAGGGTTATTCCTCTTAAATTAATGGTTGTTTAAGTACCTTACGATAGAAAATTCATAGGTACCGCTAATATTATACAGTCACCCATCAAGTTTTAACAAAAAGCTAACACAGCACGCTGACTATCAAATTTATGAAAATACTATTTATTCAAATGGGTCTCTAATTTATACCGGCTCGGAAGTTTTCTGAGTAGAGCTAGCTAGAACTCATCAATTACTCTTTTAGAAACATATTTAGATTTATAACATACAATTACATTTCTCTTCTCACTGACAATATTTGCTTTTTATGGTAGCAAAAAATATCAAACAAATCCTAACTTAATATTATAAATGCGAAAGTGAGTGTTGGTTGCTCGCAAATTATTGGTTCTAATTTCACGCAAAAATGGGTAGGTATTTAATTATGGTGATCATTTACTAATTTTGGTGATCATTTTACTATTTTTGGCAATATAAAGTAATTTTTTGACGTTACATTATACTACATCTGGTAGTTCGTTAAACATAACGTACCTACTGTCGTATAGTGACCATCAACCTTTGAGTACACGGAACCATAAAAAAGTAAGAAAGCTTGCCTATTATTCAAATATATTTTATGTATTTTTACGATGAAAAGTTAAATTACTTAAATGAACAAAATTTGAAATGTAAAGGAATGTCGGAGAAAAACTTTACGTAAATTGTTTATGTAATTTGGTTTACTATGAACTGTCTAAAACATTATAATTTCGGAAACTTTGAATTAAATATTAATATCTTTAATTTGATTATTGGAAAAGAATGAATAAATAAAATCATATTTAATTTATCAGGTTAAAATATACATTTAAAAAACCTGTTAATTATATATTTTTAAATGTTAAAGCGCATATTTATACATTAGGCCTACCTAAACAAAACAAAATACATGTATTCTGTTTTGTTATTATAACAGGTGAAGATTTCGAGATGGCATATTTTCGAAACCTATGTTGGGTTAGTCATTCTGAACAACTTTTACTATGGGACCAATAGTGAATTCTCAAAAAAATTGTTGGTATCATAGTAAAAGTTGTTCAGCATGACTAATCCAACATAGGTTTCGAAAATATGCATCTCGAAATCTCCACCCAGTATAGTTATATAGTTTATATTGATAAAATGCTTTGCAGAGAAAAAAAAATGGTTACATTGTCTATTTGACGACAAAAACTATATGACGTTGCATACCTACCTACCTAAAATTCTATCAGAAAATCATCAAAGTAAAAAGTTCTTACCCCACCCCATCCAAGTGCTCTTGCAAGATCGTTCCCAGTTCCCAGTGGCAGGACACCGACGGCGGGCCTCGTGCCGATGCGGTCGAGCACGCTCAACACCCAGCCCACAGTGCCGTCGCCGCCGCACGCTAGCACTCGCAAGTTTGGCACTTTGCGAAACAGCTCCAGACTAAAAGGGTAAATTCAAATATTATAGATTGCATGTCAATATAAAACTTTCATAAGTAATTGAATTTATTATGTACAAATCTTCATTTACTGGCCTGACCGATTGCTTTTTGGCACTAAAACCTATCCCATTTTACTTTACATTATATCACATCAAAAATGTCAAATGTCCGATTACAAAGATAAAAGGATCAAAGAGTCTGTGAGTGACTGAGAATGACGAGTCAGAAAATAAAAGCCCGCTCGTCCGCACCGAATAAAATTAGTTAACAAATTGTTAAAGATATTTAGTGACACCGCAAGGACGCGGACGGTCCCCTTATTCCCATTAGAGAATATTATTAAAGCTACAATACAAAATAAAAATGGTGCAACGGGTGAGTCTGGAGTCTGAAGATTCTAATCGTCCAGACCAATTATTAATATTGGATTCGTCAGTGTGCGCGCGGTAGTGCAGTTGCTTGTTTATTCATCGAACCATCGCTAAGGTAATACAATCTTGTCGATCTGGGACCCAATGCTCGCATCCTTCGAAATATCCTGTAAATATCCTACTATAAAATTTCGAGGGGCGGAGTCAATTCGAACGACCAAAGCTCTAGTTGACTGGTTTTCCTTTTAATTAGGCCTGGAAATTGCCAGAATAACGTAACGTGATTTAAACTGGATAAAAGTACGAATTCGTACTTTTTTCGAGCGAGCGATCAATTCAGATTGGGTGAGACTTGGCTCCTTGATATATTTTAAAGTCTGGAAAAATATTCGTTTTATAAAATATCTTAAGAAAGAGGATCATATAGAAAAAAAAGAAACAATAATATTTCACTGTAAGTTACAGAATTATGCTGCGGAAAGTCCCTTTGCACTTAAGAAAATTTCGAAAATGTATGGGCGTGTCTGATCCGACATTTCTTGTAATATTTAAGGTCTCATATAACTTACAATGCGACTGAATGCCTAAGACCCAAGGCCTAAGAGTAAAGAATAAACAACGGCAAAATGAAATTATGTTTACCCTGGTCCAGGTCCACCTTGAGTGAGATCAAACACCTGTCGTGGATTTAACAGCCACTGGAACTTCTGCAGTAGCTTAGCGCCCTGGTTGCCACCACTTTTGGGGTTAATAAACACCAGCACAGGCCTCACATTTGCTGTGGGTATTGGTTTTATCACAAACGTCCTCTGTTCATTTTTAGAATCCTTCCCTTTCTTTTTAGAAGCTGATTTCTTTTTGGGAGATTTTCTTAGGGATGATTTAAAGCTGCCTCTTTTCGGTAGTTTGACAATCCATGACGGAGGCACAATGATATTGTTTTGTAAACCTATTAACAAAAAATAATATAGGTATATTATTATATAGATAATTGAAATTCTTCTTAGAGACAGGTAAAAATTAAAATATTTAAAGTCGTACCTAATGAGCATTCTTCTCCTATTCGTTGAAGATTGAAACAAGTCTCTTTATTATGGTAGGCATCTTTGCACCACGAACAACTCAAGGCTACGATCTCTTTAGAGCTGAATGACAATTTAGCTTGCAGCGACTGTGGACAACAACCAAAACTAAAATGTTATTAGGTACTTGCCGTTACAAACAAGTATTGTGCGAATATAACCATTGTTGTGGTGCAGACTAGGTACATATATTTCTAAATTAAGCAAGCAATATTTATTTTAAGGTTAGATTTTAATTACCAACATTCCCGAAATAATCTTATCAGTAAATTGAGCAATAATTGAAAGGGTTTTATTTCATTTCATTATAAAAGATGAATTGTAAGACATAAAATAAATGGCTACAGGAATTTTATAACAAAAGATACAAATTAATAAAATTCAACTGACATAATTTATGACTACTCTTATTTCGCGGCGAGACAGCGTGAAACCATAATAGCGTTCAGAAACTCTTACAAAACCTCATAAATTCATTGAAATCTTTGTCACTTTGAAATTTTCGGAAATGTCGGGTAATATATCTCGACCTGTCTCATAGCACCTGGCCAACAGATGGCGACATGTGAGATATACGCACAGGGTCCTCAATGCCGTCACTGTCTACTGGTTTAGCCTTGTCTACTGTATCTCGCGATGGTATGCACCACCCACAGCAGCCGCGCCGCAGTGACTGTGACAACAAAACAACCATGCAACACTCATGCAATGTGAACACATCAAATGAACACGTGATGACATATATTATCAAGCAGCAATGACCATAACACAGCGAACAAAAAGTGAAAACAAATCGATGAATCATTATGTGCAAAAATAAACTATTATTTAGCAAAGTCAGATTTTACTTTTTATTACAGTATAACATAATTTCATATTCACATCTTTTATAATGTGAGCGTACATTACACATTACATCAGTGTAATCCAAAGTGTCATTTGTAGGTACTTACGGCTTCAAGCGAGATTACATTGGGAAGGGCTTTAAAACCAGCACAATATTTTTAGAAACATTCGTTCGCTACCGAACTTGAAAGTAGCTAAGTAATAAATATTTAAGCAGGAGTTTATATTGCATTTTTTTTTATACAACTTAGTCGGTAAATAAGCATACGGCCCACCTGATGGTAAGCGGTTACCGACCTTTCCCCCCTCCCCTATGAGCTCGGGCGACCTTACTCACGCGCAGGAACATAACTTTACACAAAATAAAGTTATTTGGCTGCGGTATTCTGTAAGGTGGAGGTACTTCCCCAGTCGAGCTGCTCTTTGAGCGAATAAACGCTATGCTCTATCTCTCTCTATTCTATACAAATAGGTTTAATTTTTACCTACATTATAGTCGAAAGAGCTTTTTCTTTTTACATTATTAGAAAGTTATCCTGACTAACCGAAACCGCCGAGTCAATGCCTTTTGAATTTGTTAATCTAAAGTGGTAGGAGAGTTAGAGTTTGTTAATACAAACTTAAGGAATACGTAACTTGGTATAAATAATATTGTTCAGTGAATTAATATAACGAGTATTTTGCGATACCTACCAACTAAATATTAAAATAAGTGATATTTGTTACACCAATTTTTATTTGGGTGCCGTAGTCAAACATGGAATCTGTGATAGCTTCGTTGTGTCCTGTCATGGCAATTTTATTCGGAGACTACCAGTAGCATCAAGCTAAAATGTTGCATAGATTAAAACCGTAGACTACCTCCCCCACTGTATCACTCACTACATATTTGCCAAATACAATTTTGTCAAAACTTTACATTTGACAATACGACATTTTATAGCTATTTGTAGGGCAAAGACCGAAAAAAATGAGATTTTTTATTATTGAAACATCTATCTAATATTGTAACAACTACTGACATAATTTGCCATTAAATCTTATTGTAACTTTGATTAACAATGCCCAAGAATACAATGCAATGTAGGTTGAAATGAAAAATTTATGCTTTACTTAGCTATACACGTGAGCGTGCAAAATATAAATATTCAGTCGAAACACGGGAACAAAAGTGCAGAATGTAACCTAGAAACCTTGTTTTTTACGCTCAAAATCGTGCAAGCCATACAAGCGCTGGCGATATGCTAACACGTCATTAAAAATGAAGTTTTAATTTCGCGTGAGGCTCGTGTGGCGTACGTGTCACATGCGAAGCATGTTCCAAGTATATGCAAATCATTTAAAGTTGTCAGAATGCCGCAGGTACCTACAACCGCACCGCACGAGTCGAGCTCATGGCACCACCTCTCGCTTGGGAGTCGAGAGTCGGGAGCGAGGGCGGTGGCCGCCAACTCGCAACCTACCTTCCCATCACTCATTCATGATAATTTATCCAACTGACAGATTGTAAACGTTCACGTGTGCGATTTGTATGACGAAAAAGGTATTTCCATCATTTACATTTTTATTTCCCTTGTTGGTATACCTGAATTAAATCCATTTGTCAAGGTTCTTTGTGACCCTGCTGTATTAAAAGGGTTAATTAAACATTCTTTTGTTAATAATGTCATGATATAGCTATAGTAGGTTAAGTACACACATCAGGGTCATTAGCGGCGGAAGGGGAAGGGGCTGGGGCTGGTGTCACGCGCGTCACGTTATACATAGTCCGACGTAGATAAAATAACTTGTATGTAACAGTCATAGCTCGTTTAAAAAGAATTTCCAACGCTTGTGCACTCGGTTAGGATTGTGTTTGAATTTGTACCATGATACTTACATCAAAATAATGGATCCCTTTTATTACTGTTAATATGATATGATATGATATGATACAAAGGCGTATGACGCATTTGTCGAGGAAAGCGAGACGCAAACAAAAAGGAAAACGCGCATTCGCGACACAACAATGCAATATGCAATGCAATGATGGATCTTACGTCACAATATTTGCGTCATACATTGGCTTGCAGATATTCTACGGACGCAGTTCAGATCCACGTCTACTTGGTTATGTTTTACAATAAAATGATAGGAGCTATTTTATAAAATAAAACATTAATGAAGCATGCGTTATCAACAAATAAAACCGCAAATATTTAATAAAAGAAGCAGTGGTGGCGTAAGTTTACGAGGATTTTGAGTTAGACAAACATTTTAGTGTGTGATTGTGAAGTTAATGGACTTAGAATTAGGTACATTCTCGGAAAACTTTCCCCATTAATTGCTACCCGACGTATACGACGGTACTTACCATTGATTCCTTAATTATTAAAGACTTAATTAAGTGCTCGGGCAAGAGGACTTCTAATGTAATGGCTTTGTCTGGCCGGGCAACTTGTAGAATTGTGATTGCACGACAACATCTCTACCGGGCGGCGCTCTACATATTAATGAACGCTCTTGATGACTTACTATTCATCTTAATTTTAGTGCAAGAAGGATAATAACCAACTTCACTATCTGATTATATATCTCGCGTTAAGGTTATTATTAAAGACGGCCTATATTTTCTCTGGATTAATGCTCGCAGGTATATGTATGTCTACAGTCACATAAAACACTAACAAATAATATTGTAGAGTAGAACTAGCCGTAGCATTCAATCGCCAGCAATAACGAGTGATGAAACTCCCCCGAGGATTAATTAAAAATAAACCATTCATTATGCAATCTGTGCGATTGAAAATGTACAACACTACCATAATATAGGTACTATTTACTTCTTTGATTATTGCGAGCACATTCAGTCCATCTTTATGGAAGTAAAAAAGACATGGAGCAGTTTTGATGCATGCTCACAACTCATTCATTCATCCGAGCATCTACATCGTTGTTGTACCTACCTACTACCGTTTATGTATGTACCTAAGTAAAATGCATAACAAAAGCGTTATAATCTGCGCAGCCCGCGCGGCGCAGTTATTTTAATTACATCCCGTGAATGTAAAGTAACATTGTTACATCTTATAATATGCGCAATTACTTTGTTTTTAGATCTTGGGGGCTAAAAAGGAAGCTAAAGCAATATTGCTACGCAATTCATTGTTTCGAATTCTCGGCAGATCTTGTCATTCCAATATTTATTGGTAAAATAGTTACTCATTATATACAATTCAATTCATTAAATGATATGGAATTGATGAATTGCATAAGATCTGCTTTAAATTCGAAAAAAAATATCGTGTTAGCAATATTGCTTAGCTTCCTTTTTAGGGGGCCTTATTTCTCGTAATATATTTTAGTATTGCGTTATAAGTAACAAATAATCTTCCTATGATTTATGTGGAGGAAGTAGGTAGGTACATACATTGATTTAGAAAAAAAAAGTTCTACATGATTATTCGCTTTTATAATATTTGTAGGATAATTATAAGTATCCTTGCAAACATATAGTTTGTATATATAATTTGTATGTATAACCTACAAAGATAATATCCAACCTACTTCTACAAGCAAGAAGTATAAAGCCCTACAAGCCGTTAAAGCTAAAGAACAGGGCTTTTAAATAAAATAGCCCAAATGAACTTTTAGATCTGTCTCAACAGCCATTCAAACTGTAATAAAACTAACTTTTCGTTTACCTGTACGTATTACGTGACTAGCCTCTATAACTTTAGCGATGACTATGGGAAATGTATGTACACGTATCGTAAATAAATACTCAACGATGACAAATTAAAGTTACTAATTTACTTCTATCACTACCGAAAGTAGATAATTTATATACGTGCCAAAAGAAGCACGTAATGTAAAGTAGCACGGATCTATTTCTAACAATATTTGATACTAAAAATATTATCTACTCTTATCAACCAAATTCTATTAGAAAATAAAAATAAATGCACCATAATTATGTACCTACCTTTCCACAACCCTTGCACTTGCCCTTTTCTGAACGGCGATGCACCCAATGGTGGTGTGTGATGGTCTGCTCCCGGTACTGTCGCACGCCAACGTCGCGGAATGTGGGTTTGCACGTAAACTGCACGCGGTCCATCAGGATGTCAATGCACGCCGTATGCGCAACGATCTTGCACGCCGAGCATTTCATGCGAGATCCATGTTTCTGTAATAAAAGGAAAATTATTGATTTATGTATTTACGTCTCCATATGATAACGTTAGGTACTTGTCTCCGTTTATTGTGGGACGATGAACCTCTAAAAATATTTTTACAGTTTATGTAAAAAAGGTTTATAGTCCCGCAAACTTATCTGGCCCGGTGAGAGAGTAGCTGTTATCGCATTTGGTAGAGCAAACAACCAATGAACGTAGTGTTTATAATCTCTTTGACCAATGGCGATTGACATTTCAAAATGGAGTCGTTAGTTCGTCTTTTTACCACCGGGCCAGATAAGTTTGTGTGGGACTATACAAATACCTGACAAAATCCGCACGCAGTCGGATATCAATAAAAAAAAATCTAATATTTTTTAATGACAGTTGAAACAGCAAGACGAAGTAAAATAAATTAGGACTGAATTAATTTGTATAAGAAAATAGCAAACTTAAGCAGACCAGCCCCCACAAGCAGCACCTGTTCACAAGTATGACACATGTGGCAGCCATCGCATAATTAAATATTGTTTTATACTTTGGAATCATCCCCAAATCCCCAAAGCACAGATTAAAGACGTAACCCAAAGCCCAACATAAGGCTGTGTGTCAGACTGACAAGACTTCCGTACGCAAAGGGTCCAGATTTCTATTGTTGTCACTTCGTTTTGTCCGCTTGTCCGACCCGACTGTCACAGGACTAGGCCACCGTATCAAAATAGCATAAAACAGAGATTTGATTTTAAGTGGAAATTGCGCGAATGTATATGTCAAAAATCATGTTTTACATCATTCATTGTATGGACAGACAGTAGTTGAAATGCAAAATTTTATTTTATTTCCCACGTGGCAAAAATTTTAAATATGAAAGACGGCACGAATTCAACGTGTCAATATTATAACAAGATTACAAAAACATTTATCAATATTTCAAGCATCAAGATTGCTAGATTGCTATGTGTTGTGTATCTTATTTTAAAATATTGATAAATTTTGTCGTGTAGCAAAAAAAATGCTAACTAAAAAAAAATATCTTCATTATGAATAAGGGGGTATAAATATTATAAAATCTTTAATACGGGTTATTCACGATTTTGCTCGATATACAAAATACTATTTCCGTTACCCTCCCGCTTAGGAACCGCTTCCGTTACCTATAATCGCGAAAAAAAACTATTTCCCATTGAATTATTACGCTATTTCCATATTGAAACGAGCTCAAGATTGACAACCTATTAGCATAGCATGGATTACTTACGTCACTGCTACGAACCTTGACAAACCAAAATTGAAACTGCTTTTTGTCACGGCCAAATATATTATTTTATAACAGAATTGGGTTAAAAGTTAAAACCTCGTTTAAAAAAAATATAACAGCTGTTACGACAAAACATCAATGCTCGTGGATCCTTCGTGGATGTAGGTGGTACATATTAAATGAATCTTTCACGTTGAATTTGTTTGATTTATGTTTCAATTTCACAAAGGAAAATATAGACAAAATATTTAACATGCTGTTAGCATGTAAGTCACGTTTTGAGAGCTTCAACGTTTCGGTGACTGCTAAGACGCTGGTCGTGTTGAATTTAAAATATCCATCTACGTCAGCTCCGAATAACACGTTTTAGTAAACGTATGCATAAAAAGACATTCGACCTCTCTACAATATTATAAAACAGCTTAGAAAATGTAAATTCAAATACTAAGAGAGATTTTACAGGATCAAAAGTTTAAGGTTAAAATCTGAAGTAATCACGCACGGCAATTTGATCCAAAATTAATTGAATAAAAGTTTAAAAACAAAAACAGTCGGGCTGCGCAAACACTGAAATACAATTTTATAAAGGAAAGTCAAATCAGTTATTTAATAACGAATGTCTAATAAAATGCTAGTCAAAGGCCTTTAGTTAGGTCCGTGGGGTCCGTGGTACATGTAATGCTGCTAACAGGTAAAGTAACATGAAAAATATATAGCTGGATAAGCCATGCCTACTCTCTCGCAGAGCCAGTATAAAAAAAATATAAGTAGGTACCTACGTAATGATGATATGTTTTAGAAATTAAAAGAAAATACACTTTTTTCGTTTTTGATATAATTTTTTAGAAATAACTGTACTTTTATGTCAAATCGCGATTTGACACGCACCGTAGGAAGACTCGACGTAGGCGGAATCACCGTAGAAGGAACGCGACGTAGAGCTACGCGCGACGTAAACGGAATAACTCGAATAAAAAACGTTGGATAATGCATTTGTATATCAAGTATACCACACTATTATTTGTTGATCGCTCATAATTGGAACATTTGGAAAAAATATCTGTAAAATATTTCTATTTATTATACAGAACTGTTATGTTAGAAAAATCCATTGCTGTATGAATATAAAATAAAACTATCGTGACATGACTTACATGCATTCCAACTTGTCAAGCTTGAAGCAGGTAAGGATGAGAAGGGTTTGACTTTTCTAGAGAAAAACTATATAAAAGCCAATATGAATTACCAAACTACTCAGTTACGTAAATAAAATATCTTCATTTTGAATGTACCTACATATCCCTACGGCAATTCAGCATAGTTTTATCAGGAAACCTATTGTCCAATATTTCAACTCTATTTCAATTGCTGTCGATGAATCCCAACATATGTATTTATTTTTAAGGACAGAAGACATAAAAGGCAGAATAGACTGTAAAAATAAGTATAAAGTGAAAATACATTGAATGGGATATACACAATACCAGACAAAGCCAAATATTTGGTTATAACAAGTATAATAAAGCTCATAAAGTATTCACATATGCTGGACATGGGCATACAACACATGTATCGCAAGAGTAGCAATTAGCTGATGATTGCCACTGTAAACGAAGACAGCCTTTTATTGTATCGGCAGTGACAGTTCATCGCCGCCAGCGCGATAATGGTGGCAACGGGTCATTAATCTTACATTCAACTACAACCGACCACCGGTTGGCGTACAATGGGCAGGAAACTTGCTAATGGTTGTTGGGGAAATTACAATTTCTTACCCTGTTGCTCGTATACCACCACCACCTGCCGAATCGACGGCAAATACACTCTTGTGTTTGTAAGAAATTCAATAGGGTTTTCGTAGCACCCTCCCACGATAACTCAAAGAAGTGTTTGGTACAAAAAAGGGAATCCAAATAATAGAGGGGTGAAAGTAAAAGATATTATGTGAATAGGACACAAGATAAGCCCCGTTAGTGAACACAAAAGGAATTAGAATTTGTTTTGACGGATTATTTTCAATGTAAACACTGATATGCCTACGAAATATAATGTGCTCTGGTAGAATAGCACTTAAGTATGCAAACAAAATGCTAACGACTTCTTTATTCGGTTATACTTTTTGATTTCTTGATATAAAAGTCAGATGATTCAATTCATTTCGACGATTCAATTTACAGCAAAGTAAAAGATTTTCATAGATGGTGTTGTCGCAAGCTTAACGAAATGATGCTTTCATCACGAGCAGTAATGAAACGTAGGTGCGCTGTTAAGAGGAGTTATGGCCGGATTTCATTTTCTTTATAACGCATGAAATTTTCCTCTAGAGTTCTACCTTTGCTCCATTATCACTCATGTTATCGTAAATTCTTCGTAGCCAAAGTAATGATGCCGTATTAAATATATTTTAGAGCGGGTTTATTAGCAATCTGCATTATAAGGGTTTTTACCTTTAGGAAGGAAATCTTTATGAGAAAATACTAGATATTTGTGAATCTGTCGTAAAATATTAGCACAGCTGCCCTTACACCAATATTTCTGCTGTGTGCGGTGTTACCTGGCATTCTGCGTCACCAGCGTAGCAGCAGTCTCCGGAGACGGATGTGGGAGACCAGAGGTGCTCGCCGCTGACGGCAGCGTCCCCCCAGTCTGGCGTAGAGCGAATTACTCGGGCGCCGCCTCCTTCGTCAGCCCGTCTGTGGACAAACAAAAAGTGATACATTCGTTTCTGCATTTTAATATGTTTTACTGTGTCACTAAAAACCTATCTCAAACATATTAAGTCAGTAAATAAATGCACTACAGATTTCAATATCAAAATGCTAATTTGCCTAATTATTTTAGATGGAGAACTTATACAAATGGCTCTTAGCAGGTACATTTAAAGTACACCATTTATTACCACTAAGATATAATATAATGAGTCCTCAATTTTCTTCGACCTTGACCGTTGAAGATAAACAAATTGATATAAAACTATTTACCGTTTGTCCAAGTACCTACTTAGCAAAATGAAATATTCTAAGAAAAAATCTCAGGCCTTTTTCAACTCAGTTTTTCAATAGCTAAATATGTTAGTAAATTTAATGTAAGTACCTATCTAAAAAGTGATTTTATACAAACATTACCTGTTAGTAAACATATCGTATCAATGGTACATGTGTGTTTATGTACCTATAAAATTTAAGTTATGGGCCTTGTAGACTCGGAATAATACTGATTCAAAGCTTCTTTTGATATACCTTATCAAACAACCTGCAAGAAATTGGAGTATACAGAGAAATGCATGATATGAAATGTTCAGATCCGATATTAAAATCTTTGACGTACCACTTCCCGATCATATTTTAAAGGAAATCGGCTAAGTTGGTTTATTATTTATGTTAACTCGAGTAGTATTTTCAACTTTACAATCACTTCGTAGAATTTTCCTACGTACTAAAGTAATAGATGAAAATTTAATATGTATGCAATATGTATTTACGGATTGTACAATGACGCTTACACCAAAATTACACGATGATTACCACGTTATATTCTTTCAAATTTGACAGGCAACTTAAACTATACATAAACAATTTTTTTATATGTCTATGATAAAAGCCTAGAAACTTATAAACGAAGCAAGAACCATCATAAATCACAGTCTTGAGATAAATACTAAGTAAATAATATAGAACTTTCAGTCAGTTATTTCAGGCTTATCTTGAAATTAAAACTTCTAAGTATCAGTAAAACATTCATAGCAACCGAATGCAATATTAAAATTATTGTTACTGGCATTAGTTCTTTCTATACGTCTGGGGCGTTCTTTTTCCAAAAAATAAATACAAAACAATTGAATAAAAAATTGCATTTATTTTCAGAAGAATTTTATCATTCACGCCAAATACATCATAATTTTCTAAAAATAATAAAAAATTCAAATATTTGCCAAGATCATAAAAATAACATTATTATTCAATTAGGTATTATAATTTAATTTAATTCGCAGACAAAATTGTAAGTACCAATTTATTTATTGGATGAATTATTCTATATTCCGCTCAACGTAGGATGGTGCGTGAAAATGCAAGGTTTTAAACCGATATCGATCCAATAGAATAGCTCGCTAAATTTCACTCGAATACTCTGATATTACACAAAATATTTCATTATCCTTCAATTTATTAAGAAATCCCTGTATTATAAAAAAATAATCATTGAGCAGTGAGAAATCTCATAAAACACCAATTCACACGCACCATCCTACATCGTATAGTTGACTTATTTTAGAGGTATTTTGAAGACACGTTTGTAGTCAATATGTATCATTATCACATATCTAGTATGATTGCATATCTACCCGAAACTTCGTAACCAATGTACAATTGTGTTTCAATTGTATGGTTCTTTTACGAAGAAAAATCACGTCAATGCTTTAGAATTTGTTCATATTCTGAGGCCTAGATACAGCCTTAGCTTAGATAAGCCTTAGCTTCATTAGACTGTGACCCTGAAGCTTTTAGGGCTGGAAAAGCCGTGCCAAGAAATGCGTACAAATTATTATTTCAATGGTGATCACGTTGTTACAGTTTCGAGTGTAAAGATGGACTGTGCTTACTGCAATCGTACAATGGAGGGTTGCGCCTGTATAAAGTGCAGCTTATGCTCTTCTCAGTACCACCTGGAGTGCGTGAGCAGCGAGCACCTGGTACCAAACAGAAACAGCTGGAGATGCTGCAGATGTGAAAACAGGAACGCCGCCTTAGCTGAGCCTAAGGTGATCGATACTGTTGTCCGTGTTTGACTTTTGCCTTGTAACCATGTAACATTGTAAATCTTTTGTGACTATTTTGGGTTGAAAATAAATAGTATCTATTGTATTTAACACCTATTTTAATCACCTGCCTATGCACCTTGCACCTTAACCCTGGTATACCTGTTGACGATGCCCACACGTCAAGAATCAAGATAGTTAGGCGACTTTGTCGAGATACGGCGTCAGGCCTACATTAAAATCGACGAGTGCCAGATCTTTTGACCTTTCCAATTGTCTATTGTTGTTTATGCCACAGCTGCTCTTTTAGGGTCAGCGCTAACTATAACAGCACGGCTTCGCCTCAGCATTTACCCTTGTTCTTATGTCTGTGCTTTTACATTGCCAAGCAAGCGAGGTCTTTAAATCGTATGCCTTAAAGTAAATTTTACAATGACCAGGCAAAATAGTTGACGCCTCGCGGCAAGCGCGCTTGCCGCTACAAGCACAAGTCCTGCTGACCAAACGCTTCCAGCGAGCGGTCCGCTCCCTTGCTGCGTGACGCCAGCAGGCGTTTTGTTTTGCCAAAGCCGCGCCACCAATTTCACCGGGCGTCGCGCCGCCCGCAAGCTGCCACCTCGCAGGTGGCGCGCTGGCAGCTAGTGGTTGGATTGAGTTGAGGCGGTGCCGGGCCGTTGCTACGATGCACTGTGGATCGAAAATCAGCTTTCGAAGACATAGGGATTTAAATTTTTAAGTGTCGTTTTTTTTCTTGGATATGGCTTTTGTTAACCATAACTATGCTCAAATATTCACACAAGTTTCATTTAGCATACAAACGGATGAATTATGATTTTTTTCGAAAAAATTGTATGGAACTCGTATAAAAAATGCGATTATCTTTGGAATAGCAAGTTAAACCGTAATATCCTTACAGGGAGTTTTAGAACTAATTATTTATGATTTATTGACATACCACACATAACGTTATCTGCTGCAGAAAAAAAGAAAAAAATTAAAAACATATTTTTTTATTTAAAAAATACCAACAATAATTATTTTAATAAATGTTTGTATTTGCATGATTCTACAAAAAAAAAAAAAATTACTCCATAATTATAAAAAAATACTTAGACAATATAAACTTATAAAAATTACCTATATTATACAATAATTAATATTCAATATCGCTCTCGTCGGATTCCAATTCGGAATCAGGATCCAAATTAGATACATCCAAAAACTCAAACTGAGTTTCCGGAAACTTGATCAGTTCTTTAGTTTCAGCGAAGAAACCCTGGCTTTTGTTGGTATCTAACTTAGGTCTTCGTGCGCTGATCAAAGGATCAGACGAAAGAACAAGCATATTGAAGATATCCTCATTGGAAGCTTACCTGCTCTTTTTCCGCGAATGATGTTCTCGGAACCTCCTAAAATCTTTATTGAGGGCCTCTGAGGCTTCTTCTGAAAGGCTCCCAATTGGCACAATATCGTTATTGGCGATGATGTCTGCACCGTGTATCAACAGTTTATGACCGGTCGAAGACATGTGGTACCAGTGGTATAACTCTACGTACTTTTCGGCTGTTTTGCGGGCATAATCTTTAAATTTGATAACATCGATTTGCTCCCCAGATGTTATTGCTTGCAGAATCACGGCAAATCTTCGAACAAGCTCTTCATCCAACCCAGTGATGGCTGCAGTTTTATCGGGGAACTCGAAAAATCTTCTTGCTGTATTCCCGTCATTTGTGGCTCCTAAGCCATGTTTTACAATGTCAATCAAAAGATTGTGCTCATCTTTCAATTTATCCTGTATGTTTTTTTCTTGCGTCTAATAATACCTTGTACTCATTTCCTCTTGCAGCTCACTTTTTGAAGTCGAGTCTATATGAAATATGTAAAAGACATTCCATAGAATTTATACGGGCGTGTAGTGATGACAAGCCAAATTCATATACGCCAGTTGACACAGTCTTTGAAGATACAGCACCTAAACGGTTCATTTCTGTAGGTTTGGCTAAGCACAGGTAGCATGATGCATTTGATCTAGCTTCCGAAAGATACGTACAAATTTTAGCATCGATCATTGTCATCATAAGTTGATGACTCACCTTATTATTATTGCACTTAGTGGGGATATGATCCTTAATTTCGTCATCCGTTTACCTTTTGCAACTGATGACCACTTCTTCGTTCTCTTTTACAAAAGTGAACTGCACTGGACGACAATATAAGGCTGAGCATGGCTTAGGATTCATCCATAAACTTTCGTCTCCAGCAGTCAGCTTGAGTGGCACCAAGGAGGTCATAAATGTACTTGAATCATCTTGTCCCCCTTCCTTTTTTATTTATATTGGGTTTGGTTGGAAGCACCATCAAATTCCCACTTGGATATTAGTTTCAGATCCTTATTTTCTACATTGCCAGAAAGACTTTCAAGGATCCTTTTCACCGTGATATCTAGTAATGCTTGAAGTGTAATCCTAGCTGATGTATCCGTTACTGTCACTGATTGTTTCGGAGGATAGCATTGCAATTTGGCTTGTTGAACTTTGTAGTAAGACGGGTAAATATCTTTAGCACCTTCCCTAATGGCTGTCTCTCGCAACGTGATGTATCGCCACTTAGACAGTTTTAGTGAAAGGAGCAACCCTAGTGATTTTTGTGGGGTAAATAAAGATTTAATTGGTTTATCAAGCATTTCCTTAATTTTTGCAGCTGCATCTGGAGTTAACTACGCTCATCAAAGATGTGTTAGCTAAAGTGCTTAATTATTGAAAATATTTACTAGAACTCCTAATTACCTACTTGCCAGAATAAGATAATAGTTTGTGATTTGTTTTGTTGCATGGTGGTCATGGTACTACAAAATAATGATTAAATATCACTGTTTCAGGCTAATTAGCTAATATAAACTTGGTATTTTGTCTTGGTGCTTTAAAACAAGTCATTACAAAATTTTAAAAAAATATATATATTTCTTAATTTTTTTCTTTTTTTCTGCAGCAGATAACGTTATGTGTGGTATGTCAATAAATCATAAATAATTAGTTCTAAAACTCCCTGTAAGGATATTAAGGTTTAACTTGCTGTTCCAAAGATAATCGCATTTTTCATACCAGCTCCATACAATTTTTTCGAAAAAAAATCATAAGTCGTCCGTTTGTATGCTAAATGAAACTTGTGTGAATATTTGAGCATATTAATGGTAAACAAAATCCATATCCAAGAAAAAAAACGACACTTAAAAATTGAAATCCCTATGTCTTCGAAAGCTGATTTTCGATCCACAGTGCGATGGAGCGGTGCTGACATAGTGAGCGATGACCCTAATTCATCATCGCATAGGTATCGTCGTAGCGGCAGGAACCGACCATATTCGTAATTGTTAAAGGCTCCGTACCACCCACAGCGCTCGGTCTTGAGTTCAGTGATCACACAGTTCTGCGTTCCATGGTCACTATTGGTGCATATAAACCCAAATTGAAACAGCTCACACTCACATCACACATTTTATTCAATACGTGTATCGACGAAATCATTTCTATTCTCAGCCAACTCAACATCAAGTCAAGGTTATCCACGATCTGCTACCAGAGAGTCCTTTGGACATATTGCCCGAAGACAGCCAGATAATCTGGATAAACTGGTTGTAGTGGGAAAAATAGAGGGCAAAAGACCGCGGAGTAAATCACCTACCCGATGGTCCGACCAAATAAAGGCGATCACGGGACTCTCCGTCACTACTGCCCTGAGACAGCCGAAGACAGAGTGGTATGGAAGCAGCTGGTGAACACCTTGGTGAAGGCATATCAGGACAGGCACGACCTTCAATAATGAAGACAACGAAGAAGAAGAAGAAAATAGTTTTGCCGGGCTGAATCGCGGCTTGAATGACCGAATCACGCGACACGAAGTCAAAACTGTGCAAACCAAAACTGCGCAGTCCAATCTTCAGCATATCGACGATTGCTCAAGCCGCGCTTCCGGGCATGCACGAGACAAGATTAAAACAATTGAATCTGTAACCTGTATGACAGTAGGGTTTATTTTCGATTAACACGGTCTATTCTTGAGATATTGAACCTTAAAACATAATTATGTATGTATATGTATGTATCCTGAAATCATTAAGTACTTAGTTTCATTGAACTTTATGTACTTGTATAATATTGTATCTCCAACTAACTAATTGATATATTTTTAAGTGAAATAATAAATTGTATTTAGTCTAGCACGAATTTTGTTATGGCGAGCACAAATTTCCATATTTGGTTAATAGCTGTGAAGGACAATCAAACAAAATTGCTTCCGATGTAAGGCCCCGACAACCCACTTATTTCCGGTAAACAACGCAGTTTATAAAGCTGCTATTACCAACGTTTGGTTTAAGCCATAAAATGTGTTATTTGACTCACTTACTTACATTTTTTACGTTGACATTTATTACGTTAAATAGCAGGTTAAATTCGCTCACTTAAATAATAACTACTTATTTCACTCACTTATGCATAATTACTGATTTATTCTTGTCCACTTAATGGGATGTTTATTTTTAGATGATGTTTTGCCGGATTGGTCGTGTAACTTTTATTATGTCACACAACTACTGGCTTTTGCAATGCTAAATGTACAGCGATATAGAGCATGTAGGAACAATCATGCGAGTTTAAATTATTAATGGTGATACGCTGGCATTGTAGGTAATTATATCGATGACCTCGATCGCCAACAATCAACGTGAAACAATGGTACAATTGTGTAATAAATATAATTGTCATATAATTTTAGGAACTAGTAATGAAGCAGGTAAATATTTTCTCTGACATTAGATTTGGTAGAAAATCTGTGTTAACATTATCAGTAACATCAACCAAAATCGTAACTAAATATAAATAGGTATGCACTGTATTAAGCACGATACCTAATCACATAAAACGACAAAGCTATATGGCAACCAACGACTAGTGGTTATTATTTTACAAACGCTAGCTAGCAGTACGGCATGCGGCATGCGGTCGTATCGTATCACACTCTACCCCAGCCACCCTTAATTAATTCTAGGATTATCCTTTCATTTGACTCTAGCTGGAGATTTCATGAGAGCAAAAACCGAGGATTTTGAACTCGTACAATAATTGGCAAGTGGTGAAAAGAGTGTGAAACTATCTGTGAATTATTGAATGTTATTGAGAGTAATAATTTCACTAAACTGTTGCCACACAATCAAAACCTGACGATACCATAATATTATACCCAGTTAACCAACGAAAGATAAGTAAGGTACAGACAGACACACTGCAGAGTACCGATAGTGTGTATAGCGTACAGCCAGAGCACAAACCTCTGCCGGTTTTAGATAATGCTTGTTACAAGCTTGTCACATGGTGGCTTAGCTTTTGATTAATTACTTATCCAATAAAAATATTTGAAAACAGTAGACATTTTTAGATTGTATTAGGTACTTAGTTTTACGGAAAAAATCTTTGAAAATGATGATATTTTCATCCTTAACTTGGAAAAAAATACGACCAAATATAGTTATCTCTGCTTAAAAAATACTTTAGCAAGCCTTTAGCGAGCATATGATACAACGGTGTTTGCAGTTTTATTTAATAAGTAGGTAAGCGTTAAATATAGCCACGTGTGCCTAAAGGATTTTCCTACTTGTGAAAAAATGTGAACGGAAGGAAAATTCACGTCAGACGTTATTTACTGTGGTTATCGTAACCAAATCAATGATAATTGACACCATTAGGTATTATTGTGATAGCAGATAACACATGACATTGTAGGTATCATTTCAAAGCCTATATATACAGGTAGGTATATACAGGTTACATATAGGTTTAAAATTTAATCAATGGCGCCTACACAAATAAAAAAAAATTTTGAAGGCTACTAAAAATCCTAGGTCGAAACAAAGAGTTTTCCAAAGTATTTTTTTTTAAATCAACAACAACAATATGTCAGGTCAGGTATAATTAATAAACTTAAGTACTAAAGTTTCTTAGATACCTACCTACGTTTTCCATAAAGCAATATAAACGTATATTCTGTGTAAGCGTTCATTATTCTAAGTACTAAGACTTGCTTTACTCAAGTGCCATCTTCATCGTTTCTATTAATCACGCAATGGCTGCGACTTGTGTTTACTTGTAGTCTACGTATAAACTCTACTATGTTTTGCACCACAACGTGAGCAATGTACCTAAAATCAATTATAATTGTCCTACAATTTTCCTTTGTTTGAGAACAATACCAATACATACCTACCTATTTTCCGTAATATGTAAATGGTGATGATACTATGAATGGTCCTTCATTGATTCGAACTGACTTCTTTATAAGCTTTAGTAGCGTCAGTCTTAGTCAGTATGTGGGTAGATTAGTAAAGAGAAGATATTGGTGCTGATTCTGTTGTTTACAACTAAACTAATTTAGTCTCACTAGGTATATCTCTTTCTAACAAAGAATATAAGAAAAGGATGTAAAAAATTTAGTCCTGTCAAATTAGTCGCAAATGAAAAAGGCAAAGGCTAATTTTTCAGGTTTCTGCTTTGAATATATTCTACCCTTTTTCAATAGGTAATGTTTGTAGGAAAGAGATGTGATGTGATTAAAATTAGTTTCGTGTGATTTACAATAGAATCGGTGGAAATCGTTTCCCTTAAAATAAATTTATATTTTTCTTGATTATCCTACCTATCACCTATCATATCACCTTTACCTATCATAAAACGTTGTTATGATACTGTATTATACTGCTATTATGAGGTTAAGGAACCGGTTCTGACGGCATCGCTGCGTATCTGAATGCACTTGTATAAGGCACAAGCAAGGCCAATACAGGGTACCTACGCAGGTATATGTCGTATGCCAGGTTCAGGTTGATTTTTTAACGTCTATAGCTAGGCCATTTTAATGGCAATCTGCGTTATGTAATAACAAGCCAAAGCCAAGATGTATTTTATTTTATTTATTGAGGAAAACAAACAATTGTACAAAAAAGCACAAAAATAAAAAATAGATTCTAAACAAAAAGAGTAATTGTAAAACCAACACTGTTATCCAAGAATACAATGTGTATAAACACTTCAATAAAAATCTTATTTTTATGTCATTAAAAGCCAAATCAAAGGCTCCTCAATGCTGGTTAAAATGCAAAAACGATTGGCCTGATTATCTCCCAGGCTGTTTGTAATGCTGAGCTGTTTATTAAATGGCATAGACTGATTGTTAACCATCTACCCAAAGAAGCGCATCAAAGACGTTCATTTTGTTTGAAATCTATTCCACCAATTCTCCGCTATCGACAATGCACTCTGATTGGCTAAGTCAAGGACACACTTAACATTTAGATGCAGTGATTGGTCGGCACGGTTAAAAATCTTTACAAAAAAGCTTAACAAAATCTTCAGACGTCATTCAAGAAGTAGGTATAGTATACCTTAATACGCTAAGGAGACGAATAAAGAGCAGACCTTCTCTCAACTCAAGCATGTAAGTAGGTACCGATTAGTAACTTTAAAGAGAGGTAGAGCATAAGTAAGGTCGCCAGAGCTTATTGGGGAGGGAGAAGGGTTGATAACGCGTGAGTGTTGCAAGCATCCTGCATATGACTACAGTAACCGTTTTCCATAGGCGGGCTATACACTTGTTTACCAACTTCGTCATATAAAAAAACCTACGAGAACGCAAGTGAAACCACAGGGGACATCTAGTAAATGAATAAAGACGACAAAACAAAGTTGAAAGCGATAAAAGTTCTTTTCTTTCTTTTCTAATGAAGGGAAGTCATTTTCATGACAACAAGTTTTTGCGTGGAATGCTATGTGCTTCATTGATTTTAGTAAAACTTTTGCTCCAGCTATGCGTCTTACAAGATTACATCGAGCAAATAAACTGTGATTAAGGGCTTTGGAAAAAACTTTAAAAAATCCAGTGACTTTTAAACAAGCAAAAAGCTGTTCTATTACCGACTAGGATTTACTTGGTCTATATCATCAAGAAACCGGTTTGTATATCGGTTTTGTGATATACTATACGTTTCTGATAAATCTAAACTAGTATAATAAAGCTGAAGAGTTTTTTGTTTGTTTAAGAGGAAATGCTTGTGGCCAAACGCCACCAACATTTCCTACAAACGTAATCCTCAGTTTCCTCTTTGGACACTTACACTAGAGCAATGATTATTTTACCATGCAATCTGTAGGTACCACTGTATGTCCCTCGGTTGTGTTTTTCTCCATAAATTAATTATTATAAGAATTAGGAGCCTTCTAAAATCACACAAACTTACAATTTTTAACGCAGACGTCCAGCGAACAAATTTGACGAATATAAAACAACAAAGGAAAACCGACAGACATGGCCAAAGCCCTTTTTATTATGATTCTTGTTTTTTTTTAAACGTTCCAGCTTTTTAGGAGAAAACCGTGGATTAAAAAATAGCGATTTCGTCTAATTTAAATAGATATAATCGGTCCAAGCTGTAGTTGTCTCTATCGCCCTCGGGCGGGATTGCTCGGGCACAGCGCGACAGCAATAGATATGTTAAAAACCTATTTTTCAAATTTCTTGCAGCCATCCTTTCCGCTTAAACGCGCTAATCTCTGAAACTACCAGTCGGATTCGAAATATCTTTCACTAATAGGAAGCTACATAATCCCCGTGAGTTATAGGCCTTATATCCCGTTAACGCGGGTGAAACCGCGGGGACAGCTAGTGAAATAATAAAGCTTTATTGGTGCAATGTGGCTAAAATAATTATAATTTGAAATGTTTTATTATAAAGTCTTATTAATCGTAATCGTAGTAATCGTAACAAGGACTAATATTTTGAGACTACAGATTTTATATCAGAAGTAGGTAGTAGTAGTATTAGCACAGAATAAATAATAGTACAAGACGAATTCATTAGTAGTAGCGCCATTCACGCCAGTTCTCAATAGATGGCGCTAGCTGTTTAATTTGGAACGAATTTATAATAACATTTTTTGCTTTATGATATTTTTCTTTTGTTTTTTTTTCATCGCTCGCTTCATTCGTGAGCCTAATCCGCTATAAAATTTTCCTGCGCCTTTAAATATAATTCTATTTGAATTCATTATAAATAATTAGCCAAACACCACCTAAACATAAAAAATAGACATTACAATACAGTATCATTTTGAAATTGCAATTTTAAGAAGTCTCAATTACTCTCAATATTTTCTTCGATTCCCGCGAGATTAGCATAATTCAACGGCTACAGGGTGAATCGTGAGCCCCGCGTCCCAGAAAAAAGAAATAGTAACGTACCGGCTCGGCGGCGTGAAGAAGTTTGACTAACGCAGCAATACGCCTATATATCAGCAATGCCAAGGAGGTTGCCAATGTGTTGGCGTTGTTTAAAGTCCAGCTGTTGGAACAGTATTGGTAGACGACCACATTTTCAACATGTTAGTATTCAGATGGGTGTATACCTACCTACTACAAAGTACTTTACCACTTCCAATTTTATTTTAATTATAATAAATTATACGTACTACGTATAATTTATTCTCATGTTTGAATGGTTCTGATTAAACGTTATCTGATGATGAGTATCGATTCAGAATAGATAAGTAATGGCTGTTTAAGCTGTATCGCATAGCAGGCAGGCACTCAGGCAGGCAACTGCCATAGACTACACATATAGATAGAATACACATTAGCAGACTGGTAGAGAAGATTATGTACTAACTATACGCTACTGCAGTATAAAAAGCCACCAAACTCATGAAATATTTCCGAAACGACGCATGATAGCTTAGCAAAAATGTATTTAATAAAATAACGTATTAAAATCACCAATTTGACACAAAAAACGGAATTTAATGTTACAAAGAAGGAAAAACCAACTATGCTTAGCGTTCTTGCGTGGATTCAGAAATATTTTATGATAAATTATAGTCGTTTATTTTTATATTTCTGGATAGTGTACTTATTATAAATGCGAATTTGAGTTTAATTGTGTTTCTTATCTCTTGACTTGACGCCACAACGCCATATCACAATCGTGATGGAATTTGGCATCCCGTTAGCCTATATCATGGAGCATAGGTACCTTTTATCCCGCAAGTGCTAGTTTAAAATATAATATAGGAGGCACCTTTACTTGGAAATATCACATCATATCAGAACTATTTTACCGGATGAAGATTCACTTCTCAATTTATTCGATTTGGTCTGTCACCTGACCTTGCGTCAGGTCACTCAGTCTAAGGAATTTAAGGCCAGAGTAAACAGGCTTCGTCTGGGTAAGCGTGCTCCATCTTCAGCTGCGTCATCATCCTTTATGGATGGGTTATTGACCAAACGCAAGGGCATTTGTATAAAAAAGAACTAAGATTGTTGTGAGATATTTCAATAAATCACACGATATAATCCTGTACGTGCGGCGTGTACCACTGCACGAGAACTTCAATCGGTTTACATTCAAAGGAGTTGCATTGGGTCTCCACTCTCCACACAGCATCATAAATCCTACACGCTGTCGTGTCACAGACAAGTTGAACGTAGGCTTTTAAGTGCTGACCTGAGTGATATTACCTGAATAATTCCTATTGAGTGCTGCTCCACTCTAACGTTTGAACGAACGAGAACTTAATAGAATATTTGCATTTTCAAAAGGTACCTAAAATAATACTCTTAAAATACCAGGTCAATGAAAATATTAATTGCGTGTGATCCATCCATACATATTAAAGGCATTGAGTTCATTAACGGTTACGGCTTTATAATATTACATTACTTACACTATAGCGCGCTGACATTGACACACACGTAGTAATATTCCCCTTTCACTTTTCGAATAAGAATTTATAAACTCATAACTTATACAATTTTAATATTTACTCTTTGTCCAAATGTTATGCTCGTATACCTATCAAACCAATACTAGTTTTTGTATACGTTATATCTCGCGCATGAATATTTTTATTCCATTAAAATTATTTGCCGTTTACGTGCTCGGCTTGTTGATGTTGATCACGTGTTTAATTTCCATTTCAGACTCATTTTACATTCTCATATCATGTGAATGACGCACAAGGATTAAAAGGGAGCTTACTAACATATAGCGATAGGGCGCCACCTTCAAGCTACAGGCACCTTGTAGTTGTAGGCACAAGTTTAAATTATAAAAATAAAACAATAAGCAAACAAATTATGCGGAAAAACCACAATCACTTTTCATGTTAAATAACAAAACGATATAAAAAAACGAATCCTGGGCATAAGAAACAACAACATAAACGTGTGATCGAATAACAATATGACCGCGGCAGCGAGATCATTTAGATTCTAATGTGTGAAGATGGACTTCCCGTCGATGGCGGAAGGTGCGATACTAGAAGGTAGTCGTGGGCATCAAGTCAAACAATGCAATGTCCGTATGGTAATGACACATGATGAAAGTATCTCCTGAGAGCCGCTTGTGAGCGAGGGATTGTCGACAATTGTAGCAGCCGGCAAATGAAACCGTTCCGAATTTCTCGTGACAATATAAAAACACCTAATGCCGATCGATTTAATATTATCGAAATGGTTCAAGTTTGTAACAACAAAAAATATTGTGCTGGTATATTTAAAGCAGATTATGCTTTCAGAAAAACTAAATAACGCATCAATTTGGTGTAATTGCTTGAAATAGTTGAATGTTATTATTTTGATAGATATCTATTCAATGTTATTTGATGATAAAAAGCGTTTGGTTTTTTCTACATAACAGTAAATTACACGTTCAATAGAGCACATAAAGTAATGCCCATATTTATTTCCTGTTGGCCTTGATACATCCGCAGATTCATTGAATATGACCTCGGTTAGATGAAGGTTAATCCTTATTCCTTCAAAGCAAGGTTACCTACAAAGTATAAAAATGTTGTAACTGCTTTATTAAAAAAGTTAATAATATTATTTTTCTCTGTACCGTAGCTCTACATGACGAACATAACTTGGGATTAGAAAACATAATCTTGAAATAGCTACCTTGTATCTCTAATGGTGCGTCCATGCTACGCGAATCGAGCAAGAGCCGAGCCATGAACGAACCTACAAAGAGCACGATGCGAATCCCTCTGTTCGTGAAAAAACTGACAATCGCGCTCGTTTGAAGCTCGCAAGCACGTCCAAGCTAAGCGAATCGTGCTCGCAGTGTGCTCGTTCTTGGCTCGGCTCGTGCTCTGTTCGCCAAGCATGGACGCACCATAACGTTACACGTTATCGTATGTTTGATACATACAATGCGTGAGTAATAGTGAGTACGGTATTTTTACCCAGTTAGCAATTTATTGTTAAAATATGTTTGGTCTATCGTCGCTATGATTCACTGGCTTATTTTTTATACCCTTATTAATACCTGATCACCCCTTGTTATCAAATAAGTGATTTGGCTAAGATACTGTGGGTAAAGAAAACAGACATCTTTATCACCGAGGTGTTATTAATACTTTGGCTCGCGGTTAAAAAAATAACAATTACAATTACTTGCGTATCTCGCGAGAACCAGACGAATACCTAAAATATTTTCTAAGTTATGAATAATATGTCGACTGCCAGAGATGCTCGTTGCAAATCATATACCTCAAAGTAACTCTCAAGTCTCAGCTTAGTTCTCTACTCTGCATACGACTTTCATTTATTATGCGGTTTTACCAAACCGACTGCGCCAACGTTTCAGCTCATTACGGTTGTAAGTTTCATAATAAATACATATATAAATACGCTTTCATAGGAACCTTAACGCAGGCAATTTTAAATTATATCGGAGAATAGGAGCAACATTTAATTAAAAAAGTTTTGTAGCTCAAACGTCAGGTACACCACAATTCGTCCCTTACAATGAACTTTGTTCATTACGCAATGCATTCTGATACCTGTGGGATGCAATTAAAGTTGACATTTGCTTTGGCAGCATGGAGTAACCGATCCGTTTCACCGTCACGGTATGCAACCGTGGTTCCGCTGCGTATAGCGCGTGTCATACATACGGGTACAGTCAAACACAATACAAGTGCACTGGAGTATGATATGAGTATGTGATAACTATAGTTTAAGTTTTAAATAGGTAGATATTATAACATATCTTGTGGCCATTTCGGTTCTTACGTTGTTTTCATGTCTAAAACCATACTAATTAAATACTTAAATATCCAACTACTTTTTGGCTTTGCGAGCTTGCCGCCAATGGCCACCCCATTAAATTATCATAATCACTGAGATTGTGGTAAAGCGCAAGCAAATTCAAGGTTTTAAAAATACGTCCAAGTGCATGAAAGAACCATGCATCCTACCACAGGGTTCCGTAGTACGTTTAAATCAAAATGTAAGTTGAATTATGTAACTCAGTCCTTGATCCGATGTAGAATGTTCAGATTTTTCATCACTAAAGTTTTGTATCGAAACTACAGCTATAGGAGGAGGTGGGTAAGTCAAAACGGCCACTCTGGCCCTTTCTATTTTGAAACAGTACCTAAATGATATCGAAAAGTTGTTAAAGAACCCAGATTAATTATATTTTATAAGCTATTCAACGATACCACAGCTTTTTTCAATGTGTTACTAGAAACTTTATTTTTCTACATCAGTATGATGCTGTACCCCTGAGTATTCGTTCACCTCAAGCCGTTTCTGAGGCATGACAAGCGAATAACAAAACGATCCCATAGGTATGAAGTATGGAACTCTAAAAAGGTACAAAGAACATCCAGACAACATATCAATGGCAAGAAGTACCCATGTGAAACATGCTCTTCGTGCAATTGATTTAACCTTCCATGGGATTAAGCAAAATTAAGTTGATTGAACTAAGGATACCTACAATGAATTTTGAACCACATTTTGTTATAAACAAATAATTATTTGCACATCGTTACTTGTGTGACCATGTAGTGACCAAGCACACACCACCTCCGGGTATAAAGTAATTTATTCCAAACTTCTTCTCATGCGTGTCACTCTTGACAGTGGTCGTGGTCGTCATGACGTGTGATTAGTGGCGCGCTTCACAACACGCCGCCATTCGTCCCTAACTGCTGCCCTTCTGGTGCAGTCGTTGATGGGACCGCCTATTGCGGCCTTAATTTGGTCGGTCCATGGGTGATCTCCGGTGCCCTCCAAACACATTGCATCAAATTTGGTTATTGACAAAATGTACGCAATATAAGCTGACCTCTCATTGTACGGAATCCTATACAATGCGAGATCAGCTTATACTGAAAATGTATAGCTTAGTGTGTAGCCGTGTGTACACCTGCGATAGGTATTTCTGCCTATAAGCGTAAAGGTCGGTAGTAAAAATGGTCATAAGTTAAATTAACCTAAAGACAATTCAAATAAGTATCCAACGTGTAGGTACCGGTCGGTAAATTATTTTTTAAACATACATTACATTACTTCCTTTCAAGTAAAATGTGAAACATTTGACCCTATTCTCAAGGTGAATAAATACAATAAATCATTCAAACAATTAAGTTACTTTTAAAACAAAACGGATCCAAAATGGTTGTTCGATTCTATTCAAACATTGATGGCTGTTACGAGGTTGAAAATAAAATCAATAGTCAATAAATACAATATGTTGCAAGTACCGTGTTATTCTTCCGGTTGGAAAACCACTTGGATGGTGTAAATATAGCATTGTTTTCGCGAACACTGCTGTATTTCATTTCGAAACAAAAATAAATTTGTATTTATTTCTACACTTAACTAAAGTACCAAAATATTTAGAGCATAATTTAAAATTAAATGTAGGTATATAAATATAAGTTTACACTTATATAGGAAGTACTACCCACATACGGGGGTTTACACGGAATATTTTATTACCGAAAACTCAATTTCAATATAGTAACCTATTGGACCTTTGACCTGCGCCATGGCTCTTGATGGGACCTACCAATACCAACTGAGTTACCAACACCAAATCAGTTGATGATGTGAATTAGACAAGACGTCCAGAGTGGAAGTTTGATATGGTTCCATCCATACTTTTTGGAGAAACAAGCAATCATTTTTGTAAAGACGGAACCGGTATTATTGTCGGACTATTCCTAACTGGCTGCGAAGGTTTGAATAAATAATTTGAAACAGACGTCGAGGTTTGAGTGTTAGTACATTTTTTTACGGGAAATATAATTTTTACGTATCAATTACAAGCCTTTTTATTAGAGAGCGATAATGGCCATGTAGGCAAAAAAAAACATTTTTTCGAAAATTTCGAACGAAATATCGTTCGAAATTTAAATTATTTTGTCGTGTTTAGTGGAGTGTACTTGTAATTAGTACACTCCAAGGTTTACACCCGTACCCGTACCCGTACCCGTACCCGACCCGTATCAAATTTCCAGCCTAATACTTGCTTTCTTTAGAAATATTTTAGGGATTTCTAAGCGAAATAATACGGTTTATAATCTAAACATTCATAGAATATAGATATAATTACGAATTACAACTAACCCCCTTATTCATAATGAAGTTATCAAACGTTGATTAGCTAAAATTCTGACGTCTTTATCTGACACGTGACATTTGGTGATCGAAAGAGTGAGACGGAGGACGCTATTACACTGATTTAGTTAAAAAGCCATTATGAATAAGGGGGTAAGTCTTTATATACATGTTTTAATTATGTGCGCAAGATTTAAACAGTAATTTAGCATCGCGATGCCCTATGTAAATCTACTTATCTATTGTTCACCATAATAAAAATGTTAACGAGATTGAAAATAATGCAATATTATATACAATTTCATCTGCGTGGGAGATTTTATCGAAGTCAAATATTTAATTCAACTTATGATATTTATTCAACTTTTAATTTATAAAAATTAATAATTATATTAATCAGGAATGGCACAATCTTTACAAGAATCATTAATAATTTATACATATTTTTTCATATCTGAATAAAATAAGAGCAAATAGTTTTTTATTATTTGAAACGTTCTCAAGTAAAATAAGTACTACCACAGTGTGCACGAAAACTAGGTTTAGAAACAGCCTATCTCATAATTTTAACGCTTTTTGGTCCTTATCTGTACAATAATATTAATAAACAACTATCTATCTACCCGCTTTCTATAGAAAATTGTAAAGAAAAGGTTCGTTCATGGCTTCTGGGACTCCATTACAATACTACAGAATGTTTATTGAAACGCTTAAATAAGACCCCTAATAAATCCATATAAGCATGACTACAATAATCAACACACTTCCTCCACAGTCCCACATCAACACACCCCAACATGTCCACACACCCCCACATCCTCACACCACCTACACACCACCACATTCACACCCCCTCACTCGTACACAAACTCTCTTTCCACTACATTATAACAACCAACGCATTCGTTGTTTTTGTTTTTTTTTATTTTCATTTATCCTTATTTCTGCATTTTTAATTTTAAATTGTATAATTCTTATAGTCCTATCTATTATCTGGAAGATTTTTGTGTTTTTCGTTTCTCTTTTGTTATTTTTATATTTAGCTATAAAGTAGTTGGCCTTAAGGAGGGAATGCCTGGTGATCTGTAATACAGGTTTCACCTACATCAGAGACCAGTCTCTACATATATTATCTGCAAAAACTATGAGTCTATGACTCTAAAAAAATTAATAAAGTATTTTTATTATTATATCATTCAACATTTATTATTTAGTAAGTAATTATTACTGCGGCCAGTATTAGACATACAAATGCTAACTAATGCCTTCACGCATCAACTACTCAACGGACCATCATGAAATTTGGCATGCAGATAGCCTATGGTATGGAGAAGGACATACGCTACTTTTTATCCCGCGAACGCGGGTGAAACCGCGGAGAACAGCTAGTTTTATTATTATACTAGCTACACGCGTTCCCGGGAGTAAAAATGTAGCCTATAATACTCGGAGATAATGTAGCTTTATAAAGAATTTGTCGAATCAAAAAAACAAAAATATCTTCCGATTTATTATATTAATAATTATTAATAATAAAGTGTAGGTGCATAGATTATAATATAGTAAGTATAGATAGATTAGTAAAGATATGTCAATAATAGACATTTTGCCTTGTGTTAAAATAATTTTCAAATTCAAATAGCCTTTATTTCTCATATTCCTTTATATCATTATTACATTTTATATTATAGTTTTAACTTATTACATGCATTTATTTATATTAATCAAATCAATTATTATTATTAAAATTTCAATTGTAATTATTCTTTATTGTATATTATATTTGTGTGACATCAGCAGCATTTGTATCCTCAGCAACGTTTGTATCAGATTGCCCTTTGGCAAAGGCCTCCCCCAGAATTTCCCATTCTTTTCTGTTTTTGGCTGTTCTTCTCCATAGTAGTCCGGCAATTTTTCTAATGTCTTCTTCCCTTCTTTTTTTCTGTCGCCCCTTCTGTTTTTTTTATACCACTAAGGATGGCAAACAAGTATACGGCCCGTCTGATCTTTCTCTTCCCTTCACGAGGGTACCACATGGTGACAGTCCTGGACCATTTTTCTGTCTCTTTTCTGATCATATGACCTGTCCAGTTCCATTTGAGTTTGTTTACTGTATATGTGACATCAGTAACTCTGGTATTTTTTCTTATAATGTTTAGATTAACCTTATCTTGTAATCTGATATTCAAAATTCTCCTCTCCATATGTTAAAATAATTACTTGTCTATTAAAACTCCAAAGACTCCAAAGACCATGGATACCTTATTACTTAAGCCGAGATAGCCACGGAAGTTTTTAATCAAGGATGTCATGCACGATCAACCGGAAAATTGTGTCGATATTGAATTTTAACTATCCACCTACCTACAAAATAGTTTGTTTCTCAACTCACAACGGTCGGTTTACAAATTTTTATATTTCAAGGCTACCTTCCATCTTCATTAGATTTATGAAAAGAAAATATTATTTCAAGATTCTTCTCTATGGCGGTTACGGACATATAATAGAGATATTTAAATAATATATTAACATCTTTATTATTATCGCCGAAGGCCGGGTAGGCAGAGGCATTACGTGTAATACAGATTACATTGATGATTTTAATACACTCATTTAATTTACAACCATAGTGTTATAACTCTGTGGGTTTTTTTTTATACCACTAAGTTGGCAAACAAGCATGCGGCCCGCCTGATGGTAAGCAGTTACCGTAGCCTATGGACGCTTACAACACCAGGGGTATCACTCGCGCGTTGCCGACCCTGAAGAAATCTCTTCACGCCTTTTTTGAAGAACCCCATGCTGTACTCCATTGGGAAAACCACGGCGGGGAGCTCATTCCACAACCTGAGCGTCCGCGGAAGAAAGCTCCTTCAAACAAAGGTTCCAACAAAGTAACTTAGCTAGGTATATAAAAAAATTAGTAAGTATGTGGCTGTGACATACGCACAGACCTTGGCACGGACATGACAAATTTAGGGTCTTTTGTTTGTGTTGACAATTAAACTTTGTTATGGGTATTATGTGAGAACAACGCTGTATTATGGAAATAGATGTTTTGAACAAAAAACTATAACGATATACAAAATCCACACATATTTTTGCTATTTATAAGTAGGTTAATAACATGGAAGGCTTTTATGTACCGCGTACCATTTACCTATGCCTATTATTAGTTGAATTTTCCAATATTTCAAAGTCATCATAATGACTTGTATGTACCAACTTGAAAGGTAAATTGTTTTTTTTTTTACTTTAAACAAAACAAAACAATGTATTGTTTTATTTTAATTAAATAGTTTCGTACAGATTTCAAAAACCTAATGGTGCGTCCATGCTACGCGAATCGAGCACGAGCCCAGCCACGAACAAACCTACAACGAGTACGATGCGAATCCCTTTGTTCGTGAAAAAACTTACAATCGCGCTCGTTCGACGCTCGCAAGCCCGTCCACGCTACGCGAATCGTGTTCGCAGTGTGCTCGTTCGTGGCTCGGCTCGTACTCAGTTCGCCAAGCATGGACGCACCATAATACAAACTGTTGCTGTAATAGGATATGCTATATGTAATAAATATCATACGATCCGTTTAAATTATTTATATGTAAGTAAGTATATTTTGTGTTTTTAGATCCGTGTTCGTGACTATAAATCGCGAGTCTAACAGACTCTATTGACTTATTTATACCGTCATTTCCAATTATGTATATATGAGAGGATAATTCGATCACGGTATGGTCAATGATATTTTTAATTATAATTATCATAGCGTCATGGTCAATGTTTTTTACAGAAACGTTAAATTATTATTAGAAAAACATACGAGATTTATGTACTTGTAAATAAATTATTGCTTGGGAAGCTGTCCGATTTTATAGCCACAATACAAAACTGCAATTTTATTTCCTTAATTCATATAAATTTAAATAAAAGAGTCTTGAATAAAATATACATTTTGTTGATCTGAGAACCGTAAGTACCTATATGTATATCTGATCGAATGTTGGAAAATATAGGCAATATATAATAATTCAATGAGGCAATAGTAATAATACGCGTAAATATTCGTGCATTTATACTGTAATGTTGCAGTTATTAAACTAAAGATCAAGGTTTTAAATTTAAACAATGAAATCCAAGTGCCGTTATTAATTTGGTTAATTATACTTAAATAATAAACTAGGTACCTATTGAAATAAATTATTTTTTAATGGTCAATATTAATTGATACCTAATTGTAGGTACTATTTAATGAAACATGTCATTCACCAAATTCTTTTAACGTAGCTTCCTATTTATGATCTACTAATACGAGTAACCTCAATAACATGCTCGCCTACATATCTGATCGACACATTCCCATACACTGATTTCATCACGGGCATCTTATCAAAGATAACAAATCACACGTGGTTCCGAACGTTTAAAATATCCACGTTATGAATAAATATTGTTATCAATAGTTTCAGATGTATGTTGCACAAACTCACTGAGATAGATTTCAGCGATTACAATGCAATGTCAGGTACTGACAAATATGTTTACAGATTATTTTTACCAGACTGCGCGACAGTGAAGACATTTATTTTGAAGCGGTTTAACTTGCTTTTTTCTTCTGATGAGAGTTAATCTAATTAGGTATGTAAGTGAAAATCTTCAAGAGTATTCAAACAGGTTGGAAAAATAACTTCATAGAAATCGTGGAAACAAAATTAAATGTACTATTTACCTGGAGCGTGCATTAAATCTCTTCTTGATCTTTAAGTTGGGGCACTTTTTGAACACAGAGAACGAAACACCATCTAGGAAACCCATGTCGAATATCACTTGTCATTATTATATCACTATAGTTGAGGTAAACTTAGATGTTTATCACAGATGTAGTGCGCGTCAGCGGTGCGCTCCGTGACTAAGCGATTAGCACGATCACAACGGTAGGCCTGACAGGGGCTTGCGGAGTCTGCACCGAGAACTAGCGGAGCTGACCGTGTCACCACGTGCATTGCACGATGCACCTCACTGAACGTGCCGCGGCCCTCGCAACCGTATTGTTACCGTGCCTCACCAGGCAATCGTTTGTTGAGGTGAGATACACACGCTACGCGAGGTCTCAGTGAGATCAACTCGCCCACACAACCAGCAACCGTATGATCACACACGACACGACAGAAACGTTTTAAATGGACGTGAAGTGAATCTGTTTGCTCGTTTTATTTGACAGTTTATAACTTGTCTTGTCCCATTCAGGTTTATTTATTTATAGCTATAAGTTGTTTAGACAGAATTATAATAAGCATACCTGATAGAAAAGTGATTTAACTTTGTAATAACATTTGATACTCAAAAATTAATTCCTTGGGGGTAATTATTGTCCATTGAATAATTTATTAGAATACTATATGTTTCATTTCGCCATCATGTTCACACCTTCGAGGTATGTATGTACGTACCCACTCCAATGATTCATGCGCATTTACTATTTGTAAGACGTATTTATTAATATTATTAACCTTAATTTAAATAATCAACCTGTTTCTTCAAGAACCATTACATAAAGGTATTTTAAATCTCAATGAATTCATGTCAGAATATGTATTATTATAATATTATAAATTTTAATTAAATTAAAATTTCACTTAATAATTTAAAATTTAAATTATTTTGATTATTTTATTTATTAATAACTAATAAAATTTAATTTAATTTTTGTATAACCGCAACTGCTGGTGCCAATCTGCATTGTTTACAATCCCATTAATATCTTCGGAGATATGCGTGGACAAACAAACAAACATACACCTATGAAATTATATATTTGTTTGGAAGCCCTAATAGATTATCATATGTGAATATATTGCAATTCCAATAATATTACATACATATGTGTCGAATTGATAATCTCCTTTTTTTAAATCGATTAAAAAGCGGGCAAATGGGGCAAGCGCCCCAAAAGTATCTGGAAAAGTTATAAATTAACTATGTATCGTCTTGTGAAAACGTTCTGCAATTATTCCAATTCGTACCAACATCGCTGAAAATTTAAATTAATTCATACATAAACTTTCGTCATTACATGTTGCATTTCCTAAATCACTTTTAGAAAAAGAATTAATGCTGCTCATTAGTGTTTCCATGAGCCATTTATGTTCATGTCCCATACTTAAATCATTGTATATACAAAGCCAATAGCTAGGTTTGTGTAAATAAAGCCTAAAGCTCTATGAATGTTGCGTCTATATTCCCTGGAGATCTTCCATTATCACATTTAGAGTTGGCTCTCATCTGACGTTCTGACGAAGGCGGTAGGTACGGCAACTTTCGAACACCTAATAGACAGGCATCAATAATAATAAATCACACTCAAATATTACCGGAACTCCACTTAGATACGATAATTGGGTAAAGTTAGTAAATTGTTTTAGGGTTCCGTGCCCAAACGGCAAAACGGTGTGTCACTCTGCTGGCTGTCTATCTGTCCGTGCGTATGTCATGGGTCTCTAGCAATGCAAAAGGTTACAGATCTGAAAGGGTATTGTGTTTTGATAATTGACTCAAAACCGACGTTCTATCACACGCCCACGCATCGAGTTGTGGTTAAACAACGGTTAACTCAAAATTGTCAAACAGACTTTAGTTAAATGGCTGATTAAAATGTAAATAAACACAGTTTTCCACAAGCAGCAGTTAAATAACATTATATGACCCCATGCAATTCACATAAAATTTTCTGTATATTTTTATGTAACGTAATATAATAAATTGCTGTGTAAGAGCACCAGAATTGTAAGGAAAAGTACCTTATATTCATAAATGAACTTGATCTTTGACATTCAATTCAAGAAACCCTCTCGCTGACAGACTGGTAAGTATAATGAGATCACGCATACATTATATGATTACAACATTCTGAAATCCTACAGTTGCCGTTTGCGTGCCACACGACCGACATGTCACCAAGTATGGAGCTCGCTTGACTCAATTTTATGTTCAACTTTTATCATTTCAATAGGGAACTACCACATCGAATTCGCGACAAAAATTCTGCAACAATTTTGTAAGCGACCTAGTTTATCGCCGTCATGGTACCTATTGTTCACACAACAATAGCATAATTTATTTATCCAGAGGCTTTCATAATATAATAGCGATGAATATGGGATATAGGTACGTAGACGTGTATTTCTATTCGTCCTATAACAAAAAAAAATGTCATACAAGAAACGACTTTTCTATGGCATTGTTACTCGATTTTAATAATGACAATAGGTAGAAGTTTGAAATGTTCACACAGTGTGAATATTCGTTATAAAATAAAAACGGTGTTATGGAACCCATCGTGTGCGGGACCGACACGCACTTGGCGGGTTTTTTAATTGAGCATACCTTACATCAATGAAGAAGTTACTAAAAGGTACCTTATGGAACAAAACCAAAGTATTCCCAAACAAGTAGTACCTAACAATAGGAACTTGTTAATATGACTAATGTCATGGTCAACGACGAGGAAATCATTTGAATATAGGTATTTGAATCCAATTTAAATTGAATAACGCTGTTTATATCTAATATTTAAAACACATTTTATATCTAATATTTAAAACCATATAGAAAATCCTCAAGGTTAACACTATCGTATAAGTAACCAAAATGTAAGTTTTAGGTTTTTGTAAAAGCAATCCCACCGAAAACATAAATGTGAAAGTGGGAGCCAAGTTCAATATTATGGTGTAGTTATTATGGTGTAGTTGTCGAATACACCGACAAAAGACTTGAGACTTAAATGGCTGCCAAGTTCTGTAGACAATCCTGAAATTGATTTATAAGAACGTATAACATTCTTTAGTAAATTTTAAAGACACTATTTCTTGTTTTGTTTTCTACTACAACAATGATTGCTATTTTAAATAAGTATGCCTTTTTAAATTTAAATAGTCAACCTAATTACATTTTAATTACATTTCATATGGAGTACTGCTGTCATCTATGGGCGGGGGCACCTGGATACCAGCTTGATCCTTTAGACTCGGTTCAACGACGTGCCATCAGAATTGTCGACGATCCCGAGCTCACAAGCGGTTTAGAGCCCCTCAGTCTGAAAGTCTCCCCACTTTGCCTCCTTATGTGTGTTCTACCGCTTGTACAACGGATGGTGTTCTGAAGAATTGTTTAAGATGATGCCCACGGCTACCTTCTACAATCGCAACTCTCGCCATCGACGGGGAGTCCATCCTCACATATTGAAACCTGAATTGTTTCGTACTGTGCGGGCTCAAAGGAGCTTCCTTCCGCGGACGCTCAGACTGTGGAATGCGCTCCCCGCCGTGGTTTTCCTAATGGAGTACAGCATGGGGTTCTTCAAAAGGGGTGTGAAGAGATTTCTGCAGGGTCGGCAACGCGCGCGTGATACCCCTGGTGATGCAAGCGTCCATAGACTACGGTAACCGCTTACCATCAGGCGGGCCGTATACTTGTTTGCCAACTAAGTGGTATAAAAAAAAAAAAAAACACAATCCAAATAAGCTATGATCTATTAACCTTAATATTTGATATTTGCTGGTAACGTATTATATCCATACCACAGTACATATATCAAACATACTATTCATTTTATATTTAGCTATCATATTTATTAACCGACGAAAAAACGGAGGAGGTTTACAAGTCGACGCGTATATATAAATATTTTTTTTTTGGTTAAATGCAAATTATTGTATATTTTAAGGTTTTATCTATTCTTCTAATAATTTGATTTGCTAAAAACTAGCCAAGTCAATTTGTGTGTTTATGTTGAGTAGTTTTTGGGTTATGAAGGGTTCAAAAGTAGCTCCAAATGGTTCGTGTAATTCGTGCTGCACGCCAGTTCTCTATTCTTGTCTTTGACTTGACTAGACACGCTGCCGCGCGTCTAGATAAACGTTCGGGAGCTTTATCATCGAGCACACAAAGATGTATGGACAAAGCATTTAATATGTAGCCTATTGCATCGATCGCAAGTATTGTGATGGAGTTGCGTTCACAAAGAGCGATCGATTGCCGGTATTGTATTATGGTGATCGTAACTAGATTTGTAACCACTGTGTGCCCTGGACTCTCACACCAGCATAGATTCTAACCGTCACGTCGTGCTCAAAGGACACGTAAGCCTTTAAATACTCCGGTAGGGACACTATTCACATAGGTACTGTTGTAGGTACTTAGGTTGTCATTGATAGGTGCTATTTTAAGGGGCATTGAGTGGTAATTTCAATAATATCTTGGGGTTTTAATGATGAAACCCTAACATCATGTCACTATAGTTCTAAATACTAATGCTTTTAGGAAAAATAAATGAGCCCTATTCCCCTAATACCCTACTTCTATATTTAGCTAATCAAGCAAGCATGCTTTTGAGAAGTGACACAATTCTAATGGGTGTTCTGAAACAAAATAATACATCTAGTTAAATGAGAAGGTATGTAATCAGCACCAAACTGGGACCTATTGGCGCTCTCGAACTATTGGCGCTGATATGGATGCCTTTCATTCCTTGGTGAAAATTATACTATTGTATTACCTAGGTACCTAATGAAAATTATCAATTAATAACAAATATTTTTTGATAAAAAATATATTTTGTAATGGCTTGAGCTTGAGCCGTATCCTCCCTGCGCTACGAATCGACGGACAGATAGGAAAAGATATAAAATATAGATATTCAAATATAAAATTATTACTAACAAAGGCTTCAAATTATGAAGAGGTTAAAGCCATTTGATTCTGCTTCACATCGTATTATTTTACCAAATACTCCTTGTATATATTGTTATATGTTGATATTTATTACAGTTTCAAATGTAATGCAAAGTGGCAAAACCAACTATAATATAAAGTCATAAAGTACAAAATGATCATGTTTAGTGCAATACATATTCAGGTGACTAAATACCTATTTCCTGTTCCCTGAACACAAATAAGGCTGACCGAATGAAATGGATTTCAAATATTATATAAGGGGCTGCACCAACGTAGACACTTTTTGTTACCGACATGGCACACCATCACAGGAAACTGTAGTTGCTGTGTCCTGTAGCGGCCGGTTGCTACTTCTGCGGGGTTATTTTAAAACGGTCGGATTCGGAATCGGGAGCGGAATCGGAAACTTCCGAGATGAGTTTCCGACATGATAAAATTATAATGAAAATGTATATTTGCAAATTAAAATACAATCAAAACTGTAAGAACATAAATATTTATTATGTAGTATGATAATAGTACAATTTAAGTGTTACAAATAATACCTAAACTAAAATAAATATATTCTGCATGATAGGTTAAAGCGCCCATTGCTATTTTAATTTCCGAATCGAATAGTTTGACGTTTCTCGACGGAAATATCAATCCGAATCATCGAAAAGTTTCCGATAGCTTTTAGATGGCGGAATTCTTTCCGAATTTTATTTAATGTTCGTTTTTGACCATAATTTAATATAAACGCATTATTTAAACTTATATAAAGGTTAGTTGGTACTAAACTGAGTGTGTTTGCCCCTATTTTAAGTAAATAATGAATAAGAAAGGTCTGCGGTAAAAGTAATAGCTACATACTCAAACTTCGTAGGTACTAAAATATATTGGTCACTACTCAATACCGTTACTCATGTTGGATGCTAGATTCACTACCGCAAAAAAAACTACGTAACCATAAAATCTATTGCAAATTATCTATTTGCAAATAAAAGTTAAAATATTTTATTAGACTCAAAAGAAAAAAAGAAAAACATAAAATATTTGTTTTATTATACTCTCCATGAATGTACTGAAAAAAAAACTACTTTGACACAGAGGGCTTTTTGGAGAGAACTTGCAAAGTGACGTTGCGTTTTCTTTTTATTTTCAAAAAATCATGTATTTTGAGTTTTATTGCGTATTATCTGGGATGTTTTATCCTATAAATATCAATCCACGCGCACCAATGAATGGAAATAAAATGAATTATGTGTATCGTGACTTCAACTTGTCTCAAAAAGTCCGTGAGAAGTTTTAGTTTATTGACCACTATTTTACTAAGACATGACGTTTATGGACTGTGACTGACAGTGCGTACTATATGAAAGTGATTTATTTTGTGACTAGAACTTAGGTACCTATAACGGGTATAACTCAAATACGATTAGGCTGTATGGCTTAAACCTTTGCCTGACTTTTGCTAATATTATAAATAACAATTACTTCGACCTATCAGTCAGTTTTCGAAGTTCGATAAAACTAGAAAACCATTTTTTATGTTTATTAACACAATGTAGACCTAAAATCCAAAATATAGAAAATAACAAGTATCTGTCTTTATGCATTTGATATGAGTTTAAATGAGGCCTTTCAACAATAAAAATCCGTAAGCATTTCGATTTTACTTTAAATTTTTGTTTAGGTATACCATTTCCTACCATTATTACAAACAAACTTTGTAAACGCACTCCAACATTCCGCGATCGGATCTTTTCGATGAAGGTTTCCGATTCCGCTCCCGATTCCGAATCCGACCGTTTTAAAATAACCCCGCTGGTCACTACTGGTAACCATAGTTGCTTTGTCACACAGTCACCGGTCGCTACTTCTGGTCACTGGTACAATTCGTTGCTTGTTTTCCGTCAGTTTCAGTACAATTGTAAGGATTTTCTTAATGTTGCTTGTGTCTCAACTGAAGACTTTTAGTTTCCAGTTACCGACACCGAACACTTTTTGATCGTCAACGATTATGTGTAAAGTAGAAGCAACAAAAAATGTTTACATCTGCGCAGGGAGTGGCAGATTTCATAATGGTTCTATAGAAATCAAATATTCATTGCTAGCTTGTATCCGACACAAGACACAAAAGTGTCCACGTTTGTGCAGCGCCTAAGTTAACGTTCTGAGAACTAATTAACTGTGTGTTTTCGACTGAACTCTACATACCTAAGTAACGGTTAATATTTTTTATCTATTAATACTTCTATAACTCGGTCGTTCTCACAAATTTAAAATGAATGGGTAATTAGTATTATCCCATTTCAGGGCCAATTTGGAAAAAAACGGGGCAGATAAAGTTAAATGTATACATGAAACGAGTTACTATCACGGCACTACCGTGCATGAAACATGTTTTTTTTTTTAAATTAATACTATTGAAACTAACGCCGTACCGTCGGTAAACTACAATGAGACTGCAATAATATAGTTGCTCTGTGAGCTGTAGACCTCGCGAACTCGCGAGTCTCGATAATTTTTATATGAAATTAATGCATAATTAATGTATCTCAGCAAAAGCAACCTTCCGAACCGTGCATTAGTCCATTAGAGTATTAGAGTTTGACTATGCATAAGTGCCTGTAAAGGCCTGTTTGAATGAATAAATTATTTCATTTCATTAAAATTTTTTCGTCGATTCAGTGTTTGGCGATACAAAAACTGACTCTAAAAAAAAATTCATATTATTACCTACCTATACATAAATGAACCTACTCATAAAATTTCACGAGAATCTGTTGAGAAATGCGACCTCAGCAGGGTTATTTTAAAACGGTCGGATTCATCATCAAACTCATAACTTATAACCTTATAACTCTACATGCCCTTACTCTACAAGCCCTTACTTCACAAACTCTACACACCGTAGTGAAAATATGTGGCTTGGCCGTATCACGACTACAAGAACTATTGTATAACAAAAAAGTAATAAACAGTGAATACATTTTTCACCTTACTCCCATGTGACGGTAGCGAAACGGCCAAGCAACATATTTTGACTAAAGTGTAGAGTCTGTGAAGTTAGGGCTTGTAGAGTAAGGGCATGTAGAGTTATAAGCTTGGCTTTACATGAGAGATAAGTTTTTGACAATGCGACTTGCGAGCCATTTTACATAAAAATGTTTTTAGTGGGATAAGGATAATATCGATCAAGGATCTGGTTTAAAATATGTAAAGCTCGAATGAAATCTACTTTTTTACAAAATTGAATGTTGATATTATTGTTGTATAAAATTGTACCCAAAAATCAACTTGATTATTCAGGTATGACAGCATAAATGTCTATTCTATTACATCAATAGGTAAACTCAAGGTAAACTCTACTTTGTGGATCCTTTGAAGCCTCTCTGTCGTCGTACCAAACATGAAGCCACTCTCATTTAAGTATTGCCTAAATAAAACAAAATTCTGCGAATTACTCGATTAACAAAACAATTTAAAATACCGTAACGTCTAAACGATTTTTTTGTAATATTATAATATTGCTTTGCCATAACGAAATTGATAAAATATTGCTTTGAGGGCTTGTTCCCGTTTGGCAACGGTACATATATTTACCTATAGCGGTGTATCGCGTGCACCAGGTACTTTCTATGATTACTGCCGGATATCTAGACACGCGTCAGCGTGTAAAGCCAAGCTCTTGTATTTACTTGACGAATAAACAACTGCTTGCCAACAATTTTAATAGTTGCTTTACCTGACAAATGTAATAAACTAAATTGAGATAGGTAACTAGGTGGGTGTACTCTACGCGAACCGAGCACGAGCCGAGCACAAGCGGAGCACGAATTCACGTAGCGTTGACGGATTCGGGAGCCTCGAACGAGGGTTCGGCTCGCGCTCGACTACGCTCCGCCAATTGTCAGTATTTTGACGAACAAATTCGTATCGCGATCGTATTGTAGGCTCGATGTCTTCTCGATGTACGTCTACACGAGACGCGCGTCGCGAGAGACGAACGAAGAGAAAATCTAAAATAAAATCGTAAAAAAACAAAAATGTTAATTAAAAACCTCAGCGAAGAGTAACTAAGAACATTTTACCTTCAAAAGCACTAATCGAATTAAAATTTTAATAGTTTAAACGAAAGGCAACGACTACGAAAAGTAAAATACTCTCCTGAGACCTGTGAACTTGAAGGCCACGTTTAATTTATTTAAGGTGACACAGGAAATAATTCTTTTCCGAGCAAAAATGAAAAGGACGGGGGCCTTGTCGCAATTAATTTAGCTGGATTAATTAGACGTTTTAAGAGTATTTTATGAGATGGGAGGTTGTTTATTACGGGTGACGCAGATGGCGATGTGAAATGGCTGGGAATCCAACGGGAGTATAGTCGAATGGCAACGTATTGTCAGTTAATGGAGTCCCTCGACGCTCAGAACCCCTTCCTTCAGAGTCCCTTCCTCTCTCTAGCAGCCGGAAGTCGCAAGCCGCCGAGTGCAAATTGCACTGAAGGCGGCTGCCACATAAAATCCAATATGAAATTCTATCTTTATTTCACGATCCTTTCATCACATAATATGATAAAGACAGTAAAGTAGGAGTACAAAGCTAAGCGGAAAATTCTCTTGTGATTATTATTAGAATGGCGCAGTGTAAAAGACTAGACAGACCTATTTTTTAATAACCAGTTTTATCGTATCAATTAGTTCGTAAATGTATCGTATTAATTAATACAATTCTCCACAGGGTACTTAGTTATATTATGATATCATTTATATCTATTCAAATATATCGGAAGATAGGTACTTTATTATTCTGTTGTTTATTTAATCACTTGAATATCAGTTCCTGGAATTATGTACGAGTATTATTTTACTATTCATACAAAGGATGCGCGCCCCATCTTCGAGGACTACTATTTTACTCGACAGTCTTCCTAAAATGTAACAAAGTAAGTTAAACATGTCCTACATTCATTATTAAAGTAAAATCTTGAACTAGCATCATCAAGAATGATAAAGTTCGCTCAAAACAATATTTAAGGCAGTAAAGACAAATTTGATTCGCTTAGCCAAGCGTATAAAACGTGCGTATGTGAAAACGTAAATTTAATACACTTCGCTTCCTCGCAGACGTAAAGTTTAAAAGGTCTACCAGACACATGTTATCTCTTGCAATAAACTTAATAAAAATGTTATAGACCATAAACTCGCGCAAACCGTCAAATCAGGTTAAACGACCACTAAGATGTTTTAAGTGGGACCCGAGATTACAACCTATAAAAGCTTTTCTACTACGTTAACATGCATTTAATATGACGTAAGCGCATTTAGGTTTGAGTATTGTACTGTGCAATGCAAGTATCAATCAAAATACAAGCAAATTAATTCACAGATGAATAACTCGTGCCACCTCGTGTATCTCATTACAGAAAACCCTATTAAAGCCTTCTGTCAAATCAATGTTGGTTGAAAAGTTAATCTACACTACTACTTTGACTACATCTGACTGGGATATGGTGGTCCTCCATCATCCTATAGTATACTATTTGATGTATAAAAATCAAACAATAAGTTCAAGAGTGTAAAAATTGGGTTTTGAGTTCACATCACAATGGCAAGATATAGTGTAGTCGTAGTAAACATGTACATGAAATCAGCACCTGGATGAGAAGTACCAACCAGTTAACTAAGTATATATCAGTTGAGGCAACTGTTTTCAGAAGTATATATATCGTTATATATTAAAAATAATGTGAAATTCCAGGCAGACCGATAACAACAAAATAATGAATCTTAGTTTATTTTATACATAAACACCGAGGGCAAATCACAGACGGGACAAATAGGTATGGAATAGTTTGGCAAAGTTACAAAGTAATAATGGCTCACTGGGTTACAAGTCTGCATACTACAGGGGCAGGTAGGTACCGCAGGTATTGATAATATGCGGGGACGACATCGAGTGGGCACTTGATATTTCGGAATTTGAGTAGCTCGAACAGCTTAATACCGCACAATGGGCGCACTTGATTGACGGTACAATTTAATTTTCAATCACGATATAGGACGTTTCAGAGGGCCGACTCATTCACTTTGAACTTCAACCCAAATCCACTCCGCTAATAATGGTTGATATTTTAAGAATACTGTGATGTATTCTGCGTTCTTAAATGTTCCCTTATACAAACGTAAACAAAGTCCCATACCATGCCAGTCAAGAGGATTGGAATAAAATGTGATTCGATAGTTCGTTGCTTGAATATGCTAGAGTGGTTTACAAAATAAAGGAAAACTTTTAATCTCAATTGGAAACATGATTTAGGAGTTTATTGTTCGCGACATGAGTACATTGGTAAAAGATTGATATATTGCAGTCAATGGACGCCGTTAGCTAAACTAATTGCTTTCGTAAATTGAGAGATCCATTCTCATCTCGCGAACATTATACTTCTAAATTTTTTTTTTTTTTTTTTTTTTTTTATACAACTTAGTCGGTAAACAAGCATACGGCCCACCTGATGGTAAGCGGTTACCGTAGCCATATAGACGCTTGCAACACACGAAGCATCGCTCACGCGTTACCGACCTTTCCCCCCTCCCCTATGAGCTCTGGTGACCTTACTCACGCGCAGGAACACTACTTTACACAACATAAAGTTATTTGGCTACGGTATTCTGTAAGGTGGAGGTACTTCCCCAGTCGAGCTGCTCTTTGAGCGAAAAAACGCTATGCTCTACCTCTCTTAAAACATGTTAAAATCATGTTTCTGATTGAGATTAAAAGTTTTCCTTTTTTTTGTAAACCACTCTGATGTTCTAAACGCTTTATAAGGGGTCAACTACTTAACAACAAATCAAAATTATACAATGTGTTGAATCTAAGGAGGCTTTAAGGAGGATTACTATTGTAACGATTTGTGTACGAGTTTGTATGGAAACAATGCGAATCAGATGGAACATTCTTCTAATAGATAGACGACATAATATAGTTTTTAACAAAGCCTGTGGACTGCTACTAGTCGCAAGAATCTACGAACTACCCTAGAGTACAACAAAGCACTTTCTGCTTTGTTGTACGCACATAATGGTCTTTATTAACAGGTAGTACCTGTTTCTTCTCATCTCCTCCAACAAGGGATATGTGATATGGGTTAAGTATATGAACAAAGATAAAGACAGTAACAACAGAATATGTCCGTGCCTTCATTTACACAGGCAGGCAGTGTGTATAACCGCACGTTGCTTGGTCGGTGCTCCTCGACGCGGGTGTCTGTACCTACTACCTACCTGTTGCGGGAACGACGCGTCGCGGGCGTGCCTGGAATGCTAACTAGCTCCTTGCCGGATTCCGCTCTTCTACACACACCGCACTGGCTTCACTACATACCGGTCGGTTGCTTATTGCAAATTATATTATGGACACTGCTATAGCATCCTCAACTTGTTACAAGTATTAAATAATAGGTAATCTATCTCATTAAGAGTTAGTAGTCATTAATTACGAACCTATCGAGCAACAGAAATAGGCTAAAGCCACCGTAATAATAGTTCCACGCGTAATTACAGTAGAATCAACGATGATTACCCAACTGTACTAATAGTTTCTACGAGTTTATTTAAGCGTCAAATGCCAGGTAGGTAGGTACCGGAATACTGAGACTATTCATTGATTGACCTCAATCGTCTAACAATAACGCTCGGACAAATTTGTCGAGCCCCAGCCGACCGACACCGTGTTCTAAACAGACTCTAATTTAAACTTGGGAATGTATCGAGCGATGTTCCAAATGGGGTTGCAAAAAAAGGAAACGTATCTTTGGATAAACCAGTTTCATGGCAATACTGGTTTACAAAAGCTATAGAGATTACGATTTAGGATATGACTACTGTGAATGATTAGATTTAAATATTTTATGCTATACTTAGCATTGTGTTTAGATGCGAGTAGTTAAAAATGTAAAAATGCGTTTGGCCACTGACCCGCCCATAAGGGGCGATAAATAAATAAATAAATATCCTGGGTCGAGACTCGTGAGTTTCGCCTTAATTAAAGACTGATTTGTGAAAGAAGGCCTGTGCTCAGCAGTGGGACATTATAGGCTGATGATGATGAGTTAAAAATGTAGAGGGCATGTAGAGGGGTTTCCAAAGGAGAAATAAAATATATATGGAATATTATATGCAACAAACCTGGTAATAATTCTAAAGGCAATTTTAGATTTCCTCCTGGACTTTATGGCGTGTCGTCTTCGAGCCAGGGCGGCGGCGCCCGCGAGTATCGCGCCTTGAGCTTCGCCGTCGCTGATGGCCTCGTCACTGCTGGAGCGGCCCTCGAGGCGAGCCGAGGGCGCAGGCACCGGCTTCGAGCTGCCCGCGCCCCTGCCCCACGACAGCATAGAACTCCGCAGGGTCCTGAGCGTCTCCGTTGTACAGCCCCTCTCACTACGTCACCATGCAACAACATATCGGCGCACCGATAATATGACGTACTCCGCGGTACACACGAACCACGCGCACTTTTTACCATTCACTTGTCAATTCCCCACTCTACATACTCCAGGGAGTTAGAATCGATGTCAGTGTTCGTTTCGAGGTCACATAAGATGGATCACAGAAACACGTGGTTAGTTTTATGCAAAGAATGTGACGTGAGTCAGCAGAGCGCGCGCGCCGAGTCCTCCCGACATGATTATCACTGAGCAAACAGTGGTATCTGTCGCGCATACATTATTGGCGAATAGTGGCGGACGCCCATGAATACGGGCAATGTACCATGATAACATCTACTTTATCACTAGTATCTATCTCCGATCATGCTATAAATATTGTTTCCATAATCGCATAAGTGCGGTCTTATGACATGTTTTCACAATTTAAAAAGATCTTTATTTATCACTGATAATGTTTTTCTTGAAAGGAGCAATTATTCCTACTAGTAGGATTTGAAAAATACCATAACATAAAATTTTAGTGCATTTTCTTTATCGTAGATTTGAGAGATTACTATAATGTAGAATCATCCATACATTCAGATGTCTAATGAACCAACCACTCTGCTGACAATGTATTAGTTACATCGCTTAGTGTCTACTAAAATGGCATTCAGAACTAACATATTAAATTTTCTTTTGTTATGAAAATTATAATTTATAAGCTGCATACCTAATACATTTAATTATGTCATCGGAATGCATTGACACATGAAGTAAATGCCCTAAGTCGGAATAACATACAAACAAAAACACAGTTTCAAGCGGATAAATCTATCACTTATGGTATTCTAATTGAAAAATTTTACATTCCAATTTCCATGTTTTTCCGGTAACGACACATCTAAAATACGAAGAATAAATTCACCACAAATCACTTTACTAGTTGCTACACAGGTCCTATTTTTGTTACACAAAACCGAGAGTCTTTTCACAGGTACGGCCAAAATGTGGGGTGTTAACGTGTTTATAATATGGGACGTGTTCGGTTCGGGAAACATGCGCGAGAACTAAAGAGTGTACAAATGTTTGCGCGGGCGCCGTGCCGCGTGCCACTGCGTCTCGGAGCGCGCAGGGGCTTCGGGCTCCGGGGCGACGCGACGGTGACGGCGACGTGACATATGCGCCGAAATAGAAATGCTTCCCAAGCCACGCCTGCTAAGACCCGCACTTGTCGATTTGTCATTTTGACAAAAGTTGTCCCATGCATGTGTCTTCATCGATCATTGTCTAAAATTACGTCATACACAGATAGGGATAAGATAGATTTTTACTACGTGTATTTTATTCCTATGATCTCTAGGACTGCTGAAGAATAAGTACAATTTTTATCGTTGGGAATATCGTTATAGTAATGTAAATTGTAGAATGTAGACATATTGGTTAATTTTGTTATTAACGTATTCATGTTGTGCTACGGACAGACAGAATAATGAGGAAAATTATAACAAAATATACTGTTACAGTAGGTATTATTAATAAATGTTTTCATGTGCTCACGGAATCGCTCAAATACGCAGTTGAAATATGTCTAGAAAGTCTTCATCTAATGTCGTCTGGTTTCTCTCACTTCGTAGAGTAGGTAGATACCTACAAAATATTTAAGTGTACTATATACTAATGTGTAAAACATTCATTTCCAAAACAGAATTACCTACTCGTTATCTACACGATTTACAAAAAATTTGAGACCATGTCAGAAAAGTAAGTTTGTGATTTGTTCGATGAAAATAAATAACCTATTTCAGTTTTATGACCAGAATAATACCTACCTCTATTTCGGGAGATATACCTATAAGAATTAACATATATAGCTACTTACTGGATATAAAGCCCAGCTTTTTTAATTAATGTATAGATGCACTAAGAATCTCTATAGATAAACATGAATCTCTATTTCCCTTGGTCACGCCATAACTTGAGAAAGACTTTACCGATTTCATCCATCTTTTTTATAAGCTTTCTACTTATTCGGAGAAGATTCTTACGGAAAAAATTAAGAAAGTTGCGTAGAAAACGGTAGGGTAGGAGTTATCCGTCGGGTACGCGGGAGAAACCGCGGGGCGTAACTAGTTGAAAATAAAAATATACAACGGAAAAAAATACCGCAAAATACCCATCAAAAAGAGAAAATGTGATAGCACCTATTGAATACGTAAGTGGCTACAAGCTGGGGTCTTAAAGAAGCGATTCGGACACGCGGACGGAGGGTCTGTTGTGTTGAACACCATGGCACTCTTACTATAAAATTGGTAGTAAGAACATCACATAATACTGATTTAATTCATTCCAAAACTATGGCCATCTTATTAAGATCCGGTGGTAAATTAATGTTTACGTTCGTAAGTGCCTTATTAGAGCCTATATTGAATAAAACATTTTGAATTTCAATTTGAATAGTCTGCTTTACACAGAACATATTCAACCATGTGCTAAAACAGTACACATAGTGCGGTAAGGAGAACGATGAGTCGATGTGGTCTCGACTCATCGTGCGATAGCACAGCGAGGGTGCTGGGGGGAGGTATCACACTTCCCCCGGGACGAGCTATCTAAGCGCCGCGCGTGGAGGGGTGAGCAGGTACGCGTTCAACACGAGAGCCCACCCCCCTCTACAGCGCAGATGGCGACCACCGTGGGGTTTTAGCCGGTACAAGTCCGGCACAACCTGGCCGCTACCCCCGAGGCGGTCGGGTATCTTATGAGGATTTTCCCACGAAAAAAAAAAAAAAAAAGGATATACACCCTCTTATCCAAGGTGGCTTCAGTTAAAATAAAACCGGCCAAGAGCGGGTCTGACTCTGACTCGTGCACTGAAGGTTCTGACCAAAGAGAATATAACGCTACGAGTTCTGACCTTCATAGTTTTTGATTATTTAAGTACTTCAATGACGTATTTTATAGGCCGCTTGTTTTTCTTCAAGGGATGTAAGTAATTAAAAGTTATTTTTATCCACTAGTAAACACATCGAGTTTGGACTCCTAACACCTATCATAACGACACATCGTTTCGTTATACATCGTTATGATAGGTGCTTCTTTACAGCTAGTAACCAGGGTCTGATGATAGAGTTTAAAGATTGAAAGTGAATCCCTTAGCTGGGTAGGACTGGCTAGGCTGGTTTTATCGGGTAGGACCGATCATGTTTAGGCATAGTACAACCCTCCTTCTTTCTTCAAATCGATAGCATTCCTATTTGCTGGAATATAGCACTGTGACAGACTGACGAAGTCACACCATAAGGTTTTTCCTTTTATACCTTTTTGGTTTGATAACCAAAAACTACAGTTTACAGGTTTTTTGTTTTACATCATTACCTAGCTAGAATGGATGCGCGTATTTAACATAACAATACACTGTTTTTTATGATAGAGCACCAACAAAGCGAGTATTTATATACTCTGAGCCTATAGCATACATAAGGGTTAAAAAATAGAAATATAAAGGTACTAAAGGGAAATGCGTATAAAAGTATTCGACCCCTTAAAAAGGTAACCAGGAACGTGGGCTTACTTACGTTAACTCAGTCACGACCGTATCAAGGAAAATCGTGTCTTTGGATTTTACCGCAAAGTCGTATTACAAAAGCAATTACCGTTCTGAATTCTTAAAATAAACGAGGGACCATGTTATGTTAACAGAGAAGTTGCTGTCTATTTTTTAAATAAAATGATCAAGTAATACCTAATTACTATTAATATAGGTAAGAGCCTGGTAGAGATCACTTTTAGTGATAAGGCCGCCCATTGTAACACTTTATTATTTTTATGTTTTGTTTGTTAATTGTTTTTTTTTTGGTGTAACAATAAAGTATTATCTATCTATCTATCTATCTACTATTAATATATTACAAATATTTAGTAAGAATTATTACGTGAAAACTAGCTTGTCGTTAATCAAGTCTCAATGACTATAGAAAATGGAAAAATGCTCTGAAGCTATTTATACACAGTTTTCAGTGACCACACTACACCTTTTTATAAAACTCCGACAAATATTTTACCAGACACGTGTAAAGCTTTCGAATCACCCGCATCTTCGATCTGTGTCTTCGATATACGGTGACGTTAGCGATGACGTAGACTGAACGTAGACAATCCTTGGATTTCTATTGACTCTACGTACAACTACGCGTTCGATGATAACGGATTTAGAATCAGCGATCGATTAACAGTGTTGCGCGTCAATTTCAATGTTGTGGCCAAAAATAAATAAGGGAACCGACGCGACGATGCGCGATGGACACTGGCATCGGCATCGTACGAACACGCGACATTTCGTGCGAGAAGCGCGGGCGCCGCCCGCCACGCCGCGCCGCGCCGCCACGGGCATCGCCAGGACATCTGCCAAGTGATTAAGTTATTTATAGTCTACAAGTATGCGCGTGACCGACCACTTCGGGACACTCATCTATTTTAAGTCCATACAATAAAGAACATTTCAAAGATAAACACGGAAGAAAATAGATATTCAGAAACTTGACATTGTTTCGTTTATAAACTCATAATAAATTAAACAAACAACTTGATGAAATAATTTTGTAATTTCGTAAATATTACGATGATTTAACAGTATAAATGCTAAATTAATGAGAAAAAGCGAAATTATCTGAGACAATGAACTTAAAAGCGAGCTATTTAATCATTAAACGAAAACCGCTGAAAGCGTTAAAACATAGAACAATGCTGAAAGAAACATGATTAGGTAGGACTTCAGTTTCAATAAGATACTTGGAGGAGAAATGAAGATGTAGCTAATTATTTCTTTTGTGTAACTAATTACATTTTTAAATTGTTGTTTAACAATGTAATTTGCAGGTTCTTGCTATTTTCGTAGCTAAATCATAGAAGAAATTATGTGTTGTAGCAGATCTTCTTTGCATTCGCTAATATGCATAAAGGTACGTAGGTTGTAGGTTAGCCGTTTCCCTGCCAGGCTGTTACGCATTTTTTTTTGTGGTAATCATAACGAACACCATTAAGGCTGTAACAATGGTCAAACCTCTAAAATACGCTGGACTAAACGCATTTTGTTGACGAATCTATCCATCCATTTGTCCTGGAAAAAATATATGTTGTACATTTGTTCATCACGCACAAGTTGTATTGATTACATTTTTTGTAAATATCTTCAAATTTTGTAAAAACACATATCCTTACAGGTATAATTTTAACCTAAATTGTAAATTGTTGACATAACGGCTCAACAGATTTATGCGAATCGTACACCAAAAAAAAGGTAATGCATTTTATAACAACTTGTATTGATTAATTTTCAAATTTCGTGAATCATTTTCAAATAATAATTAAAAAACTAAATCGCGAAGCATAAATCACTCGCTCCCCACCAAAACCCACCCGCGGACGCCTGGAGCCGAGACTCGTCAGTGCCTTGATGGCTGCTGTCACGAGTGGACCTCGCACGAAAATTTTATACGACAAAATAACTAAATATTTAAATTTATGAATGATTTTTAAATCGATTTCTTCTGATAATAACTTAAATACAATTTTGAGCATAATTTTTAGCTTCTAAATATATGTAATGTAGTTATAAGTAAAAATAATATTTTTTAGAACATGAATAGTCGTCATAGACTAATCAGAAATGTGTTAGGTAGGTACAAATAGTTATGTAGAATAGAAGTAGAGCAAGATATCGGTTTCCTTTATTCTTTTTATAACAAGCTTTTATTTATCATGCAATCATTGTATGTACAGGTCGATTAACGAAAGCTGGCACGTTCACAGTACTCATAAATTTGCAATCAGTCAAGTCTAATGGACGAATGCAAAAATACCACTCTATATTTATGAGCAGTAGCAAAAGCAAAACAATAACTGTCTCCTTCATACTCATAAGCTTGACTTTGCGCGAGAGAGACGGTGTAAATGTGTTGAAACGTGCCAGCTTTAGTTAACCGACCTGTACGTCTTTCCGATAAAAAATTTACAATTTATTTTTCAACCACTGAATCGCAGACGTCCGATTGAAATGAAAGGTTTACTTTTATAAATTCGGTGTTAAGCGGCCGTCTTCAAAATCGAAATGGGCTGAATTAGGTATTTAACACGTTCACGCACACGCGGGAGCGCTCGGTCCCGTGTGTGCGTGAGTCCGGAATCATTGATGGTCAGTACGGCGATCAGATGGTTTTGATCCATTGATTTACGTGTCTTTTCTTTCGTGGTTTTTTCTATTGAAATAAAAAGTCATGGTAGTAAATCAAATCAAAATCATTTATTTCATATAGACCTTCACAGGTACTTATGAATAGTCTGACTCTAATACCCAGTGACTTATATAACCATGGATGCGGTCACCGGAACATTTTGCAAAAAAAATCTTCATACAAGTAAACAGTACCGCCATCTGTTTAAAATCGAATTGAACTACGTAGTGCCGCGTTGCATAGGCGTACGATGTAACTCATGTAACCTTGTATGTAGGGAATGCGGTTTTTTTTTCGGTTATTGAGAGGTAAAACCGGTAAACCGGTTTTAAACCGGTTTTTTTTTAATGTTCGCTCGTTTTTTTTCACGTTATTTCTATAGCTCAAATTATAGATAATAACCGTGCCTGACAAATAAAAATACGTAAAATTAAAAAATCGCTAACTGAGGAATTATAGTCAGTTAAAGTTAATGAAATGAATATAAAAGAAAACTCAAATTCATCATCACCATCTGCCCGCCTTGTTCCCAATAATTTGGGGTCGGCGCAATATGTACGCTTCTTCCATTCGTATCTTCTATCTGTTATACCAACATTCACTCCTTTCTTACCCATATCATCTTTTATACAATCCATCCATCTCTTTTTCATCAGAGACTCGTTTATATATGTTCCTTTCCTTTTGATTGTTTTTTTAAACGAATGAAATCATAAAAACATATCACGTTTGACATTAATGCTGGCACCCCGCAAGGCTATGGATTATCCCCAACACTGTTCCTTCAGCATATTAATGATATACTCTCTATTGCTAGCATTCATTGCTAGAGATGAAATTACAGGGGACGCTCATTACACGAGCCGTGCAAATATCCCTCGTTCTATATTGGAGAAAAGGCGCGAAGCTCTTAAATCGAGAGTACACAAACTAGTGACTCCGATTGGGGTTGACTAAACCTAGTCTATTTCAACCCCACTAAGTCACACGCAAGCCTGCACATTCAACATCACGAAAAGTATTGGGATCCTTCGCGTTAATATTTGTAGCGACGTTCTGTTCCAAAATCATGTACAAGGTATCCAAAAAACTCGGTGTGACTAATAGAGCGAAGTAGTACTTCTTATCGAGACAAAGACTGCAACTATATAAGTCGCAAGTCCGGCCCAAATAGAGTAATGCTGTCTTCTGTGGGCACCTGGATACCAGTAGGGCTATTGCGTATCTCAACTGACAGCTCATAGTGAAGCCACTTAGTCTGAGGAGAGACTGCCTTCTTATGTGTGTTCTACCGCTTTTCCAACGGACAATGTTCTGAAGAATTGTTTGAGCTGATGCCCAGTCACCTTCTACCATCGTAGTCACTGATGGGGAGTCCATCCTCACACATTGGAACCAAAATGGTCTCTTACTGTGCGGTTTCAAAGAAACTTCCTATCGCGAACGCTCAGGCTGCGGAATGAGCTCCCCGCTTCAAAAAGTTCGAGGGTTGGCAACGTGCGACTGTTAACCGTTATGTTGCAAGCATCCATAGACTACGGTAACTGGTTATCATTAGGCGGGCCGTACGCTTGTTTGCTGCCTAATTATTGTAAAAGAAATAATTACGTATTTTATATCTATCATAAAAACAACCATTATTATAAGTTATTTTCTTACCAGCTCAACACAATAGACATCAACACACTTCAGTTCGTCACAAAAATACTCCCTGCATTGCACTCAGTTTACAAAACGGCGGCAAATCTTCCTTTGTTCGTTTTTCCAAACATTGAAAGAAAAACCGAAAAAAAACGAAAAACCGGTTTTGGTGCTATGTAAAACCGGTGCTTTTGGTGGGTCAAAACCGTACCGAATAACCGGTTTTTCGATTTTCGGTGAAACCGGTTTGCATTCACGTTACAGTATGTATGTGCGTACGATGCACATTTTTTTTATTACATTTTTATTTAAGTCCGTTATTACTAAATAAAAAAAAAGGATATTCGAAACGCGTGTATGTAATATTATTGGAATTGCAAAATATTCACAATTTAAAATAGTGTCCGCCATATTGTATTTTGAGAGCGATCGGACCAGTATCTAAAAAGTTCAACATGGCGGACACTTTTTCGAAATTTTGAGAAAAGATTCTTGTTTTGTGACCCCAAGGCCTCTCAAATATCGAATTTGAGAGCAATCGGACCAGTATGTAAAAAGTTCAACATGGCGGACACTTTTTCAACATTTTGAGAGAAGATTCATGTTTTGTGACCCCAAGGACTCACAAATATCGATTTTGAGAGCAATCGGACCAGTGCCTAAAAATTTCAACATGGCGGACACCTTTTCAAAATTCTGAGAAAAGATTCTTGTTTTGTGTCCCGAAGGACTCACAAATATCGATTTTGAGAGCGATCGGACCAGTATCTAAAAAGTTCAACATGGCAAACACTTTTTAAAGATCTATATTCTATTGCTATCTAAGCTTGCCGCGTTGCATCGCGTTTCGGTGTGAACTGACCCTTGATTGAATCTGACGACTGATGGTAAGCGGTTACCCTATGGACTATGGTTAGCCTATGGACGCTTGCAACACCAAGGGTATCACGCGCGCGTTGCCGACCATTTCTGTTACTAAGATCCAGTATGTATTTTTCTGATCATCATAAGACCCTTAAGATTCAGCTTGTAGTAAAACACATGTAATATTAGTCAACTATTGAAAATCTAGAACATCTTAGCCATTTCTATTACTGATATCTCATTATTATTGACCTGTTCATCATCATACCCTGGGGATTTATCGTGTAGTAAAACACATGTGATATTAGATAACTATTGAAAACCATAACATCTTAGCTATTTCTATTACTGACATCCAGTATGTATTAACCTGATCATCATCAGACCCTTGATAGGTATGTATCATATAGCAGGTGAGTAAAATTAAACAGATTTATGTATTTTGTAAACTATAAATTCTGTTCCTCAGGACCTAGCAATCAACATTTTTGGTTATAAATAATGGAAATAGGCAAAGTTATAAAAACGATACGACACATCTGCGCCGTTACCTTTTCTGTAATCGAGTTGATTGTAGTACCGCTACTCAACGTTAGGCGGCATTTCAAATGCCGCCCAGCGGTGAGTAGCACAGAATACTCGTTTAGAGGTCAAATCGTCAAGGTCATTGGACTGGGTAACACCCTTAATGATTTCATCCGATGACGGTACGACGATAAGCCATTCGTGGGCTCTGATTGGATGAAATTCATTACTGGTGTTCGTTACGAATACGACCAAATAAACGAGGTAGACTCCCTATTTTTGGTTTTTAATTGTTTTTTGTGTAGTTTATTTTTTATTTTATTTGATTTAAGGAAATAATAATATTTAAGTAAATTTAAATACTATTTGATCTTCTTTTTATTACTTTTAACCATATTTTTATTTTTTGTTTAGATCCACTTTTTATTATAAATTAATTTTCTTTCTTTCTTTCTTTTTCATTCTTTAAGTAGCATTAAACTTTTTGTAATTAATTGGTGACTTGTATATTTGTTAGAGAAAGCTGCGGATAATGATAATATCCTCATATGTATATAAAAATTAGTGTATTCAAGTATATGTAAAGTTCTACAAAGCACCAAAGATCAACTACAAAGATTTGTACTGAACGACTGGTAATCTGTTTAGCCATTTTATAAACATAATAAATTCACTCGGGAGATACCTCACAACACAACACGATACTCTCATTAGCCACCACTCCAAAGCCCAGCTTTAATTAATACTGCACCGAACATCTTTATACAAGCGATTTATTACTTGCCAGTTCCTTAACAAACTCCCCCAAATTAAAGGGTTTCAAAATACTATAACTACCTCTTAAAAATAAAGCGTGCAGCGTATAAAACAGTAGGTACCTTTATCATTATTAATTCAAGTATTCTCTAAATAAAAAGAAACAATATGTAAGTACAAACATTGAAAAACAAGCCATTTTAATTTTAAGAAGCAATGTCGTTTCTACCTTCTTCTTGGGATACTGTAGCAATGCTCCATTGTCTAATCTACAGATGGCTACAGAAGCTTAATCAAAAATTCATGCCTGATGCCGTAGACAGTAGGAAATATACTCGGGCTATCTTTTATGAAATATTCACCAAAATTTTATGTAATTTTGAGTTCAACAGATAAATTTCTAATTATGAAAGTTAGGTCGGAAAGAGAATTCTACTAAGATTATTAATATCGCGAATAATTAAATCCAGAATTGTACCGTCGCGTCGTCGGCAAAACCTTCACAAACTTTGGGAAATTGATGAAATTAGAAAACCGCGATATCCGATCAAATATCAAGTGGTGCAGAATAATCGCGGATTCAATTATCAAATTGTCTTTTGTACCTACACAAGTCATTCATTCATCTTTGATTTTTGGTGGGTCTACGCATGGTCTACGCTACGCGAACCGAGTACGAGCCGAGAACACGCAGAGCGTGGATGGACTTGGGAGCATCGAACGAGCGTTCGGTTCGCGAACGACTGCGCTCCGCTAATTTTTTGACGAACACAGCAGGGATGCGTTCGCTCTGTTGTTGTAGGCTCGTTTTACGTCCGCGTAGCGTAGACGCACCTTTACGATTAACATTATTGATATATAAATGTTCGACATCCTATTTATTTTTTCGTGTAAAATGATGTTGTTTTGATTAACAAGAGCATTTAATAATTCAGGAGGTCTCTTTCTCAATTTAATTTATTTTAATCAGTAGGTTCGTGGGGCGGAACGTTATATAAATATTGGTTCCTAGTTTCTCATTCGGTTCCTAGTTTTGAATTATTATTATAATTTCAAGAACTTTAGGTCTACAAACTCGCCATTAATTTTACTAAAATTATATACAAGAAACTCCATCAAAAGCGTACAATCGCACCGTCCCGGCTGCGTCTACATTACCATAATATTCAAAGGGTATATACATATGCGGAATAAAACTTCATGTACGAGTTGCAAACTATATTATCCTGGGTGAAGCAAGTTCAAATCCTGTCGATTAGATATTAATTGACTTAAGACTTTCGAACTATCGAAGATAAAAATATGAACAATCAGGGTTACGCATAATGTCATTGTTGTTATTATAAAACGTTTGGGACGGAATGCGATTGATACATTGTTGTAACAACCTAAACTTGTATTTTTCTTGTGGGTTATAGTTTTTATGTTATCTATATTATGTTAAAAGAATAAATAATATAATTGGACTGTTTTACAAAAAACTTAAACCGACTTCAAAGTACACTAAGAAGTAATCAAATCCTAATGTGATGACAATGGAACCAAACGGGAAGTGTACCCTTCCAGACAAAAAAAGAATTTTTCAAATCGGTTAATAAATGACGGAGTTATGAGGTAACAAACATAAAAAAAATAAAAACAGACGAATTGAGAACCTCCTCCTTTTTTTTGAAGTCGGTTAAAAAGCGCCGCAGATTTCGTAGCATGATTTTTAATTTATATCTTTTTAAACATTGGATATTAGAAAGAGTGTTTATTGTGTAGTACATTATACAAATATCACACAGATATATGTGTTGTAGAGTTATTTCGCTCACAGAGCAGCTCGAGGTATTTCCGCCTCAACCTAACATAAAACCGCAGCCAAATAACTGAATGTTGTGTTCCTGCACTTCCTGCGCATGAGTAAGTAAGGTCGCCAGAGCTCATTAGGTATGGGGGAAGGGTCGGTAGCGCGTCAGTGTTGCCCCGAAAGTTGCAAGCGTCCATTAGGCTACGGAAACCGCTTACCACCAGGCCGACCATATGCTTGGTTGCCCATACTTAGTTGGAAAATGGTTTTTACGGTTAACGATTAAGGTAGGTTAATTTATATGTATATTATTTATTTAGTATTTGTATAAAAAAAAACAAAAAAGGTTAATTTATATGTGTACGTGGAGTGGAGATACTTAATCGGACAAACGGTCTTCGTCTGTAATTTTTGTAATAACATTAGCTTTTTTAAAGTGTATGAAAATCTTTATGATTTGTACACACGGCTACCGATCAAGCTATACATTTCTAGAATAAGCTGACCTCCCATTGTACGGAAATCCTATACAATGCAAGATCAGCTTATACTGGAAATGTATAGCTTGATCTGTAGCCGTGTGTACCTACCAAAAACCTTACATATGGTAGTTTTTTTATTAATAATCATGAAGTTTCAAATGAGTAAAGACACGAGTTTTTTTTACAGCAAAGTCACAACGCACCTCTCAATCACATTTCAGCAAAATATCTGTATTATTAAGTTTTATATGGTAATATTTTCATCAGGGCCAGTAGACAAGATGGTTATCGACAATCGTCATCGTTAGTAAACGATCAACCTTTGTTTTGGATTGACACACAGAGAAAAGAAATAAATCTCTTTTCCGTGGATTGACATAAGAGATTGTTAAAAATCACGTGATATTTCGATTTGAAATGTCAATCCCATACAAAGGTTGATCGTTTACTAACGATGACGATTGTCGATAACCATCTTGTCTAGGGGGCCAGGTATTCTAATCCCTAACGTAAACTAACTTAACTATAACACAATATCATCATAGTTAACTATTAGTTAATGAGAGTTATTAAAATTTGTTACGTATTAAATGCAAGCAGGTGTAATCATAGTTAAATGTATGCCTTAGCATAGTAAATATTAATTTCCCGACACCAGTAACGCCATGAATATTCGGTTTTATTGATGCAATAAAATATACACCATAGCAACCCTATTATTTGAAGGAGCTTAAATTAGCCTTTGTACAAATTGGATGGAAAGTTACCGGGGAAATTAATTCCATTAATATAATACGTGCTATGAAGCACAATAAATTATACATTGAATTTCTCTTCATAATATTCATGAAAATCGTGTATCAACGACATTGTTTAAAAGGGCTCGCATACAACTTTATAATAAAATCTGTAGAAAATAAGGTTCTAAAGAACTTTTTTTTATTGCTAAAATGTACTAGAGAAATAGAAACTACAAACCTTTCTGTGTGGCTAAATGACTGGCCATGAATTTTATATGGGTATTTGTTTCGAGGTTTTCCTACCATTATTTTCAATTTCCTAAGTGCTCTTTTAGAGCCTAAGCTGCGATTTAACTTTGAAACATTTTAGAGTGAATTCGCTCAATAAGTTATTTACTCTACAATTTCAAATAAAAAATTGTATTTTACTATTCGCAGACGTCACTTATGTACCGATTCAGTAGGTCTAGCTAGAGTCTGGACCTGCTGATTTCTTAAAAGCCAAATTCTACGTTTTTTTTTGCGCCAATCGTATAAGCTTGCATGACTTTTTGGAAAAATTAAAAGATTTATATGCAATGTTTATTTCAATAGAGTACTTATTTATTTTTTGTAATATATTTATTCATAAAAAATATGTACAAATTAGAATATATTAGAAAATGTCCTCAAGTCTGCCGCTGCTTCCAATTAACGGCTAGATCCCAGAAGGCTGACAGCGTTTCCTCTTTGGATAGCCAAGCTGTTGCCAAGTTGGCGGAAAAGGCTCCCCGCCCGCTGGTCTCCGGAGGTCTCGATCAATTTTGATGACAAAATTGCGAGCAAAACAGCGAGCTTCGGACCCCCACGGTCCCATGGTCTCGACCGCAAAAGGCATAAAAATATAATTTGGTCCAATCGAAGGCATCGAAGCGTATTTTTTGAATTTTATTAGTATTGCTTTGTATTTTGAGGTTAGGTATGCAACAAAAAGAAAATGATGTTTCTTTTGAATACTGTTTTGGACACGCCACCGAATATCTATATTCTTAAAAAAAATGTACCGTCTCTGTACTCCATGTGATTATTGGTATTTTAACCATTTTCAAGTTACAGTAGCATTTTCAAAGTTCTAAGTCCATTGCGAAATCAGCGGTGTAAGTTCTAATGTCTTTATACGACGACGAAAACTATGTCACTATTACGAATGATATGTACGTACGTACGTAATAAAACGCACTTAAATAGGTATCAATAGAAACATTTATAAAATGAATCTTTATAATATTTCAATCTTAAGTACATTTCGGCATTATTACAAAAAATAATTTGATTTTTCATCGATATAGGTATGTAGTAGGTACTTATAACACTTTTTTTGTCACGATAATATACGCACTTTACGTATTGTTTAATGTTTACTTTTATTAGTCCTGAAGGTTAAGCTTTAAACAAAACTATGTTAGTCAAGTAACATTTAGTTTGAGCAAGGTACGGTATTTTGCGGAGTTAATGTTATTACACCATAAGGCCCGATGAGAGTTACACGGGGTGCTGGTAATCTGCCTCCTGGAGACCGACTGAATCATTAATAACTTTTGCTCCTTCATTAGCATTCCTTACCCATCTCCACTGATGAATATAAGATTCAACCTAACTTAAACATATTTGTTGATCTCAATTTTCACATAGTAAATTGGATTCATCTCGGCATTATTTCATCATTATTTTGGAATACTCCATTCGTGAAAATCTCTTATAACAACAAATACCTACTATTCTATCAATGGAAAAGCATTCAGTTCAGTGATTTCACGTATACACATCTCAATTTCATTTATTGATTCCGCTTTATGGAAAATAACTATGTACAGTATTCTAACCGACTTCAAACAATGAGGTTCTCTATTCGTATATTTTTTGTATATGTTCACGGATTATTCGGAAACGGCTTATCTGACTTGAATAGTTAAATTGTGTTGTATTATAGTAGACTCCAAGGTGGTCCCATAAAAAAAATACCATGATCCGACCATGGACTTTAAGATTATGCTGGAATTCCTCAACGGAAAAGAACACAAATATCGCGATTGCAGCATATTATTCAATATATTGTCACCAAAGATAATATATGAAACTCAAAATTGAAATAAGGAACACATTTTAGTAAATTAGTAAAAGTATATAGGAACTTTTTCAATGACTTCAAAACTGTGTCAGATTAGAGTTTCTACGTCGTTATTTAATATTACTTTAAGTTTTTTTTTTTTTTAAATGAAGCTATTTACATTTATTTATCCATCCCCATCCTTACTAATATTATAAACGCGAAAGTTTGTATGTTTGGATGTTTTTTATTTTTTCACGCAAGAACTACTGAACAGATTTGGATAAAATTTGGCACGCTGATAGACTATGATCTGAATCACATCTGAATTAACACATAGGATACTTTTTATCTCGGAAAAGCAATAAATCACTCGGGTTCGGGGGTGAAACCGCGGGGCGAAACTATTTAACTAATTTAGTTAACTAGTTGCTTAAACTTTAAGATTATGTTATGTACATAGAGTTAGAATATTACAGAGTGATAGCGTTAACAAAGTTACCTTGTTGTGCGAAGCGTGAGCAGTTTCCATATAGTTACATTCACAGATATATTGATTGTGGTCAGAAAGTAGTACTTTTTAATGAAACTAATGTTAAACCGCATAAGATAACTTGTAGGCCCATAACATTAAATCGTATGGTCCGTTTTAAAGATAGGGTTAGTAACAATATTGCCTCTGTTGACATGGCACAGGACGAACCAGATAGTCTTTACAGTAATCTCTTTAAAATTATAAAAACAGAATTTGATAAGGCTTTTAAACCCAGAACCTTTAGTGAAAATTATAAAATTAAGTTTAACGACTGGGCAACATCGGGTATTTACATAAGTAGAGCTAAGTTGTATGAGTTGTATGGCATGAAAAAATTCAATCAAAATATCGATTTTCTTGAGTATGTCAAAAATTATTCCAAAATTTTTAAGAAAGCCTGTACTTCTGCTAAGTCCATATATTTAAAAAATAAAATTAGTCAATCAAACAATAAAGTCAAAACTACTTGGAACATTATCAACTCTGAAAGGGGAAAATACCAGAACAGTAATAAGCGTATTGAGTTAAATATTGATAATAACATTATTTCTGACGATAGTCAAATTGCACATGCTTTTAATTTATTTTTTACTAATATACCGGTAGACACAACTTGCTCCTTGAATTCGTCACCGATAGATGCTGAATTGTTATTAAAATCCAATGTGCCTGAGTGCTGTGAATTATTTAAGTTTAGGCACGTTACACCTTACGACATAGTCAAAACATTTAAAACCTTGAAAGTTAAACGCACTGGGGACTTATGGGATGTATCCGTAACTGTTTTGCAGGGTATCATTGATGACATTGCTCCGCATTTAGCTTTAGTATTTAACAAATGCGTTGATTTCGGCCAATTTCCAGATTTCCAGATCCCAGTGATCCTTCTAATTATAGACCAGTTTCCATTTTGCCAGCCTTGAGCAAAGTATTTGAAAAGATTATTTTAACGCAATTGCTCGCTCACTTTAATTTGAATAAACTATTACATAGTTAGCAGTATGGGTTTACAAAGGGTCGTTCAACTATTGATGCCGGGGTAGCACTTTTAAGAAATATTTTTAACGCTTGGGAGAAATCACAGAATGTTATTGGAGTATTCTGTGATCTATCTAAAGCCTTTGATTGTGTTGATCACCGGACACTCATACGTAAACTAAATTATTATGGGGTTAGGGGCGCAGCACTTGATCTGATGAAGTCGTATCTCGGGGATAGAATTCAAAGTGTTGATGTCAATCGTATTAAATCATCTGGTTCTCCTGTGCTTATGGGGGTGCCGCAGGGCTCTATTTTAGGTCCTTTTCTATTTTTAATTTATATTAATGATCTTCCTTTTTATGTCAAAAATACCTGTGGAATTGTACTGTTTGCTGACGATACCTCACTGATTTTTAGTGTTGATAGACTGAAATCTAATTATGACGATGTAAACGGTGCATTATCTCGGGTATTAAACTGGTTTACTGTAAATAATTTAGTTTTAAATGCAAAGAAAACTAAATGTATTAAATTTGCACTACCAAATGTTAAAAAGTAGGCTGTAATTTAATGATAAATAATGAACCTTTAGGTCTTGTTGAATCATCAGTATTCTTAGGGATTACTTTAGACTCGAAACTTCAATGGGGCAACCAAATATCATGTCTTTCGGGAAAGCTCAGTTCAGCTGCTTATGCAGTTCGAAAAATTAGACAGCTAACAGACGTAGACACAGCTCGATTAGTTTATTTTAGTTATTTCCATAGTGTTATGTCTTATGGCATTTTACTTTGGGGTAAAGCTGCTGATATAGAAACCATTTTTATTTTGCAAAAAAAAGCAGTGCGAGCTATTTATAATATGAGTTCTCGAGCTTCCCTCAGAGATAAGTTTAAACATATAGGTATCCTCACAGTAGCATCGCAGTATATTTATGCAAATATATTATTTGTACATCAGAATATTAATATTTTTGTAAAAAAAAGTGACGTGCACTCTTTTAATACTAGAAATAAGCATAAACTTGTGACCTCTGCTTATAGACTCCAAAAAGTGCAAGGTTCATTTTTAGGACTGAGTATACAATTTTATAATAAAATCCCTAATAAAATTTTGAATTTACCGTCACATAAGTTTAAGGAATGTATTAAGGCCGCTTTAGTACAGAAGGCTTACTACAATATTACCGAATATTTAAATGATAAAAATGCTTGGGTGTAGCGCTTGCTCTACAGCAAACATCTGATGTAATAAATTTAAGTTTGATTTTGAAAAGAGTAATTGCTGAGTTTATTGCCGGCTCTTCTTAGCAAAAGCAACCTTCCGAACCGTGCATTAGAGTATTAGAGTTTGACTATTCATAAGTGCCTGTGAAGGCCTATTTGAATGAATAAATTATTTAATTTCATTTCATTTCATTTCATATATCGTACACTACTTGATTTATACTCAGACAAAATGTCGGTATGGATTCCTTGTCATTTGTATTCGTTAAAAGTATGATAAAAAATGAGAAATTGGTATTCATTATATATATTTTAGTCGTTCAAATGTTATGTCGTTATGCGCACTTTATTTCAAGGCATTTAGACCGTGCCCGTGCTCACAGACCGTACTCTCTATTCAAACTCTATGGTTATGTATATATTTTAAAGAACAACAGGATGCGATCTAAACTTGTCGGTATCTGTTAGGAAGGAGTAAATAACGCCTGTCTGTACACAGTCAGTGGTTGCATCGTGGCGTCGTCGGTACATTCAATCCGAGTGTATCGTCGTCCCATAGGACAGATAATAAATTGTATTGTTCCTTCTTTGAAGTGAAATATTTTTGCAAGTGAACATAATTTTCTAAGCCTCTGCCTGCGTATTTTGCGTGAAAATAAATTTCAAAGGACTTGAGACGTATTATTCCTTCAGTAATTGTAAGTAAAAAATGGATAAGGTCATATTAACTGTTGTATTAACTGTTGTTTGCTCCGACAAAAATACTATGACTGACTATTGAAAATTGTAATGCAGAAGTTGAAAGTTGATTTTTACGTGATATTTTTTTATTACTTTTTGATTTAATAACTAGAAAATTTATTTACCTTAATTACTTCTTTGATAATAAATTCTCGTCTTCCACCCATTTTAAATCTCCTAAGTTGAAGAAACAATAAGAATTTGTACTTTCCGCGTCCGCCTCGACACTGTTATAAAATGCGTTAGCAAAGAAGATAAAAGTGGTTTTCCAAAACAAAAAATCCAATTAGACGAGAAGACAAACACAAAATGATTAGAAAGGAAGTAAACCTTAAGAATTTTAATGGCTTTTAGAGATTGTCAAGAATTTATTTTATTAAATTGTGTTGGGATTCGGCAAGGTTCATTAATTTTCGATTCGGGCAAATTAGCAAGCCTTTTAAACTTTCTGATGTCCACAATTGAATTTAATTCATTGTTACCTACGAGGTAATTGTAGAATTATACGTTTGCGACGTTGACAAATAAAGTTCTACTTGTACACAAAATAATATTATATATAAAACTAGCTGCCCGGCGCGACTTCGTTCGCGTGGTGCTACCCTACCCTACCCTACCCTATCTAAACCTTCCAGGGCGTCACCCAAACGCATACAAAAAAAATCAACTGTACGTGCGTTTGTCACTGAACTCCTCCTAAACGGCTCGCTGGACCGACTTAAATGATTTTTTTTGTATGCGTTTGGGTGGCGCCCTGGATGGTTTAGATTCACAAATCAGCCCGGCAGATGGCGCTGCAGTCGGTATCTAGGTTATATTATCGATTAGTAGGAAATCAGTGACATACACACGTGCAGTAGAATTTCATATATAAAGACAAGCAGACCCCCGCGGTTTCACCCGCGTACGGTTTAAATTTTCCGCTTCGAAAACCAATGCACGCCACTGATTATTAGACACAACAAATCGAACACAGATATTTTTACAAATTAAAACTAAAACCATAGAAATAAATATACCTAGAAAGAACGTCGCCATACTACACTAATATACAAAACAGGCCAACTTTTATAGGCTGCTGCGCGTAACAGCTACGTTTTACGCTCCCTCTGCGTCATTCTGCTTGTCATAATGACGTTCATAATGATAGTAGTTGTTAAAATATTCCAATTAAAATCGTGAGACATTTAAATATTGATCATTATTTTGCATTTTTATTTGATTTAGCCCCTAACAGTTAGAGCGTATTTTTATCGACGCGTGCACAGCTGCGACTCTCTATCTGGATGTATCCTTAATCAAAGACTAAAACCTATATTATACCTACACAAAAAAACGAACTCAAATCTTATTTAATTATTATAACAACAAATGAGAAAGAAATTAAATTAACTACAATCAAAATATTCTAATGAAATAGAGAAAATGTACTTTTTTTTTGGCGTCACACGGGTGTGTATTTTGCCAATTTCCAGTTATATTATATAAGTTCTAGTCACAATAAATCACTTTCACATAGTCCTCAACTCATGCAGTCAGTCACTGTCCATAAAAGTCATGTTATACCTACAGTGGTGGTCATCTACTAAAACTCTTCACGGACTTTTGAAAAGACACGATTCACATAATTCATTTCATTTCACTTCACTAGTGCAAATGGATTGATCTTTATTGGATAAAATACCACCGATAATATGCAATAAAACTCAAAATACACGAATTGTATATATATTGTTAAATGTATATAAAAATTTAAACGCAACGTCACTCTGCTAGTTCCCGCCAAAAACTCCGAGAAAATGAACTTCCAAACAAATTTCGAATTCTAATCCGATTTAAATATTCTTTTATATTTGACATTCCAATTTTAAAGAGCATTTCAGTTTCCAGAACAAAAGGCAGATTGAGCGCGCGAAACACGGACCAAAAAAAGCAATTAGGTACAAATTGAAAAACACATACCTGGTATTCGCTTTTGAATTTGTATTTGCTATGTTTAAAATCTGCTGTATGCTAATTTATTTAAAAGAAAGTGTTTTCCGTTAAATAAAGTTTTTTAAACAAAGCAAATACAAATTCAATAAAGAATACCAGTAATGTGTTTTTCAATTTGTATTTGCTTTTTTTGGCCTCGCTCCCGTGTTCCGTTCGCTCCATCTGCCTTATTCTGTAATCTGTGAAAATCGGATTAAGATTAGGTAGAATTTCGCAAAATCCTTTCTTATCTGATGCCTACGTCATACAAAGAACACACTCTCCAAGTTTCAGGTCTCTACGATCAGCGGTTTAGGCTGTGCGTTGATTGTCAGTCAGTCATTCAGGACAAAGCATTTTATATGTATAGAAGATAAACAATCATTCCAAAATGACCTTTCAACAGCTTTCTCAGGAATTGGCAATACGAGGTAATAAAGTATTTTATATTTCACTGTTAGGTAATAGTACCTAGGATTTAAATAACAGCCCTAAAGGTCCATAATAATCTGAGAACAAAATATTTATGTATTGATTTCTGTATTCAGTATTCACCAAATAAATATACAATATAATCAATAGATATTCACAAGTTACATGAATAATTATGAGAAATAATTGCGACACGAAACAAGCCCTGGCACATGACAGCACCTCAAAAATTCAAACGTGTCACGCCTAACGTTTCAATTCCCTAAACACAAGACTCCCTACCTATATGTATACACACACTCCATATTGGGTAGGTACAATATGAATAGGTAGATATATATGTAATTATAATTTAGCATAGTTAACAGAGGCATGAGTGGAATTATTCAGACTATTTGCGCTACGGTTAGATTTGTAGGAAGGACATCGGAATTCATCTGCTGACTTATTAAACCGGCATGGCATGTGGTCTTTGAGCCAGGATACATCTTTTATTTACAAACTAGCCTAATACGAATTCAAAGTACTAGTTATTTCGTTAATGAAGTAGTTTTATTCACATGGAAAATTTAAGTTTTAAAATGTATAAACTACTATAACTCAAACTTTATAAAAACAACAGTTATTTCGTTTAGTAAAATATTTATTTGAAAATGAACTTTTAGTAACCAAAAAATCTTTGAAAGTGGAGATTTTTGATTTTAGGTATGGTTAAGCGCAGACGACAGACTTTTTGTGCGAAGGAGAGGCGGCACACAAAAAAGTCAGTCACGGATTCTTCACAGATTCAAAGCACACAATGTACAATAAATAGTACCAAACTTGTTATTTTCCAACCACCCGCGCTCTATCAAAGCATGTCTCAACGTTTAACGTCTTACATATAAAATAAATACGGAAATAAAACTTATGGCACGTGAATTAAAATTCAAATAACTTATTAGTGTTTACGGCTCATTGAATCGCATAATCAATTTGTCACGGGAATTAAACAACCTGACAGATTGTGTGACCAGCGCTTGTCCTCGTCAAGCAAAATATAATACATTGTAAACAAAATGCTAAAACAAAACAAGCATTTAACAATTCTAATGTTTCACTCCAATTTTCAAATTTTAAATGGGACTGATTGAAAACAAACGACACAATCCGGATCGGCTCCGCTCTAAGAATTCCTTTTACCACTCTACAATCTCATTTATTAATCAGTAAATTAATTTATCATAGATTTAGATTTGAGACTACATTCTTTAGTGTTTATCATGGGTGTTTATTTTAGATTAATTTCGGGGGTCAATTATATTTATTTCAGTATAATTTATAGAAAATTTACTTTAAAAAAAAACATAGTAATGTACTTAGTACGTCTTTATAAATTAAGATAAAATATTTATATAAGTTTGTTTTCAATATGTAGTAATGATGATATAAATATTCGAAGTACAGTGTTATTGAGGTGGTCAAAAACAAAGAATCTTTTTTTTAAGGTTTTCTTTTTTTTCATTTGCAAAAAGATGGGCGGGTAAGCGATTTTTTAAACTTTTCCTAAAATCCATAGTATTCGTAGATATTTAAATATACCACAGTGACAGACGGACAGACAGACGGACACCTTTTTGGTTCGAAACTCTAAAAAGTGCGTGTATCTTAACTTTATCTTAATAAATATGAATAAATATATTATAGAGATCACTTTTCGTGATAAGGCCGCCCATTGTAACACTTTCTTTTTACCCGACTGACCCGGAAGGAGGGTTATGTTTTTCGAGTGTATGTATGTATGTAAGTATGTATGTATGTATGTATGTATGTCTATTTCTTTGGCACGCTCTGCAGCCTAAACGGCTTGATGGATTTAAGCATATGAGATATCGTTAGATTCGTCTGAACTGTGGGAGTGTCATAGGGTATATTATTTTTATATGGCGTCTATGGATAAAGAAAGAGGGGGGGTATTAAAAACAAAAATTACTTTATTGTAACAATATGGGTATCAAATGAAAGCTTGTGAACAGCCCTTTCCATATATGTATATATTGTAGTACTTTTATGCTATCATTTTGACGTAAACTGCAAAAAACTATGTTTAATGCAAGGACAGTAGATAGGTACTATGAGCGGTTACCGTACGTAACTCACAGAGTTGCGATGGTTGTTAGCGTTACTCTACCGTACCGCTCATTTACTTAATAATACTTACAACTCATTCTGTATAAAACTAAAAAGTCCGAAATAAATTAAATTATTAAAAGAAACAAAAAACTCGACTGCGTAAAACAAAAATTAACTGAAAAGCGAAAAACAAGCTCTTTAATCTATAGAATTTTGAATAACTTGAATTTTATAAGGTAATTGCAGTCGGGGATAAACAAATATTACAAAAAAAACACATATTTAGGTTATTGGTTTGTCCCCGACTGCAATACCTTATAACATTCCAGTTATATTCAAAATTCTATAGATTAAAGAGCTTGTTTTTCGCTTTTCAGTTAATTTTTGTTTTACGCAGTCGGGTTTTTTGTTTCTTTTAATAATTTATTTAAGTTCATGTATTATTATTTTTTCATGTGGTTTAGTAACAGTAAAGCGTTATCTATCTATATATCTATCTAATATGATGGATTTAGGTAGGTACTGCTTAATTTTACTCTGTCATTTCAAAGTATCGTCCCTACATAGCGAGTTTAATCGAAGGTTTGTTGTACAGGGTGGGCCAGAAAGAATTGCGAATTTGAAAAAATGATTAAAAAAAAACTTAGTACAATTCACATATAAATTTTTATTTTTATAAAAATTTACATCTGGGAAATTCATTTCTTAAAAATAACGTCATCCAGGTGTGCACCATCCCGCTGCAAACATTCTTCGAATCTGAACCTCAAATTGGTAAAAACTCGCTGGCACATTGCACGGGGAATAGCTGCCATTTCTTCCTGGATATTGGTCTTCAACTGGTTAATCGTGGCTGGGTTATTGGAGTAGACTCTACTTTTTAGGTATCCCCACAAAAAAAAGTCCAGTGGCGTTAGATCCGGACTTCTAGGAGGCCATGCAATGTCACCTCGGCGCGATATCAGTTTCCCAGCAAACATCTCGTTTACGACCGCCAAAGAGGCATTAGCTGTATGGCATGTCGCGCCATCTTGTTGAAACCATGTCGCACGATTATAGGCTAGACTAAATTTCCGGGAACCGAGCTACTTAACCCCACCACCCGCGCAGTCCCCTCTCTAAAGCTTCAAACGCAAGAGTGTTTTTAAAATCGTACGCCTTTCTGGCCCACCCTGTATATGCGCCAAGTATCATCTATATGTGCGCATTACGGCGTAATTGAGTAACCAACGTACACACACACACATTGCATTTATTATATACTTATGATAGGACACCATATTTGCTTTTGACATAAATGCTATTTTATTAGCAGACCCCCGCAGTTTCACCCGCGTACGGTTTGATTTTTTGCGCGGAATACTAATAATTTTTCAAAAATAAAAGTAACTAAATTACTCCTTATAACATCAGCTATAAACCGGAACAGACAGACAAACATTTTTAAAAATTCAATCCGATTTTATTCAAAAAAAGTTGAACACACATAAAAGCTTGGTGTAATGAAGATTTGGTGCAATCAAGGGTGCAATGCAATACTCTTTTAAATTGGAATGTCAAAAATAATAGAATATTTAAATCAAAAGCACTAAGGAGTATTGATATCAACTTCGATGCAAATCAGCCTTAAAATAATTTTCTACCCCTTTTAAATCCCGTTAGGCGATGAGTTTCAATGATGTTTCAAAAATACGAAACACGTCTTACATCAATTCTGTTAAAGAATGTTTATGCTTAAAGTAGATTGGACCAAGGTATCACGTTATTCGATACAAACTTTGCCCCCATTTTTCACCCCCTTAGGGTTAGAATTTTGGAAAATCCTTTCTTATCGGATGCCTACGTCATACAAAGAACACACCGTCCAAGTTTCAGGTCTCTACGATCAGCGGTTTAGGCTGTGAGTTGATCCATCAGTCAGTCATTCAGGACAAAGCCCTATGTATAGATTACAAATTGAATAGGTAGTTAATGCTATAGGTAGTTAACTGAGATTTTATTGGGATTTCATTTCAATCAGTACCCGTTTAAATCCCGTTTTATACGAGTAACTATATACAGCTCGTAAGCGATACACTAATCAGTCAAATTGCTTCCATAAAACCCCTGTAAAAAGCGCAATACCATTGTTCGTTTAGAAATCCACAATATACCTGAATAATCACGAAAACAAACCAATAAATAGTAAATTATTTTCTCATTCAGAACAATGACATCCGATCTAGATTATTATTTTTACGAATATAGAGCTTTTTGTGTCAACACGTTGTTTTTTTTTGTTGTAGCACTGCTGCGTAATGCGTAACAGCCATATACATTCCACATCCGTCCATAGGCTACGGTAACTACTTTCCATCAGGCGGGCCGTATGCTTATTTGCCAAAAAAATAAAACATCCTAATAATATGCAATAGAAGCCTCCCACTGAATGTTGTATAAACTAGCGAGGCGGCTCGAGTATACGAGTTCCGTATATAAAAATATAACTTTCCAATAATTATATACACAAAAACAATGGTGTTACTAATAAAATAAAAATAGGTTAAAAATACTTTTATTCCAAAAAAAAATCATACAAGTATCGACTGACCTTGAATCTGGTGTAGGCAAGACGATACTTTCTTCAGTATCTTGATGCTTCACAGGAGGAGGGGCTTGCGATGCTGTTAATGCCAACGCCTTGTATCGTGACTGTTCAGCTGTAGGTAACACAATATCCACAGATCTGGAACGAAGTCCTGTTCCGGGGACCGTTAACGAATTCCCTGTTCCATTTAATTCCTCCGCTCTGCCACCGGAGACTTTAGAAAAACATGAATCTACAGAGGCAGCGCGATCACGTTTCAGTTCTGGAACAGCTAGATAGATATCGTGGACGAGGGAATCCCTCGCTGCACTGGCAACTCCCTCTTCTGATGCTCGGACATTTTCGAGAGAGCTGCCCGTCGGCTCCACAAAAAAGGCTTCCTGTCGTGATATGGAACGTCTTCGCTGCGGCAAAAGTGGAGGTTCATCAATTGGCGGTTGCAGCTCGAATGATGGCGCACCAGGTGAGGGAGGCGGTGATTGTGCCGGTGGCGGTATTATCGTCCTGGGTGGCGGTGGTGGTGCTAAGAGAACCCTCGGGCTCTCAGCTTCACTTTCATCGTCTTCGTCGTCGTCCTCTGCCGAGGAGGAAGCGAGGGGTCGCTCGGGGGTAGTTCTTTCCTCGCTGCGGCGAGCGAGCCATGTCTCCATATGCCGACAGTGCACACATGGTGGGGGTGTGCCCTTGCCTGATCGGCGTCGTGACCATAGACGTGGTACCTGACAAAATATAACTCCATAAATCATGACATCAAACAATCATTATAGGTAGGTACTTGATATTGTATTATAGTCTCAGTGAATTTTTGATCAAAAATTGTTATTGTGTCATGTTTATTATCAATTACTTTGACATGGTAACGTAAACAAAAATGCTTATTTTAATTTAGTCTGAGTCGAATATAATTGTAAGCCATTGTAATAATACCTTCAGTAAATTTCCTCTAAAATTGAATTTGGGAAATTCAATTTTACTTTCCTCTTTTTATTGTAGCTAAACTGAGAGCTGGTGCAATAATTGTTTGGTTATATTATGTTCGTAATTATTACAATTTGTTTACCAACTTGCTATTGACATCGATAAAATAAATTAACCATTTATTTTTGCTGCACTTGAGAGCCAGTTCCTTCTAGGCTTTGTGTGCTTACCACCTTCGGTCACGTCATCACTTAGGTAGATATGTATACATTACAACGTACCTATTACAATTACAATGAATACATTATATACAGTAAAAAATGATTGCAAGCATAAGGAGAGAACTACATAGTTCTAATTTTATTTACCTCAAGATAAGTGCCAGAGTCGTCAGATCCGGCGGAGTCGAATGAGCGACTGCGCGCGCCGGGCTGCGGCACCGCCAGCAGTGAACTTGCGCCCGAGCCGCGCGCTGCCTCCAATTGTATCTCATCGAACGACGCCGACCGGACCTTTGGAAAACATACTTACTTACAATTCTAAAACCTATTCAGCTTAATGTGATTTTAAATGAGTTTTATACTCGAATGAAAAAGGTATAAGCAAGATCATAGCACTAATGTTAAGATCGGTCCATGTGAGGCAGCAAACTTACTAAATAGCAGTATCATGATTTTATAATTTTGTTAAAACATAATTTAATTAAAATAAGCTAACCAGCTAAAAAAAAAACTGGAAGTCATTTAAAGTACTTTCCACGTTCTCTATTCCAGTGATAAAACATTACAATTAAAATACGTTAATAAAGGTCGTTTTAAAGTGTTCACAAGCTATAGGTAATTGTACAATAATTTGAGTTCCGCATTTTAGATCTTTGTACAGGGTTGTAGTCGGCTAATGTACTGCCCCTGATCTTCATGGTCCAAATCTTCCGACAGACCCTTCCCACAGTTGTGACCATATAGATAGCCTACTGTAGGGGCTCAATCCCTTCATGGACTTTGCGGTGAACCTCAGGTACTTTACTTAAACCTTTACTAGCTACTAATTCTTATTTACTGGTTCGTCTTGACCCACATAAACACGGCAAAGGCTAGGGATTGGAGAGAACAAAGGTAGGCTTATAAACTAAGGTAGGTACTTATACTTGCATATCTGATAATATCAACTTGAACTAACACGTTAGTCCTTCGTGCTAAAAAATACTTTTCGGTTTTAATTTAGCTTGTTTATTATTTAATTATCATATCGGCATCATCATATTTTTTTACGAAAGGAGTTTGACTTGACATGGCAGAATTGAAAATTGGCACATTTGTGATGATTATTATGGAAATTCGTACTTTTCCTAAAGTCAATTCAACGTAAAGATTTTTATTTGATATATAATTACCAACCTTATAAATAGGTAAATACAACATGATTTATAATTTTTTTTCTATTACGAAATACTTAATATGACGCTCAACCAAAATATTGTATGATCTCTAATATAAAAATGAATCCCTATTTTCCTTGGTCACTTCATATTTACGGTGGGCTACGGTAACCGCTTACCATCAGGCGGGCCGTATGCTTGTTTGCAACATAAGTTGTATAAAAAAAACTTGAGAACGACTTTAGCGATTTCATCCATTTTTGTTAGTAAGTATTCTAATTTTCTGGAGACATATTCTAAGATATATTTTTTTGCTTTATACGCACTCTTAAGACTCTGGTTAAGATTCCACCTATCACGCCGCAGGTCGTGGGATCGTGGGGTCGATTCCCACACAGGACATGCATTTGTGTGCATGAACATGTCTGTATGTCCTGAGTCTGGGTGTAATTATGTATATTAAGTATGTTATGTTAAAATACAAAAAAAAAGTAATATATGTATTATATCAGTTATCTGATTTCCATAGTAGTGTGTGTGTGAGGATTGTCCCAGGATATTTATTTATTTATGCATGCATCTGATGAACAAAAACCGGCCAAGTGCGAGTCAGACTCGCGCACCGAGGGTTCCGTACAAACCTGTAGGTACATAAGTAAATGGTAGTATAGACCTGAGTATTTGATATTAATTTCAATTTATGACCTATTAAAAAAAAACTACTTACTAGATCTCGTTCAAACCAATTTTCAGTGGAAGTTTGCACCGTAATGTACATCATATATTTTTTATAGATTTATCATTCTCTTATTTTAGAAGTTACAGGGGGGGGGACACACATTTTACCACTTTGGAAGTGTCTCTCGCGCAAACTATTCAGTTTAGAAAAAAATGATATTAGAAACCTCAATATCATTTTTGAAGACCTATCCATAGACACCCCACACTTATGGGTTTGATGAAAAAAAAAAAATGAGTTTCAGTTCTAAGTATGGGGAACCCCCAAAATTTATTGTTTTTTTTCTATTTTTGTGTAAAAATCTTAATGCGGTTCACAGAATACATCTACTTACCAAGTTTCAACATTATAGTTCTTATAGTTTCGGAAATAAATGGCTGTGACATACACGGACAGACAGACAGACAGACATGACGAATCTATAAGGGTTCCGTTTTTTGCCATTTGGCTACGGAACCCTAAAAAGCTGGCGACCCATTTGAATAATCCCTCGGGAAGCTTGTTATAAAACAAGGTTGACTAGAGTTCATCAATGTAATTATCGTTAAAACATCAGTCAATATCACCAGGCACACCATGCCGGCAATCAACCAGCTCTCTCTCACTGTAATAATTTGGACTGTAAACAAGCTGCCTTTGAAAATTCAAGCTAGCAAAATACAAATATGAGCACTAAAAGCGACAAGAATCATTAAATCAGGTAGAGGCGAGTATTTAGGTTATGTATTTGTTGCATAGGCATATGGTTTTAACTAATTATTATTGAGGATTCAAAAGCCATCGCCGTGTCAGGTATTATACCTATAGTCTAGATTTTCGTGCTCTACAAGCTTTGATAAAAACAGTTTCCGACAAAACTCAATCCACCATGCGAGGAATCAGATCATTTAGTATTGATACTTTCGAAGATTTTGTGTTATAGAACTTATAGATATAGAACTATATGACATTATTCATTGTATATCAACCCTAACCATATGTCAATTACATGGCAGGTTTAAAGAAGACTTAGTATAGATAAGGGGGGCTAAAAACACAGCTAGAGCAATATTGCTAATGCAATTAATTTTTCCGAATTTACGGAGGATCTTATGCAAATCAGAATTAAATTGTACACAATATTGCTTAAGTGGCCCTTTTAGCCCCCAAGGCTTTCAAGGTTTCCACCAAAGCAGAGAAATGTGTTTTCATACAAATAACAAACGAGCGGAGCCCGCTCCAGTCTGCTATTGGTGACCTCCGGACCTAAGGCAATGAAAATGAATGATTACCTGCTTGGGAACCTCGAGGCTGCTTTGCGTCTTCATATCGGCGGGTGTGGGCGTGCGTGAACGTTTGAATGTGGTGCGCAGGCGCTGCATGGCGGCCGGGGCGGGCTGCGCGCGCGCTCCTCATGTCGCGGGCCCGCCCCGCTGCCGCCGCCCGCGCCCCTCGCGCACCACACCCTCACCACCACTATGTATAACCATAACACTCACATTTAATGCACATTCTAAAATGACACCTTTGCCACCATGATTAAATACCTCCTCAGTTCTATAAACAAACGCAATATACTGATATACCTACCTACCTACGGCAAACTCACTTTCCGGAGGAAACCTTTCGTTACATTATTAATTACCCATTAAGGCACTTACATGAACATGAAAACTAATACAACAATGCATACCTACAGTATAACATCCTATTTTACTTTCATCCATCCTAAGTTTAAATCCTCTGAAAGATATTGCCGAAGATGTTTGTATTCTGTCTGATAGTTTCTCTATCGTCTATCTATATCTACCTATCTACCTATGTTTAAATTTATAGTGATGTTTTTAGGCTAAGTCCCGATTTTTTTATCGCTAGATAAACTTCGCATAATTTCAAATGAGAACAGTTTTTCCATAGATTAATTTTCAGCACAAACTGTTCCGTAATAACTAGGTATTGTCATTTCAAATCGTTAGAGAGTACTATATTCCTTGTTTCAAATTAACATAACATTAACCATAAACATAATCTACCTACATACTTTTTACACAAAAAAAGTGTAATATCAGTGTGGCTGTTTTCAAAATTATGCAAACACCAACTAAATATAGTTGACTTAAACTTAAATCGATAATTTAATTAATTTATTGGGTTTACATAGGAAGTTTACCTATCTTAAAATACTAATCCGTTCATTGATAAGATTATGGGGGTCAAACCGTGCTTGAATCGATCCCTCCCAGCTCTATCAAAACCTTTCCTTAACCTGAAAATTAGATTATTGTAACAAAAGTGTAATTTATCGAAAAGTGTAAGGCATTCTGGAAAAAAATATACGTTCAGCTTATGAACATTAATTCAGAAAATATATACTTAGGTTTTTTCTCTATCTATCGGCTGTCGGTGGTAAAATATTACTACCGCTAATTCAATCGCTTTTCGATTGCTTTCTTATTTTGAACTTCTCAGCAATCTCAGCTAATCTAACTACATTAAAAATAGTGTAAACGTCGAAATAGGGTTGTTAAACGTCCGGATTTAATAACCCGTTAATAAACTTAATTCTAGTTTAAAATAGCACTAACGTAATAAGATAAATAAGAAATGTTTTATTCGATATAAAGTTATATTTGTTTGTACTTAGTAGCAATAGCTATTTCCTAAATTAATGGTCAAGTACATAGTAGGTATTATGTATACCTATAGGAAGGGCTGGTGATGTAGCATTATTAGCAGTTCTTAATCGATCGGCAAGTTAAGCTACCACCTTCGTGGTCGGTACCTGGATTGGCGACCGCCTAGTGGTATTTCAAATCGAGCGTTTCCGTACTTCGGACGCACGTGAAGCCGTCAGTCCCGATTACCACTTAATTGTGATAGTCGTTAATCTAGTTGGAGGCCTCCCAGGCGGCTTGAAAACTCCAACTGTAGGTTAACCACTAGCCTACCTCCACGGATCCGCAGTGGGTACGCATGGTGGAGATGGAATACCTGCCCATTCCCTTTCACTCTAATTTGTGATATCAAGGAGTAATAATAACGAAGCGCTCGTGATGTAGCATAATTAGCCGTTTTTATTCGATCAACCTGGATGAGTGACCGCCTAGTGGTATTTCAACTCGAGCGTGCCGTTGGTTATCATATAATTGTGATAGTCAATAGCTAGTTGGAGGCCTCCTATGCGGCTTGAAAAGTCCAATAGTAGGTCTGTGCTCAGCAGTAGGACGTTATAGGCTGATTCCAAATCAAAAAGTCATTTATTCAGTTTAGGCCCTGGTAAGGCACTTATGGACGTTAAATTGGATTGATGATAATAATGATGAAAGAGATATCAACATCATTACCAACTGACACGAAATTACTTATTCAATTAAACCAATTAATACCCTATTAAAGCTATTAATTGGTTTGGTCATTAACATTTTTTTGATGTCAATAGTCTGACGGTCCACCTGATGGTAAGTGGTCAACGCCGACTACGGACATTAGCAATTTACCACATACTTCATAATAGGTACTTATAATTTCTCCGAACCCTAAATCACCAGTAAAAAGCCCACAATTTATTTAATAAAGAAGCTATAGGGGTAAGAACCATCCGAGCAGAGTTCATTTCACATCGCTGCGCTATCAGTGTAGGTAATTTGACGGTAAAAGAAACATCGTTTTCATTTTACAAAATGAAAATTATAAAAGCTTTTTTGATTATGATTCATACATGGAGAAAATGGCTTATGGGTGGGTTCGATAAACTAATATAATGATCAGGGAAGTGCGATTGTTTGGTTAAAACTAGCTCTATAGCCGCTTACCGCCAGCTACTTGCGAATCACGACGCAATCAATATAATAAGAGCAAACCTGCGAACTTCTTCTGTGTGACAGCGTGAAATTACCTACGTTACCTAAACCCTACCACTTACGCGTCCCTATAAATTTTTGATAAGAATAAAATAAAGAAAAAGGCCAAAGATAGAGACGTTGTAGGTATAGATACTCTTTGCCGGCAGAAGTGTTTCGAACTGTGCGGGCTACAAGGAGTTTTCTTCCGCGGACGCTCGGACTGTGGAATGAGCTGCCCTCCGTGGTTTCCCCAATGGAGTACAGCATGGGGTTCTTCCAAAAGGGTGTGAAGAGATTTCTGCAGGGTCGGCAACGCGCGAGTGATACCCCTGGTGTTGCAAGGCGGGCCGTACGCTTGTTTGCCACTTAGGGGTATAAAAAAATATATCTATAATTTGTACAATAAGTATGTCACAAGAAGGTTACAAGTGAAAATAAATGTTTAAAAGTCAAACAATTTTCCTAACTACCAAGCTATATAACTCAAGGAAATTGTAGACTACTTGATATAACCACTTATTAAAATTAATAATTATATTCAGTGTCATAATTTGCAGGTGATGACTTGGTTAGATGCAATACAATGGTTGTTTACTAGTAGGTATGCCTACTACAAGTACCTACTTTTTTACTAATGCTTTCCATACCTAATAATACTACGAACCGGACTACCAAAACTCATCAATTTACTTCCCATGAAAAGGGTTTTAAAATGTCTGTAATGGTTCGAAAAACAAACAAGCAATAAATAGTTCTCATTTGAAGTCAAAATGAACGCTCTTTAGATTATTTTCGTTTGCGCGCTTTGAAATAGGAACGTGCAAATGATGTATTGCCATCATTCTCAGAAAAGTCGAAAAAGCCTGTAAATGCTGACGTAACATGTAATTGTTGTACTCACATAGCACTGAAAAAAAACAATTTGGCGCCCCTACGTAATTCCTAACCCGCGCGGCCGCGGTTTGTACTGATGAATTGATTTATAATCATAGAAGAGCCTGAACCTATCAAAATCTTCCATAGCATAATATGCAAACCTCTAACCAAGTATTTGGATATTTCAACCCTAAATTAGAATAGTATAAAACTTTCGCCCGTCTTATCAGTCTATCAACAGAGAGCATCAGTCGTACCTATCGGAAAGTTGGATACGTTACAGTCGGAAATTTTAATATAAATTGGAATAGAACATTACGCTTTGAACATAGATATTGTATAACTAGATATACCGACATAAGTTTTTTGTAAAACAGTTCAATTATTATGATAAAACAATCTGGATTTTAATGCTAATCAAACATGAGCACTATAACGATGATGTCACAGCTCATGACTGTAGTATAGTATAAGCACGCGCCTGGCGTGCAGTGCACACATCGTTACTTTATACTGCGCGCATTATGCCAAGAGCTTTATGACAGGCGCTTTGACGCTACAAATTATTGACCAATCGAAAGTCAACGACAGGCGTGGCAGGAAATACTCTTTTAAAACATAGGAGTATTGACACACTTGCCTCACTGGAGCTTTTAGATTAGAAGGTAATTGCAGATAGATTCCTCGAAATACCAAATTTGAAGGCATCGTATCAAACAAATAGACTACTGCCTGAGATTTTTTTTATATAGAAGATGGCAAGGTATTGATTCTGGAAACCTTGTCACCCTTACGCGGACATTGCGGCGAGCTAGCTCTCAACCGGAGCTTTTTCAAGCTGTTTTTTATATCCGTTTAGATATCCCAAACAGTGCCTAACGGAAACCCATTATCTCAGAGTAGATAAATACTACGTACAAGTACAACCATTATTAAGAATAGGCACCGTCTGTCAGTTTGTCTATCACAGGGCTGTATTTTTTTTGCGCTATAGGCAGTTTGAATGTAAATTTACTTTCACAGAAGGCATCTATCATGAAAACAACACAAAAATATGTTGGTTCTGTTATTATTGTACAGAACCCATTCTCTTCCATTTATAAAAAAAATAGTAGGTATCTAAAAGAAATAACTCTAAGAGACTTAAACGCTGTCTCGTGAAAAATACTGAAATAACGTGGTTTTCACTGACTCGTAAGCCAATAGAGTTGCACTCTTCAACTCTATTTTCGGAATAAAAGTGCCTGCGAATTTCAAATACGTCTGGCTTTTAATATTCGAGAGTTTCACATATTGAAGCGCAGGCTATAGGTATGTGTTGACAAGCGAACGAGAAACGAGGTATCTCACTCACGCCAGTTATACTACCTGACAGCACCCAACCCTGTATTGACACTTCGGTAGATCAAAGAACTCATGAAGAACTTCCTTCGAGACTCAATTTCGAAATTCAAGTCTTTTGCAATTTCCAATTTTCTGTAACATTTCTGGGTAGAAATGTAGGTAGGGGGGTCCCTAAACAAGATGGTTGTCGGCAATCGTTATCGTTAGTAAACGATCAACCTTTGTAAGGGACTGAGATAAGAGATTGTTAAAAATCACTTGATATTTCGATTTGAAATCCCATACAAAGGTTGATCGTTTACTAACGATGACGATTGTCGACAATCATCTTGTCTAGAGGTCCTTCTCTCTAATATTGGCGTCTCTCATGGTACGGATGAATAAAAATTATTTTCTTCTATTTCTTGCAATCTAAGAACTTTTTTATTTATTTATTATATTGATTTATGTTTTACTAGAATATTTTTTGTTTCTAAAATATCAACATCAACGTCTGTAAAAAATATCCTGCCTTTATAATTTTGAGCGTGTAAACATTCCACCATAATCCTAATCCTAACTTCCTAACTATATATATATAATATTATAAATGTGAATGTGAGTTTGTTTGTTTGTTTGTTACGCCTTCACTCCTTAACTACTCAACGGAACATCATGAAATTTGGCATGCAGATAGCCTATGGTATGGTTCTCCATACCATAGGCTATCTGCACATATGTCCTTCTGGACATAGGCTACTTTTTATCCCGGGAACGCGGGTGAAACCGCGGGGGACAGCTAGTATACAAATAAAAGCTTGTATGGATCTCAGCCTGTAATTCCCCAGGGATAAAGAAGGAGAATAGTAAAGGACGTCTCAAGGAGTTGGTGTGACAAAAGGCTTTGGAATTCAACCCGGGTGAGTAGATTCCTGATGATTTCATTGTAAGCGCAACCTTGCTTACCTAATTTAACCTACCTAGGTTAGGCAGGAAAGTACTTGAAGTTTTAAAAACAAACTTATTATACCATCCGTGTCATAACGCACGGTTTTTTTTTTATATATATCTGCCTATGAATGGGGATGGCTTTTAAACTTAAACTTTTATATTGGTCAGTATTATGATTCCATAAATTCCAGTATTAAACTGGTGCGTAAATAAACTAAAGCCCGAGCCGTTCGTTAATGAAACAGCGGAAGTTTGCTTTTCTGATCTATGAGCTTAATGTATTGTATTACTATAGTATGTAAGATCATTAGTAGGTCAGTCCATCTCCACTCTCTCTCCTCTTTTTTTTTACCTAGCCATGCCAAATGCCACTGTGCATCTAATTTATAGGCATTTCATATGTTTTTCGACGCCGAAAATGAGTTAGCACATTGAATTCAATAAGTTACGAGTAATTCGTTTACTACTTATGTAACATTTAACTACAGAATCAATTTGAAATAATCAACTGTAGGTTATTCAGCGATACATTACGTAGCCGCTTTAATTCCACAATATGTTTTAATACCTACGCATTAGGTTAAATCCTAAATTATTTCGTTTGTAAACAACTCCAGCTATTTCAACTAATTGCACGAGTTTGAAAACATAATAACATATAATAATACGTTTAATCTGGGTTGCCGCTGTATTTCATACTAGCAATAAGTGAGATATGAAGTAAGGTATGGCTTTGATAAAGCTCAAAAAAATCTTACATTCCTTGGTATGTTGTGTGGATAGGACTGTACATGCGCTCAGAAATTTGAAGATACATATCATTGTCCTACTTGCTTTATAATCCACTTAATATCTGAGAAATTACGAAGTATCTCTAAATTGCTCACAATTAACCAAACCTTGCCGTACCTAAGTAGCGCAGCTTATTTTTTTGGTCCGTAGTCATAACTTTTTTCTTATTCATATTTCATAATTTATTGGTATTTATGGTTAAATACAGTAAATTGTATCTATAAATTTTATTATAACCCGTACCAAAATAGGTCTAAAATTTACAACTTTGATGGCCTAATTTTTTTTTTTTTATATTTTATAAAATATATATATTTTTATTACTCTACTCATTGAGTTCTAGACAATAAATGACATTCCACAAACTAGGGTAGGTTAAGGTTAAAATCTAGAGACCTGAGAAATGCGGACATGTAGAATGACAAATGACTTGGAAATTTTGAAAAATTAAATAAGTTCTCCACAAGTGACATCATGATAAAATCCAAACGATTTTTTACATTTTCATTAATTAATAGGTCAGCTCCTCTCCATATTAAAAAGGCAGTTTCCATTCTCCAGCCCGGGGCGGGGCAGGCAAAATAGCGCGATGCAAAAATGACGGCAAAATAAACAAAGAATTCTGCCCGCTACGGAACTCAGAAGGTATTCCCTGCGGCGTAGTATCTCACCTCAAAAGAGAAATTACACCTAATGATTATGAAAATTTACGTTCCCATGAATAAATCTTTTTTACTGCAATTAAATCTGCACCAGAGAGCCAAAAATTTATGTTTACGTTTATTAAAAAAATGTTGCATACCTATCTGATATCGAAACTGAATGACTTTCGTACCTAGTTATATTTTATTTTCAATAATGCCATGTCACGGCACGATAAGTGCAGGAAAACATCGTGAGAAAATCTGTGTGCCCGAAAAGGTAAAAAAGGTATCGTATGAATACTGCACTGCGCCCATAATATGGTGAACTTTGGCCGTCGCGTTGTTATGAGTCATGCATGCCTCACTCGTGCCCTTACAGTGGAGCCGCAAATATGTTGTATATGATGCGCTTTCTTTATCAAAGTAAGCGAAACATTTTCAGACAGTGAAACTAGGCAATTGTCCCGTATCTTGGGATCGATTATCATTCGAAGCTTTTGATAATAAATTGTTAATGCATGCACATATTTAATAAATTCATCAGCGTTATGTCGCTGCAATTAATAATTTCTGGAGAAATAAATCATGTATGTACCTAATGTGAAAGAACTTATTGAACATGAATAATATACGTATGTCCGTCACTTGGGAGATAAAATCGAACAAGGGACGTGTAAGTAATTTCCAGAAAATCTTCACATTTACTCTATAGTTTTCCAATAAGAAGTAAGCCTCGCAAGGCAGGCGCACTACGGAACTACTTTTATTCTCTTTTATCTAATGCCATGGGGGAGAGAACACGCAAATCGTGAAACACTTCAATGGATCGTTATGTATCCGAGGAAAACAAAATGTACCTTTGTTTAAGTATGTAACGAGTATACAGGGTTATACAGGGAAAGGTGTACTGAATATTAAAGGATGTTTATTCAGGTAATTTCTGATGGATTTGATTGTGTTTGATTGTGGTGTCCTAAACTTAACCGTTATGGAGATATTGAATTTTAAAGTTCGAAGTTTCGTTATGTTGTACTACTACTTGAGCCTATTCAATTATTTTTTTATTATTCATTTTTTTTTATTACCTAGTAGATGATTACCTTTCTGAATAGCTAAAGAGAGGAAGAAGTTTTTGAAATCATTTGCATAATAAGTTACATACATTTTTTTAAAGCGTTTCAATGTTCGCCTTCCACGCTACGCGAATCGTGCTCACAGTGTGCTCGTTCGTGGCTCGGCTCGTGCTCGGTTCGCCAAGCATGGACGCAGAAAGCATGGTGCGTCCGCGAATTTACGCGTTGACCAAAAATGTCATCTCCACGATTCACCCATATTCACAAAAAAAGGTACAGTATGATCATTTGAAATCTTCTCTTTACATCTGAAACTCTCCGTACGACATCCTGAAGATATCCCAGCCACATATCACACTATTATTGATCCTCTTCCAAATGGAACCTTCACTTTCACTTGTTGATACAGTTCTACTTGTCTACAGATACTCTTCGACTTTCATCGTGAGTAAATAAATTAAATCTGGATTCAATATAATTAGGTATCAGACAAATTCTCCCAGACTATTACACGTTTTTATTTACACATACACTTTAGTATTATAATTGTCTACTCTTCAGTTACAATGTATACAGTGGCAATACTTGGATAATTTATGAATATTTTTTTATAATTTACCCTATTTACATACCTACATGGAAAGCTGGTCCGTGTTCGCATGTTGTTTCGCTATAAATTCTCCATACTTGTTATGCATGACAAGTTGTAATTAAGTCTCACGAAACAAATTTTTAAAAGTACGTATTCTATCTATAATACTCGTAATATCTACGGTATTTATTTAACTACTTTATAGCCAATGTCCACCACACAGTGCGGCGCCTATATTTAAAATTTCATGAGTATTATAAATAGAACTTCACAATAAATCATGCTACACATAAACGCCACGGAAAACCCGTTACTAAACAAGTTTTCCATCGCTCTTTCTTCTGGAGAGTGCACACAATATTGTCCGTTGATCCTGAAATCTGTATGTTAGGAATATGAAAGGTAAGGTCTTATCTTGCATAATCCTATCCTAACTATTATAAATGCGAAAGTGAGTTTTTATTGTTTGTTTGTTACGCCTTCACGCCTCAACTAATCAACGGATCATCATGACATTTAGCATGCAGATAGCCTATGGTATGGATAACTTTTTATCCCGGGAATGCGGGTGAAACCGCGGGGGACAGCTAGTATTTAATATGGCCTTTAGAAGCTATTGAATTTAGACTTCCACGTTTATTTCTACAGTAATTTAGTATTTCTTAAGATATTCTTTTCGTAGACAACATCGGCATTTTTGGTGTAACACACAATAGTAATTGATATTTGCTGATACAGCCATCGATTGCTAAATGGGCGCCCTTAGATGGCGCTTAAATTATTAAGATTAATTCCCTACATACCTTGATGAATTCCCAAAGCGTGTGGCAGGTGTATCTAAAGATAGCATATTCGGTTTGAGAATCTCACTACCAACATCTTTGGTAATAGTTAATGTTATAATGTGAGTTGATCCTGACATACATTAGGAATATTTCGCCAAGTAAAGGTTCAAATTCATATAGCACACCTATGTACATAAACGGCATAAGCGTATGAGCGTTAACTTTGTTCAGTCATGTGGATTTCTTGTGATTCTGCTTTCGGAATGTCTTCAATATACAGCGTGTAACGTTGGGTATATTCATAAAATTATACGACTTCTTTGGTACACGGCGCACAAATCGCGAAAGAGAAAATTTTATAACAATATTAGCATGTGACGTGAAAATATAATGACCCACATTGAGCGTGACGTGGTTATGATTTTATTTCAATAAACTTGGAAGCAAAAATTTGGTACGATTTAGTAATTTATTTTGAGCTGTAACTTTTAATACCTACACCCCCTTATTAATAAATAAGGTGTAAGTCAGTCTTGTAACACCCAGGTATTAAGATAAGCCCTTTTTGTTATAAAATATGACATTAGAAAGTGACGGATATATTTAAAACCTAGGTATTAATATACTTGACTTACACCTTATTTTTTACTAAGGAGTCTCCTCCTACTACTAAGGGGTCTATACCTGATGTGGTCCCCCCTTTCGGATAGATATAACCTTTCCGTTTCACGTTTTATAGTAGCATCGCCTATACTGGGTGAGACAGAACGACTGCCACTCCTGAAAATATCAAGTTATATTAGAGTTCATTAATCGTTTTGTAATTGTTATAGATTAAGTTTAGAAATAACGAAAGCACTTATTAGTTTTTATTTATGATCGATATAAATAAAATGTTAAGTTTATTTAAAACAGTAAGTATATTTTGTTTGGTTTATCGCAGCGTGGATTTATTAACTGAAAGAATATTAAGTGGCTTTATCAGCACACGGGTGGTTAAGATAAAAGCTTGTCGATAAAGCTTATAATGTTAAACGTTAAATAATTGTGATAACAACTCCGTTTTTGCACACCGACCGACAGCAGTTGTGCATTAGGTACGTACTTTAATTACAAATTATTTAATTATAAATTCTAAGCGTAAATGCTTCAGTCGATATAAATAACAACTCTGATGCCAAATATTTATATAGATTTATAACTAAATCACATCAAAGTTGGATTATATTATTATTACGGTGACCGATTTGCATCACGAGCCCCGTCTGCCTTCTTGTTAAACTTTTGACTTAAAAAAAAATATGCTAAACCTACATCTATTTTGGGAATTTGGGAACTGGCTCCTGAAACACAGCTCACGCAAGTTCAGGAATCAGGGCTATTTAGAATTGTACACATTGTTTTACTTCAATAATAATTAATATTATTTATTAGTTTCAACAACGTTTTTTGATCCACGCGTAATGTTATATAACATAACTAGCTTCTGCCCGCGGCTTCGCCCGCGTGGCCTACAGGAAACAAATGACATATTTTTCTTCAAAAACAAACGTAATAAGTGCCCTCACTCCCTCTCAATTTTTTTTTCTTGTTTAAGCCCTATTGACTCTGTTAGGCATCTCCCATTTCGAAAAAACTATGATACACGTGACCTTTCTTAGTGGATACTTACACTTCACAAAGAACACACCCTCAAAATTTCATGTCTCTAGGACCAGCGGTTTAGGCTGTGCGTTGATATATCAGTCAGTCAGTCAGTCAGGACTTTGAATTTTATATTCTGATGTAAATAAAGATGTGATAATAAAATATTAATAATAATACACAATCATAAAAACTCATGAAAAAACCAAGAACTTAAATTACGTGTGTAATAATATGTTTTACAGAAAATTCAACCCCCGTTTCACCTTCTTAACCCCTAAGAGGGTGAATCGGGGGTTGGAATTTCGAAAAACCCTTTCATATTTTATACGTACACTTCCCAAAGAACACACCCTTAAAATGTCATGTCTTTAAGACCAGCAGTTTAAGCTGTGCGTTGATATATCAATCAGTGATTTCCCATACACAACTTCATCCTGCTTTTCATCCCTTCGAGGGTGGATTATCAAAAAAAGCTAAGACACGTATGAATTAATTTTCAGTCATCAGCTTAAACACAAAATTTGTAGATCCTAACTTCAAAACCGACGGACTTTCATACAAACTTTCATCCCCTATTTTACCCCCTCAGGGGTGGAATTTCGAAAAACCCTTTCTTAGTGCTTACCTACACTTCGCAAAGCATACAACCTCCAAATTTCATCTCTGTAGGACCAGCGGTTTAGCCTGTGCGTTGATATATTAGTCAGTGAGATCCAATACACAACTTCATCCCGCTTTTGATCCCTTCGAGGGTGGAATTATCAAAAACGCTTAGACAGGTATAAATTAATTTTCAATCGTCAGCCTTAACACTAATTTTGAACATCCTAACTTCGAAACTGACGGACTTTCATACAAACTTTCATCCCCTTTTCCCTTAGGAGTGTAATATCAAAAAATCCTTCGTTAGTGGATGCCTACACTGTATAATAATATATTTAGTGGTGTTTAATGTGGAAATGAAGGACTTGCATAAGTAACTTCGTCCCTCTTTTCCCCCCTACGGGGGTGTAATTATAGCAAACGCTCAGACACCTATACATTAAATTGAGTCCTGAAGACTATTGAATCCTTTAAATCTCAAATATTCTCCTACTATCACTCTCTTTAATTCCTTTTATTTTCCTTTATTTACCTTAATATTATTTAATATTAGTATTTAGTTTATTTACCTACTTATCTTTATTTATTGTATGTATGTAAGTATTAGTATATTACTTTATATATCTCAAAGTATTATGGTATTTGTGTATAAATAGTATTAGTTTATTTCATATATATTGTATTATTTGTAGGTAGATGCTCAACCTGCCGCCTTTTGAAGTTTTTCCTGTACCCAAAGGTTGCCTGGAAGAGATCGCTTAAGCGATAAGGCCGCCTATATTGTATAGCTTCCTCTAATTTGTGTTGTTGTAATCATGTGCTCTATGTAAGTGTATACAATAAAGAATATTTCATTCATTCATTCATTCATTCATTAATTTTCAATCTTCAGCCTAAACACAAAATTTGAAAATCCTAACTTCGAAACTGACGGACTTTCATATAAACTTTCATCCCCTATTTTACCCCCTCAGGGGTGGAATTTCGAAAAACCCTTTCTTAGTGGATACCTACACTTCCCAAAGAATACACCCTCCAAATTTCATGTCTCTAGGACCAGCGGTTTAGGCTGTGCGTTGATATATCAGTCAGTCAGTCAGGACTTTGAATTTTATATATACAGATATACCCCTTTCAGTAATAGAATAGGTTTTATATTCACGCTTTCATTCGTTTTGTTTTTCCTGAACTTTCCAATGGATATCAATTTAACAGATTTTTTAAATGTCTCGCCAAAATATTTAGTATTAGTGCAAATCTATAGCAACTATAGTTATAAATTAGAACTTTCTTGTTCACTTTGACTTAAATTAGTGGTTGAAAATTATGACAAAACTTGAGAAAATTGCTTTTAAAGCTATGAAAATTTATGAGATACGAATATTAGATAGTTATAAAATATTTCCCTAATACCTATAACCTAGTATTTATCTACTCTGAGCTATAACTATAAACGGCGCGCCGCGCGCCGTGACATTGTCGATTCCCCCATTCTCTCAGCACATTTAGGTAGGTAAAATGGAAGTATTCAACGCATCGGCAACCGGCGGTAAGGTAATCACTTATCAGGTTAGAGACCCTCTGCCTACTTGTCAACCTTTTACCATAAAAAATAAGCATTTTAATTAATTAATAAGTGCGTCCGAAGTGAGGTTTATATAAAATAATAACATAGCTATTGTAGGTACTTACTGTGTTTGTGGGTGATCCATTTTCGTATTAGGTATTATTTACAACTTCGTGATCCCTTCATCACAGTTATAGCGTATATATTACAGTTGACATTTCTAAGTGAGGCCTCTGCTTGGGCGCTTTAGGGTGAAGCAATGGATAGGATTACAGCGACCTTTTGCCATCTGGTGTCATCCCTTACAAAAGTAGACTGGGCCCATTTCAAAATACACTGACAGCAAATGACTGGGAATAATAAATAAGGATCAACCAAATTGCTTTAACATAACCAGTCAATTTTCATCCCCTAAAACCAAATCGAAAATAACCGTAATTACGGTTAAAGAATTTATTTTTCTCAAAATAATTTACAAAATTCACTTATAGAGTAAAACATAAAATTTAGTAATTTTAAAGTGCCGGTAAGCGTGGTGTTGAAAAGTTCTTACCTAAAAACACCATTCACAAAACATCTAACAATACGTACAATATATTAATTACAAAAAAAAAAAACACTCACTCAACAACAATATAAAAGATTACTAAGTGCCTATTTGAAAGAAATTATTTGAATTTGAATTTGAATTGCAATTTGATCCATACATTTCGATTTGTAAACTAGGACTAAGTAAATAGGTACACTTTTTTTATTTTTATTCTTATAATTAATTAATTTTCGATTAATTATCGATACAATCTATAAAAATACTCGTTACCTTTGCTCGTTGAGGTGTCTCGTATCGTATCTGCAAATTTCATGGTCAGAATATAACAAAATTTATTTGTGGTCCCTCCTGAGAACCATCTTTAATGACAAAAATATATCTAATTGAAAACGCAGACCAAAAAAAACACGTCAAATTGAGAACCTACTTCCTTCTTTAGCTAAAAATATTAATTTCAATTTATTTATTTGCTGCTTCATGTAGTATGTTAAAGATGTTACAAAGAATAAAGTGGTACAATACATGAGCCCTTTGGGTAGGTACGGAACCTTAAAAAGAACTGAAAATTACCAAAAACAGTGATGACATACATACGAACATAATTTGTTTTAAAATGCTCATCAAACGTGTATATCCCACGCAAGTGATGCGGTAGGCGGAGGGCTAAAGATAGTAGCATTAAACATACACATGAAAACAAACATTATCTATATTATTATAGACATTACAATTTGACTATATTGATACAGATATGTGTAGGAGGCACTAGATAGACCGATACAATTTATTTCTTATAAAACATGTTGATCTTTGTTACAATAAATTGAGCCTTCACTCGAATGAAACCAGGGTTACTGTCAATGGAGCTCGACAAATAATTATTTGTATTCACGAAAAACTGTGCAAAACAAATCTTACGTAGATTAGATACCTACTCTAGGCCAGGGGGCCTACCCCCATCTTTTACAAAACAACCTTATTGCAATACTGTTTTGTTTCCAGCATATAATAACCTTATTTATATTCGTACCATGACCTCTACCAAACACTATTGTTATATGATTGTTATATTCCTGCTAAGAACGAATGATTTTTGAGAATTTGTCTATGGGCTCATTAAAGATGAAAAGAAATAACGCTATGGGCCTAAGCAACTTTCTCTCTCTTAACAATTCTCATCTCTGTCACTCATCCATACTCTCTCGCTCTTTCAAACAACCTTATTCTTCTTTTCGTACCATGATGTCCCTAAAACAAGCTTATTTTATGCATGAAAACAACCTTGTTTATTTACCATAATGGTTCATTCAATTCGTACCACGAGCTATTTTTTATAAGCTTTTGACAATTAACATTATTGTTTTAATGTCAAATTTAGCAATCTTATATACGTTGTATTTACAAGCTGAAAATAACATTGTTTTCCAAATTTATGTTATAAAAATCTATTATAGTGTCATATAAAGTAATTATATCGAATTTATTTACTTATAGAATGAATATATCGGGATTGCGAGATTAGATATCATCCCAAAATAATATAACCGATTGTTTATAAAGTTTTTAATTGCACTTGTCGTTCACTACACAACTATGCATCTACGTTAGTAATATCGATCCCTCGACCCTTAGCCTTAGATTTATTTAGATGAAGCGGAGCTTTAAATAGCGTGTTTATATATTGAGTGACTTTTCATTTAGGTACCTACCCACTATTAATATCCTGTTTTCATTATAACCAACGTACATCGAATAAACCCAGATTAATCCATAAAGTTAACTTTCCTGCAGTGTTAGTACACAGAGTAGTCCCTGTGTTCCTGGAATCCAAACTACCTAGATTCTCTGGCAAATTTTCTAAAATTGGTCGTAACCTACATTAGCCTGGATGGAATATATTATTGTCAACAGACGGACAGACGACAGACTTATAATTATCTATAAAGATAATCATTTTAACCATCTAATGTAGTAAAATATTAATTAAGTATTATATATTTGTATTGAAAACTCAACTCACAACAATCTGCTATACTGTTGCAGAGCAGATGTAACCGTGCGGGAAATTCTAAAATACACATCCATTGGACCTAACTTTCTGTAGCCTTTGTGGCTGTGGATAGAACCGTGGGGGTCTGAAGCTCGCTGATTTGCTCACACATTATCATCAAAACCTCGGCAAACCGGTTGGTGGGGAGCTTTTTGTGACAACGCATTAGCTTGGCTATCCAAAGAGGAAACAATAACGAGCTTGAACCTGGAACCTTGTCGATGATCGACAACAGCGGCATATATTTATATACCTACATACACATAATATGTTTAATTCCAAGACCTGCAACTACAGTAGGATTCCCGTCAATAACACAATGAATAAAAACACGAAAGTATTATGTACCTACATTCTTTATTCACATAAGTTTAATCAGAGTAAGATAATTATACACAATATAAGTATGGCATTAAACAATCTTGCAGATACAGATTCAAACTTTATTTCAGCGTTTATAGGTTCTTAGACTTCACTTTAGACCAGCCTCTCCATATCTACGTACACTTTTTTGAGAGTACTCCTTCGCTTGTAGATATCGATTGAAGGCGGTATTTTTGGTCTGTTTGTATTTAACCATTTCTACCTGCTGACTGGATCTCTGGCGAACTCTTCGGCTACAACTCTACAAAATGAATTGCAACATTTGTGCAACTTACAAATGTTTATAACCATGCCATCTTAAATTTCATGCACTGAATATTACTGTCGAATATACTATTAAGATGTTTCCATATTGATTGCACTTTGTTTGTTATTAAATTACATAAACAAATGTATTTAATAACTAAATATCTTGGATATCTTTATTAGACATTTGAGTATGACAAGAATGACAGGTAAATATTTTGTTCCGATTCATTTCATTTGATAATCTAGAGTCGGCAGTCTATATATTTTTTCAATTAATTTCCTTACTCTTCATAATAACATTTTAAAATATTTGTATGCATTTTATAGAAATTACTCGAAAATATTTTATTCTTTTAGTTACTTATACTTTACAATTAGTTTAATTTAATACTTTGCTAAAAGATGAAGAACCTCAAATCATTTCGGTCCAACGTGTGAAAGAAATGGCACTATACAGTTAATATATCGTTATTTCTTTTTATCTTTTATCAGGTTGTAGCAAGCCATAGACAAATTCTTACAAATCATTCATTCTTTCTCGGCACTTAGCAATGTTATATCAATGTTGAACGATTGAGCTCATGGTACGAATCAAAGTAATATTATTATAAGGTGAAAACAAAACAGTCTGGCAATAAGGTTATTTTGTGAGAGAAGATGATGGCCCTATAGGATGGAACGGGACAAAAAAAAAACTTGTCAATTGTGACGCACGAATTTTGAAACTCAATGTGCCCTGTTGCACTACATATTTTGAAATAATACAAATATTTATTTTATGTATATCGACTTTTATATTACTTGAATAAATATTACTTAGGTCAATATGAAAACAAGGCAAAGGGCCGACGTTCAATAGTGATATTCAGTGAATTAAATTTAATATGGCATGGTTACAAACAGAAGTAATTCAAGTATTATTTTATTCATTTTGCAGTGAAGAATTCGCCGGAATTCAAAGTAACTAGTCTAAGAAATGTGCTGGAGAGAAATAGGTACCTAATCCTCAACTAGCAAAGCAATGGAGCACTTCTTGGTCATTACAAAAACTGAGACAAAGTTCATACATAAATATATACCTAGGTAGGTTTATATTTATGTATGGCACTTCAGTCTTAATACCTATAGTCTAGGCAGGTACCTATTGTCTTTAAATTATATGAATAAAGAATTTACCACAGGAATCAACACATATTTTTATTTATTACCTTTTGTCAGGAATGCTACTGTAGTTGCAGGTCATACAATGAAACATTATGTGTATTTAGGTATATAAACGTTTATGAATACAGTACAATCACAGTAAAGCTTAATCTATACGATATTAAATATTTACAACAAATACATGAAATACAATCTAGCACTCGTGTATAAATTTTCCTCTAGGCTGCCGTAGATTATCGGCAAGGTTCCCAACAGGCTAGCCAAGCTAATGCGTTGGCGGAAAAAGCTCCCCGCCCGAGGCCTCGATTATTTTGGTGACAATATGCGAGCGACTCGGTGAGCTTCAAACCCATACGGTCGTATGGTTTCGATAGCAAATGGCATTTTGGTCCATTGCATGCGAAAGTGTTGATTCCTCACGTAGCATAGATGCATACCACGTCGCTTTCGTGTATCTATTATTGGCTTCTTTGGTATTTGCTTCCAAAAACACAAATAGTTCATATTCATTTGCCATCTTGAAATGCTAGATGGCAAAAGCTAGAAGGCTAGAGATACACAATTAATTCGATAAGTTAAATAAATACGATCTACTGACTTTATATCACTATAATAATAGATATTTTTATCATAAATTTGGATAATTCGTCGCGTATATAATGTTATATTTTGATTGATATATGCAATTGACATAAAAACCATAATGCTAGTTGTCAAAAGACACATCATGGTACGATTTGAATGAACGATTAGAGGTGACGTCATCAAACCTGCTAACAAAACAATATTGTTTTATGCTTATAATAAGCTTATTTTTAAGGATGTCATGGTACGAAAACGCAAAATAAGGTTATTTTAACCTTGTTTTAAGAGCTTGTGGTAGGCCCCCTGTTCCAAACCATTTTCTTATATTTCCTATAACAAGGTAATCTGTTCATATAAAAATCCAGCAAACAATAAAGTTCACCAATTTCTGGGTTTAAAATAAATCGTCATTTCATGGCAAAATGAGAAAATAAATAAAATAGCTCCGTTACCAGCCTTTCCACACCTTTTGTGCTTCTAACGTTTAGTTTTTGAAGCGAGAAAATATTTAGTTCTACTATCTAGCACCAATATAGTTTAAGATGAACAAATAGTGTTGAGCAAACCTTTAACTGGAGCGGTATTCCTTTGTATCGGCGTTACTGCGGCCTTTGTCTGCCAACCGGCATCGCAGTCCGCATGCCGAGCCGTCGCGTCGGGCGACCCAGCTAAATCCACTCAACACCACCAACCATTATAGGTTTTATATACCAATCTATTCCACTAAGTATTTTTATCACAAGTGATTCAATTTCACTGGGGGCTGGTCTTAACTTATCGCAAAAAATAAAAACAGAAAAATGCATGTGACTACGAACGCTACCGACCTAGTTGCGGCATTTGTTTTATTTCTACATGAAATTGACATGCTTATTTTGTTTACTTTGTCAACAAGAACTGCTGTATAACGAATTGTAATCATTCCAAAGTGTTTTGCATCGTGATGGGAATTTTTACATGTGCAAAAAACACACGATGTGATATTTATTTATCGAGGAACAGCGGTACGTGCACATTAACGGGCATTGTTCTAGATAGCTATATGGGAAAAATGGAAAAATATGACAATAACCAAAGATAATAACAATCGAAAATATTAATGCATATGCTACTAACTATAAACATATTATATTAGAATTAAATTGAAACATGTACAATAACGCTAATATTTTGATGGTTGACTATACAGGTGTTACAAAACTACCCGTAAAGTCGAAAGGAGGTTAAATGGGGCCTTATAACGAGTCCATTCACAATATTGGAGAACCGTAGTAACGCTGTATAACATACCCCAAAAAAATAAAAAAATAATATTATTTTCACTGATGTGCAAACTCTATTTCAGTAAAATTAAAGAGTAAACTACGCAGAATTTAGAAAGAAAGAAAGAAAGAAAATTATTTTATTTTTCCAAAAACACAAATGAATAGTAAATATAAAAATAGAACAGTAAAATAAAGTATAAATAAATATCGAATCTGTGTGTTCGGAAAGAAAAGGCGGCCGACTCAGCCTAATGTTGAGGTACCCCCCAACGCTGATATTCTGCCGGCGCCTCGTGAGTGTGCGTCACGAAAATCAGTAGGAAGAGATCAACGAGTGTTTTTTCTTTCTAAATTAAAATAATCGAACAAATAATAAAACCTTATTAGCCATTATATGGATAAATTCTTATATGAACAAAAATCTGTGAAGATAAGCTAAATGAAGGTGCAGAGATAAACATAGTGAGCAATTTAATTATAATAAAATTAATTTAATGTGAGTACAGCCGGTATAAGACAAAGAGATGAAAATAAAAAGAGGCAAATACAGTAACAAAAAGAAACAATATCATCTGGCTCAGGTACTGAGATTTAAGATTAGAATGATAATCCAGAACAGATTTACCTTTACATAAGCTCATAAACAACGAATAATAATGAAATAAAGATAAATGTGCTACATCTGATTGTCAAGAAGATGTTGTTTTAACTTAATTTTAAATGCGTGTTTAGATGGGAGACTACGAATTGGTGGAGGGAGGTTGTTCCAACATTTAGTCGCATTATACCTAAAGCTACCACGGAAGGCTGCAGTTCTATGTTTAGGCATTGACAGTCGTATCAACGACGCTCTGGTCTGATAGGCGTTTCTTGCAGACAACCAAGCCATCTTCTCAAATAGGTACTCTGGCTTACCCGTCTTCACTATCCCAAAAAGTAAAGAGCAAAAATGTAAGTGCTGCCTAGCTTCCATTTTAAGCAATTTCGCCTTGTTGAGGAAAGGTGTAACATGAGCACGAGGTGGAATCGGAAAGCAAAATCTGGCACAAGCATTCTGAACTCGCTGTATGAGACGCTGAGACCGTCCAAGTAAGCAGGGTCCATAGACAGTAATGCAGTAATTCAGTCTAGATAAGACCAATGACTCACAAAGTGCAATGCGGAGGTCAGTACTTAAGAAGTTTCGAATTTTATATAAAACTTTTAATTTATAAAAACAGCTACGAGTGACTTCTGAGACATGACCTTCGAACTGGAGCTTGCTGTCCATTAAGATACCTAGATTACGTGCACTATCAACCCGCTCAATTACTTCATCCAGGATTTTTACTGATGGGTCTCTGGTTTTCACACCTTGAATCTGGTTGTTAGAGCCTAAAATTATGAATTTGGATTTAGATGGATTGAGAACCAAACCATTCCTACCAGACCAGTCAGATATTCGTTTCAGATCCTCATTAATCAACTCCACTGCACCAGCAGTGTCTTTCTGGTGAAATGAGAGATATAGTTGTATGTCATCTGCATATTGATGATATTTGCAATTGTGTATACCATTGACAATATCTGCACTATAGAGTATGAAAAGAAGAGGACCTAGAATTGAACCCTGCGGTACGCCTCTACTAATAGGATTCCACTTGGATGTTAACAGCGAACCATCTAATTTGCATATTTCTACTCGTTGAGAACGATTTGATAAATAGCTGTCAAACCAACGCACAGCTGAATTACCAAGGCCATAGTATGTAAGCTTTGCCAAAAGAAGCGAAATATTTAGGGAATCAAACGCCCTGGAAAAGTCTAGCAGAGTAAGAATTGTACTTAGACCAGTATCACGAGCGCTGAGAACATTATCCACGACATCCAGCAGGGCAGTATGTGTTCCTAAGCCTTTCCTGAAACCGGATTGACGAGTGGGTAATATAGCATTATGCTCCAAGTATTTTGATAATTGGTTATGAATAACCTTTTCCAGAATCTTAGACATATACGGAAGGAGACTTATAGGTCGAAGGTCTTTGACCTCTGTGGGATTACTACATTTCGGAATTGGTCTTACAATTGCAGATTTCCATGTTTCCGGAAAGACGGCTGAGGTGATCGATTTATTAATTATGTCGGTGATGATGGGAAGCGTAGTTGGGAGTGTTAAAAGTATCATGTCCGATCCAATCTCGTCTGAGCCCAGAGAATTTGATTTAATAGATAAAATGATCTTAGTAATTTCGTTATCATCAACAGGTGAGAAAGCGAAAGAAGATGCCCCATATCTATTAAATTCGTAATAAGATAGATCTGATAAAGATACCGAGTTATCTCCTGGAACATTAAGAAAATGTTCATTTATCATGTCAGGGTCATCGAAATGCTCTGGCAGGTCATCTGTTTTGGAATTAGGGAGTACAGTCTTTTTTAAATTTTTCCATAGTAATTTAGAGTCCTTTATATTTTTATTTATATCTTGCTCAAAGAAAGCTATTTTCTCCAAAAAAGTACATGAGCTCACTAAATGTTTTAATTCCTTGTATTCTTGCATATGAATAATGGAATCAGATTTACGCTGCTTCTTGTAGGCGTCATCACGAAGTTTCATCATGTAACGTACATTAGACGTCAACCAGGGAACCGCACGTCCACTCAATACAATTTTCTTGAGAGGAGAATGTAAGTTGAATAAATTTAAAATGACATCATTAAATAACTTCACAGCTTCATTAACAGTGTTACAATTTAAAATAGAAGTCCAATTGATATGCTGTAAGTCATAATTAAATTTATTTATGTCTATGTCCTTCAGAGGACGGTATAATATCCTTTTGGGCAAGGGTTTGATTTTTCTAAATTTTAGCTCAGCATAAACCATAGCGTGGCCACCCAATTCCGGGATATGATTAACAGTTACCTGAGAAACCGTAAGGTCGGTACAAATCAAATCGATTAGTGTCTCACTATGGGAAGTAAAATGAGTTGGTTCAGTAACACAATTAACTAATTTAAAGCATTTAAAAAATTGATCAATTTTTTTCACTTGTAGATCCTCGGTTTTTAACATATTAACATTAAAATCTCCGACTAAGATTATATGGTCACAAAATGAGAACGACGAGACAGACTCTGTGAGTGCATCAATAAATAGGTCGATATCGAGCCACGGAGGTCGATAAGCTGTTCCCATCACTATTCTAACTCCATTCACTGCAAAAGTCACCCACATTTGCTCAACCGCCAAATTAGAAGAAGGGTGTTTTGCTGTTCGAACGTTAACTCCACGTTTAACGTAAAAGCCTACTCCCCCGCCACGAGAGCGTATCTCACGCGGTCGAGGAATATGACGTAACCTATATCCGGGGACAACTGGCGCTCGAGCCTCCTCTCCCAGCCTAAGCCAAGTCTCATTTATAGCAATTATTTCTGCATCGTACCTCTCAATGGCAGCCAAAAACTCATCATGGTTGGTATTCAGCGAACCGGCGTTAAATAAACCAATTTTAAATCTTTTTGAGTTAACCATTATTAAAAAAAGTTAATAAAATCATATTAAATGTCACTACACCCAGCATTGTATAATTGTAAACAGAAATTAATGATACTAAAATTGTAAAAAGATAATATGTACTGTAGTAATAAAAAATCGCGACACACAGATAAGATTTCATAATTAACAATGTGAGAACCTGCAGCTTACAATAAGAAAAATCCAAATTAGAACAACAATAAACGGAACATACTATGGTTATGCATTCGATTGTATACAAGTTGTTAATAAAGTTAATCCAGCAATTGCATCCATGTTTGAAAAAACACAAAATTACACTCAAAAGAAAAATATAATAAAAAGTGGCAACATTCATCTTATTAATAAAGAAGTACGTATTTATGGGATAATTTAAAATTAATTGACATTTATATCTCCTGTAAACATCATTCATTCGAGCTATTAGGTGTTGACATTCCAAAAACCCTTTCGAAATCCGATTCTGATTTTAAGGCATATACAGTGGTTGTTGTATCTTTTCTGGCGTAAACTCTGCCCTCCCGGGTCCACACAAATCTCCATTGAGCGTTCTTTCCATGTTCCCGCGCCAAACGGTATAAGCCCCTATTCTGCTTTGTGAGCCGCTCGTTGATAAAAAACCTGCGCGGGGTGTGGAGGGGCAGGCCGAGATCGGCAGTGTCGGCGCCGCGTCGCACGCGCACTGCCTTCAGCAGTTCATCGCGGAGCGCCCGGCGCGATAGCTGCACAATGATAGGTCTCGGTGCCGGCGGTTGCTTGGAATTTGCTTCATCGCTCACACGACGTAGACCAACCCTCCGAGCGCTAATAACATCGCGTTTCTCCACCGTAACTCCGAGTTTTTGCCCCACAGTGAACAAAATATGATCAATTGATTCGCCTTGAAATTCCGGGATTCCTGAGATTTCCACGTCATTTATTAACGCGGTTTGATCCCGGTCGTTAAGGTCAGACAGTAAACCAGCAACAGTTTTTTGAAGTTTCAAAATTTCATCAGAAGGACCTTGGAGGGACCCTGCCTCAATTTTATCCATCCTAGTTTCGAGAACATCCATCCGTTTGTGACACTCGCTAATAGATTGTCTAACATTAGTTATTTCGTGCATTAATTCACGCATTTCGGATCTCATCTCTTTCATTTCATCACGAAAAAGTTTAATTTCGGTAAGTAGGTCATGATCCTTAGTGGGAGTGCTATGAGGCGAGCTGAGTTGAGACCCAGGCTGACTCTTTACCCCTTCATCAACCACATAATTGTCCACTGCCCCCTTGATAGGTAATGCAGTATCACGCATACGCGGTGAAGCTATCTTGCATTGGGGACATGTCCAGTCCGGACTTGGTTTAGCGCTGTCTGGTATCTTAACGCACGCTTTATGATAAGAGATGGGACATTGCTTGCAAACCACTTTATCCAAGCGCGTAAGGTATTTAGTGCATGCTCCGCACTTCATCATTTAACGTTTATTAGACGACGTAAGCAGAACGTAAATAAATCAAAGATCGACGATATATCTACGTATAATAAATAACGAGGGTAGGGTGCTAAGTCACTTCACCTTGTTGCAACAGTTAGATTTATATTGTAATGTCGTTTAAAAAGCACTTAATTAATATGATTTTGCTGTAAAAACAATTAATGAGATAGTTCACTCTTTAAACTTTTAACGGAATTATAAATTCACTGGATATTACTGTAAAAACACTATCTTTCGAATTAAACATACGACAAAGTAAACTTGATGACTGTTCCCAAAGACGTTCGTGACGTCACCTACATTTCTACGTAATTCGCGGAACGACAAAAAAATTAAAAGACCTAACCTAACAGAACAATCTAAACGAACACTTACTTTTTCATAATAAACGTCAAATTTACAGAAACGGATGAGTTTTAGTTTGGTTTTAGTACAAGGACCACCATTGTAGTAAAACATGACTTTTATGGACGGTGACTGACTGAGGACTTTATTGTGAAAGTGATTTATTGTGACTGGAAACTATAATATAACTCGACACTGGCAGAAATGAGCCCAAATTTGGGCTTGGTTGCCAAACTTAAAAATAAGAAGAAGAAGAACATAATATAGGTACATAACATCATATCGTAATATTCCGAGTTAGAAAGCATCGTTATTTTGCAAAAAATGTTGAAAAAGAAGATTTGAAATTGACAACATATTTTGAACAACAACTTGACATTTTTTGAAGTCATCCTATCTTGTCTATCCGATATCCTTGTATTGAAGTAGCAAACATTTATGAATAAAAAATAGAAAAACTATTAAAGTAGACAATTATTAGGTAAAATAGGTATGTACGTAGGCCTTTCTGTTAAATAATCTGGTTCCCTGACATGACAGCTTACTAGGGTTGACAAAAATGTTGGCTTTGATAATTAATTATATTTTTTACGGGGTATTTTGTAACACATTGTATATGTCATGGTTACTAGCCGCAGTCGTAGCAGCATTCTTGAATATGTACGATAGATTGATGAGTAAATAATTCAAATCCCATTAAACCGCTATTAATTAAGAAAGTTAACCCTTTGATCCGGCGCCTAGGTCTTCCGGGCAAAAATTCAGTCAAACAAATGTATCTTAATTTTAAAAAAATACATGAAAAGAGCTCATCAAAAACGGCAACAAATTGCCGATCGCGCTGTTATATCCAGCAGTAGGCAGCGTTGCCCACCATTGAAACGATTAGCCTGCTGACTTACTTTTTCATTTTAAAAAAACTGCGTTAGTATCCCACACAGAAGTTATCACGCCTGTTAAACTTATGGCCTGTTATTATACAAAGCCTGGGAAACTACTACTACTTTAGAAGATAACAAATATGAATACATAACATACATGTTTTTGGCTTAGGAAATAGCATATAATGAGTAAATTTCAAGACAGATCTCTGGGTACGGAAGCCTGTGTAAAGTTCGTAGATACCTACATAGATGCTTAGGAATGTCTATGTCGATTACGTCCCACGAGTAAAACCGTAGCACAACTTTTAATTAGACTCTTTAGTCACACGGCTTTTTCTGACTTCTCGAGATGTCCGTGACTCGTACTTAAATAAATGCTTTGGAACTTTTTCCCATTCCTCCTCAGAGACAGAATAGGTAGTTAAAGAAATACCTATATTAAGAATTAACGATTCTTTCATTGGTAAGAACCATGGGTAAGAACGAGTTTATTATACCTACATGCATACGTAAATGTGCATGTTCATGTTCCGTTATGACTGAATTGTTAATTAAGTTCTCGCTCTCTCTGGTTTACAGGGTGAGTTAAAAGAGCGCAGCTTTGCTTCTTCAAACAAAATAATTAAGCAAGCTCAACGTACCTGGCGTTGTGCGCAGGCCGATTTTACGTGCCTGCATGCGTTCCCGATAAGCATGCTATTGATTTTCCTGATACCCCAACTTCCCGTTACAATCATTCTACTTTTTTAACCCCGTAGAATGTGGGGTGCCCGAAATATTTAATAAACTTAGAACCGGCATGCAATTGAGCGGCCAAACTTGGAAAACTTCATGCAGCCAACCGCAACTATTCTACTCTAACGGCGCTCTAGCGGACTAACTAATATAAAAATATCCAGTTCCAACACTTCAAATGCTTATAGTATGGAATTGGCTTAGAATTTGCTAATTTAAAAAATATACCTAAGTTCCAACACATCAAATGCTTATTCTATGGAATTTGAACACCTTCGGCAAGTTTCAATACGATGTAGTCATCAACGGCATCACTTCATACACGCGTCCTGTTTTAAAAACCTTGCCTTTACGAACCGATGAGAGAAGGAAAAGTAAACCGACTGAAATATTTCCAACCGACTGAATTTTACGTTGTTAACTACATGCATTTCGTGCCGAGCCCCGAGGCTAAGAGATGTAATCTTGCAAACTGCACCATCTTGTCACAAAGATAAACTATCTTACAAACTTTTTATACTTCAAGCACAGGTTAATTAAATTAAACCTACAATTTAATGGTAAAAGACTTGTAAGTATTCCCAGAAATTAATTAAAACTTTCAAAGGTAAAGTATCTACTTATGAATTGAGGACTATACTGGAGACCACTTAAAATATTTTGATCAAATCGGCTTATTGGTAATTTGGTAATATCAAATTAAAGTAAATGAAATTATAAGTTAATCAACTTTGAAATAGATGAAACAATAAACGGACAAAGACTTACATTAATTAGATTCCCAGATGACATAATAGCGGCAATTGTGAAAAACGAAAGTGATCTGCAGGGCTATTTTAAAACGTCGGATTCGATATCGGAAACGGATTCAAAAATGTCCGAGACGAATTTCAGCAACTGCTATTTTAATTTCCGAAAGCTTTTTGATGAATCGAATTGATATTTCCGTAAAGAAACATCAAAAATATTGGAATTCGGAAATTAGAAAAGCAATTGCGGAAAATTGCCTCAGTAGTTTTTGAATCCGTTTCCGATATCGAATCCGAGCGTTTTAAAATAGCCCCGCTGGAGCTGCTACTTAATTATATGATAAGAAAGTTATAACCAATAGCATCAAGATTAACAAAACTTTTACTGAACTGAACATCGCGAAAAAAATATCTTCATCAACCCAATCAAATTCATAATCAATATTAGAATAATGACAAACATTTAAATATTGAGGAAACATTATCAATGGTAATATCAGAAATGTGCCCTAGATATTACTAGTAGTTTAGCCATATCCTATATCGATACATTATGTCTGTCAAATTGTTATATTTTCTTAATAAATGACGTTTATTCGAAACTAGCTCATGCTCACGTTCAGGCTTTTGCTTGCGGCGGGAGGGCGATGGCTGCCACACGCGTCATACTTGTGAACAGTTTCTTCTTGTGGGGGCTGGTCTGCATAGATTCAGTCCACTTTGTAGTTTTGCCGCCGCGCCGGGGCACGCAATTGTTGTCAGTGCGATTAGAATGTAAATATTATGTAATGAATCTAAGCTTGTTTTGACAACAGTTATTGCTGATTTTATTTCCGGGCTCTTCTCAGCAAATGCAACATTCCGAACCGGTCTTAGAGCATTAGAGTCAGACTTTTTATAAGTGCCTGCGAAGGTCTAACTGAATAAATGATTTAGAATTTTTTAATTTTGATCCAAGCAAATATTTAAAAAACAACAACATAATATATTCAGATCCAAAATATCAATAAAAATAAATAAATTTAAACATACGTTTACGAGTCATTTCATATGAGGTGCAGAAAATTGCAAACAACATAGTGACTCTACCTCGACAAGAGCCATTTTCTCTTAAATATAGAAGAACATATACAACACCTTTACATATACGAGTAGAACACCTTTATGTACTAAATGATGCAAATAAATAAATTGAATTGAACATATATTAACAATTCTAAATCATTACCATTTCAAAATATATTTATATCTTTGGATGGAAGAGGAAGGATTATATTTTTTTATAAACAATTATGTTTTAGTATAAGAATACCTAACAACAATATAAAAACGAAAAGATTTAAAATCTAAATCTTAGTTAAGTTCTCATATTACAGTCAGCTGAACTTCGGCTCCAACTTAGGAAGTTCAGTCAGGCTAAAGATAAAGAAAACTTGCCAAGAACCATTTTTTACATTTATGTTTTGGTGGGATTTCAATACTTTTGCAAAAATTATTATTCCGTTTTCACGACCTATTAAACTCAAGGGACCACCTGGTTATTTTTAGAAATGATTGTCTATATTTCATTTGTTGGCGTATTGTACGAGTGAAGGCGTATTGTACGAGTGAAGGCGTATTGTACGAGTGAAGGCGTATTGTACGAGTGAAGGCCTGTTCTCGGAAATTGGCCTGACACATTGTCGTATTTAAAGAAGCTTAGCACACGCACAGTATTTGGACATAAACTGGACGCAGGCAGGCACGCTTACAATTTTCAATTTGAAGGTTCTAGGGATTCAGTTATTTTATTCCTATTTTGCAATGGACAATACCTGTATTGTATTGGCACTTCGCCCGCCCCGCAGGGCCCGCACCGTGCTGACATGTCAGAGTCAGGAACCTATATATGATTTGAATGGTGGGTGACTAATGCTACATTCGGAATTGGATAATATAGCTCATAGTGCTCACAGCAATCATTTGCGTACCGAGTTAGATATCACGTTTATGACAGCTGAGAACTGTCAACAATTCGGAACGCTCGTGAACGCGCTCACAGTATTCAAAATAGAACATTTGAGAATTAAATTAAAATCTGAAATAACAATGCGCTAGGACTCCTTATATCTTTTATAATTTGACTCGCAAAAAGGAATATCCACGTTTTTTATTATTTCTCTCATAAAATCATAAAAAGTATCTTTGCTGAATAGGAAACCAAGAATCTTATTAGATTTTTGCCGAAAACACAATAATGAACCGTCACTTTTGACAGCGCTCACGGTGATATCAGTTTAGGGCATAGTCGGTGTGAGCGCAATATGGCGCATGTCATGACGTCATCTATTATGTTTCGCGGGACATCGTTAGCTGTCTATCATATCCAATTCGGTACGGGTTTAAGCACGCTCAAATCGATTAGCAGAATGCAGCCTAAAACGGATGACGCGCGGATTGTACTTAATATTATTTATTCTGTGGCGCGGGTAGACTACGCGATGTGTGATACCATTCTCTATAATATGCATTGTCGAACATGGAGCTGTGAAGAGTCAGGGAACATCCTCAATTATTCTTTTATATTGCCTAACAATATCATAACGACTTTCAAGACACAACCATAACACACGTATGATAAGCATGCATGGTAATTAAACCTTTGTAAATATTTTTGTTCCTGTATTTATGACCGTCTCGATATCAAAATACTACGTGAAGTTCTGTGTATCGCAGAATAGATTTGACCTTTTTATCTGTATTATATTGCAGGTTTTTCCGTGTCATAACATTTGACGTTTTTTGGACGAACAATTCTTTGATGTTGTATCAGCATCATAATGTTATTATTTATCCTTTTATCCAGTAACTGAGTCATGACGTGAAAATTCATTTTATGAATAATATATAAAAGAAACGTTAATTTAAATATATTCTATATATAATTTATATATATATATGTAGCACAAATAAACGCCAATTTTTTACCTTTTTAGTAATAAAACTACGAGGAAAACAGATAAAAAAACTGTTTTATTTATAACGCAGAATACTTGAACAGGTTGCTTTGAAACTTACTCATTAGCTCTAGCTCAGAGTAAATAAACTACGTACAAGCTCTAGTAGGTATACGTGAGTGACTTACAAATAATGTTATCGATACAATAATACCAATTTATTAATTAACTGAAAAATATCAATATCATACCTAGGTAAGCAAGATTAAATGTATATTGATTTTGTAGATCACATTTGCAAGCCGTGAAGCCGTAGCGCCCAAAAGACGATATTTATTTTTGATAAATCCTTCCTGACCGTCAACAAAAGCACATACCTAATATAAACTTAATCCGAAAAAGGATTATGAGGATAGAGATTTGCGTGGAAACACTTTGCTTAGCTGAAATGGAAAACCGTAACAGATAATGTGTAATTTCAAAAATAATATTGGTACAGGATGAGATTACTATACCTATTAACTAAACTAGATTAGGTAAATCGTAGTATCGTATCTACATATACCAAGCTAAGAAGTTACTGAATCTTATTCAGCTCAGAAAGGATCTGAGAATTTCTCAGAGGTTACGAGCCTGCCTGCCTGTGGCACTGAATCATAGAGTGATAATCTTGACTCGGTTTACAAGTTCAAATTAATAAGGGGTTCTCTTTGCTATCCGTTTTAATGACAAAGGCAAGAATATTTTGTAATTGATTGATTATTTTTCAAAAAATGATTTTTTATTCTAGTACCTATATGTCCAAATCGAAAAAAAATATGTTGGCCAGTTAGTCGCATTTATGAATATTTTTATGAACAAAGCATAATTGCAATTTAGATATAACAAGAACTTTTGATGGAATGCTCAAGCTCTTCGTTCTACTTACAACAAAATATTTAATTCGAATTCCACTGAATGAAGACATTCTGACTTGCAATGTTTTAATAAAATCTTACCTACTTATATGAAAATAAGAATTGAAATGATTTTTTTTAGATAGTATAGACACTGGGATAATTACGTTAGCAGTAAACATTTAATATGACTTATTATGTCTAATGTTCATATTCCGCCAATGCCGGTGATTGTTGGGAGCACTGTTCTCGAAGTTGCAGACGAGTATGTTTACTTAGGACATATTGACCAACTAGGTAGGTCCCACCTCGACAAAGAGGTAAAGAAGAATCCAAATCGGCTGGGCAGCATTCGAGAAGCTGCGGCATATATTCACGTCCTGAATATACCTCAGTCTACAGACACAGGTCTACAGACACAGGTCTTCAATCAGCGCATGTTACTAGTGATGACATACGGGATAGAGACGTGGTCTTTCACTACTGGCCGCATAAATTAGCTCAGAGTCACTCAGCGAGCTATGGAACGAGCTATGCTCGGAATTTCTCTACGTGACATGGTCCGAAATGAGGACATTCGTAGGAGAACGAAAAAGAAGGACAGAGCTCGTAGAGTAAGTAAGCTGAAGTGGCAACGGGCGGGCCACATAGCTCGAAGAGCCGATAACCGGTGGGGAAGAAAGGTTCTCGAGTGGCGACCACGTACTGGAAAGCGCCGAGCGGGACGCCCTCCCACCAGGTGGGCCGCAACCTGGTCAGAGTCGCTGGGCACCGCTGAATGCAAGCGGCCCAAAACCGTTCGAAGTGGGAAGTCAATGGGGGAGGCCTATGTCCAGCAGTGGACATCCATAGGCTGATATAATGATGATGATGAATATGACTTAATGCTTCCATATTTTGGCCCAGCATTATTTTACCCTCGGCAAAAAAACAACTTACCCCATCCTTCCGGCTGGGTTGCCAATTACCAAAACTATAATGCGGTAATACCGCTTTTTCACATTGAAGAGTATCTTGCCTAATTTTCAATGTATATCCTCTGATCGACCTGCCTACCTTTCACCTTTGTTTGTCGCCCAATTTCCGCGTTCGTTATAACTTCACACGGTGAGCTCCAAAGTTCAGTGTGAATGTTTAATATCGCGCATGTGCTCTTTTGTGAATATCAAGTAAGTATCCACTATTTCATGAGTACATGATACACAATATTTATTAAATATTATATTGTATGTTATGTTACGTATTAGTTGTTTAATCTCGTAGAAAAGTATATAATAAAAAAAAAGAAGAAAGCATGTTTTTTTGCGAAATAGCAGGGTAACTTTTCTAACACCAATTTAATCTTATTTGTGTAATTTAGGTCTCATGTGTTCTGATTACTTCTGATTAGGTGCGAGGAATTCATTCACATGTAAATTGGTTCGTTAGCAAAGTGCGAGAGAACGAGTGTACCTAGTTGGACGCACACGACAGCCATTTATCGAGAAGAACAAACAAGTCGTTTTCTCGTTTAAATCGGGCCATGTTTACCGGCTCGTTATATCCAGTCTTGGCTCTCGATTCGCGGCGAGACACTTCGAAGCCATCACAACGGAAAACACTGATACTATTTTTTAAGATTGCTCACTGGGGCACTTAAACGTGAATGAATCAATACTTACACAGATTCAAATCGCGTTACTAATCGGTTTATATGTGGGTATATAATATTTGAAATAATAAAAGTAAATCGGAGAATTTAGATATACATACCTCCGTTTTGTTTTACACTTTAGTAGGTGCCTAAATAAAATATCATATCTAACGAGTGATTGAAGTCTCGCAAGTCTACGAAATGACCTTTACCTAGGTCTTAACTGAGACACAATTGATATTTTTTTCAAAATTCCAATGATATCTCTATTTATCTCACCGATGAGCTGTTTTTGTTACTTTTTGTGAATTCCCATCCTTAAATGTGAATTCCCTCCTATCTGACGTTATCTTGGTTTTGTGCTGATTTTTAGCAAACATCTAACAATTCGTAATTTTCTAATCTTCATTGCTCTATTATGACACAACTCCAGAATAAGGACAAATTCGAAAACTATCCAATCTAATATAAAGACATAAAATAGATTATGCCTGTGATATAGGGGCCATCAATTTGTAACAAGCAAACAAGGATTAAGAAATGAAATACGATGATAGTCTAATAATACCTAGGCACGGAAAGAGCTAAAGTCACGTCGCATTACTATAGTATTCATAGATAGTCGTGGTCAACTTCATTTTCTGGTCACGGAATTCGTTAATTTTGTCATTACTGTGTTAACAACCTTTTTGTTGGGTTTCATTCAGTACATATTGATTATTTTAACTATGTAGTGTATCATGTCATTTCGCCGAAGTATCTTTCGCTATAATATAATTTTATTTTAAGCGGTTCACCTTTTTACATTAAAGATTGTTTACGGTTTCCTGAAATAAATTTTAGGGTTAGGTAAAAAACAACAAATCAGTTTAGTTATGTCTTATGGTGCGTCCATACTTGGCGAACCGAGCACGAGCCGAGCCACGAACGAGCACACTGCGAGCACGATTCGCGTAGCGTGGAAGGGCTTGCGAGCCTCGAATGAGAGCGATTGTCAGTTTTTTCACAAACAAAGGGATTCGTGTCTTATCGTTGTAGGCTCGTTGTAGGTTCGTTCGTGGCTCGGCTCGTGCTCGATTCGCGTAGCGTGGACGCACCATTACGTAAAGCCAACGTTGCTGATTTAAAAACAATGTTTAAAGTAAATGATACGACCAAACGAAACAAGTTCAAAACAATAAATGACGAAACGTTTTCGGTCAAATCAAAGTTGAATAGTTTTTCAGCCAAATTATAGGTAATTGTTTTAAAATTACCACTTATTGATCGACTAGCGACATATCCACGTTTAATTTGTATGTAGGTAGGTATCAAGTATTTTGGACAAAATTAAACACCGGTTTGTATATAGCTAGATTTCACCTTAATAATAGGTTCTAAAAACACAATTCAAAGTAGGTAATTTTGCTGACCTATATGTGTTTTAATCACTATAACACGTGTGTAAAGGAAAAACATTTTTTTCCTCATTCGATTTAGAATACCTGGAAATGGATTGGGAATAGATAGGGTTGGAATTGGAAATATATTACGAAACTGAAACTTGTATATACCGTGACTTTTATTCATCTTAGAAACGCAGCCCACTTAATTTACCCAAAAGGTACTAATAATTAATAAAAAAAACATTTTTTGATCGTTTGTGTAATTTTAAAAAAATAATTAAAGTTCATTATAATTATGAAAAATCGAGTTAATAATTAAAGTTTACGTATAAAATGGTAGAAAATACCAACCCAGAGCACGACTCGAGTAGACTGCACTCGTATGACGGTGTTTAAAACTACGTCATGCGTCATTCATAATAAATAAGATTGAATTTTTTTTTTTTATGATTAGTACCTATTCATTGGGTACATTACATTATGTGGGCTGCGTTTCTAAGACGAATAAAAAGTCACGGAGTATAATAATCCATAGTTATATATAAATATTATAAATGCGAAAGTAATGCTGTTTATTTGTTACGCAAATTAATTCTTGTAATATAGATCTTTGTAAAGAGGTAGATAGGTTATAAGCCCTCGGCGAGTGGCACGTTAAAACTGTGCTAGTTAGCTCACTTTATCTATGGTGCTACGGCCACACTTACCTTTACCGTCTACCGCCGGTTACAGCAATAATTATGGCATTAAATTACCGCCTAAATTACCACGTGAAGTGGCGTGGCTACACTAGAGTTTACCTAGATATGGCAATGAACTAGGCGGTAAAAAATAAAATTTTCCAGATAGAGGTTTAAGCTGCGGCGGTGTTGCGTTTTATGAGTGTCATACATGAATCTTTTACATTTCAACAAAAAAGCTGACGAACTAGCTAAAGCTGGAGCTAATGGGACCCCTTATGGCCCCGAGCCAATTTGTGGTGTACCTAAAAGCCTGGCAAAACTTATTATGAGGAACCTATATGTAAACTCATCCATCGATTCTTGGAAAAACGCTCCTGGAATGAACCATTCTAAGGCACTTATAAAGGCCTTTAATAAAAAGTCTACAATAGAGGTTTTATCTCTAAGTAGAAACAACTTACGCATACTTGTGAGAGCCTTAACGGGGCACTGTGGATTGAACAAACATCTGTTCACCATCAGTGTTCACGACTCGAGGTTGTGCAGATTTTGCCGTGAGGCGGATGAAACACCAATACATCTCTTGTGTGAGTGCTGTCCACTTATGCCTAAACGAAATACTCATCTGGGGAAACACCTGTTACACCCAGATGAAGTCAAATCCATTCCTGCCAAGAATATTGTGCAGTTTATTATAGCTGTAGGTCTTGGCAGTGAAATTTAATTAACGTGGCGATCACAATAGATCTAGTCTGGTCGCAGTGATACAAGCTCTGGAAAGACTTGAAACAGCCACTTAACCCAAATAATAATAATAATACATTTCAACAAAGCGAAACCAAATAAAATGCTCAGTAAGCAAAGATTATTTTTTCTCCAAATCATCTATAATTAGTACTTGTTATTTTATTTTATAATATGGTACTTAAATGATAAATAATGTTTGATTCGACTTCAAGCATCACTGTACACCACGATTTCTATGATTCTTAGTCGGATATCGGATAGAAATGGTTCAGATTGGAATAATACCAAAAACTCGAGTGCCTTTTAATTTGACCACTCCATCTCAGTCGACACGTGCGTTTCTAGTCAGCTCACCTTGCATACTGAACAAACGGAAGTGTGGTCAAACACACACACACATAAATTACCGCGGTAATCTTCTTTGATGTGCGAAAAAAGACCGCCCCCGGAGCTATTGCCTACCGCCATATGGCATATTGATTGGCATTGTTAAATTATAGCCATAAATCGTGGCTACACCTAGGTGTTGTGATAATTATGGCCATAACTATTGCCATATTACGGAAGTGTGGCCGTAGCATGAGTCGCGTCAGAGCGTCAATGACACGACGTGTATTACAGTGAGCCATTTATTAAATTCAAAGCTTGTGTAGGTTCCCCTATCTACATCGGTATTTGAACATACCATAAACCAAGCCTTAAAAAACCTTAAAGTTACAACGACGGCCCCACGTTGGGCGCCAAATGTCACGACGTAGGATTTAGTTATCAGCTTACAGTCGGAACATACGAAATAGTAGTAAAGGTAATGAAAGTTATGACTGTCTTCCATAATAGTTTTATTGATAAAAATAAAGAAATAGGTCGCATCGTTACAAAGTTAGCTAAAAACAGCAACAATAGTTAATAACAATTGAAATTTTACCGATGCCTAGACCAGACCTCCAAAACGAAAAGGATAAGGAGTTCTGGGTCGAATACCTAATGTATTTATATTCTCAAAAGGTTACTTCTCAGCATGGCCTATTAGGTACTTATTCTGTGTCTAAAGTCTGCGCTTTAGTCAATCCAAGGGGTTACAATTTCATCAACTTTTATTTATTTTTAACACATGTATCATGTACGTGTTCTTGCATTTTAACCTCGTTTTATCATTGGTATAAAGCTCCGCTGAACGGATTCTTTGAATGCAGTTCGGTCGACCTCTTGGAAATTGAATCTTTTGTTAAGTTTTCTAAAGAAAAGGTAATCTCTTGGTACAATCTCCGGATAATATAGGAGAGCCGTAAGCGTAAACTAGTTGATTTAATAAAATAAAATGGAATTACATCTCATAATCAAAGTCAAAGAAGGATTGGAAATTATATTGTGTAGATAATAATTATTAATCTTCTTTTGACGTGCCAGCTGGCGTGGTTGGTTAAGACTCTGGTTAAGATTCCACCTATCAAGCCGCAGGTCGTGGGTTCGATTCCCACACAGGACATGCATTTGTGTGCATGAACATGTCTGTATGTCCAGACTCCAGAGTCTGGATGTAATTATGTATATTTAAGTATGTATTTACAAACAAAAAGTAGTATATGTATTATATCAATTATCTGTATCTGGTACTGGTTATAGTACAAGCTCTGCTTAATTTGGGATCAGAAGACCGTGTGTGAGGATTGCCCCAGGATATTTATTATTTATTTCTCTCAATCATTTCGTTGTAATGGCCATGAAAATGATCTTATTTTTTTATATATTTTCTTCAATACCTGCATATTATATGCATGGCGGAGGTCATTATCCCAAGGTCTATTCCATTGAACGGAATTTTCCAAATACGTTGTGATTTCGAAATATTACCTACAATAAGCAAAGCATGTTTTTTTCGCAACTCGGTTGCTTTACTTCGAATATTGACAAACAGTTTAACTAATGGAATATTAAAAACGCTGTTTACCTTATATTGTAGTGGAATGGTATTGGTAAAGTAAAAACCAAGCTAAACCAGACTTTTTTAGATCTCTATATATAAAAATGAATTCCTAATTCCCTTGTTCACACTATAATTTGAGAGCGACTTTATCGATTTCATCCATCTTTTTTTAAGTTTTAATACCATGGAGAAGGTTCTTACGGAAACATTTTTTACGAAGTTGCGTAGAAAATTAGAAAATATAATTTAGAATTTACATTTTTTTTTATTTATTTATGTATTAATTTACATTTAGTTATTGATTGTGTGAAGGTGTGTAGTGTTGAGGTTTGAAGTGTAAGTATGTGTATGTGTGGGATGAGTGGTGATTTATCTACATGGTATATATATATATATGTATGTATAGTATATATATGTTTTTATGCGTGTAGTGTTACACAATAGTGCTCTACAAAATTCATATCGACAGCATTTATTTATGTAAACAATCGACTATACGACACGCATACTACATATTACTTATTGCAAATACTTTCCTCGTTTCTTTCCAATATATAGTTTGTGCCACCTGCACTCAAACCCGACTGTTGGCAGCCTTTTACTTATTCTAAGTTAACAGAGGCCTCAGTCGACTCGTGAATAAAACAATCCAATTCAATGTAAATAATTCTGTAAGTTATTGGATAAGCTTCGAGCTTTTGACGCGGGTCAAGTTTAATTTTGTTTGTTTTCTTTAAGAATAGAAAGGCTCTTAAAAAAATTCATCAACTGCTTGTCGTTCCCATTAGTTAGTCGTAGTATCACGGCCGAATTATGTTGTCTCTCTTCTATTTTACGCAGCAAATAAACGTCCCTGGTCACCGTATGGTAGAAACACGATAGCTTGAAACAAATCTCAACATTATCTGAAATAAAAACGTTTTACACCAGTCAGAGGAATATTTGCTCTACTATGTTACAGAATTGGATATTTGAAATAAGCATTAAAACGTTAGTAAAATTGTAAAGCTATTTATAGAGCGGGCTGCACTCAGCTGGGAGAGTTAACGGCAGATTGAATCATAAAGCAAGATTGACGTCAGCGCGTTGCTTCAATGTATCGACAGTCAGGGAAAACGTTAGCGAAAGTACCCATGAGATAACACGAACATTGCTACGGATGATTGTATAATTGGGTTTAGATTAAAAAATATGTATTTCTAAATCGTTCTGCGAACAGTATTTTCAAATGTGACAATACATTTATCTTCATATTTCAGTGTATTCACATCATTTCAGTTACGTTTGATGTACGCTATATGTAAGCTCCTCTTTTCTTGAACCTACCTAGGTCAAGATACTTTTAAAGCTAACCAACATAATTATTCGGGACATACAATGACTTATTGATTGAAGTAGGTACTTACTTACTCACAGAAAATAAATTCCATTCCCCATAAAAAATTGCCTACTAAAAATTTGCCCAACACCAAGGCTCATATCTGTCAGAAATCATAAGTACAAGAAGGTAGTAGTCGGTCTCTGGTGCAACACATTAACAATGCCGATGGGAAAATTAAAGGGTTGCCGACGTAGAGTACTATCTCTATGGCTGCGCCGACCTACAAGCCTAGAAGGGAACTAGCTATATAGTGCAATTGCCAGATCTTGCGGTAGTAAATATACTATCATTTATTCTGTGCTCGTAGGTGCTTGGCGAGTGATTTTCACAGTGCCAGCCAGGGGGCCTACCACAAGCTCTTAAAACAAGGTTAAAATAACCTTATTTGTGTTTTGTCTTGTTTTGACGTTGGATGTCAAAGAGGGACAAAATACAAATAAGGTTATTTTAACCTTGTTTTAAGAGCTTGTGGTAGGCCCCCAGGCATGCACTACAAAGCACCATACAACCGTCCTATGACAGACAACATGGTTTGACTCAATACAAACGACAAAATGTTAAACAAACTTCACAAAAAAAGCTTACTATACACAAGTGTACGTTGCTTGAGAGTTCACTCACCTTTTTTTTAAACGCTCATAATGCCATCGAATTACATTAACCTATATTAATAAATAGGTGTAAGTCCCTTTATTAATAAATAGGTGTAAGTCAGTCTTGTAACACCCAGGTATTAAGATAGCCCCAGCCCTTTTTGTTATATACCATTAGAAAGTGACGGATATATTTAAAACCTAGGTATTACTGATACTTGACTTACACCTTATTTATTAATAAGGGGGTTAAAGTATATAAAGATGGTAATAATAGGGGAAAAAATGCGGACGGAAGTAACTGTGTGACAGAACTAAGTATCAATCATCCTATCGTCTTCGATTTTCTTATCAGTTCAGTCAGATATTTGATCAGTTATTTATATCCTTCAGGATAAATAATTCCCTTTCTTACACTTGCTCATTCTTATTCTTTTGGCACCATCAGTAGGTATGAATCAAATATGATATTTTGTATTGCACTACTGCTGGAAAGTATACCTAAAAATATGTTTCTATCAAGAGTACCTACATAAATAACAATATAAGAAATACACTAATTTACTTAAAGATTCCCTCAACTTTTACAACTAGTACCTAAGCAAAAATATTAAACAAACGCCGACAGAACCACCATTTAAATCTGAAAAGTGTTTTTTACGTTGATTTTTATCCAAGCCCTGAAAATCTCTCTTTGATGTCAGCTACACAAAGCAGTTAGATACATGACAAGATAATCTTGGTATTTTTATGCCAAAGTACGTATAAGTAACTTACATACACCGTGGTCTAATGTAGATAATCTCATGTTAGACACTCGGACAGACGATCGAAACGTTCAATATTGAACAGACATGACGGCTGGCAGGTAAACAATAACACGTTTGCAATCACACAGATTGATCAACACCTCAGGCTCAGAGTATATAAATACTACGTACAACCTCAGGGCAACACAGTGCTATTACTGATTATGAAATGGTAATTCAATTTAACAATAATTGAAAACTTAATTTTACTGCAATAAAATTCATCCAAAAATCACAAGGTTATGCAGGGTTACCGCCAAAAACAACAATAGTTAATGTGCGTTCAAAGTCGTAAAACTTAGCATTGAGTAATTTGTACATAATATTCTTTAGTACCGAATTAGAAAAACATGTTTTTAATTAGCCAATCTGTAGAATGTATATTTTTCCAACGGTCTAAGATCTAAACACTCCGTTACTCTTTCGTAATTTATTCGATATCCGAACATTTTATTATGTTTTGTTAGAAGATTCGGCAAGGTCCCGGGTCAGACAACGCAGTTTCCAATTTCGCTGAATTTTAATAGTTTGATTATGTAAGACGCCCGAGAACTTTCCCTAGTAGCCTTCGGATGCCTAAAACTAAAACTATTTTACATTAAGGGTTTCCGACCATATTCCTCGCGGATTGTGTTTTTAATAAGACTTTTACCAGAAAATATTTTTATATACTTAAAGTTTGCTACGCATACACACCTAATAAAAGTTTCATATCGAGTACATCACGTGTTAGATGAAAAATGTCACTACGCGGACCGAATAATAAATAGTTCTTATGTGCAAGAATCAATAACTCTTCGATGAAAGATTGATGTACTTACCCACCTACTTTTTTATTTCAATTATTATTATTATATTGGAATAACGTTATAGAGAGAATTACTAACACAGCCCACTAGGAAAACATCGAATTGTAATCTGAAGGGTAATGTCTGATTCAATAGCTAACTCGTCTGATTTATATCCCAATTCTCCCATAAACATGACCATGCCTTGGCTGTCAACTGAAATTGCTCACAGTTGAGTAGTTTTAGATCTTAAGCCCTAGATATTTTCCAACATACGTATTCCACCGTAGCAAACCTCTCCAACAACGTGGTGTCAACTATACATAAATTGTAAAATATTATAGTAACAAAGTACCAACGTTGTTACCCACGCCTCTCCACAATGAGTGATGGCAAACAAACATGCCTCGAAAACATCATAACTGTAGTATTTTCGTGTCGTCATCCTTACCCCAGAATAACTCTATATGATTTTGTAACCTCGCTGAGTTTATGTACTTATGTAATAATAAAGGTTTTGTAAACCTGAATTTACATAATCAAAATGTATTCGTAATTCAATTACACAGAAATCTTCACCAGGACCTCAGAGTATATAAATATAAGTAAATTACTTTAATTATGAGGCTGAATATATGAGGCACATACACACAGGTGTTTTAGAGATAATATAAGCATACTGTAACGACTGAGGTGTTACTCTCATTTGCTTACTAATGAAAACTGGAAAAAATATTCACTGTACACTGCACTGCGCTACTGACGTATTTAATTTGTGGCGCTTTTCCTTTTTTGCATACGACGCTATTTACTTTTCATTAATAAAATAAAATAAAGAAATAATGTATTTTTTTTACTAAATATTGTAAGAAACTATCTATATATATATAATTCAAAGTCCTGACTGACTGATATATCAACGCACAGCCTAAACCGCTGGTCCTAGAGACATAAAATTTAGAGGGTATTTCTTTGTGAAGAGCAGGTATCCACCAAGAAAAGGTTTTTCGGAATTGCAACCGTCAGGGGGTAAAATAGGGGATGAAAGTTTGTATGAAAGTCCGTCAGTTTCGAAGTTAGGGTCTTGTGTTTAGGCTGAAGATTGAACATTAATTTATACGTGTCTCAGCGTTTTTAATAATTCCACCCTGATGGGGTTGTTTTCTTTTATTGTTCTAGAAAAATATGTCATTTGTTTCCTGTAGGCCACGCGGGCGAAGCCGCGAGCAGAAGCAAGTGCAAATATAAAATACAAAATTGTCATTACTCATCATACTATTTCGTACCTAGCAGACAAATAAAGCCTCTTTTACTCGTCCATTTAAAGAAAATATTTTTGAGCGTGAATAATGTTGGGGAAACTGTTGGACCGCCAGAAAAGTTATGTTAAAAGCTTATAATATAGAAAAGGAAAAGGACAAAACAAAAATAGCTAGTGGAAGACCCTTTGAAAGATTAGGATAGCAATTACTATTAGGACCGAATTTTGTTTTACCTATAAGTAACAACCGTGTGGGTTGTTAAGCACATTCAGTTTTTCTCACGAATTTTTCAATTTTTTGAGCATCTTTACTTAAAAACCTTATTCGAACTACGAATGTTTTAAAGAAATTCCCAAATCTGTCCAGCCGTTCTCAAATGATGCGCTTACAATCGAACAGCATTTCATTTAAATCTTTTATTGGATTATACCATCGAGATCTATGGATTATACACAGACAGCTAAAAGCTGACTTGGAAAAATACACTGTTTTGGCACTAGTAACCGATTTTTATTTATTCACGTCTCAAACGACACGCCGGGAAATGCATAAATACGATGTTTTTTGACGTTTGTTTGCCGTATTAGGAGTAATCTCTAAGATGATAGTTTTTGATCACTCACTGTACTTGTAGTTAGAGGTTCTTGTAGATCATAGAGCTCAGTAAATATCTTCTGTTTCAATGCGATATCCGTTCAGTGCATTTTTCGGAACTCATGCAAGACAGTGAATTTTTCAGAACTCAAAGCTAAAATCCAGTCTTTTACCCACAGAATTTTTGATAAGTGTAAGAAATAATTGAGTTTCGAATAATTTTAAATCATCCGTAAATAAACAAAATTTTTGAGGATCGACGACGGTCACTACGACTCGACGTCGCGTAGCGAAGTCACTTTCTACGAAGCCTCTATGTATTTTTTTGAATAGTTAATAATAGCCATGAGGTAAAATATCCTTCAAGTCTGTCAAAATATCCCAAACAAGTATGTAGCCTTGAGGGACACCAATTTTGAATGTTTTTCCACTAACCCCAAAATGTTCCAACATCTAGCAACTAACCGTTTTATCGGAACACGGTCAAATGATTTCTCAAAGTCTACACTCTAGATAAACAATTTCGTTGGGTTCATGTTTATCCCAATTTTGCGTCCAGTAGTCAAGGTAAGTAAGTGAAGGTTAAATAAACGACAACAATAAATTTGCAATTAATCCAAATTATTTCTGCGAGAGTTCATGTTCACTGTCCCAAAATTCAACGATAAAGAAAAAAAATGATTGATTTTTGTTCAGGCAACAGGCATTCTCGGATTTCTAAGGGTTTTAGTGGATAGCAGTGCTAGTTAGGCTAACGATACAAAAAAAAAATTAAAAATATTTTAAAAATTGTGGTCATGTATGGTAACTAAATTTATAGGAAAACCCAGTACTGTAATACAACCGCGTGATCACCTGAAAATCTATTTTGATATTCATGTTATTATGAGCTCTCCGTGCGATGTGTTATTATTGAAAGTGATATTCTATTACAAATCCAATCTATTGTAATATCTATGTTTTATAAATCATCTACTTTCGAATTGGTTTATCTAGGAAATTTAGTATTGTTCGAATAATACCTACCTCAAACCTTTTAAATTTTCATTTTTTTATTTAGGTTTTACAAACAGTATCACAATGGATAAAATTAATTAGATACAATCCAAATATAAATAATTGTGATACCAACGTTCACCACTAATCCACTAATTAATAATTAACCCCTTTACTCATAAAACTTTATTTAACTAATATACTGTTTAAAAGGTCACGTAAATAACGTCACTCTATTGTCATTGTCAAATAATGTGACATTATTTACGTGACCATTTAAACAGTATATTAGTTAAATAGCGCTTTATGAGTAAGGGGGTAAGTGAATAAAATGTAAATAGCTTAATAATAGTAAAAATACTCTAAGTAGGTAATTAACTCATTGATTTCTTAATATACGAACTAATCTAAGTAACACTCTGAATTTTCGCAAAATAACTGAATAACCCAGAAGCGATCAATGTCGACACATAGGTAAAGAAAGTTCACTTATAGACATTGGATGAAGGTAAATATTATGACACTAGTAGAATAAACGGTGCAATGCTTCTTTGCCCCATATATCCATTTACGTTATAAATAAAAATATTAAGTCATAAAATAAATGTGGAAAGCACGCGTGTTGAATGCAATAACAATACGTTTTTAGTTTTACGTAGGTAAATATTTAGTTGAAACGTTCCTCGTATTCTTTCCGGTGAAATCGTGAGTTATATTCAGGTTTATAGTCGGTTAGTTATAAAACGTATCAACAGCACATGTGCGATGCTAAACTAGAAATAACTATCGTAGCGCCAGCCTATTGTTATCCGATTAGTACCCCGTAACGATTCGGCTTCGGCTTAATTATAATATCAGCAATAAAGCTGTACGCACTGAATATGAGATTTATTATACAACTTACTGTAGTTGTAAATTAAATTACGTTCCTAACGGAAGTTAGGTACTTGAATAAAGAATTGAGGAACTTGAATGATAGTCATGAACAATATAGAGACAAAGCCGTGTATGATTGAATGATTACCGCGGGCTTAATTCAATTAACATTTTGTACGCGAGAAAGAGAAAGGGGTCCCTTTTGAACCATCACTCAGCTAAAACTGTGTGACCCAGAAAATCGGAACTTTGGTGGAGGTTTCAGCTGAACCGTTTTGTCAACCCTTTCGAGGATTAAACATTTGAAATTTTCGTTATTAGATATAATATCAATCATTATATATACGAAACTCCAAATATTTTTGTAAGATCATTAAAGAACACATACTTACTAGGAAAATTACCTGATAAATAATTTTAAAGGGAAAACGATTATTGTAGGTATTTAATCATGGTCGCAGCAATAAGTAACTATATAAAAACTACTTGTAAGTAAATTAATTGTTTCAGAGCACTTACCTGTACACGTGGTGATGCCAATGCGAATGTCGATGGTCAGCCGGCAGAAGCGGCCGCGTGGTGACCACCACACATGATGCTCGCTGGTGAACCAAGATACGAGCCTTTAACCTGACACTCACTAATATTATTTTTATAAATCGGTAAAAAGTACTAATAAAGTTATTGTTATGAAGTGTCGATGGTACGAAGATACGCGAACGCGGTGCGCGAACTATGTTTACGATAGTCGCGCGAGTGGAGAAACGCCAGCTCCCGATGGCAGCGTGAACCCACTGGGCTGGTGCCGAGAGGCCGACTGTCACTCGGTGGCGGCAGTCCTCGCGCTGGGCTGGGGCGGGCGGCCGCGCCCCCGCCGCCCTCGGTCCGCGCCCAATGCCTTAAATTCCTCACATTCCGTCTCACACTTTTAAGCGCGGCCAAGTGTTTATCGAAGCTCGTACGATTTCGTTGAAAGATGTCTAATCGCACTCAACACCGATACTGACGTATTTCACGAGAACGTTTATGACGATTGCTTCAAATATTTAGCAGTGATATTATATTGATCATAAATAAAACATGTTGTGATTCCCAAAATCCAAATTACCTACTTAATTGTAAAGAAAACGTATCTCATAATCTTTTGAGGTTATTACAGCGCTTGTGCTTTTTAGATAGATCACGTACCTACATGTAAAAATAGAAATAAAATGTGGTTCAGTTGCTGATAGGTTTCGATTAAAATATTTAAATTGTTGAATAATAGTGTTTGCGAAAGTAATCAAAATATATGAATTATGGTAGGAAAAACAGAATATTGTAATAGCTCAGAGTAAACAAATATTACGTACGGTAATAGGGTCAGCAAGGGCAGCTAGCTACGTTAATTCTTGGAGTTACAGTAAAACGTCCTTATCTTAGGCGAACTTTCCTTTTTCTTGAGTTTTTGGAGTCGGGATTCAGTTTTATTGAACATTTGCATAAATTGTTGAACACTCGTACAGCCGCCAATGAGTAGATCTGACATTTTTTTTTACACGAATCGATATTTTTCTTTAAAAAGACCAAAAGACTCAATAAGAAACAGTCATTTAGGTACGTATCTTTATTATTAATATTATCTGTAATGTCATTCAAGAATTTGAAAACAAAATTATAAGAGTATACGTAGTCTTAGCAATAGCACTCAACTACGGCACACTCGGATTTCAAGAGCAAGCTCAACAATACTCAAATTAACGTCTTGCAAATAGTGAATGCTTGCCAAGTCAGGGAACAACCATTAAAATACCTTGTTTATACAATGCAAACAAAATAACAGATCAATGTACACAGATTTAGGTTAAAACAGAGGTGTGAAGTTTCTTCTTCAAAATACTCTGAGAGACAGATTGAATAAATTAGTAATAATCAGGGAATATTTTCTTAACTTTAAGGATCTCCTCTAGGTTAATAATAATAACCAAATCTATTAAAGTATGACCTAAATTGGCGGTACAGTCCGTTGCGGTCGGAAATATTGATCATTTATTAGGTTAACCCAATTTGTCCATGAACGAACTGGGATGATTCCTATGTAAAAAAAAAAATTACAAAAATATAGGACACGTATTTTTTGCTTTACGAAACGTCATTAAAAATTTACAAAGATAAAGCGAGTCAAAGTTCGGGAGTGGGGGCTCGTGACGTCACTTTAGAGTAAAAAGTGTACTCTAATGTGACCTCACGCGGAACGTCAACACACGATATCTTCGTATTTTTTTGTTTTTTTTGCCAAAAAATATACGTAAATATTTTTTGATAATGTTAAAGACGGACTAAGTAAATAGATTTTTTTGTCATCTAGCCCATTATGTATTTACACTTGATCATTGTACTTAATTGACTTAGATAAATTAGACTAAGAAACATTGATAACGAATACATAGGATTAAAAGTAGAAACAAAAATATTTTGCACTCTGAGGATTTAGAACCCTCAAAGGGTTGTCATTTTCGACGTCGTCGGACGCTGTACATAGTGATGGAATTTTAACGATACGAACGAGCTACTTTGAACTAAAATATAAGCGGTCTGATTTGGTATTCTAGAATAAAAAAATATGGGATATTATTATTTTCCATTGTTCATTGTTCATTCTCAACCAAACCAGTGTTATTTTTGCAATAAGTTACGACGTGGAAACAATGTATCTTAAACGGCACGCAATATTAATGACATATTATTTTCGTTATTGGCCTTCGTTATTGAAATGAATCTCGTCAACGAACCTCATGGAAGCCCAGAGAACAAGGTTGATAATGATGAATTGAACGCTATATTTGATGCAGGTCCGTCTTAAAATACGGCTGAGCTTGCATTGACTTTTAATGTTAGAGCCAGGGGGCCTACCCCCATCTGTTACAAAACAACCTTATTGCAATACTGTTTTGTTTCCAGCATATAATAACCTTATTTATATTCGTACCATGACCTCTACCATACACTATTGTTATATGATTGTTATATTGCTGCTAAGAACGAATGATTTTTGAGAATTTGTCTATGGGCTCACTAAAGATGAAAAGAAATAACGCTATGGGCCTAAGCAACTTTCTCTCTCTTAACAATTCTCATCTCTGTCACTCATCCATACTCTCTCGCTCTTTCAAACAACCTTATTCTTCTTTTAGTACCATGATGTCCATATAACAAGCTTATTTTATGCATGAAAACAACCTTGTTTATTTACCATAATGGTTCATTCAATTCGTACCATGAGCTATTTTTTATAAGCTTTTGACAATTAACATTATTGTTTTAATGTCAAATTTAGCAATGTTATATACGTTGTATTTACAAGCTGGAAATAACATTGTTATCCAAATTTATATTATAAAAATCTATTATAGTGTCATATAAAGTAATTATATCGAATTTATTTACTTATAGAATGAATATATCGGGATTGCGAGATTAGATATCATCCCAAAATCATATAACCGATTGTTTATAAAGTTTTTAATTGCACTTGTCGTTCACTACACAACTATGCATCTACGTTAGTAATATCGATCCCTCGACCCTAGATTTATTTAGATGAAGCGGAGCTTTAAATAGCGTGTTTATATATTTAGTGATTTTTCATTTAGGTACCTACCCACTATTAAAATCCTGTTTTCATTAGAACCAACGTACATCGAATAACCCCAGATTAATCCATAAAGTTAACTTTCCTGCAGTGTTAGTACACAGGGTAGTCCCTGTGTTCCTGGAATCCAAACTACCTAGATTCTCTGGCAAATTTTCTAAAATTGGTTGTAACCTACATTAGCCTGGATGGAATATATTATAGGTTACAGACGGACAGACGACATACTTATAATAATCTATAAAGATAATCATTTTAACCATCTAATGTAGTAAAATATTAATTAAGTATAAGTACCTATATTTGTATTGAAAACTCAACTCACAACAATCTGCTATACTGTTGCAGAGCAGCTGCAACCGTGCGAGAAATTCTAAAATACGCATCCATTGGACCTAACTTTCTGTAGCCTTTGTGGCTGTGGATAGAACCGTGGGGGTCTGAAGCTCGCTGATTTGCTCACACACACATTATCATCAAAACCTCGGCAAACCGGTTGGTGGGGAGCTTTTTGTGACAACGCATTAGCTTGGCTATCCAAAGTTGAAACACTGCCAATAACGAGCCTGAACCTGGAACAAGCCTGGAACCTTGTCGATGATCGACAACAGCGGCAAATATTTATATACCTACATACACATAATATGTTTAATTCCAAGACCTGCAACTACAGTAGGATTCCCGTCAATAACACAATGAATAAAAACACGAAAGTATTATGTACCTACATTCTTTATTCACATAAGTTTAATGAGAGTAAGATAATTATACACAATATAAGTATGGCATCAAATAATCTTGCAGATACAGATTCAAACTTTATTTCAGCCATTATTTCAGCGTTTATAGGTACTTAGACTTCACTTTAGACCAGCCTCTCCATCTCTACGTACACTTTTTTGAGAGTACTCCTTCGCTTGTAGATATCGTTTGAAGGCGGTATTTTTGGTCTGTTTGTATTTAACCATTTCTACCTGCTGACTGGATCTCTGGCGAACTCTTCGGCTACAATTCTACAAAATGAATTGCAACATTTGTGCAACTTACAAAAGTTTATAACCATGAAATCTTAAATTTCATGCATTGAATATTACTGTTGAATATACTATTAAGATGTTTCCATATTGATTGCACTTTGTTTGTTATTAAATTACATAAACAAATATATATAATAAATAAATATCTTGGATATCTTTATTAGACATTTGAGTATGACAAGAATGACAAGTAAATATTTTGTTCCGATTCATTTCATTTGATAATCTAGAGTCAGCAGTCTATATATTTTTTCAATTTATTTCCTTACTCTTCATAATAACATTTTAAAATATTTGTATGCATTTTATAGAAATTACTCGAAAATATTTTATTCTTTTAGTTAATTATACTTTACAATTAGTTTAATTTTATACTTTGCTAAAAGATGAAGAATCCCAAATCATTTCGGTCCAACGTGTGAAAGAAATGGCACTATACAGTTAATATATCGTTATTTCTTTTTATCTTTTATCAGGTTGTAGCAAGGCATAGACAAATTCTTACAAATCATTCATTCTTTCTCGGCACTTAGCAATGTTATATCAATGTTGAACGATTGAGCTCATGGTACGAATCAAAGTAATATTATTATAAGGTGAAAACAAAACAGTCTGGCAATAAGGTTATTTTGTGAGAGAAGATGATGGGCCTATAGGATGAAACGGGACAAAAAAAATACTTGTCAATTGTGACGCACGAATTTTGAAACTCAATGTGCCCTGTTGCAATACATATTTTGAAATAATACAAATATTTATGTATACTTTTATATTACTTGAATTAATATTACTTAGGTCAATATGAAAACAAGGCAAGGGGCCGCCGTTCAATAGTGATATTCAGTGAATGAAATTTATTATGGCATGGTTACAAACAGAAGTAATTCAAGTATTATTTTATTCATTTTGCAGTGAAGAATTCGCCGGAATTCAAAGTAACTACTCTAAGAAATGTGCTGGAGAGAAATAGGTACCTAATCCTCAACTAGCAAAGCGATGGAGCACGTAAAGATTGGAGAAGCTGGTATACAGAACTTCTTAGTCATTACAAAAACTGAGACAAAGTTCATACATAAATATATACCTAGGTAGGTTTATATTTATGTATGGCACTTCAGTCTTAATACCTATAGTCTAGGCAGGTACCTATTGTCTTTAAATTATATGAATAAAGAATTTACCACAGGAATCAACACATATTTTTATTTATTACCTTTTGTCAGGAATGCTACTGTAGTTGCAGGTCATACAATGAAACATTATGTGTATTTAGGTATATAAACGTTTATGAATACAGTACAATCACAGTAAAGCTTAATCTATACGATATTAAATATTTACAACAAATAAATGAAATACAATCTAGCACTCGTATATAAATTATCCTCTAGGCTGCCGTAGATTATCGGCAAGGTTCCCAACAGGCTAGCCAAGCTAATGCGTTGGCGGAAAAAGCTCCCCGCCCGAGGCCTCGATTATTTTGGTGACAATATGCGAGCGACTCGGTGAGCTTCAAACCCATACGTTCGTATGGTTTCGATAGCAAATGGCGTTTTGGTCCATTGCATGCGAAAGTGTTGATTCCTCACGTAGCATAGATGCATACCACGTCGCTTTCGTGTATCTATTATTGGCTTCTTTGGTATTTGCTTCCAAAAGCACAATTAGTTCATATTCATTTGCCATCTAGAAATGCTAGATGGCAAATGCTGGGAGGCTAGAAATACACAATTCATTCGATAAGTTAAATAAATACGATCTACTGACTTTATATCACTATAATAATAGATATTTTTATCATAAATTTGGATAATTCGTCGCGTATATTATGTTATATTTTGATTGATATATACAATTGACATAAAAACCATAATGCTAGTTGTCAAAAGACACATCATGGTACGATTTGAATGAACGATTAGAGGTGACGTCATCAAACCTGCTAACAAAACAATATTGTTTTATGCCTATAATAAGCTTATTTTTAAGGATGTCATGGTACGAAAACGCAAAATAAGGTTATTTTAACCTTGTTTTAAGACCTTGTGGTAGGCCCCCAGAACAATATTGGACCTTTTGTGGCAAACCGGTCTGGGATGAGAAGTGAATTCTATACAATAATCGTAAGCGATCAACACAACGGTTATCATGTTAGTCTTTGCTGCAGCTCCGGAATTGGAGTTGAAAAAAGTTATACAAGCTTTGAAAAAACCTCTGATAACACCAGCACTTGAGTCTATACCGTTCGGTGATCTAGTTTCGATCTACTCTGAAACTGCAGCGAAGACCGCCTGTAGAAACCTTGTAAACATATACAGGAGAGTCGTCAACAAACTGCTCTTAGAATGGTAATAATTCTTAGTACCTATAGGTAAATATTTTAAATGTATAAATACTGTGTTGTAAAAAATATGGATTATTTCCCATGCAAGACGGCAATTCCATAGCTTTCATAGAACCTCTTATAGAATATTTAAAAAGTTGGTCCAACGTCAATCAAAATTATTCATTCATTCATCCTGCGGCATTTTTTTACAATAAGTGAGAGAATATTTAAACAAATTTATATACACACTGCTATAGCCGATCCTTCAAACAATTTTAATTTTACGCATAATTTTAACTCATTAGCAATTAAAATTACCTGTAGCCTAGAGGACAGCATAAAATTATCCCGTTTCCCCATTACAAAGATTTTTTCTCATTTTTCTTTGTTTTTATTCTTGTGATATGTATATGTTGAATCACATAATGGTTCGTCCATGCTACGCGAATCGAGCACGAGCCGAGGCACGAACGAACCTCCACCGAGCCTACAACAAGCACGATGCGAATTCCTTTTTGTTCGTGAAAAAACTGACAATCGCGCTCGTTCGAGCCTCGCAAGCCCGTCCACGCTACGCGAATTGTGCTCGCAGTGTGCTCGTTCGTGGCTCGGCTCGTGCTCGGTTCGCCAAGCATGGACGCACCATTACGTATAACTGAAAAGAACGAACACAATATTTGCCAAAGAATACATTTTAAACTAAGAATATCTTCACGTAAAATAACAGCTTGTTTTAATATAATAAATACTTCCCTAACAAATTAATTAAGCAATTTGCATGTTATACGGAACCTACAAATTAAGCTTTGAACTTTAAACCTATTCATATTTAACCTAAAAATTCTGATCGATAGACGACGGACATATAGCTCGTAGAGTTAGTAAGCTGAAGTGGCAGTGGGCAGGCCACATCGCTCGAAGAGCCGATAACCGACGGGGAAGAAAGGTTCTCGAGTGGCGACCACGTACTGGAAAGCGCTGAACGGGACAACCACCCACCGGGTGGACCGACAACCTGGGGCTCTACCGCGTAACTTTGGTGGTAATCGTAACGAACACCATTAATTATTTCATCCAATGACGCGCACGCGGTATAACGCGACGATGACCATTCTTGGGCCCTGATTGGATGAAATTCATTAATGGTGTTCGTTACGATTACCACCAAAGTTACTCGGTAGAGCCCCTGGTCAGAGTCGCTGGGCACCGCTGGAAGCAAGCAGCGCAAAACCGTTCGAAATAAAAATCAATGGGGGAGGCCTATGTTTAACAGTGGCAATCCATTGGCTGATATGATGATGATGATGATAGCATTAGATTACCTTCATAAAGATTTTATAATGAAACCTTTTGAGAGCAATCTATTTTGTGGCTCATATAATGTACCAAAAATAAGTCATTATCGAGTTCCTTGATTGGCTAATAACGAATAGGAGATGTTTGGATAGCGATATTGTACTCGATTAAGGAGCTAAAGTAAATAAGTCTTCGTTATCATTTGCTCTTCTGATCTGAACCCATAGAGTTAGAATAATAATAGACTATACTAGAGTACGTGCCGTGAGCAAGGGCACGAGTAAAATGCCTTGAATCTAAGTGCGCGTACATAGTTTCTCACACATATACACTCACAAATACACTACTCATTTAAAATCGCCTGTTTTTTTTTTGTAAATTTAAATATATTTGTTTATTCGGTAAGTATATTACAATGAAATTCGGAAGAGCGGGTCTCCCCAAAAATAAACAGGTTTTATTAACTTAAAAGGAGAGTACCAACCCCTGTAATTTATAAACTTGTAATTTAATAATGAAATATTGAATTTTGAATTTTTTTATAGTTTTGAACCACAAAAATACATATATTGAATGCCAATTTCTCGTTGTTATCTTTATACTTGTATCGAGAACAAATTACAAGGAATCCATATCGAAATTTTGTCTGACTATAAATCAAATAGTGTACGATATATCTGTGAATGCATCTAATATGGAAACTGCTCACGCTTCGCTCAAGATAACTGTGTAACGCTATCACTATCTAATATTCTAACTCTGTCTGAACCCCTCTACGAGTATACGCTACTTAGGTTTTTCGTAGACAATGCCCAGACGTGCCCATCACGACTCATGGCTACATTCGTAGACCGGTGTAGCAACAAGCTTCGGTTCGTAGACGCTACACGCGCTACAGCGAAAAGGTCTCTACAAATCTTGAGAGTGCAATATTTGATTATTGATATTTGATTGCGGTATTCAACCACAAAGTGGCAAGCCCAACCTGGCACTACTCACACATTTTCCGTCATCATTTAATTCGTTATTTAAAATGCTATTCCATAAAAGTTAATTTGTAACTGGGAAAATTGAAGAATCAACTGAGCGATTAATAATAAACTTAAAAATACATACGAGGCCAAATATAAACATCCTGTTTATTCGTTGTTGATATGCCTAGTTATTGATAGGCTTACAGGTCGGTTAACGAAAGCTGGCACGTTCACAGTACTCATAAATTTGCAATCAGTCAAGTCTAATGGACGAATGCAAAAATAGACCACTCTATATTTATGAGCAGTAGCAAAAGCAAAACAATAACTGTCTCCTTCATACTCATAAGCTTGACTTTGCGCGAGAGAGACGGTGTAAATGTGTTGAAACGTGCCAGCTTTAGTTAACCGACCTATACCCATAGAGCGACTGCTTGAAACGAAATGCGCGTTCATAGTTTGTACGATTTATGGCCGGTTTCTATTGTTAGCATTAACATTATATTATTTAATTTTATACAATTGAATATTGATTAATTATAATTAGTTATTAGTATTATTTATTCTGAAAATGTAAAACAGTTTATTTTGATATGGTGGATTTGAATATCGAGAGATGGCAACACCAAGAGGGGATATTGTAACAACGGTGGCCATTGGAGAAAGTGTTTTAAATTCATTTTGTTGTAATTACCAAGTTTACCAACGGTGTAAATAGAGATTTAGCTTGTTTAAGCCGACTTTCTTTTCAGTAAATAAGGTATGTTTAATACTATAAACTATTTTATTGCCAAACTGGGCATATAGATCATTTCATAAGCTAATTTTACCTGTGATAGCTACTTCCATATGGGAGGGTCTGCTATGCAAAGCTTTGAGATGATATGAGTCTTAATTTTAACCGATAACGGTCCGTAAATTATAGGAATCGGCCATTAATACACAATAATGAATGCCAATTTCTCATTACATTTTACCGAGGACATATGACAAGGAACGCGTGTCGATTTTTTTCTGACAGTGAATGACTAGTGTAGGAACGATTCATCTATAAAGGCATCTATATGCAAACTGCTCACGCTTCGCACAAGTAATGTTGTTAGTCTGGCAAACGAAAGTAGATACTGAAAAAGCGCGGTAAATTTAAAAAAATATCAACATGGCAACAAAATTACTATAGAATACCTACCTGTAATATTAAAAAAAGAAAATTTTTGCTCTGTTTTGCATTGCCATATAAAAAGCTTGCAAATAATTCGAGTATCTACTTTCGTTTGCCAGACTCTAACGCTATACCTAAGGCGCTGCACAGACGTGTATCTTGTGTCGGATGCAAGCAACCAAAACCGTAGCAAAACCGTAGTTGCTGTGTCCTGTAGCGGCGATCGAAATCGAACACAGTTTACGTCTGCGGAGGGAGTGGCTGATTTCATACTGGTTCTATAGAAATCAAATATTCGTTGGTTGCTTGTATCCGACACAGGACACACGTCTGCGCAGTGCCTAACTCTATTTATTCTTAATCTATGGGTATATACCCTATCATTTTATTACCTATCAATATTTTTCCATTATTATTCTATTATTGTTAAGATATTTCTACATATAAGCAGTAGAAATAGTTCAAATCCTTAACAACCTAGCTTTACAAAGATATTTTATTTTATGTTTATTTGTTGTTACCTACGAAGCTGTACATGTCTATCTCAAGTACTTACACATTAGTAGAAATAACATCGTAGCGGAACTTTCATTTCTAACGCTATTATGTAAGTAGGTATATAGTCGACTTATAATAGATCCTATGAACCATATAATTATGTTGTTTTCAGCTGTATGTGTATCGTAGGCACTTACCTGAAAAGATAAAGATAAATGTATAATAACGCATACGTATAACACTACCTACAGCATAAGCGCAAATTCAAAGTTATTAAGTGCTATTTTAAACATCACAATTAATTTGTTTGCGGTTGTATGGTGGAAACTAAATAGCATTACACTCAAAATGTTGATTTCTCCGTAATCAGATAAACATTGATAAACATAATGAATGACTCATTACAGACGTGTTTCACTGTAGATTGTCAACCTCGCTTTGATAAACCAGTACAGTTTTATAGACAGTAATTAGAGATTTATTACACATCGATCGATACTAATAAAAATATAAGTCCTGCCTGAGTCACTCACTGACTGACTCATCAACACCCAGTCCAAACCCTTAAACCTATGATGTAGAAAAACAATACGGAGGGATCTTGGGAATTCATCCTTTAAGGGGTAAAAGGGGGATGAAAGAGAACTTTTGGAAAGTCATCCCCTAAGGAGATAAAATAAAAATCGTAAAGTTTCTATGGGAAGTGCGTTAGTTTTTTAAGTTAGAAAAGTGATACTTTCCTAGGCGTAGACCGTAGACTTATGTAGGTACTTACATTGTTATTGAAAGATATTATTATACGAGTATGTATACGCGCTGTCCCGCGCGGTTTCACCCGCATTCCCGAGGGATCGTATGTTTACCCGGGATAAAAAGTATCCTATGTGTTAATCCAGAACATTTTCTGTGTGCCAAATTTCATTCAAGTCCGTTCAGTAGTTTTTGTGTGAAAGAGTAACAAACATCTATACATACAAACTTTCGCGTTTATAATATTAGTAACGATTCTTAAATGACAGTAAAATTATCTAGTTAGTTTTTCCTAGATACCAACCTCACCAATAAGAGGTACTCAAAGTGCTGCGTGGACTAGACGTGAGTAAGGCCAGTGGCCCCGAAGAGATCCCGGCGGTAGTATTAAAGACATGTGCCCCTGAGTTGTCTCCTATTCTCACGCGCCTATTCAGATTCTCTGAAAACAAGACGTGTACCTAAGTCTTGGAAGCTTGCAAACATCCAACCTACACCCAAAAAGGGTAGCCGTACATACCCGTAGAACTATAGACTTATCGCAATCACCTCCATACTCTGCAAGATTATGGAACGTGTATTGAACGCTAATCTTCTCGCGATTCTTGGCTACCTCGAAAATAATGATCTCCTGAGTGATCACCAATTCGGCTGTTGTCCTGATCGATCTACAGGAGGTCTCCTGGTGCTAATCACCCACCTCTGGGGATAGGCCATTGAGAAACACGGTGAAGCGTTAGCAGTTTCACTAGACATCATCATCTAAGGGTTTCGACAGGGTCTGGCATGATAGTCTGCTCAGCAAGCTTCCCTCATATGGACTGCCCTCTAGTTTATGCGCTTGGATCTCCGATTTCCTGAGTGGACGGTCTATTCAAGTGGCCATCGATGGCTGCTCGTCAGAACTAAAGGCGATCAACTCTGGTGTTCCTCAGGGATCTGTTCTCTCTGCTACGAACGACTTGCTGACCCGGAATCTATGGGTACGCAGATGACCGTCATAGAGAGTTATGTATCCGATCCGCGGGCTAGTAGGACCACAATAGAGTCTCTCAGAGAGGGTATGGTTACGAGGTTGAACTCGTGTCTGCAAATTGTATCCGATTGTGGGGTACCGCCAATAGGGTCGAGTTCAACGCCTCTTAAACACAGGCCTGTCTTTTTTCTGCCAAGAGGAGTCTCTTCTACCTGACTCCAGCATTTCGTGATGTATCTGTACCGGTATCCAAACACCTAGATCTTTTGGGTCTCAATTTACCCTCTAACCCTAATTTCGGACGGTCTCGGACGATCGAGGCGAAGGCAAAGACTGTTACCAAAAAACTTGGTATCCTGAACAAGGTGGTACTTCACAAAGGAACAGCTTCTAAATTTATGCAAAGTTCAAGTTCGCCCTCGCATGGAGTACTGTTCTCATCTGTGGAATGGCTCAGCCAAATATCAACTTGCAACTTTGGACTCGTTAGATAGACGCGCTCGAAGGATAATTGACGATAGCGACCTAACGAGCGAGAAACTGGAAAACCTGGATCAGTGGCGTCAGGTTGCAAGTTTGACAGAATTCTACAGATTGTTCCACGGAGAATGCAATAAAGAACTCCATAATCTTGTCCCCCCATCCCCGTTCTTCTTTCGGACAACCAGGCGTCAGGAGGGTCTCGACCGCTTCGTCGTCGACCCGACGAGCCAAACCAATCGTAGGAGCCAAAAATCCCCTAAACACAATTAAAATATCGCAAGGATATGAGCGCGAGAGCATACTCTGGAATAATACTGCTACTTTTTATCCCGGGATATGAATAGGTACCTCAGGAATGCGGGAACCAAGCTATTTTCCATTGAGGAATTCCATCAAATCTTCAAATGGTCAGATCATGTTAATATTACGAGGATCACCATAGGATCTACCGTGCATAACATAATATAGATTAATTAAATGATTCAAATTTGTTAAGCCATTTCTGAGAAATCGGTGAACCTACATTAAAGAATCACATGCGTCGAATATAGAACCTCCTGCAATTTCGAAGTCAGTTAAAAATAGAGAAGATTCATTTAAACGAATGACTCTTACCTTATTAATCGTACTATCTTATTCATGGTCCTAAAGATCCGGAGGATTCTTTAAAAGTAAGCATTACATAGGCGCTACATAATTAAATTTAGCATTAAGTACCTAATACCGAGCTGACTTCGTTCATATATTTAGGCACTGCTTAATAGCATTTTACCATTAGACTCTCACTCCCGTGCCTAGCTACTAAATTCAATCTACTCCAATGGTGCTATGTGTAACAATCTGTTTAAATCACATAATGGCCAGATAACACTAAGCTTCTATACATAATATCATAGATAAGTGCAAATCTATCAACTAATGTATTTTTTGAAATACTTGACAAGTCAGGTACCTAGGTAGGTATTTAATATATTATTTTAGGTTCTATTGAGGCAAGGCAACTAATCGAAGACAAGCATGCAAACATAAATATGATATAATCATTACGAAAACGAGCATTTTTTTAAATCTTTTTTATTGTTATAGGTATGTTAATTATAATTAATATTTCTCAATTAATAGAAATTGATAAGCAATAAGTATTTGTATAATATATGTACCTAGGTAGTAGGTATATATATGTTTTGAGATCTCGAAAATGGCTCTAACGATTTCGAATAATGAACCCACACCGGGTTTTTGGGTGCGAAAAGTAGATCTAGCTAGGTCTCAATGCTGACCGGCGCGACTTCGTTCGCGTGGTGCCTACCCTTATCACTTAGGGGTATGAAAAATAGATAGTTGCCGATTCTCAGACCTACTAAATATGCATATAAAATTTGGTAAAAATCAGTAAAGCCGTTTCGGAGGAGTAAGGTAACTAACATTGTGACACGAGAATTTTATATATAAGATATCACATCACAGCTACCTAAGTACTTCTAATGTTTCTGTGCTATCAAGTAATTTTAGTGATTTAGTGAGGTTTGCAGCTATCACTTCTTTACGGCTTAGCTTTTTTATGTATTGTTCTTATAAATACAACAACGTTACACAACAAAACTAGCGAGTGAGTGCATGCAAAGTATTATTCATAAATAACCAGAATGAATGAATGATGCAAGCTTGTATTATGAGAGATGTGTATAGTAAGTACCTACGTCAAAGCATGATAAAGACAAGGACACTGGATAGCGTATAGTGACGTCACAGGCACCGCGGCGCCTGCAGCCGAGTTGAGTGCGAGTAGGACAACTCACGTTTCTCGTATGACGTCACTCGGAAAATGCACACGGTAGCCCAGTTTGGGGTCAATGGCCAATCTACAAAATAGAAAAATCCAATTCAAACTTCTGGTCTTACTCTTTAAGTGCATTTTCCAATTCTTGTATGTTTATTCCAATTCAATGCTTGCTTATTATATCTCAACTGTCGCTAAGAAAATTAGAGGATTTGTTTTTGATTAAAAATACTTAGATATCGCTAACAAGATGATATAACCCGTATAACCCAATTAAATATTATCAATGAATTGAATACTTAGTTACTTATTTCATAATTTTATGTTAGTAGATTAGGCTTTCATGCAAAAAAAATATACCTATTGCCTCTCAATGATTCAAATTTTCCTAGTTCGTAATGGCAAATGAACACTTTGGCTTAGGCAGTTAGCTTAATCACACATTTATAAAAGGGAACCTATGTACTGACAAAGACCACGGCAGACCTACCCGTCATCTCCGTTCTGATTAGCCACGTCAGCGGCTTCAGAACACGCATCAGCTTCATCCTCAACACCGTTACAATTTTCCACAACCACTTCGGGAACAGCACTCATATCTATTGCACTTCACAGCGCCCGGTAACAATTTACCCGACCGAGGCTCCACGAACCAATACCGCGGACTGGCATACTTTGCCCTTGGTAAAAGATTACCATTCCTACAAGTACTATTTATTAAATTAACCGAAGTTAACTTGCAGACAACATGAAGCATATAAGCATGCGCCGTCGATAGCAAACGGGTCACGAACGCATACTTACGGCTTCAGCTAAGTAATCCCTTTAAAGAGTAGTTTGCCTGTATCTACGTAGAGGAAAGTGAGTAGGTACGCTGGTCGCCAATGTACTTAATCAACGTAAGTATCTGTAATAGCTAATTAATATTGGTTCCTCGACTTCATTGAAGAGCATCGTCAACTTTCAGGCGCTCTAAAACCTAGACAACCCCAATGACCCCTAACGACAATTTCAAATATAATATCAGCAACCCTGTCACTGAAAAGTTATCTGTCATATAACTAGTTTGTATTAATGTTATAGCTAAATTTGGATAGTTATGTAGCGAAATCTCTTGCAGTCCCGTCGTGTCGAATTTATTTGATCCATTAAAAACCATCTTAGGTAAAGACGTTCCGTTGCTCGTATCGTTTGTTCCATTAGTCCCTGTAGACACGTAGAGCAAATAAAATAAGCTGTTCAATCAATCTGAACGGTTGCTTGTCCGCAAACTTTTAATAGATTACCTTCGACCGCTTCTGCACTTACCGTAATAGCCTCATGACTGTTTACATACGAGGTATCAGTCGGTATCAATCTACCTGCAAAATTAAATAATAAAGGGATTGTCTGAATGCCCATGAACCATGTGGTTTCCATGGAAGGTACAAGTTTGGCTTAATTTGGGAGCATAGCTGTATTAAGAAATACATTTAAGTACTTATTTCTAGTTAGGTAAGAGGTTATATTGATAGCCAGACTCAATTCTGTAGCAGGCACCTCATTAGTAAAGATGTGCATCTTTTTGAAGTATTTTGTGTTTCTCCAGATTTTATATTCTGAGATTGGTTTTTGACTAAGTACCTATAGCATTTCCGAATGCTCCGATATTGATTTCCGTTTTATGATCTGAAATCAATGATGATTTAAGATTTTTCTCAAAATGCCGACGATCGATAGGTGGAAGCCACAATCATGTTTCAGGTTAAATGTATGCTATGAATAATCCAAATAAGTAGGTACATTAAGGATGTCGATAACAATAAATAAATATGAATAATTATGTGTTTGACGCAATTTGAAATTCCATTATGTATTAATATAGTAAGTTATGGGTATTTCAGTTTATTTAAATACCATATAAAACATTCCATAGAAATCGCGGGAGGCAGCTGATAAAGAATAATTTTCTAAATATTGAGTAGAGTAGGTACCTACCTACCTATATTATTATTATTTCCTTAATATAAATACTGATACAACCAGTGAAAAAAATACCTAACGATTTCGGAAATAGGTAGTTGGTTTCAAGATGGTTTCAAGAGATGGAGTCGGATACGCTACTAGTCAATTTTTGATTATAGGTTTACTGGGTAGATCACGAATCTACAGTCTATTTAGCCCAGTAAGTAAGCAGGTATTTTGGCCCTAACAAATAATAATAATAATAATCATTTATTTCGGATAGATTGATTCCATAGTTGTTAGTAAAAACTTAACAAAGGTGGAGTAGAAAATGTTTTGATTTGTAGTATTGCTTATGTATAGGCTTGTCATGAAAAAAGTAAGATTTCGACCTCGAGGGGTGATAGCGTAACTTTTTATCCCGGGAACGCGGGTGAAACCGCGCGGTACAGCTAGTAATATAAGTGAGAATGTGAGTTTGTTTGTTACGCTTTCACGACTAAGCCGTTAAACCGATCACGATGAAATTTAGCATGCAGATCATACCATAGGCAATCTGCAGTACAACGTAGTCTACGTCCTTTACCACACCGTATGGTTAAGGACATATACTACGTTTTACTTTCCCAGAACGTTGGTTTAACCGCGGGTGGCAGATAGTCTCTAATATGTACAGAAAATGTTGTGCATCTATACTTATATTATAATAATATAATAAAGCGGAAGCGTTTTTCTGTTTGTTTGTTTGTTTGTTTAAACGGGCGAATCTCTGGAACTACCAGTCGGATTCGAAAAAATATTTCACGAATAGGAAGCTACATCATCCCAGTGTATTATAGGCTACCTTTAATCACGGGAACGCGGATGAAACCGCGCGAGACAGCTAGTTGGTAGATATAATCCGATCTGAATGATTAGGCGCCGATCCCACAGGAGTTTTAGAGTTCTGAGTTCAAAGTTCTGCGTTCCGCGTTCACTGTAATATACCTATGCAGCCCCTTTGATCATTGCACACAGAGAACGCGGCGGTCAAGAGTATGCGAGTTCTGTCGGAGTTCCATTATGTGATTTTAATTTGGAACGGTAAATTATTACGAAAACTCTTAGCATATTCGTATGCTATCTCGTATTCTTATGATATGATACCAAGGGAATTATAAAGACAGTTATTTCGAAAATCGAACTAGCACTGTATGGCACCCTAGGCAGAACGTGGCACAGAACAGTGGAGGCCATGTGGAGGTGTAGTTATCATTAGTAGTTATTAATGAAATAAAATAGATACTAGGTATTTTAGCGACGATTTAATGGTGATAGAAGTAATAAATGAGGTTGAAAAGCATCGAGAAAATACTCCAAAGTCCAACAAGGCGTGATACATGACATACATTCACAGACATATGAACAAACCTGTAATTTAATTTTATTTTTATTATTTGTTGTTATAGCGGCAATAGAAATACATATTGTGAAAATTGCAACAGTCTACCTATTACGTTTCATGAAATACAGCCCACTGGCGGAAAGATGGACGGACGAACGGACGGTCAGCGGAATCTTATGAATAGATTCCCGTTTGGCACCCTTTGGGTAGGTACGAAACCCAAAAAAAGAAAAAGGCGCGATTGTAAATAATGTGAAACAAAAGACGGTGTTTGGTTGGTGTTTGCTTATTTATTTGCTTGATTTACTTAACTTTGAACACTTTTAAATTTGTAAACTATATCTAGGGATGGAGCTGCAGACTCTTAATATACAGGCCTTGCCTACCTTAAGTGTCAGAGACTTCAATTTGAGTGTATCTAATGTGGTCTAATAAAAAATATTATTATTATTGTTACTTTAACAGTTCTGTATGCCTGCCTTTTGGCGAATATTATATACAAAGTTCTGCATTTTATCATTTTCACGTTGACACAAATCCTTTGCGCGATAGTTTAATAAGAGGAAATGCTGGTGGCGTTTGTTCCATACAAACGTAATCCTCAGTTTCCTCTCTGGATCATGACCCTAGAAAATAATAATTTTAACATGCAATCTGTAGGTACAGTCGAGGACATAAATATGTATACACTTTTTGAAATTCAAAAGCAATTTTCTCGCATGTTTAACATTTAAGTGTTAAACTATTACACAAATCATAATAGTATATGTTAGAAGATTCTACCTTTATATTATCTCTTAATTTCAATCAGTAGTTTAAGAGGAAACCGTTGTTGAATTTTACTAAGTGTATACATATTTATGTCCTCGACTGTACCTTTGTATGTCCCTCGGTTGTGTTTTTCTCCATAAATTAATGATTATAAGAATAAGGTAATATAATAATACTAAGCAAGAAACAACAGTGTAAATTACATCTGTCGATTAAATAAATAATATCTATACATTTAAAAAGTACCATGACTGAATGTCTTACTGACAGCATAAGCCAGTGAACCTACAGATTTTAATTTGAAGGAAATATTCCTTGAAGTACCCCAGAGGTGCATAAAGGGGCTTTTCCAGAATTCAGTTATAGAAAAAAAAACTTAATGAAGCTAGTTTTTTTTTTTTTTTATACTACTTAGGTAGCAAACAAGCATACGGCCCGCCTGATGGTAAGCTGTTAACGTAGCCTATGGACGCTTGTAACACCAGGGATGTCACTCTCGCTTTGCCGACCCTGTATGCAGAAATCGCTTCACACCCTTTTTGAAGAACCCCATGCTGTACTCCATTGGGAAAACGACGGCGGGGAGCTCATTCCACAATCTGAGCATTCGCGGAAAGAAGGTCCTTTGAGACCAAACAGTTCGAAAAAAATCTGGTTTCAATGTGTGAGGATGGACTCTCCGTCGATGGCGAGAGTTGCGATAGTCGTGGGCATAATCTAAAACAATTCTACAGAACACTGTCCGTTGTAAAAGCGGTAGAACACATAACGAGGCAAAGTCTCTCCTCAGACTGAGGGGCTCTAAAAACCGTTTATGAGCTCGGGATCGTCGATAATTCTAGCGGCACGTCGCTGAATCGAGTATAAAGGCCCAAGCTGGTATCCAGGTGCCCCTGCCCACAGATGACAACAGTACTCCATATGAGGCCGGACTAGCGACTTGTAAAGTTGAAACCTTTGCCCCAATGTGAAGTCCTGCTTCGCTTTGTTGAGCACTCCGAGCTTTTGAATGCTAGCTTAACCTTTTCTTCTAAGTGACTACGGAACAAAAAGTCGCCAGAAATGTCGACGCCAAGGATGCCGATGCTTTTAGTGATGTTCAAGGACGTGTTCTGGAACTGTGGAGCCACAGCAAATGGGGCTTACTTAGCGGTGAAATAAAAATTAAATATCGTTACGGCTATTATCCACGAAGAGGTAGGTAGAGGTCTCAGTACTGAGATCCTCTTTCACCACTTTACATGGAACATTATGGCAGTCTCTTTGGCCCATGTAATTATATATTTTTAAAAACATTATGATATAAACAATAATGAATAATCATTGAAACATGACAAAATGACAATGAACCTGTAGGTACCTGCGTACATCAAAGATAAGATAGTGGTACCTAATTGGGTTTGTAGGAAATATCGCGATAATTACTTTCGTAACATAGACACAGACAGTGACATACCTACCACATATCCGGTTATCAGTGCCGTATTATTGCATCACGCACTTGTATACCTGTAGTACCTAATACCGGCACCACATCAGTCCACCACATCAGTCTGTAATGCCCGGTTTCAATAAACAAAAACGGATCGTTTTGCTTACCAATCGTAGGTTTTTTTATTGCCAAACTGGGCATATAGATCATTTCGTAAGCTAATTTTACCCGTGATAGCTACTTCCATATGGGAGGGTCTGCTATGCAAAACAAGGTATTTGCTTCATTATTAGTAAAGTTATAAGAGTCTTCATTTTAATAAATCTTAACCGATAACGGTCATATAAATACTCAATAGTTTATTGCATTCATATGTACGACGAATTTAGGTTTATTGAGAAGTATGTAGTTTACATATTGGGTTCATTTGATTCTTATTGGGTTTAGCAAATAAAACATAACAATGTGTAGGTAGGTACCTACTTAGGTAGAAGGCCCTCTCCTTTCGATTCATTTCAAATAGGTTATGCATTTTATAAAATTGTATTTGTTGTAAGATAGGTGGTATCCCACTTTATTGAACTCATTCAAATAATAGTAGGTAACATTTTTCGATGATGAGTATCCCTCTCTTCTGCTTTTATATTTTCTGGTACATTGTTATATATCTTAACATTGCGTTGGGACAGGACTGCATTAATAAATTTAAAACGGCTAGACTAATTTGTACTTGTATCGTATATCGTGGTTGGTCATCTTGTATCGTTAAGGACTCCGTTTACATTTTCTTTTGAGAAGTTAATACATCTTGCGTCTGTGTAGACGCCCACACTATTTCTCCATAACAGAATGTTATCTCTTTATCGTGGTAGAAACTGACCGAAAAAATACAATATTTGCCCAAGACTCGCCTTTAATTTCCATGTAAGACCAAGTAACAGGATATAGATAACTATCTTTATATTATCGACTACCAGTTCAATATGAAAGATTTAATGAAAGAAGGGATGTAATGCATTTAGACAAAAAATTATTCAATTGCCCAATTTATTTTCATAGCTAGATACTAATTATGATTAATCAAATTTAAATCACGACATGCATAATTACAATATTTATTATTTTCGTATAAAAAATTATAATAGTAAATAATCATACTTACAAAAATATCAAACAATTTGGACACAAACTTAAAATTACAACGAATTGTGACATTTGTGACTAATAATACATATTTTATTATAATTATAAATGATGTGTCACCATTTATGCTATAACAAAATAATAGCAATACTATCTCAGTTGTTCCTTATTTACACAAATATTATAAACTAAATGGCGAAACAATAATATGGCAACATTTCATATCCTCAGATCGGATTTACAATATGATGATGATGATGTTAGATATTGATAGTGTTTAATTTCTGGAGAAAACGATAAAAATAATGAAACATGAAAATGCTCATCTTCATTTGATTTCTCGGAACACAAATCCAGTAATGACGACATGTTTGCAATTTTAAAAGTCAAATGCATGTCAAATGCTAATGGAAATCACAATACATATTTCAAAAATATGGGTAGTTATCGTATTACATTTATTGATTTAAAAAATATGAAATGTTGTCAATTGAAATGTAAGTTATGCAGATACCAAACATGGGAAACTGTTGACATACCAACGTAGTCGATAGTTTTCAGCGGGGCGATTACGTAACTTAATTTCAATCATTTTCGAATTGAAATCGGTTCAATATAGCGGTTTTCTGATAACTTTTTTACGTTCTGATAATTGCAAATACAAACAGTGGTTCATTAGAAATGGAACCATATCCGATTTTGTAATATTTCTACCGATTCAGAGATAATTTCAATCTGAATTTCAATGCAATAAAGTTACGTAATCCACGTACAGTAAAGTACAAACGGCTACAGATCAAGCTATACATTTCCAGTATAAGCTGATCTCGTATTGTATAGGATTTCCGTACAATGGGAGTTCAGCCTATACTAGAAATGTAAAGCTTGATCTGTAGCAGTGTGTACCAATTATGCACATATAAAAAATTAGTTTGTGATTCCCGATGTAAGCTAATCCTTTATTTTAGTTATCGGTGGGTTTATAAAACACTGGTCATAATATATCACAATTGGACACCCCTAAATAGAGCATGATGTTATTCGAGGGAGACAATTAGATAAATTTAATTGAGTTCAACTCATACTGACCTCTTTATTAGAAACTATGTAGACAAAGACCCCAATTAAAACTGATACTTATGCACATGCAGGTTACTATATCATAACCTAATTTATTTCACCATTATAATGTCTACATGACTAGTCAGATACGGGAATTAAAGCAACGACAATATTGCTAAAATTATTTGTTACATATTGAGATTTACTGGACAGAATACTGCAATTCAGTATAGTTGTTACATTTCTAGTTAAAATTTATTGATTTAGACATAAAATAACAATAACAGGTGTTTGAAATAATGTATTTCCATCACAAATTTTTAAATTTTGAAATTAAACTAATACGTTTGTACATTATTTTTATGTAACTTATCACATTCATTTATACCTCAATTAGTAAATATAAACAAAATTATATAATGTAGGTATCTTATAAGTGGTAGTGAGTATCAAGGTAAAAAAAAATCACAAAAGTTTTTGAGTGACCGGAAATGTATGGACTCAACGTTATTTTATAATAGGTACTATTCACTTAAGTACTTATTAAACCTCTCCAGATTAGTAAGATTCTTACTAAGGCTTATTATTAAAAGGCCAGTCACACATTATCAGAAAATGGACAATGATCAGATTATAGGTTTGACATCGATTTTGCGTAAATAAAACGTTATAACCAGAGCGGATAATCGATAAATTCCGAGAAAATTGTAGGTACTGACAAAATTAATCAGAAATGTGTGACAGGCCTAAAAAGTAAACGGTACATTGTGAATTGTAAATGTATTTGATCGGATACAACAAAAAATGCAACATTATGTACAATTCCTAACATAAATAGAACTTAAAAAGCTTCTAAACATCTAAATTAAAATTCAAAAATTACTAAAAAGAGAAACTTTTATTTCTATAAAATAAAATTGACGAGAATGTGAAAAAACAAAAAAAACAAATGATTTTACATAAAACCCAAGTAGGCCATGGTTCCCCTGGTCAGTTTGTTTGAGATTTATGAATTTACATGAATACTAAATAATACATGTTCGTCTTTATTACAGTATCCACTTGTCAATGGAATTAAAGTGGTTATTTATTTACTCTTTTACAGTTAGTATACATATTTCACGTAAATAAAATAAAAGATATTATTATGAATCTAAATATCCACTGCACTGGCATTATAAAATAGCTCACAAATATAAACATTTTTTTTACTGATGAATCTCCTTCGTGTTCCTCTATAACCCTGACATGCCTGAATGCCGCCAAGGCATTGTGTAAATTATACACATCTGGTGCCATTCAAATAAGAAGTGCAGTGGAAATAAATGGGCTCACAAGATAAATATATTATTAAGTACATTTAAATGAAAGCACAAACCATTGTCCTTGAAAAGACCTCGTCCGTATGTAACCAGAACGCGGCAATGTGGGATTATTATTGATAACAATTGCGAAAAACAAGTTAGACTCAAAATCATTAGAAAACAATAAAATATGACTACTTTTGTTTATTTAAAACGGGACATACTACATGTTTTATATGATTTTTGGCTCAGAAACCTTAACTTTTAAGCGGAAAACATAGTCAGTAACCATGTTACATATGAAAAAAAAAATATAATATGCGAAGTCCTCCTTTTCCAGTCTTTCCATGGATGGAGCGCATCCATAATTTCGAACGAGGGGTTCAGATTCAAATCACTCGCTACGCCTTATTTGAGTTCTACTTTAAAATCGTAAGTAATACGGTACCTAATATAGGTATATTTTTTTAATCAGTGCTTTCACCGTCAAAGGAAACTTATCGATATGAATTGAATTTATTGAACGTCTTTTTAAAATTACTATCAAGACACGAAACTATAGTACCAACACATAATTATAGTGCCAACCTTGGTACCAAAACCTATAGCAAAGTAAATAAGTTAAACGATAGAAATCTCAAAAACTTTGTACCTACCTCTTCATCAGTTTATAAACTAAACGATTTTGCCGATGTATTAGCTTAGCTTTTTAGTAATATATTTAGGGTTCCATATTAAAAAATAAAGGAACCTAGACTCGTTTTGTTATATGCCTGCCACAGTGAATTAATTTAATTACCTCTCAAACTTGTGCATCGAAAAGAAATGGTATTACTCATATAAGAACCATTAAAAGAATGTGTCATTGAAATTAAATCGAAGATAGATCAGAGGTGAGTGACATCATCGGGGCGGGCGGCGGCGGCGGCGCACAAGGTCGTCGAGACGAATCTCTTATTTGAGCTAAAGATGTCTGCACAAACCGCAGGTTTGTCGAGTTGAAAATCTGTCGCTAAACTTGCTAAGCATACCGGTGTGTTCTGACAGAATCAATAACGGGTATGATTAAATACTTACTATCTTCGAACACATTATCACTTATTGCAGTGCGATTATTGTATACGATTGCAGTTTAACTAAACAATAACAAATACATAGTTTTCAACTGGTAAATGCTGAGAATTACCAAACCCTATGTCGTCGCCTAATGCGTCCTCGCGCTCTCCTTATTCGTTTTAAGGCCACATCGACATTCTCAGAAAGAATACAAAATCATTAATTTACAGATTTTTTACAGATGCCGATGCACACAATTACTGGTATATTTATAATCACTGGTAATACAGCAAATAAAAAAAAACGCGATCCAAAATATAGGTACGGAACCCTCATAAATCCTCATATACTCGCACTTTTGAACATATACTTAGGTAATCATTTTTTTTATAATTGTAATTCAATCAGAATAATATTTAAATAATCATGTCTTTTTTTTGTGATAAAACTTTCTTCATCTAGCTTCTTTACTGATATATTTTATTTTCGAAATGAATGATTCTGTCCCAAAATTACTGTCCCTTTGCAGGGTAGAAATAAACTTCTGCAAGATTCAAGGGTGGCTTCACATTGGATAGTAAATTTTAAATATATTTAATTATTATCGACAACTGTGGGCATGCTCTGGGCGCAAATTTTTGTGCGAGCACAGCAAGGGACAGTCTAAATATCTGCTCTCTGTGACGACGCATTTTTTTTTGTGTAGGAATATTACTTGCTTTCCCTCCCTAAATATTGCAGGTAATGAAGTTGTTATCCCATATGAACATTTCCAGTTACTTAATAAAATACTTTCAATAATATTAAAATTATGTACTACTCAATTATCAATTGCCTTTAATAAGGGGAAACATTATTACATCATGTTTAAAAGTAGGATTCAAATGGTGAAACCACTTAAAACTAGGTAATTATCTTTTTTTTTTTGTGAAAACATGCAAATTTTGATTACCTACTAATTAATTCCGTAATTTAAAACTTTGGTAACAAAATCTCCAGTTGTTTATTTATTTAAACTCATGGAGCACTCTTAATTCTTAAAAACATAGACAAAATCTTAACTCACTCAATCACCATTCATATTTCAACATAAGTGCATGATAATTCAATTTAAGTATTGTGTGCACTTAACATAAAAGCATTGAAATGATATGATACATATCAACATAAAATCATACAGTTACTGGAATCTTGATCTCTTTATTAACAATATAGAATTTGTGCTTCTTTCCTAACACTCCCCATATTACAGCAATATTTTCAATTACAATATTGAATGGAATTGTTGCCAAAGCTCCACCAATAAATAGAAAGAATTTCAATGGCCCAAATCTATGAATTGGAAATGATTTCATAACACCAAAAATATACATATAAATGTTCACGGCACCTATAAACCCACACACCAAATCCAAGTAATGTGGACAAGGAATAGGGCATATGGCAGCTAATAAAACATTGCTTGTTGAAAGTGGCAATGTTACCCATGAATAGCAAGATATTGCTAAGAAAATTTTATTGATTAATGGTATATCTTTAGAATGCACTACCAACAGAATACCTTGAATCCACCTTTTTCTCTGCTGCATAAAGTCCCATAGTGAGAAGGGTGACTTTTCCCACATTTCTCCCTCCACAAAGTTAAATGTGTAACCTTCTTTGTAGGCTTTCATTGCAAAATAGCAATCTTCAGCCACAGATCCATCGAGGCCATTATCAAAAGACACTTTTTTTTCTGCACTGACCTGTAATTAACAAATTCCTATTAATAACATTATTATTAAAGAGAGGTAGAACATAGTGTTTATTTTCTCAAAGAGCTGCTTGGCTGAGGAAGTACCTCCACCTTACGGAACACCACAGCCAAATAACATTTAGTTATGTTCCGTCATGAGAGTAAGGTCTGAAGTGATGCCCCCATGGGTAGCCACATACATAAAATATAAAAAAGTACTTTTATACTTACTTGTGTTACTACATAAGATCCTTTCCAACTAAAAAGTGGCTTGTGAAATAGATAAAACTGAAACCTCAATTTCCCCATGTCATCAGCAACACGAAAACTATCAGCTAGTGTTGTACACCAGTTTACAATTTGCTCATTTGCATATGTAATGAGTCCTTGGCCAAATTGATGTTGGCCATCCAGCACAAAGTTTAATATGCCACGAACAGAATTATCAGTCAATAAAGTTTCTTCATCTAAATGAACAATCCAGTCTGTATCTGCCAGTATATTGACATTATCTTCCAAACAATATTGCAATGCTCGGGATTTAAATAAAGCACCTGTTTTAGTCTTGTACTCTGATGGCACAACCACTTCTCTGACACGTCTATGTTTGGGAAGATTTATTGCTTTGTCTGTCACTACTTCTATCATAAAGTTCTCCATTCCAACATCAATGCACAAATTCATATTTCTGGTAACATTTTCTCTGACAAGTTTTGGAAAGTCACCTCTTGTGACCACCCTAATACATATAAATGGAGCAAGTAATGGGGACCCTTTCAAGTTCACTTTTCCGGGAAAAGCATTAAATAGTGTCAATCCTGCAAAGTTGCAAAGAACCTGAGGTATTGTGAGCAAAGTTAAAAGCCTCAGTATATACAAAGTAATTGCACCATAAATTCCATATGCTACCCAAGGGTCCACAAATTCTTTTTCTTTTTCATCTAAATTGATAGCTCCAGCAAAAACTAGGAAAAAAAATATAAATGATAAAAAAAATGTGCAGTGTAGCAAGTGTTTTACTTTGCCTCGAAGCATTCTGAAACAATGAGATGTAAAATTTGATGTTACACCATTCTTGGAAAATTGATTACAAGTTTAAATAGTATTTAACATTGGTCCTCAATAGATAAAAGATCAATAGGTACAATTTGTGCAATCACTATTAACTTCTCAAAAATTCAAATTGAGATTTCAGTAGCTGCTGACAGGAAGGGACCTAATGAAAATGACCTTGTGTTGCATTCCTTTCAAAAGTTCAAGAGCAATTTCGGGTGAGTAACAATTTTCGGATTGATGTGTACTTCCAAGTTTTAAGTAACAACATAAAACAAGTGCTTATGCACTTGTTTTATGTTGTTTTGAATAAATGAAAATCACCCGAATGTATTATTTACAAATAAAATAAAGAGACACACACGACGAGGACTTCAATGTTGTTATTTTGGTCCGAGCAAGTATATCGTAAAATATTGTAACAGGTCTTATTTATGTTCCTTGAACAAATTTACCTTCAATCCCTGAGTCACCAAAAATTTTCAAGATCTTCGTTCACTGGTAAAGTACTACCTACTCTCACAACACTGACCTATTGAAAATTGGACACATAACTATTTTAACGATCAATAATAAATTAAATATTGAACTTGTTCACATCTATGATAATTTTAAGTACTATTGGAATAAAAAATAATAAAATACAAGCCAGTAACCCACGCCCCAACAAAAGCTCGAAATTTGATTGATCTGCAGTGTTGCCAACTGCTAGCTTTACTAAGTAGCTAGACATCTTGCAAAAGTAGCTAGATTTCCAGATTTTGATATCCAAAAAAGTTGCTAGAAGTAGCTAAATGTTTCTAAGTAGGTAGATAACAATAACATTGTTAAAGAGAATTAAAAACCAGTATATTAAATAGGTATTTTTTCAAAGGTAATTAATTTTCACAAAATATTAAACAGCGAGCATTAGTTTTAAATAAGGCGATTTCTTATGATACCTCCAAGGTCAAAATACCTGTCAAATTGTGTACTTAAGGTTCAAATTGGATCCAAATATCAACATTTTGACAGGTATTTTCAGACAGAGGTATCATAAGAAAACTCCTTATTCCCGGCCACCGACCTATACCCACATCTAGGACAATAGCGTCGCGTTTAGTCTTTTTCTATCCAGACCCAGTGCCCTATTACGAACTTTCGAAAGTATTGAAAAGTTTCATTAAATTGTAGCTGCCTAACACCAAAAAATAGCTAGATCTAGCTATAAAGTAGCTAAGTTGGCATCACTGTTGATCTGACTGATCCAGTGTGACCAGATTAAATATTAAGAAAATACCGAGGCACCTCAAAAAAATACTGAAATATACCGACTTACAGTGCGTTCGAATTGGAGTGATGTCGTTTTTAACAGTTTCAAAATGGGCATTTTTGTTTATGCGTTCGAATTGGAAAATTTCAACAATTTTGCAACTTTTGCCACAAACGATATTTCCCAAATCGAACGATGAGGTACAAAAATGACATTGCATGCCTGCTTGTCACTTGTCTTAACCTAATTAATCTTTAAACAATGTTAATCTGACAAATTATTCTCTTGCCTGTTAGTATTTCTATCAAATTTTACAATAAAATTTAGAATTTTCGCTTTCCGTTTGAATTTTCCAAAACTTATCTGTCAGATTCAAAGATGTCAAAATATGATCACAAACGACCCTGCCTCGGAGGTGGGTCAAAATTTGCAGTTCACGATGTCGTTTTTATCTGTTTCCAAGTAAAACGAACGGTGAACGAAAACAGTTCAAAACGCCAATTTCGCCCACAACTTTCCAAATCGAACGCAAGATGTGATCGTTTTTGGCATTTTTGACTGTTATTTTTGCTACCATACCCCAATTCGAACGCACTATTACATAGGACATATATACCAATAAAAATACTGATTTTCTGAACACGTTTTATTTATTCATACTCACAATAAATGTTAGAGTTATATTTTAACATCCTTTTCGAAGGATTAAAATTAACACAACCTCCTTCATCCTTAACACCTTGCTTTGTTTTTAAAATAGCTGACACATTTTTGTTTATAAATCTGTTTCTTTGGTCCGTTTTTATTGAATTTATCTGTGAAAATATGCGCTTGCATGCAGCATTCGACACCGGTATACATAGAAGAGATTTACTAAAACTAGTTATATTTTTGTATTTTAACATGCCATCACTGTTAGAAATTTTCCCAACTTCCACCCAAAATTGTTCACACGAGATGGGTGAGCCAGTGCTGGAGGATTGTAACAAATCACTTACTTCGCGATCAAACTTTAGGGTTCTATATTCTTCGTCAATTAACTGCATTTGTTCTGGCTGTACTTCGCATGGGTACTTCGCACCTGGTATTCGTGCAAGGTGGTATTTTTCAGACCTGGTACGCGAAAACACGAGTACGACCCACCTCTAGTATAAACTAAATCCGGGAAAGTCCCTAATGTTCGCGTTCCGGGGAATTCCGCAAACATTGTCGCAAAGAAGATCACTCACTACGGTGTTGCCATTACTTCAACCAAAATATACCCAAAAATACTGACTGCCAGCAATATACCTGAAAATATACTGATGTTCGGAAAAATCGAAGAAATATACTGAAAAAGTATTAAAATACTGAATCGGGTCACACTGGAATGATCAGTCAGTCAGTGCCACAGACTAGGGTCAGTGCTGCCAACAACGGCACGCCAAGCCAAAAAACAACACAGCAAAGCCAATATTATATACTACGTAACTGTTGTACGTAGTATTTATATACTCTGAGGTAACTGGATAGCTGACTCAACTTTAATATCTATATCGTAATATATTTTTCCCCATTTAATTGGATTTTTTCAACAACTGGTAATACTATAAAAGTAACACTATAGGTGCGTTCGAATTGGAGTGATGTCGTTTTTAACAGTTTCAAAATGGGCATTTTTGTTAATGCGTTAGAATTGGAAAATTTCAAAAATTTTGCAACTTTTCCCACAAACGATATTTCCCAAATCGAACGATAAGATACAAAAATGACATTTCCATGCTCATCGCCTGCTTGTCACTTGTGTCAACCTACCTTTTTCCTTCAGTTAATCATTTAACAAAGTTAATCTAACAAATTATTCTCTTGCCTGTTAGTATTTCTATCAAATTTTACAATAAAAATTAGAATTTTCGCTTCCCGTATGAATTTTCCGAAACTTATCTGTCAGATTCAAAGATGTCAAAATATGTTCACAAACGACCCTGCCTCGGAGGTGGGTCAAAATTTGCAGTTCACGATGTCGTTTTTTAACTGTTTCCGATTAAAACGAACGGTGAACGAAAACAGTTCAAAACGCCAATTTCGCTCACAACTTTCCAAATCGAACGCCAGATGTGATCGTTTTTGGTATTTTTGACTATTATTTTTGCTACCATACGCCAATTCGAACGCACCATAAGACAATCAGAATGACGTACCGCGAGCATAAGACGTAGCAAGGACTTTTTGGCGGGAACTTGCAGAGTGACATAGCATTTTCATTTTTATTTTCATAAATTTGTGTATTTTGAGTTTTATTGTGTATTTTTGGTGGTATTTTACCCAATAAAGATCATCCATGTGCACCAGTGAAGTGAAATGAAATGAATTATGTGTATCGTGACTTTTCAAGTTGTCTCAAAATGTCCGTGAAGAGTTTTAGTACAATGACCACCAATGTAGTAAAACATGACTTTTATGGACAGTGACTGACTGAGGACTATAATGTGAAGTGATTTATTGTGACTGGAAACTATAATATAACTCGACACTGGCAGAAATGAGCCCTAATTTGGGCTTGGTTGCCAAAATTAAAAATAAGAAGAAGAATCATATTATTATTCTTAATTTTACAAATCAGCCAGTACAAAAATACTGTGGCCAGTATGTACATGAAATAGACAATAAATAGGAGGCGCGCAAGTCGCCACAAATACATTAAAAAAAATATATACTGTAGTATTTTGTTTGGGCAACATCAGCAACATGGCAACACTAGACTACATAAATGAAATGTCAATAATTTGAGTGTTGAAGTGTTGAATGGATTTGGATCGTAGATTTGGATCGAGGTGAGACTGAGATGTGTAAGTGAGGCTTGGATGATGTGATGGCGTGAATATTGATAGTACTTTCTGGGCTGGGGATACGATTTCAATATATTTGTTGAGAGACGTTCCTTTATATGATTAAAAATGTGTCAGTAAATAATATAAATTGATTACTCTTACCTACGTGCCGAGTATATAATGCTGAGGCGATACCTTTTAACAGTGAGTGGAAGAGAAAGTTTCATAAAATTGTAAATAACGGGTCGATAGTAATATGTCTGTCTCCGATTTATCTGTTGGATGTCGATTTGCCGATTACTTTGCCATATGTGGTTTGGATTTTGATTCTGGCCTGGAACCTGATAGACTTTGTGGTAAGTTCTAATTAAAATTCACAATCTATTGTTGTTGTGACATTCATAGTGATATAAAGGGGTTGATAACTCGTTGATCTTTTATTACAGGTGATACTTTGCATGTGTCTCCCTTGGACCGCTCATATAAAGGCAAGATTTTAGCTCATTATCCTGACAACATACCTAGCAATAAATTTGATGAACATGCAGTTTGTATGGTAAGTCAACCAACCATCTTTGTTTGTAAATCATATAAGATTATTGCTGTTTCTTTTTAATTTATTCTTAGAATAGCTGAGTTTATTTGAATTTTTTTCATTTTCATTTTAATGTGTAATCTCAGGAATAACCATCTTTTGTCTGATTTGATAAATTATTTTATGCTAGAATAGTCTGTTAATTGAAGTAGGCTAACAGTAAAACTGTTTACACGGCTAGTTTTCCAAATAACTTCCTACAATTAAATCCTTTGACCTAAATATTGTCTTCATTGCAGCTTTGTTTGCCAGCTGGACTGCAGTTCAGAACACAGAAACATTCATTAGAGCCAAAATTCCATAGTTTTGTAGTGACTAGAGAAAATGCATCAAGATACTATGGCTTCAGTCTTATATTCTATGAGGAAGTCAGAAATAGAAATATTTGCAGTGCAATGCACACATTGCAGGTAATTTGTACATTGCACATTAGTAATTTTATAGATGTTTATGTTTGAACTAATTGAAATACCTAACAATTATTTTTGTGTTACAGGCAATGTACATTACAGAATTATCTAGTGGACAGACTCCTCCAGGAAATAGAAAAGGAAAAGAGAGTTCCCGGTCTCTCCCGAGATCGTTCAAGCTTACACCTCACACAGGCGCTGCACTCACATATTATGACATTGCCAAAGATAAACTCTATGTAGCCAAAAGTATAGCACTCATATGTCAGTACCCTTACATAAGAGTAGCACAGTTGTTTTTAGAAAATTTATTTAGGTATGTATTATCTCATTGCATTATAAGCATTGCAAGAAGTTGTGTTTTTAGTTCTTTGTAATAAAGTCTATGCAATATACACAATTTAAAAGAAGAATTGCAAAGAAGTTAAATGTGACACAGACCCTTAAATCATAATTTATAGGCCATAAAGCTATTCCATATTGTTTTAAAATAAAAAGAATGGCGATGATAGCTCAGTGGTAGTGACGTCGGATACCGAGACGAAGGTCCCGGGTTCGAATCCTACAATGAGCTTGAGCTTTCGGTGAAGGAAAACATCGTGAGGAAACCATAGCACGGTGGTAGGGTACTTTGTAGTACCCATCTGGCTGGCTACCACCCTCAAGTTGAAAATCTGTCGCCAAGCACCTATCGGTGTGTTCCGACAGCTGCACTTGAGAGCCAGTTCCTTCTAGGCTTTGTGTGCTTACCACCTTCGGCCACATCATCACTTACCATGGTGAGATTGTGGTCAAACACAGGCCTATACATAATAAAAAAAAAAAAAAAAAAAAAAGAAAAAATTCGAACTTTCTAGTAATGCAGGCATAAGCTAGTCGCCTTATCAATTATTTGATTTCAGATCTTTACCAAGACAGCCAGGACCTGGCTTAAGTCCAGAATCCTATGTGTATAACTTATTGTATGAAGTACCAGTGCCACTTCCGGGCCAAGCACTACGGCTATATGTGCCCCCGTCTGAGCCACATCTTGATCCTATCCCAGTTGTAAGTAGCAAACATCTTGATCAATTTCATATCATTATATGCAGTCTAGAGTTTCAACACTTAAAAGCACTGTTGAGAGTCCTAAAATGTAATTTAATCTACATCAATATTTCTATGCAAATATAAAACTGCGTAAAATTTATTTGTTTGTATCTACTAAAATAATTATAAAAATACTTTCCCATAAAAGCTACATAATACATATCTCAGCATAATCAATGGTCTTGGCAGTAAAATCTAATTTATGTGATGATCACAATAAACATAGTCTGATCACAATATATGAATCCCTAAGTAATATATTATATGTATATTTTTTATCAAAATCAGTTCAATAGTTAAAGCATTCAGTAGTATCAAATATACATCTTCTCATGCATACAAATGCCGGCTTTATCTATAGTGTAAGGTGTACAGTGCAGGGTATATGGGGGCGCAAGCGCCATTCGTGACATCTACACTAATAGTGAAAAGATTTGTATTTTTGTTTGTTTGTTTTGTTATTATTCAATCAATTTATCATTTATCACTGTGACATAAGATACCTATATATATTTTTTTATTGGGATTCCTGCGAATTGTCCAAAAGACCGTGGTTGAAACTGCAGAACGATAATATACTAAATTATATTTACATTAGAATTTCCGACTGGGCTGGGCTGGTGAGAATATAACTGTTAGTATTCCATTTGGTTCGCGCTCCTACTTGAGGGCGCCAGGGTGTTACTTGCATCTGGCCGCTATATAGGCTAGAGCCGGCCCTGATAGTATACTTACCTCATTGCTAAGCAAACCACAATGCAGTATGGAAATGAGCTGATGATGATATTTTGTTGCAGGTGATAAGAATGCCAAATGCACCCGAAGAGTTACCACTGCTTGACTACCCATTGAGAGTAATGTTCTCGTGTTTGGGTGTTGAATGTGTTGTCCAACTATTTACTTGTGTTCTACTTGAACATCAAGTTTTACTGAGGTCAAGTGGTGAGTATATATAAACAACTATATAAACTTCCTGACACTATTATTTTTCTATAGATAAGCATGTTTATATTATAAGTAAACCATATTTATGATCAGTTTAAAATGATTATATTTAGGTAATAAGCCTTATATATAAATATAACTTGTGAGTTGGGTGGGTAGTATGATGTATTATAATACATGTGTCCTTGTAGCAGCCAAACTCCTCAACTGGATAACTGCAAACCCTGTGCTAAATTCAGGTATCCACCTTTTTTAGAAGAGTCTTTTGTTTTCTTACAGATTACAACAAACTTATGTTAGTAGCAGAGTGTATAACTTCTCTGTTGCTTCCTTTCACATGGGCGCACGTCTATGTGCCAATACTGCCGGCGCCTTTGTACCATTTCCTTGATGCACCAGTACCTTTCGTTATGGGTAAGAATTTGCATAGAATGACTTACCTTAGTTCTGATATTTAAGAGATACAAATACTTGAGCTTTGGGAGAAGCCAAGCATTGCGAAGAACTTACCTACTCTGTAGTTAATACCCAATGGGTGCCTTGCTATCATTAAAATAACTAATGTTAACCAGAAGTGACCTGAGTAACTGTTATTAGAAAATATGGTAAAATACTGCCGAGTTCTCGCTCGCTCATGCGCCCGTTTTGCTAGAGGTCAAAGAGCGACAATCCGGCCATCACAGAGGCCATTCTTAAGGCGGAATTTCACAACCAATTATGTACAGTAAACTATTGTTTAACTATCCATGTTGTATGTTTATACTGTATTGTTTTAATACTATAGAAAACATAAAGACTTAAAACATTAAAACATTGATTTTGCTAGGTCTGCATGCTGACAGTGCAGTGATGAGTTTAGGTCCAAATGGACCCCGGAGCGTCGCTCTCGGTTCAGAAGCAGCACTCTGCTTGGTAGACATAGACAAACCAGATATACAATTACCTGAAGAACTACCAATATTTCCACATCGGACGCCATTCATCGAAGAAATCAATCATGTATTGGATAAGCATCAGGTAGAGTTAACACTTTATTAATAAGTAGGGTCATTATTCTTAAATCACAATCAATTATTTTACGCAACATTACATATCCATAAAGATTTTTAAAGATACTGCGATTTGATACCTGATAAGATAACATAGTTACTTTTATTACGGAAATGTTATTTTACGACACAAAAAGTGGTAGTGGTAAAAACGAAAATTTTCCAATGGGCTTGCCATTGGAAAATTTTCGTTTTTAAATAATATCCTAGGATAGATAAATATCCTTGAATCCGTATCAGTATTGTTTGTTACATGCCAAATGCCAATTTGGAATATATTGTTTTCAATATTGTGAGGAAAACAATGACTTAAAAATGCATGTTTCCTTAGCTTATCTACATTTGGATTATTAATAAGAATTGTAGCAATTTTATTGTGATTTTATTAATAGAATATTCAATATAATTTAATAGATCCAAAGGCCAGAAACGGAGCCAACAAAACTTGGAGTACCTATAAATGGAACCTCGTACAAACATATGAGCGACAGTATGAGCAGTAGTTGTACACTACCATCAGGTAAGCTAACAACGAACACAATCAATACATACTAATGAATGCACCTGTAATTTTAGGAATCATGAGAAAATGGTCCCTTCAGAAAAATGTGTCTTGCTGCTGATAGGCTAGATTCCAGGAAAATTCTTTTTGGTCCGTCGTATACATAATAAAAAAATATTAGTTTTTTTTTTTTGACAATTAAACAAAAAAATACGAAGGTATGGTGTGTTGAAGTTTCGTGTTACGTCACGTTGTTCACTTCTCAGGCTCTATTCACATGAACCACCACCACACTACAATCGCAACCACACCACGTGTGTGAGCGCTAATATGTATGAATATTAATAGTTGAAATCACACGGACCACATTTTGCCGACACTATCGACCGCGTGTGTAATACTGACCACACCGCAGCGACGTCGTTGCAACAAGCGCAACCACAAGCGACACCTGGAACTAGTGGTACAAACATTTTAACATTTTGTAGCTCAACCGCAAAAAGCCGCAGCGACACTATTCACACTTAACCACAGCTTGACTTCAGTGTCGCGACACTATTGTGTGGTTGCCGTACGTGTGAATAGACGCTTACTCCAAAGTGACGCCACGAGCCCTCACTCTCGAACTTTGACGCGCTTTATCTTTGTAAATTTTTTATGATAAGCTAAAGCAAAACATACGTGTCCAATATTTTTTGATAATCTAACAGACGGACTAATTGGAATTATTATTTTTTACCGAGGAAACGTCCCTATTATTATACAACACAAAACGATGCACTTCAAAAATAAAGCGTAGATTAATTATTAAAACCTGGATCCAAGAAGGTTATACACTTTGCTTTGGTTATGAACTATATCTATCTCGCTTACTCCTCAGAAGATAACACACACACATTAGACAGAACTGAAAATACATTTATTAAAATTTTAATAATGTGTAGCTACGGGCAGCCAAGCTAGGCGTGAAGCCTGTGTTAAAGCCACAACAACCCTACCCTTTTTCTAAGCTAGGACGGAAGGCTAGGAAGATAGGACATAATTATGTGTTTGAGAACAGGTGGTCTTCGACGCAAGCACTCTTTCCACGACGTACTTGATTGGGATGAAAGTCGCCCGCTCAACGGATCTCCCGGCACTTCGCCCACAAGGCGGGCTCCTCTGCGAATGGACGCATTACAACGAATCGTCGATATCGTTAAGCGAACTGGTAATTATAACTGTCGCAATAATTACATGCCCGAACCATCAAAAAATATACTTGGGAATATAATTTGGTCATATTTTACTGCTGATCTAGGATGCGTTGCGATGGTAAATGTTGTAAGACCTATAGACTAATTAAAAATGAGTGATAGACCTATGTTCAGCATTGGACTCTATAAATTGCCTGATAAAATGCTGCCTGAATTTAAATTCTATTTTATGCCTTTTTGTAAATTGTTGTAATTGCGTAAAGAATAAAGAGTTTAGTATTGTATTGTAATTGATAATAACTAAGGAAAATATTAATATGGATCTGTATCTATGTTTAAAGGTGTAAACATAGACGACGTGGATGCAGAAACTGTAATGCCAACGACCAAAAAGAAAATACTCAATGACGAAGACCAATACAATGAAGATATTCGATTTAATATTGCCATCAGAGAGACATTCCTCAACAGATTTGTCAACATGTTCCTTATGTATGAGAACTTTGTTATAATGCCTGACCAGGTAAGAAATATTTGTTGATTTCTCAGAATTACATAAATCCTATCCCATTCAAAGAATCATGTAAATCTATCATGTAACTAACTCAACTTTTTTATGAAATGAATAGTAGGCGTATGGAGGTGCAAGGTGGATGACACCTCCATTTAAAAGGGAAGATCTTCCGCCAGGCTGGGTCATCGTGCCTGGGGACCGCGGTCCAACTGTACATGTCGGACAGTTTTATATATGCAGATTCTCGAGAAAACTTCGCCAGCGCGATGCAGGATTTAGGCGCGATGCAGGATAATGTGGCGCCACGCCATCTATCTTTCCGTGTGTGAACTATCTCGGTGTTACTGATAGATGGCTGATAGATGTCGCTACATCACTCCCTTCCTAGACCGGAGGTCGATCCATTGTTGAGTCGTTGCGTTAAGCTTGCAAGTGCCAGTGCTGCTCGAAGTCTACGGTGAGTCGAGACGGAGCGCAGATGCTGCGACAGGTTGAGCCGGCTAGTCCACGTAGTGCAGAAACCGCCACGCCGGAGAGATGATCCGGGCGTGTGCTGCGGTGGACTGTGCGGGCGAGGAGCTTAGTCGTAGTGTTGCCTTGCAGGACCAGGAAGCACGGTGAGTCGGCTGCGATGGACCTGATTGAGGCGAAGTTGGCTTGCTGTGTGACTGCTTGCCGGTGGGGAGTGATGAGCTTGGAGAATCTGCTCAGAAGTGCTACTGCATGTTCCGTGATTTTGGAGGGTTGGAAATATTCCCATCCATCACGTCGGGGTCACCACTATGGAGGTGCAAGGTGGATGACACCTCCATTTAAAAGGGAAGATCTTCCGCCAGGCTGGGTCATCGTGCCTGGGGACCGCGGTCCAACTGTACATGTCGGACAGTTTTATATATGCAGATTCTCGAGAAAACTTCGCCAGCGCGATGCAGGATTTAGGCGCGATGCAGGATAATGTGGCGCCACGCCATCTATCTTTCCGTGTGTGAACTATCTCGGTGTTACTGATAGATGGCTGATAGATGTCGCTACAGGCGTAACAAAAAAACCGGCAAAGAGGGAGTCGGATTCGCACACCAAGGGTTCTGAAAATATGCTTCTTGTATGGGGGCCCCCTTTAATTTTTAATTTTATTTCATGGTTATTATTTGTTATAGCGGAATAAAAATACACATTCTGTGAACATTTCAACTGTCTACCTATTAGGGTTCATGAGATACAGCCCACTGACAGACGGACGGACAGCGGAGGCTTAGTAATAGGGACCCGTCGGCACCTTTTGGGTAACGGAACCCTAAAAATCTGCCTCATTATGCATGCAGTCCCACTGCAAGGCAAAGGCCTCCCTTCCCTTTTTCCACTTCTCCCGTTTCAGTTTTACTGACTGAATCCTCTAAGAATTCGCCTAACTCATCTCTCCTTTTCTAAGTATGCCGCGATACCACCTAACTTTATCAACATTTATACAATATAGCGGACACTAAGGTCCGTAATCTAGAAAGTCATTCAATGGTGAAGTCAAGTTTTCCAATGATTTTAGGTTTATTTTCGATTAACACGATATATTCTTGAGACTTGAATACAACCCTATTAGTTTGTTCACTGAACATAATTTTCTTTCCAGGATCGTGATTCTTGGTTATCATCCCGCGAGTCAATGGTGAACTTCGACAAAGCCTCGTTCCTATCGGACCAGCCTCAACGCCATCGGCCATTCCTCTCACGGTTCCTCGAAACACAAATGGTCGCTACACTCATTGACAATAAAATAATGGCTAACTGGGGAGAATATGACGCTAACTTGCAAGTCTTCGAGCACCGTATAAAGGCTGTCAGGTATGTAGGAATTTTCCCGACTTCACTTTGCATGTAGTTTTTCATTAATCAGACAGTGACGATAGACTGCAAGGGGGTTTTTGCTGTTTCATAGTTTGTAGATAAGTTTCTAATAGCTTATCCGGTAGATATCTTTAAGCTGCCTCCTTCTGTTAATTTCTTTCCGAAAGAAACAGACATCTGTCAGATAAGCTATTGTTACTTATCGGAAACCTGTGAAACTACACTAAGGGAGTACAAATTTTGTTTTTTGTTGAAAATTTTTGCATAGACTTAGGTATATGCACGGCACGGCACATGATGATGGGATAGTGGTAGAACTAAACTACTAATAAATACTTTACTTACTATTATCTACTTTTATTTACTCATAATATTTGCCTGCATAATTGCGTGTGATAACTCTTTTAATAAGCAGCCAGCGTCACAAATTAAATTTAAATGTTGGTCAAAATATATTCCTGCTATTTTGAAGGATGTTAGGTTCTTCTGTAATACTAAAGTACTGAATTGACTCGGTGAACCCAAATAAAATGTTTGAAATAGTAGTGTATTAATAGGGATTCAAGCGTCGGCAATGATTATGATATTTTATATGTGAAAAACCATGTATATCGATATAGCAAGCGAATTCAAGCGATGATGTGGACAGGGGATAAGCACATAAAGCTAAGAAGGTAACTGGTTCCCATAGACTGCTATTAAATCTATCCTATGGTAGCTAATTAGGCAGAGGAAGGAGTGGAACCCACACGTTACACATAGTAATCTATCTGATTTGAATAAGAGTTTTCTGGGAACGCGTATTAAATACTCAACTTTGTCATAACCTGTCGTCAATGAACTTCCAATTCAATTCGTATGGTAATTTTAAATTTATAAACACTACCAAGTACCGCAGTGTTAAAACATAATATAGCCGGTTCGGTCGGACGTTCCTACTGCGTACCATTGGAATATGGAATGCGCTCCACATTACGGTTTTCCTTCAGCGCTACGATGTGCGCAAAAGGAGCTTTCGAAGTTCGGCAATCCCCCTAGTATTGCAAATGTCCTTAGGCGGCGGTGACCACTTACCGCCAGGTGGACCGTCTGCCTATCAACCTTTTGACATGAAATAAAATAGCCCCAAGATATTGTGGAGTGCAACCGAACCGGGTAATGTTGCAGACGGCGCCTAGGCGAGGGTGGTCTGGGCACTCGCGGGTACAGCGTGTGGGCGGGCGGCGCGGCCAGCGCGGGGCGCGGCGCCGAGCTGGAGGTGGGCGCGCCGGCCGAGCGGCTGCCGCACCGCGCCGCCTACTACCGCGCCTTCCCCGCGCGACTCGACGCGCACGCGCTCGCCTGCCCGCCCGCCGCCGACCGCAGGTGCTCCGAGACACTACCGCATAGCCGCATTGCCGTGTAGCCCTGTAGCCCTGTAGCTCTATAGTCGCCGGACGATCATTACCCATAATGTTGCTCTACATCGAATTCACTCGTATACAATTCGCATTGTATCAGCCCACGTAACTTCACACACATCGAGGAAATATCCATTTAGAGTTATACCGCGCAATCCTGTTCCGCAACTAGTCAGTGATTTTGCACTAATCTTGAACAATAAGGACCAATCACTGCATCGTATGTCCTTGAATTAGCCAATCAGAGCGCATTGTCGGTGCAGGTGGTGGGAATTTGGCGGAATAGATTTCAATCAAAATGAAAGTCATTGCGCTTCTTTGGGTTAATTGTTCGATGTTCACACACAACAGACATACCTACTTACGTGTACCATCACATCCAGCAGACAGTTCTAAAATTGACTACACTCGCGCCAAAATGTTTTCTCATAGTATTGCATATTGATACTTCGTTCGCACAGAAAAGAAAGTATGGGCCGAAGATTAACGAAAGAATGCTTAAAACTTACGATCAACCTTAAATCACTACTATAATGTTCATAATACACTGCATCTGTTAGTTCCGTCTCACTCGCAAGTCACACCCTCCGCACAGATGGCGGTGCCTGCCGACCAATAGCATTTCCTGCGCTTTGAAAATATATCTTCTGCGCAGGTACATCGATAAACCATATGGCTTACATTACAGATTGATATCAGTTGGGTAATACCGTAAGCCATATTAGTTGGGTACTTCTGTAACTCATATAGAATTCAGCGTTGTAATAAGTCTACATAAGCACAGTGCATTTGCGAACGTTTTATTAATTCTCATTATTTAGAAAAGTAAAGCACCAACCATGCATCATTAATATAATTGGGAACATGCATGGGTTTTTTGGCTCATATATAACTTATATTTAGCGTTAGATGTCCACTTGTTATTTTTCGTAAATATCTGTAAAAGTTATTTAGATACTGCAGTACTAAATCGAGTGTCGGCATAGGAGATACTATATTAAAACGGCCGAGTTCATCTTATAGAGTAATTTCGATACATCGGATTATACGTTAACCTACGTATGAGCGCTGCCGTTTTTATACATTTTTTGACGCTCTTCTCGGACCCGTCGCGGTGTCGGCCCTTAACATGCTTTATATGACTAGTGGCAAACTTATAATAACTTCCCTCCAAACAAAACAAAACTCTGCTAAGTCTTTTATTTTAACAGAGTCTGAAATGGAGGCATGTAGAGATTGTGCATATTCCCTATTGCTTAACCAACCAATTTAATAATAATTATTTGAGGCTGAACGAATATATAATAACATGACATTTTGTTAATAACGAGTGAATACGTTGTAGTTTACATGCCTTAACTCCATTGAAGCTACTTGTAGTAGCCTGTTTATTGAAGAAATTATATGTAACATAATTTACGTTCTTCATTGGAGTTATCAAGTTGCCTGATTGATGGTTGCGATTGCGACAGAGAAAATAATAAATTGATTTCATGATTATATTTTGTAAGGTTTTCTCTTTCGCACAACATTTAGCGAAAAATAAAGGTATCAGTGTCCACGCTTGCATGTCGCCGATACGCCAGCGCACCGAAGTAACAGTTGAAATTAGTTACTAATTTAAAATATACACAAAAGTACTAACCTGCTAATGGCGGCTACATACACATATATACATTTGTATTCCTAAACCACAATACACGAATATAGATAGAGCAACTAACGTCAGTAGACTGTTAACTCGGTGAGCAAATATTTGTTCATTCATTTTATGTTCCTAACATGAAATGATTGAACAATTATTATAATGAATTGAGCCCGCTTTATGTGGTAGCATGCGAGCCTGATCTGTGGTTAGTGATTGTTGATTACTTAATTTATAATTAAATATCTGAATTTGTATCATAATCACTTCTATATTGTAATTTATTAATGACGAATCTCTATATCTAGTTTAACTCTATCGATTATTTTTCAAACAAACAATAAACTATACAAGAACTAAATAGTCAAATTGATAGGCCTTATCTAAGGGCTAAGTATTCTTCTGTGTCGAAAGTAAGATGGAGAAGACACAATTTGCAACCTGTGATAGGCATTATACTCAGTATTCAATCGATTAAGATAATGCTCCTCAGGAGTACTAAAACTTAGCCAGCATATCACGAGTTGTAAGTTTAATCAACGGCTTATTTGATACTTCGAAAAATAAATTTATTAGCCAGTCAGTATATATCCCAGTTCTACACAATCGATCATGCATGAGTTCCGAAAACAATACCTTTTTTTTGTTTCAAATAAGTATGTTTGTTTTCATAAAGGCATTCTAATATAATTCATTTCTGACCGATGATGAATGAGTTTCTGAAAAGCAGTGTTTAGGGAATGCAGTTTAGTGCGAGAGGAATGAATTCATGTGAAAATGTGATAAATGATCACTGCTAGTCTATTACTTACTACTAATACTATCGAAAATCACCGCCTTCGATAAAACTGAAAAATGTTTTCAAGCGTCATTGAGATATTCACAGAGCACTTAAAAAAACTCTTCTCGCCCCCCCCCCCCCCCCTTGAAACACCTTGCTCAACAGATTCCATACTATTCAAGCCTGTCAGGGGGCAACACCGTTTTACCAACAGATAACATGTATGTAGGCTTATCATTTAGTACTGTTGACACATAGTGCTGTGGTATAGAGTCGATATTAGACTGACGACACTCGCAGTCGGTTTTCCGATTTTCACAATTCACGGGGCACGAGTATTGTATTGCTTTCGTTTTTATATAGGCGCGCGGGACTCCTGTGTGACTTTGTGTAGATATTGAATTCTCTGTCTCTGAATTCAGAAAGTTATTCCATCTATTTGAGGCTAGCACTAGAACTACAAAATATTGTCTTATAGAGACTTTTTGATCGTTAACTAAATGTTCATCTGTAAAGCTCCTTATTAAGTTTAATTGTAGATTAAATTTGAATGCCAAGCATTCGTCTCATCGATTGATAGTTAGAGTTACTTCTATTTTTCTTAAATACGAACAATAGAAGTACTTTATTTTTTATTGAAAATATTTAATGATTGCGGAGTGTTATAGAGATCAAAAGTCAAAGATTCTAAACATTAATTAGATACTCGGCAAAGTAAAGAGAAATAATTGAAAACCTATTATAAAATTTTCTTGTTCGGGATGACTTGATCAGTCTTACACATTGTCTTACAAAACGAGATCTGAATGTATATGTCTTTTAATTTTTATTTAAATGTTGTGATAGTTGAATGTTTTGTACTAAGTGCATGCTTTGTAAACAACGCATGCAGTACTAAAAATAAATGTGATGTCTTCTACATGTCTGTGCAATTGTGAAATGTTTATATTTATTTATTACTTAATATAGACAAGTTTAGTTTATTTATAGTACTCCTGTGCAGGTCTAAAGGGGATGACAAGGATGGTAAAAATCGTGAATTCATAAAGGTTGGGTTATATGAGTAACAATCTATGAAAACTGAATTATATGTATGAATTCTCCTAATCCTGACATTTGACTACTACTTATTAAAGATATTTGCGTTATATTCGTGTTTTGTACCTTACGTGAGCATCAACTTTGGATCTGTACCTGAGAACGGTTTAATTATAAAACATGATATTATTAATTTTAATTTTGACAGATCTTTATATCATAATAAACTATAATGCAAAATCGTTACTCGTTGTAAAGCAGAATTTATTTATGTAAATAATTTTATAAAATCAAAATAAAAACACTAATTTGTATATTTGAGTATTTTAAATACCTGTGCCCTTTATGAAATACGACTAGAAAATTATTTATTCCTAAGTTTCGTACAATCGAAAAACAGTCTAGTATGTGTGATTTATAAAATTATTGACCAATTTTCGCCCAAAAATACACGCACAATGTAGTAAAATAGAAAATGCAATCGTTTTGTTGCAAGATGTTAGTAAATATCAAATTGCTTTTAGCTTCGCTTGCTTTATTTGCTTGCTTATGTATGTGTAATTAGTTTCCGTAAGAATATAATAATAATCTTGTACCTTATTTTTCTAGGACGAACAGCTTAAAACGTATTAAAAACGCAAAATGGCAAGTAAAGGATTGTCCGCCAGAGCTGTTACTTGGTGACATCAGTAGAAGACTATCAACAGAAGTTACTCCCGCAGCTATCGCACAGAACAATAGGACGTTCGTCGAAAAACTTCTAAAGGTACATCTAATTAATAGCAGAGCCATTATAGTAAACGAAGATAGTACCTATTTTTAAATCAAGATGTGTGTATTGATTTCCAATCTATGCAATCCATTACTGGCATTCGTGATTGTACGGGCAACCGTACATGGCGTATTTAATTTTAAATATACGTATAAAAATATATATCTTATTTCCCCTAGGAATGTAAGAGCAAGACAAAAAGAATGCTCCTAGAGAAGATGGGCACAGAAGAGTCAGATCTAGGGTTGGGATGTGAAGTATCGATAACGGGAGTCGAGGAGAGCACAATGATCGCATCACTATGCGACCTGCTCGAAAGATTATGGTCACATGGTCTACAGCATAAAATGGGCAAGTCGGCGCTTTGGATGCACCTCACTAACTACCAAGAGTTAGAGCAATGCAGCAATTCCACTAAACCTATTGATCCTAATTATCTTACACCTGGTACGTATAATACTTACCCAAAAATTAATTTGGTATATCTATTAAAAAAAATAGTTTGTTTTAATGCAGATGACCTTATTAAAAAATAAAATTGGGCTTATTTTTCTATGTCATTCTTGAACGTAATCCGGGACCATGTATTTGGAATAGAGAGTTAATGCTACCTTAATTAGTTAAATAAAGATATTTTTGACAGTCGACGCGATTCGTATAGACATGAAAAAATTACTCGCTACCTAGATATTAAATTATATTTGAGTTAATATTAAGTGGACGGGTTAGTAGGTGTGGAGTTGTGGAGGTAAGATACCCTGACTAACCAACAATTGTTTGCATGAACATTTCTATCATCCATTTTAATAATTAACACTTATGTAAAATTGTTCCTTTGGAACATGCAGCTCTGGCTTGGTGTGTTTTACGCAAACGTCTTGACTGTAAGTAACGCTCAAATATATCACTACATCATTTTCATAAATTCTTTATGTCACAACCTCTAATATCTATTTAAAAAATTCGTCAAAACTGAATCATCATCTGATATCGTGTTTTAGATTTATCATCAGTGGGAGCAGAAGTGGAAGCACAACAGAGCACTAGTAGCGGTTCGGGGAATAGATCCAGGGATAGTTCCCGGGGTGGATCACGGGATAGTTCGCGGGATCGGCTCAGTAACTCAGGGACTTTAGAGCGCAAGTCATCCCAGCCTCCCAACCCTTTAAGGCCCTTACCCGAAAGTCTTACATTTGATATGAGGTTAGTGACACTATAATTTTCAAGATGAGTTTGGTAGTTATGTATTCAATCACAGACCAATCAATCTAATAGGCGCCACATCATCAAAGTTTCGCATGAGAACACAATCGTAAAATGAAACCATCCGAACCGGTATTAGAGTCTATGCTATTTGAATAAATTAATTTGATTATGGGGTGAAGGGTGGATGGCTTGTTTTATTTGGTCAGTGGGCCGCCTCTTATTCAGTACTAGTGCATAAGCTTGCTGATTGCGGGGTCCCAGCTAATGGATGGATTAATGAAATCGGAAGGCGTGGCTAGCTCTGGGAGAGGCCTATGTGCAGCAGTAGACTTAAAAAGGCTGATGATTATTATGCAGTTTAAATGAAGTGCAAGGTGGATGACACCTCCGTTCAAAAGGGAAGATCTTCAAATTCAAAAGGCTGATGTACGAACTGGTGGTAACTTCAGTAGCTTTGACCTTCATAAATGCCTTACAAAGGCCTAAATTGAATAAATGGCTTTGACTTTGACTTCCACCAGGCTGGGTCATCGAGCATGGGGACCGCAGTCCAACTTGTATAATGGTCATGGAATAAACTTTGTAAATGCGATACAGGATGTTGTGGCCCCATCTATCTTTTTGCGTGTGAACTATCTCAGTTAACTGATAGATGTTGCTACAGGCGTCTTTTAGGTTTATTGGTCTTGAGCTCAGTCAATCAACTTAATTTGTAATTATGCATGCTATCCTGTAGCGAAATGTGTACACCTTATTTTTACATACCTAACGACATTTCTGGAGAAATAAACAATTTAAATTTTAAAAACAATTTAAATTTCCATATTCGTAAAAATTTATTGTGTTTACTGTGGCCATATTACAAGGCCGCTAATGGTTTACAAGAATGTAAATAGAAAATATCTCTTACAGAAACGTTCAAGCTATGACTGATATAAAGACAGAAATCGGTTACGCTCGCGCTTGGGTTCGATTATCCCTTGAGAAGAAATTATTATCGAAACATCTCCGGGAGCTTCTTGCCGATACTACGCTACTGCGTTCTCAATACAAAAGAACGGCTTTCCTACGCTCTGAAGAAGAGAAGGAACAATTCCTTTATCATTTGTTGACTTTGAACGCCGTTGACTATTGCTGTTTCACTAATACTTATCCCACAACTAGTAAGTTGTTATTATTATTAAATTAATCCGGTACTTCTAACTCTTTTGCTGTTGTTAACACATCCACAAACAGGCCTAGTGTGAGTCAGACTTGCATATGTAAGTATCCGTTCAATAAAATAAAAAAAACTTTGGATATTAATTAGTAGTAAGAGTATAATAATCTACAAAATAACTTTACTAAGGTTACTCCCTTGGCATGGGGTTGAAAGAAAAGAAAGAAGGGTTGAAGAGATTTTTGCACGGTCGGCAACCCTTGGTGATGCAAGCCTCCATAGGCTACGGTAACCACTTACCATCAGGCGGGCCGTAAGCTTGTTTGCTATCTTAGTGGTATGAAAATAAACTTCATTATTTGTTCATTTTCTTACTCTATCTTTCAGGGGATAAGTACTCATTGGTTATGGTGGTCGAGTTGCACTTTCGGTGAAGGAATATATTCCGAGAAAACCATAGCACCCTCATTTTGAAAAATCTGTCGCCACCAAAATAACTTGCGGTTAAAAAAATAAAATTGATTTCTATTGTTGTGCTCGCCCGCGTGGATCGCCAAACAGTCAAAGGATTAATATTTACACTTATACATTATAAAACTGTTATTATTTTTACAGAACTTCCATATCGTGTTTACATCATGCCATCCCGTAAAGCGAGTCAAACCACAGCAAACTGCTGGATTTCAATATCAGGAGCAAATGGAGAATCTACACCTAAAATACCTATACCAAGAAACACTAACGAATTTGTCTTTCATGTAAGTGTATTAGAAACTATTGTCATTAATCCTAAGCTATTATGGCAGGAATGGGTATGAAAGGCACGCATTGGTAGGCCAAAAAAAAACACAAAATTAAGTCAAAAAGTTAGGAACACAAGAAGAGTTTACATATTTTTCATTGGTTTAGACATTATAATATTTACCATTATATCATATCGTTGAGACTTTATGAAGTTAATTTAATGATCCTATTTGTATATTTAGCACAAGAATTTGGGCATATTATCAACACTACGCATTGGGCACGATAACTCGGGATTGTCGCCGCGCTGGCTGCTTGATCAAATCTACGTGAGAAATGAAGTCACTGGACATACATACACGTAAGGAATATAATAATAAAGCTTCCACTCGCGGTTTCACTTAGGCATATAAAAAAAACCTTTTCCACCCTGTTAGTGGATTTATAGTCTCGTGTAAAAAAACAGTTTCTCTCGTATTTATAATGCTAACTTTGAACGATGTTGGTTGAAACCATAATACGAGGACGGCAGCCTTTTGAGTAGTGACTTCGTGACCTCTATAACAGTTTAGGCCAGGAAGGTGGGAAACTTGCATATGACTCTCCTGATGGTAAGCGGTTACCGTAGCCTATAGACGCTTGTTACACCTGGGATATCTCGCTTTAGTGACTCTGGAAATTTGTCTTATCCCCAGGAGGGGTTTTCAGGATGGGTTGAGAGGGCAGTGAAAAGGATAAAACGCAGCAGTGTCATTTGGTACTACACCGCTGGTCCGCACTACCAGCACTATGCCTCCATACGGAACTTCGGTGACCTTTCTCACCGCAAGACACCACCGTTTTAGGGTCGGCTACGCGCGAGTGATACCCTTGGTGTTGCAAGCGTCCATAGGCTACAGTAACTGCTTACCATCAGGCGGGCCGTATGCTTGTTCGCTAACTTAGTGGTATAAAAAAACCCACATTATAATAATATAATTTGGCTAAGATTTTCCGTAAGGAGGTACTACCCCATTTTGAACGGGAGAACCTGTTATGCCCTACCTCTCTATTAATTGTGCCTACTCCGATCGCAACAGTACTAGCTCTGAAAATGCCATACGATAGGTCGAAGGTGAAATTAGGGTTCGAAAAGAGACCTGAAATAGATACATATTCCAAGTAATATTTGTATGCAGTTTCCCGTGCAACCGTTGGCTGGGCACGGGCGTGGACGACGGGTCGACGGAGCGGCTGGTGGTGGCGGCGCGCGTGCGGGGCGCGGGTGGGGGTGCGGGCGGGGGTGCAGGCGCGGGCACCCCGGGCGGCGCGCACCCCGCGCTCTCGCCCGCGCCGCACCCCGCCACGCCGCCGCACCCCGCGCCGCACACCCCCACCACCACGCACCTCTCCACCTCCACCATACAACACATGATCGGTGATACATTTAACAAATAACATACGTGCACGACCCTTGGTTACATTACCTGATACTAGTCAAGTTAGTTATTTTTAGTTTTATATTTGTTTGGGTTTGGGTGCGGTTCTAAGGTAATGGGCTTTTGTTGCTGTTTTTTTGTTGTTCTTTGGATTAGTATGCTTTTAAATTCAAGACGTTAACCAATCCCGTCGTTGGTAGGTAAGTGAGGTGAAAGTTACACGTGAAAATGTGTTCATTAGCTTATTAATTTGTCCATGTCACTAGTTACATACCTATATCTCGCGCATCTATTTACCTCGACATTAATAAGTGGCGCAAAATTGACAATATTTGTGAATTACTAGCTGTACCCCGCGGTTCCACCTGCGTTCCCGAGGGGTCGTTGTAAAACCAGAACATATCCTATCTGTGTGCCAAACATCCAAATCTGTTCAGTAGTTTTAACATGAAAGAGTAACAAACATCTTCACAAACAAGCAAGAAAACTTGTCCAATATTTTTTGATAATCTTACTGACGACGGTCTTTTTCCCCTATTGGAATATACTTGTCTTATAAAAAAATAAGATCATATAATGAAGCTTGGAGCATGGATATGGATTATGGATTCGAAGTTCATCTTTATTTGCTGTAATCATTTTGCTATTTAATTATATTATATTAAATATTTTCAGGTGATTGCGTAAATGCTATAGTCAAATGGCATTACCAATCCAAAAGAGACAAAGACGCCAACTCTCTTAGCGTCTTACTATGTGGGGAAAATGGTCTAGTCAAGTGCTTAGAACAGGCATTCCTTTGCGGATTTAAATCTGCCAGGTTGTTTGGGAAAAACCTTTTCATATGGGATTACTTTGGTAAGTACTGATCATTTATTTCATCAACAACTTTTATACCGTACCACAGAATATTTAATAGTACTACGTACAGAAAACCCACTTCGAAAACGACATTTAAACAAAAATCGACTCTTGGAACGACAGAATAAAGCGCAATCCAGTTCGCGCAGCGCTGCGCGCCTAAAATTATATTCACCTACAACTTCCCTCTCTTTCTATCGTATAACTCTATCCTGTATGACGCGGCACGTGTTACGGTAGGGTTGTCTAATGAGGTATTATGAATCTTCAATATTTCCTTATCGCCTATGTATGTCCTATTACTATTCTCTGTGTTTATTTTATTTCTATGCTATTCTCCTTTCGTGAACAATGACATTTAAAATATCCTAGCTAACTAGTATTAGATCAGAAAGTTATTTTAAAATGTCTAAGTTGTTAGACCTATACGTACTTTGTATACTGAATGTGTATTCTGTCTACGAAACTGAATACAACTATTTTGGGGAAGGGTTTTAGTAACATACATGCTTATCAAATCTGGAATGACTGACGACGCGACAAGAAACGGCACGATTACCTAGTCCACTAGCCGTCAGCCGAAATTCACAATATTTGTTCTTAATAATCTTCATGTTGATTAAAGAAGTTTGTTATATAAAAATTAATAAAGAATTAACCAAAAAAAGGATATATTGAGTTACTTACCTACATAACAATAAGAATTGTTAAATTTATCTGAATATTGTTCTACTGATTTTTAAAATAGTGGTATGTTCAATCCTAGTTATTCTAAGAGTTGTAAGGTAGAATTACTGTATATTTAAAGAGGGAACTCTCTCTATACTGGAACTACTAACAGTTTCTAAAAAAAAATCGTCAAAATCGGTTCATAAACGACGAAGTTATCCGCGAACACATAAAAATAATTAGACTTCAAAGTACACTAAGAAGTAATCAAATCCTGATCTGATGACAATGGGACCAAACGGGAAGTGTACCCTTCCAGACAAATAAGAATTTTCCAAATCGGTTAATAAACGACGGAGTTATGAGGTAACAAACATAAAAAAAAAAAAAAAACATACAACCGAATTGAGAACCTCCTCCTTTTTTTGAAGTCGGTTAAAAAATATACGGTCGAATTGAGAAACCTCCTCCTTTTTTTGAAGTGGGTTAAAAATCATTCACATGAGACACGCGTCTTGCGCTGCGTGCGCGTTGCAACCGACTAGCGTTGTTCCGGTAGTCCGCGTGCGCGCGATCGTACCTAAACATGGGAGTGGGACAGGCCTGACCGTACGCACGGCTACAGATCAAGCTATACATTCCAATATAAGCTGACTTCTCATTGTACGGAAATCCTATACAATGCGATCAGCTTATACTGGAAATGTATAGCTTCATGTGTAGCCGTGTATACTAGCTTTAATTTTACGCCCTTAGAGGTTGCCTTTGGGAAATCCTTACTTAGTGCACCCCTAATACAAGAGATATTTCCTCCAAAGGAGACGGACAGGGTTTGGACCAAATTCTACCCAGAAGTGAAAGTATCTCGAATGAGTTCTAAGCATCAATGAATATTAAAAAAAAACATTGTATTTTATTTCATAATGTTTATGTAATAATTGTAAAAATAATGTCATGCAGCCATCAATGATTTAAATAATGATTTATCTATCATTAATTATAAATTTCATTTCTGGCCAATAAATTTAATGTTCTTAGCAAAAAGCCATTTCTCTCACGCATTGAACCATTAACCCAAAGAAGCGCGTTTTGTATGAAATCTATTCCGCCACTCATAATGCGCTGTGATTGGCTATGTCAAGGACACATGCGCTCTGATTGGCTAAGTCAAGACAGACTAAACATTTAGATGAAGTGATTGGCACTAACTGTTCGAAATCAGTCCAAAATCACTGACTACTTGCGGAATTTGATTGTTTGGTATTACTAGTCCTAAGGGATTTTACCTCGGATGTTTTCACGACTCCTAAAGATCTTGAAGCGTATTGGTTTACAGACTAGTGATAGCCTAAGGAACAAAATGCACTCTGTGTTCATTCTGGTCAGCACTTGGTCCAACTTCCAAATAAAGACTATCTGTCTGTATATGTGTATTTCCTTTCAAATCTAGATCCACCGGCTAAGACCGGTCAGTCAGTGAGTGTTAGAATTTCATTAAGTTTCTTTCAAATTACAAGAGAGGTCGAGCATAGCGTTTATTCGCTCAAAGAGCAACTCGACTGGGTTACCTTACAGAATACCGAAGCCAAATAACTTTATGTTGTGTTCCTGCGCTTGAGTAAAGTTGCCAGAGTTCATGGGGGTGGGAGGGAGGTTTGGTGACGCGTGAGTGATGCTTCGTGTGTTGCAAGCGTCCATATGGGTACGGTAACTGCTTACCATCAGACGAGCCGTATGCTTATTTACAGTGAAAAAAAATAATGACCTTTTGTGATTTTGATTACCTATCTAGCCACATAATGTATGTTGTATTTTAGCGAGGGTGAAAGATGAATTCAAAATGAGTCTATGTGATGAGCCCAACATACAAAACAACAAGAGTTGCGGCATGGCGTACAACTGCAGGCAGGACCAGGAGCACAGAGCCATCTGGCGGTGTTACTGTCACCTTATGGACGAGATCAATACTGTCGGACGAGCCCTCGGCAAGGATGGAAAGTTCCAGCTTTTCATTTGCCTCAGTTTACGGTAAGACATTTTAAAGCATCTTTTAATAAATACGTGAAAAGAAACTGTTTTTTAAGCATATTGCACACACGGAGTTTTATTGTCTCAGAGATTATTGTTGTCAGTTCGATTAGAATGTAAATATTATGTAATGAATCTAAGCTTGTTTTGAAAAGAGTAATTGCTGGGTTTATTGCCGGCTCTTCTCAGCAAATGCAATCTTCCGAACCGGTATTGGAGTCAGAGTCAAGTGCCTGCGAAGGTCTATTTGAATAAATGATTTTGAATTTTGGAGGTTTGTTAGATTTGTGAATAGAATATTTATTTGTCTGAAACATGGTACAAAATAGGTGTAGTACAATAATAATGAGGCTCAACATTTTCACCAATTACTGGCATGCAAAAATAATTTGTGGTTACATTACAATATTAAAATTTGATGACACATTCAATCAATAATTTAAAAAAACATTAACAATTTAAATATACAAATGATGTCACAAATACAATTATCACAAAGTGTGTTAAAGTTTTTATGGAGAAGGAGTGCAGAATGCAAAACATATATATATATATTCAAACAAAAAAATACTATTTTTGGACCAGTAATATATACAATTTTTGCCGAGGAGACATGTACCATTTGTATGAAACGCAGTTTTTTTGTGATTTCGAAGTTGGTCCTATAGTAAAAGTTGATCGTATACATGAGTACTTTACGTGGTTTCATTAAATGTCGTATTGTCGTATCCACCCCGTATAGTTGCATTTAGTCGGTTGTTTACAAAAACCAAACACCCTGCAAACGTTTGCAATTTTTTTGCAGCGAGCACTGGCTCCATCGGATGTTGGTCCCGATGTCCATGACTCGCGTCACCGGCGAGATGTACGAGGAGCAAAGCTTCATGCGCAAGCGCGGCTTGCTCACATTCCTCAGACAAATACTTGAACCGCTGGATGAATTCGATATTGTTCTCGAAAATTCGCTCACTCAAGGCATATAAGTGTAGTTGTTTAGTTTTGGTTTTTAAATGTAAGCAAAAATGACTGTCTATTTTGAGCCATAGAAAATATTATGATCTTCCACCGTCTTATGTAAAAAAACATAGTTACTACATTATGATTATGAAACCAGTGGTTAAACCAAGGTTAACTCAGAGCATAATGATGCTAGTGAATTTAATGTGAAACCTAAAATACTCACTAAGATTAGTTTTCCACTTATGAATATTATGATTATGATATTAGTGACCAGGGTCTGATTATTTTAATACCTTCGTTTATTGTTAAGTTTCAAATGTGATTATTTAAGATAGACTTGCCAGTTGAACCCAAAGAATTTATTTTTATATAAACGGTGCTTATGGCGTAAATTAAGTTGATTTTTTACCTAGTTATTTTTCATAGGAATCCTTAGTTGAATTTGTATTGAGTCGACAAACTGATAGGAGTGGATGGAATATGTATTCACCAATAAAAGTACTTTTATTATGACATTTGTGAGTGCTTCCACCCCTGCCAGTTAGTCGACAATCACTTAATTATTAAGTCCATCATTATACTTATTATTCAGATTTATGCTCTGAACGTTTATTTCGAATAATAGCGAGGGACCTTTTAAGGTCCTATAAAATTAAGTACGGTGCTTTTGAGGGATGAACGTATAGGTCTTAACCCGACACGGGCATGGCTATCAATTTCGGAATTTTCAGTTTTTATCATTAACCATATGATGAAATAATTTTCTTATATATTTTAAGGAACTCTCACGACCTATACGCTTATCCCTCAAAAGCATCGTACTAAATTTTGTAGTATCTTATATATCTTTAAATTAAAGGAAATCAAAGTGTATAGATATATTTTATAGATATTCGTCACTCATAAATTTAGATAAAAATATTTTTATTTTAAAGTGTATAGAAACATCAACTGTTTAAAATATGATACCAAAAAATCACCGCATAATGAAAAGCATATATAATAGAGTTTGTTTGGATGTACCTTTAAAAAGTATAGAGGTGGATAGGCCAACAGAATTAATACGTTTTTATTAAATAAATAAGACGTATATTTGCCATTGGTGAATGATGCGTATTGCATTATTTGCAGTACAATAGATGTATGTATGTTTGTATTTATCATAACATGTTGGTTACAACATCGACATGCATACTTGAAGATTATGAACTGAATTGTTTAAAAGTATCTAAATTGTATTTCAAAATACCGGGCATCCACCTTTATATTTTAACGATGTGTACCTGTATAAGTATGTAGAACGAGATCAAAACTCATCAATAATCTCGTGTTGATCGAAAATAAACCTAATATCATTGGTGCACGTTCCAAATTCAATTGTTTTCATCTCGACTCGAAACTTGACTTGAGCATTGATTGACGTTCTAGAATACGGACCTAAATGTTCTTATTTCAAATTAACAGCTAGAGACCTTATCTTATCGGGCCATCGAAAAAGTAATTCGGTACATTATATCATTACAGTAGTACACAACTAATATGGCTTACCGATGTACCTGCGCAAAAGATACATTTTCAAAGCGCGGGAAACGCTATTGATCTGCAGCTGCCGCCATGTGTGTGGAGAGGCGTGACTTGCGAGTGAGACGTAACTAACAGCTGCAGTGTATTATGAACCTTATATTGTAGTGATCTAAGGTTGATTGTAAGTTTTAAGCCTTCTTTCGTTAATCTTCGGGGCCATACTTTCTTTTCTGTGCGAATGAAGATTCACAACGCGCCTTATCAGTTGGGTACTACTGTATATTTAAGGGTTAAAACGTCGTCGTTCAGTCACACGCGGCCTGCGATGCCGCGATGCCGGTGGCAGAATCTGCGAATGTGCCAGAATTAGCCCCCCTAGCTTCTGCAGTGACTTCTGCCACTGCAGGCCGCGTCTGTCTTTACGTTTATATTTATGATTGTGATTTTTGTGATGCTAACTGCTCATAAAAAAAGCGTAATTTTAATCGAAAAGTAATATGTCAGTGTCTCTCTAAACGAGGATAATTTGTTATTATGGTCATTCATTTTTCAGTTGTCTCGTACTAAGTATAAGCAAACGGCTTAACTAAGATGGTCTATATTTGGGGCGCCCGTGCCCAAACTTCACCTTTACCGCCGCCGCTGCCGCTACAGTATGGACTATCTCAGTTAAACAGCATGCCTATTGTACATCGGATATTATTGTATATTGAGATTGTAAATCTAGATACAGCGCTATTTTATATAGGCACTATGTTTTATAAAAGTCACCCGAGTAAAAAAGCCAGGCATTCTAAATCTAGGATTACTTCCAATAGCTAGGTCATATGTCTTTAAGAGATACTAACTGATGACACTAAAAAAAAAACATATCTTTTATTAAATATGAAATAAATTTGGTAAGTTGAAATTCCAAAATTCATATTAATAGATTCGCATATCGCCTAGCTATTAGAAATAAAAAGCAATATTTTTTTTAACAATATAAATATATAGCATATCAGTGATCTCCTTTAAAAATATAAAAGTATATATAATTTGCTATGGATGAAATTACAATAATGTAGAGTACAGCAAACCAACACATGAAACAATAATGCTGCTCTCAATTATAAAATGGTTGTTTGTAGTTATGACCGTCCTGCATGTATGTTGTCTTTGTAATATTTAATCAAGTAATTTATTCATCAAAACTTAAAATCAATGTGAGGCTCTCTTATTTCAAAGACTTTATATATATCCAATAAGCTCATAAAATAATGAAACACGATAACATTTTATTGATACTTGCCCACACTTCTTGTTTTTTAATTTAGATTTTCTGCACGTGAATTTACGCACGTAAGTTTGTGCCAAATATTTACCAATTACAGGAATGATTTAAATAATAATATAATATTATTTCACTAAGTTCTAACTAAAACTATGCGATATTTGCTGCCATTTCTGGCGCTAGAGTATGACTATTAGTTAGTAGGCTATTGCTGGACAAGAGACTATGACTGCCGTGCCGCGAAACTTTTGGTATTTTATGTTACCCAAAGTGGCAGCTCAAATCGCCTTATCTGAACAGAAAACGGATTCTACTCTCAGATTACGGAAATTAAGTTAATTTGCGTCCATAACTGTTTGTGCTATTCACCTTAAAACTGCGAACCCAATAGGCAAATAGTTAGTTGCTGACTCAGCTAGCTGAGTATTACTAGATATTTTCAACAGCATATATAGTACGCGTTGAATGAACGATCGGTCCATGTAATATTGTCGGCCATAAAGATCAATGCTGTCGGCCCATATGTATTTGCCTAATAGGCCCGCATGCATTGTTGTTGGATGTAATTTGTTTTTTTTTAATTCTATATGGACTATACGAAGTCTGTATGCTCGTTCAACTGTTTTAATATGCTTCTTTGTGTTATGTTTTCAGTGGCGTATAGCTACCTAGGGGCTAGACGGGGCAGTGCCCCGGGGCCCCCAAGCTCAGGGGCCCCTCGGACTCTTGACTTACAAACTATAAATAGAGTTATTGAAAAAAAAAGTAACGCAGAACTCTGAACGCGGAACTCTAGAACTCTCTCTGTGGGATCGGCGCCTAATATTTCGCTTAAAAGCAAGCACTTGTTAAGCCTTCATATGGATTATCATGACGGACAAGATGGCGGAACATGCTACGATATCTCTTTTTATGGTTCCGTAGCCAAATGGCAAAAAACGGAACCCTTATAGATTCGTCATGTCTGTCTGTCTGTCCGTCCGTATGTCACAGCCACTTTTTTCCGAAACTATAAGAACTATATTGTTGAAACTAAGTAGATGTACTCTGTGAACCGCATTAAGATTTTCACACAAAAATAAAAAAAACTATAAATTTTGGGGGTTCCCCATGGTACTTAAAACTGAAACCAAAATTTTTTTTTTTAATAAAACCCATTATTGTGGGTTGTCTGTGGATAGGTGTTCAAAAATGATATTGAGGTTTCTTTTTTTTTTTTTTTTTTTTTTTTCTCATGTTTTTGTTGCTTCATAGCGATCTGTTTATTTGAACAATGAGCTACTTCTTTGGCTGATTCTAATCGGAGTTGTGTTATCTTCTGAATGAGGTGTCCAGTGACACCTTCATCATTTATTGGGCGATTTGAAATCTGGTTTTTAAATCGGGCACACTATGTCTCTTTAGTCTTGTGAATTGCACTCCCCCTGTGCCTTCTAGCTGAGCCGCCAATTCGTTGACGTGTTTCAACAACCGCTCTTGATATTTGTTACTGTAGAGTGCTATCTCCTGTTTGATGGTGCAAATCTTCAGGTCCAAATGTATGTACTTATTGCTTATGAAGTATGGTATGCCAAACATGGTTCTCAAAGCTTTGTTTTGGAATCTTTGCAGGATTTCAATGTTGCTATTGCTAGCCGTTCCCCACAGTTGGATTCCGTATGTCCAGATTGGCTTTAGAACTGTTTTGTAGATGGCCATTTTACTTGTGGTGGAAAGCTGTGATTTTCTTCCAATTAACCAATACATGCTTCTCAATCGGGTATCTAGTTGTTTTCTCTTAGACCAGATGTGTTTCTGCCATGTCAATCGTCGATCTAGGTGTAATCCCAGATACCTAACGTCATCGGCTTGTGGTAGATCTTTGTTGTAAAGAGTGACAGGTGGGCATGTACCTTTTTTGAGTGTGAAGGTTACATGTATCGATTTATTTTGATTCGCTTTAATGCGCCATTTATCAAACCACTCCTCAATATCGGCGAGATGCATTTGCAGGTTGGCAGAAGCTGTGTTGGGATTTACATCTACTGACATTAATGCGGTATCATCAGCATATGTTACAATGGTGGTATTATCATTGGTTAGCAAATCAGCAGTAAAGATGAGATATAGGACAGGTCCAAGTATGCTACCCTGCGGGACCCCAGACCTGATTTCGTGCATATCGGATGTTTCTAAATTCAGTTTAACTTCATAACATCTTTTACTGAGGTATGATTTTATTATTCTAAAGAAGTTGTGTGGCATCATCTTCTTTATTTTGTACATCAGGCCTTCATGCCAGACCTTATCAAAGGCTTGTGCTATATCCAGGAATGCGGCTGAGCAGTATTGTTTGTTTTCAAGCGTGCCACTTATGACATCAACAAGGCGATGGACCTGCTCAATGGTCCCGTGATTTTCCCGAAAGCCAAACTGGTGTTTGGGTAATATATCCTGTAGGTGTGGAGGTTTCTAATATATTTTTTTTCTAAACTGAATAGTTTGCGCGAGAGACACTTCCAAAGTGGTAAAATGTGTGTGTGTCCCCCCATGTCACTTCTAAAATAAGAGAATGATAAAACTAAAAAAAAAATATGATGTACATTACGATGCAAACTGAAAATTGGTTTGAACGATATCTAGTAGGTAAGTAGTTTTTTTTAATACGTCATAAATTGAAATTCATATCAAATACTCAGGTCTATACTACCATTTACTTATATACCTACAGGTTCGGTACGGAACCCTCGGTGCGCGAGTCTTACTCGCACTTGGCCGGTTTTTTTATGTAGTCTTGCTCCAGGTGTAAAAACGAGATGGCTTGATATAAAAAAAGATAATAGTTTTGGGGCCCTACATAGGCTTTAGTTTATTTTAATTACAAAAAGTCGTTATTCTGGGACTCTATTGTTGACGATTCCGAGCTCACAAGCGGTTTAGAGCCCCTCAGTCTGAGGAGAGACTTTGCCTCCTTATGTGTTTTCTACCGCTTGTACAACGGACGGTGTTCTGAAGAATTGTTTAAGATGATGCCCACGGCTACTTTCTACCATCGCAACTCTCGCCATGGACGGGGAGTCCATCCTCACATATTGAAACCTGAATTGTTTCGTACTGTGCGGGCTCAAAGGAGCTTCCTTCCGCGAACGCTCAGACTGTGGAATGAGCTTCCCGCCGTGGTTTTCCCAATGTAGTACAGCATGGGGTTCTTCAAAAGGGGTGTGACGAGATTTCTGCAGGGTCGGAAACGCGCGCGTGATACCCCTGGTGTTGCAAGCGTCCATAGGCTACGGTAACCGCTTACCATCAGGCGGGCCGTATGCTTGTGTGCTACCTAAGTGGTATAAAAAAAAAAAAAAAAAAAACTAGACTGAGTGTCAACAACAGTAGTATATTCTCATAACGTATTGACAGATGCCCTAGGGTAGAGTGAGGAGCGGTTGCTCTAGGCGCCAGGTGACCAGCGGGCGCCAAAATAACGAACTCGAAAAACAATTTCCAATGAAAAATAATTCTTTGATAGCGCTTTTTGAAAAGCGCGAAGCTGCGCAGTCGAAAAAAAGGCGCCAAAAGGTGGCCGGCGCTATACTGTATTATGTCCTTCCCGTGTGTTCCCTTTTCAATGGTGGAGTCTACCACTTCGCTCCTCCATATTGTTATACCCCGACGTGATGGTCGTTAGTAAACGAACGACATTATTTTTTTACAGGCTTTTAAACTTATAAAAAATATTTTTCTTGCCGACCATCTCTCGTGACATCATCACATCATTCATGCAACCAATTTATTTTTTATTTTTTAGTCTTGGTCATACATTTTTTCTCGTGACATGTTGGCGATATATTACTATACTCTTTGCATGGGAGTCACAAAAAGAATTATAAATCAGCCGTTTCTTAATCCATTCTGAGAGATATAACACATCTAAAATCCTATGCAGTCGTGTTTCAATGAAATTAGGTATCTAATTACTATATCGTAAGAATATAATCGACGCGGCGCGGTACCGACGAATGTCGAGTCGCATCGTCCAAGCCCAATGAAAACGTTAACATAGTTATTACAGTTGACAGCTCTTTCAGCCTTTTTTATCATTAATTCATAAGTCTTGTAGAATTGTAGGTAGGTAGCCTACACTTTACCAAAGATGTAAGACTAAGTAAGTACTACCCGTGCGCGATAATTTGAGACCCCAGTGGAATGCGGCTCCCTCGCTTCCCCTGCACATCCCTGATGGCGCCCGTATTGAACTTATAGCATGAGGCAATAATCAAGATACACGTACCTAACCTACACACGGGGCTACATATCAAGCTATAAGTAGGTACATTTCCCGTAAAGCAGACCTCTCATTGTACGGAAATCCTTTACAATGCGAGATCAGCTTATACTGGATTCTATAGTTTGATGTGTAGCCGTGTGTACAATACGGGAGCCATGCTTCATGACTTCTAGTAATACAACCACGCAACTGTAAAGTCACCGCGCCAGTTCTCATCTTATCGCGCACGGGTAGTACTTCCCGAGTTACCTATGCTAAATACAATGTCCAATAAAGAAATTTAAAAGATTAAACATATTTTTCCTTAAGAGACCCAAGAAACCAAAGATTTTCATAGGGCATCGTGCCTCATAGAAATAAAGGAGGTAGGTAGGTACATTGTTGAGGTAAGGGTGAATTTGCTAATATAAGTACCTACCTACTTATATATACTTTTAGATTAACGCTTCGATGCGCTTCGACTGCGCTAACAGGAGGTGAAGGTGATTGAAGGAATACTAAAGTGGCGCTTCTCTGCTTAGCTCAATACTGATTGTGCCATCCTTGTTAGGGTTCCGTACCCAAAGGGTGCCAAACGGGACGCTTTTCATAAGAACAATCCGTTTCAAGGTACCTACCATTTGTAATGAAACAATGTTTGCAAAGAATTATATTGCAGCCAACTGGTCTTTTTAGTAAACGGCGCCGTTCAACTAGCAGCTTGAATGATATTCAGCCGTAGCGTCTATGCAAGCTGGCTGGCTGATGCAAGGCTGATGCTTAGGCCATTCATAGTTTTTTTTTTTGTTCCGTGCATACAACATTCAAAAGTCGAAGCCATGCCGTTAGGCCCTTGTAGGCAGTGTTGCGAACTCGGATTTACAAAAAGGCGTAGGCCAGATTAGAAAAGTACGTAGAATTAGTAAAACTTGCTTAATTTTTCCTTCTCCATTTCTCCATAAGAAAATTTAAAAAAAAAGAACAGATGCATGAAGTCGGTAAACTCATTCTCAAGTTACGGCGGGCGTGACCAAGGGAAATGGGGATTCATTTTTATACCTATATTTATTTTATTTTATTATTATAATCAGGAAAATTAAATTGGTACATATTTTTATTAAATAGCTGATGTGTAGGCTCGCAGTTTATTTTTAAGCCACTTTGCGTCAAAAGTAAGCCTGTTAGCGCGTCAGTGGTAAGTCCAGTTAAGTCTAGGTATCTTAGTTTTCATCAGATTGATCGCAGAAAGCAGACACTCGACATATTTGCACTGCTATTGACAAAGCTAATAAATTTTGTGCAAATTGAGTTAGGGAAACATTAGATACGAATCTAATCAATTAAACTGAGCAGAAAGCTGAAAAATTTCGCTTTCTGTAATCATACAAATCGAAATATTTTTTGGGTAAGTTACACTTGTTTACGGCGCCATGAGTTTCGTTCTACACTTAACGTAGTGGTTATATTCTCTTTGTTCTACACACTCACATGAGATGAGATTAGTCCAAGTCACAGTTCTATGGAAAGCACACTTTGTCTTGTTGTGTCGGGTCGGGAGTTGAGTGTTCGACGTGTTCGACGTGTTCGTTAGCATGAAACGGAACGTTTACCAAAGAATCATGGCGAGATCCATACAATGATTTGTACAGAAAAATAAAACATTTTAGAGAGTTTTGAATCACTTCCAATGTTGAGATTACATTACCAGCAACATATTAATATACATGAAATATTTTATAAACCCCGCAAAACAGAACAACAACATAACGGTTTTGGTCGCGAATAGTCGCGATTCGCCGGCATGCCATAGAATTTCGCATTTTTATCCCGGGGTTCTAAAAATATTTTAAATGGCTCAAGTTGTTCCTTAGGCACCAAGGATCAATTATAACTTCATTGTAACGTCTCTAAAAATCTTTATTTTATTGTACAAATCTCGCCATGATCCTTTAAAACTTTAAAAGTAGAGTTTGCATTCGCGAAGGTAGGTACTGGAAATTATGATCATTCAGCCTAATAAGTCACTTTATTTTGCAACTTTGTAAGATTTTATATAAATACGTAGATTCTGAGACTAAAGTTTGCAGGAAAGGCCTAAAATACGTAGATCTACGTAAAAAGACGTAGAGTTTACAACGCTGCTTGTAGGGCACTTAATGAAGGTATGAAGGTCAAAACTACTGAACCTAATCACGCTACTGAAGTTACCAACCGTCCAAACGTTCGGAAATCAGCCTTCCAATAAGACAAGCAGGCATGTACCTAACTCAACAAGGTTACATCATGGTTACATACATCTATCCATAAAATATTTTTTTGAGTGTGTTTGAAAGATAGTGCGACGGACGATGGTGTTGACTATGTTGTTAACAACTAAACTAATTTATAGTCTCACTATATCTCTTTCTAACATAAGAAAAGGATACCTATTACGTCAAATTAGTCCAATACTTGTTTTCAACATAAAAATTGCCGTATGGTTGCCATTATCGCGGTTACGTCTATATACCCCATATATACCCGCAAATGATGACGGCAAAGTTTCGGCAAAGACTATTTTGACAGCTTTAAATAAGTTATATCATGGTTCTATCCTTTTTCAATAATGTTTATAAGAAAGAGATTTAATGTGACTAAAACTAGTGTAGTGCGATTTACAACAGAATCGGCACAGATTCTATTCACAGCTATTCCAAGCGTACTTCTAAGTCTTTCATTGTATTATTATTTTGAGTAAATGCAATCAAAATGGGAAACGTCAACAATATTGTCGCTAGCCGACGCCATATTGACAGTGTGTGGGTTTCAGCGCCACGTGGCAGAATGTGAAACTAAATTTAAATTACTAGGCTAGGCAAGTAGTTAAACGTTATCGATCCTCTTATTTGCCTAGATGTTTGATTGAATGGCTGACTAACTTTCGGGCTGCTAGTTGGAACGGCGCCGTTTACTAAAAAGGCTAGGCTATTAATTGAACGGCTAATTAAGCTAGTTGGTTGCGTGCGACACATATTCCACAACGTAAAATGTACGTAATGAGAAAACCCATTATATTGAACCGGTTTCAATATGAAACTGATTGCAACAAAGTAACGTGACAGAACCGCTGTTGCTGTCTTGAGTGCATCAGAATAACAATCGGGCCTACAAAAGATATGTTAAAGCCTGGCTATACGCTCTATCTTGCAATGCGCAGTTCAAAACCGTAGATTATGACTAAAAAACAAACAGAAAACGGAACAGCGTGCAAGTAAGCACGTACAAACTAGACTGTGTGCAAGCAAACCTGATAGTGTTGTTTTGAGAGCTCACACTCACATCACACATTTTGACATGTGTCGTCGTCGGAAACCAATTTCAATTTTGCCTGTGATTTTGCCGGACTGAAGCGTTCGTGGTTTGAATGACCGTCTTTAATGGCCGCCACAGATGCTCCGGTGTGCCATACAGGTCTAACTGCACAGATATACCTGCGCAGGTAGACCTGAGCGTGTGTGGCAATAGAACTGTTTTTTAACCTGCGCAGGTAACCGGTGCACTATCGAAAAACAATTCTTTCGATTGACACCGTACGGTCTACCTGTGCGTGTGTGCGTGTACTCAGTTCGCCTGCGCAGGTTGCGTTAGTTGTTTTCTAGTGTCTGTTCAAAGTGGTTGTTCACGACGTAAATAATATCTACCTATTTACCTAATATGTTATTTATAAATGAACTGAAGAGCGCTCCGGTATCCGGACCGTCCCCATACACGCTATCGACCTGAAGTGACTGTAATAAATAAAAACTGATGACACACATGTTTAGTACATGTTTGTTTGGATTGCTTACACATTATTTTAAATAAATAATATGAAAAAGAATTCACACATCATCCAAACTGGCTATAATTTATCAATTAACGGATAAGTTTCAGAGTTTTGAGCAAAAAACCAGAAAAGAAAAAAAAAAACACACTTCGTCTTAGACAACCATGGCTAAAAAGGGTCTAAATGATCTAATGTATCATCGCCTTAGAGCTTTGCACCCATCTTCCCATCACCCTGTATATTATTTCAAAATATCAATGTTTGAAGAATGATGTTACATCCCTAAACGTCCTAAATCGGAGCGATGCGATCACACTTTCCTATTTAAGGAAGTAGAGCGGTCGGGACCTTCCTCCTATCTCATTACTTAAGTAAGACACTAACCGTTCAAACTGCGATTACACCTTCCCATTTCCTAGTTAAAAACAGGAAGGTGTAATAGCTACTTTAGGATCCTAAAAATAGGAAGGTGTAATAGCTAGGTAATTTAGGTTTATATGCCTGTGGTAAAATACCCACGTATATTTCTCTATAATAGATGGCGCTGCCTGCATTTTGCTCGAGTTGTTATTTGTTCGCTCTCGGCCTCTCGCTCCCTCGTTCGTTCGACCGACCGAACCGACAGATATTCGACAAGTAAGATGGCGGCGATTAATGTGAAAGGCGAAACGTTGTCGTAGTTTTACTTGTAAATAAAGTATTTGGTTTTTTGAAACATTAAATGCTGTTATAGTGACTGAGGAAGACTTGCCATTGTAAAGTGTCAAATCGATAGTGAACAGTTGTGAACAAATTTATGAGCTGAGTGGTTTTTCATTTCACAATAGACAAGACAAAACCCGTCGCAGCGAGCGAGCACTCGAGGATTCGAGGCCATATTTATGATGTTATCTGTCGTGTGAGCGTCCTCTGAAACCACATTGATGAATGTTTTTTGAAAAGCAAGGCGATGGTAGGTTTCTCAGCAGGGATGCAATCTTGGTTATGACTTATTGTGCTAAACTAAATCTTAATTCGGTCTTGTTCCATCGACGCCTCGATGGCGAAGCGGCAGATTATTTTTGTATCATTACTATTTTGAGTTGTATCACTTTGTATACGATTTATGTGTGTAAATCTACACAGCGACGATATTTTTTGCACATCCTATGATGGGGTATTATCTTATGTCTAATAGGATCTGCACTACTAAAACCATATTGTTTTGATGCCAATGATTTTTTTCTTTCTTTTCAGGGGTGTTTTCTTTCTGTGAAGATATAAGTACAACATGACTTCCAGTGCACCAATTTAGTGGTAGTAACAATACATTTGTTTGTGTTCTACAAACTATGGATGAAAGTGTGGACTTTTAATGACATATTACATACATTGACACTTTAACATCACGAAGGTGGTAATGGATCCAGTAGGACCATGGTCAGCATATGCTTCATACAATCGACTAGCGGGGGTACAGGCTGGTGCTGCAAGTGGGGACTTCCATCACCACCTAGCAAGTGGTGGATCAGGACTAGGAAGCCAGTCAGTGCCCTCTACGACCAGTCAATTGCTGCTACAAGCAGCTCATACTACAGCATCTCTAGCTGGACAACTTGGCTCATCAACCGGTTCACCATTTAACCCTGGAGGATTCCTTTCTCCACCTGCAGTAGGGTATGAGACAGTATTTTCGCCACTGTTTCATCATGCAAACCCTAAACCGGCACATTACAGTTCTTCTCTTCAGGCACAACATAGACAAGCTATAGCTCAAGCCCAGGCAGCAGTTGCCTCAAAGCAATCTTCTGTAGAATCTGAACTTTCTTCCCTTCGAGAAAATTATTCTCATCAAACTCTAACACAAGGGACATCATTTTTTGATCAGCCTGCTACACCAGGCAGTGCTGCAGGATTAAGTTGGCAAGGGAATAACCAACTTCCAAGTCCTTTTGGAATTTTACCTCATGAAAGTGTTGTGCCATCATCACCAAGCCCAGCAACGACAAAAGCATCAGCAAATTATGAAAATTTTAATGCACATTTTGCAGCAGCTCAAACCCTCAATAATCACCTCAACTCCCAGATATCAAGTTCTAAACAAACAAATAGGTCTGGTTCACCAGCAGCTGCTTCTAAACAACCAGCCACTTCAACATCGTCGTCAACATTTTTTCAATCACCAACAACTTTTGGAAATCAGACTGATAATTCATATAGTACAAGCAGTGCAAAGAGTGGCCAACTTTCATCTCAGCAGGATTATGCTGGAAGTAAGTCTTATTCAAGTTCTGCAAGTTCAACTGCTCATTCGCAGCAATCGTGTATTGTGTCAACTCCACCAGTCACCTCTTCCACTCCACCCAGTAAAGATTACCGTTCCTCTTCCAGTACCACCTCCAGACCATCTGCATCCACATATAATGCACAATCACCTAAAAACACAAACAATGAGAAACCCAGTCGACAAATTACAAACACTAGTAGCAGCTTTGTTTCCCCCACTAGTAAACCGCCATTAGTTCAAACAAAAGCCCAAAGTAAAATATATCCAGAATTGACTAATGAGCAAAGAAAGAGTGACTCAAATGATAAATTGCAACCACAATCATCTCCTATTAGTTATTCCATTATGGATGCTCCAGGGAGATTGAGTTACAGTGGTAATGGTAGTAATTCAAAATCAAGTAGACTTGGTAGCTCTCAGTACTCTACTTCACAAGGTTCAAGTTTTAGGCATTATCAAAGTGGTAATAATGTTGAATCTGACTATCATGTTCGAGCAAAAAGTAGTTCCAGTACAGATACAGGTTATTCAAGTAGTAGTTCACAAAATGGTCCAGATTGTGGAGTAGTAGTGGCTAGGCGACAGAGCCCTTCACAAGTCCCTCCCCAAACATCTCCATTGGGCCATGGGTCTAGTCCTGCATATCCCATGTACCATAGTCCAATGAATTCAATGAACTCTCCTCAACAACATGGTGATCACTACAATAAAGTCAATAATACTGCTCCTCGTTCCCCCTTGGATGCTTCAATCGCAAGGCCACCTTCTCAGAATAGTCAAGTAGCCTATCCTTCTGTAATAACACGAGCTCTAGGTCTAGAACAAAATAAAACATATGCTGAGAACCGTTATGAACGAAATCAAAATCAAAGTTCTGGTACTGGTTGTTGGGAGAGTGACCGCCAAGCAAATAGAAAGTATCCTAGCAATAGCAGTAGTAATAATTACAATAATGGTGGTTTAGCAGAGAATAATACTCATACTGATGAACCTGTTCCCCAGAATCAATCTTCTATCAGAACAAATGAAAAACAGCAAACCTTTTTTGATAGTAATAATGTAGCTTTACAAGATTTGTCCAGTTGTCGTGGGGATCCTATGAGTATAGTTAAGAATTTACAAAGCTTACAGCAAAGTTGTCAATTACAAGAAGTAAAATCAAGTAAAAGTCAACCCCCAACAACTACTCCACCAACCACAAGTAAAATACCCCCACGTAGGAAGAGTATTGAAAAGCCAGCTCCTCATACCAATATGAATGAAATATCTAATGCAGTAATGGCAGATTATTTAGCAAGCAGAATTCCCCCACCAGCCCATAGTTCAACTAGTAATCAACAACAAAACGGAACCTACTTTGATTTTGAAAGGTGGAATCTACCTCCGCCCCCACCTAAAATGTTTCCAGGCCCTTCCGCTTTCGGTTCTCAGGCTCCTTTACACGCTACAAATTTCGCTAACCAACATCAAGCACTAGCTATGCAGCACGGACACGCATTAACATACTTCCCGCCTTTTCACCTAGGACCTCATCCTGATTTCCAGTCTTCCGTGGAGTTAACACCATTATCGTCATATAGCGAGACTCCACCTTCGGCTTCCTCGTCATCTTTTTCAACGCCTGAAACACGTGAAGAGGAACAGCCTAAGGTGGTAGTACCTAATATAGAGGAAGAACTTGGTTTCCTTGCAGAACAACGGGCAAATACTGCATCGTCGGTAGCACCCTCTTCACAGCAGCAGAACATTAACAGCACTTCACAAGACGCTACTTCAAAAATAATGGAAAAAAAATTCAATGTTCCTGTCACGGGCCCCGGTTCAGGATTCATGGCTTCTTATTTGAAATTCTTACAAGGAGAGCGTGATACATCTCCACCGCCGGCCGGTAGAGGCGCCAGAAAATCGACGTGGTCTAGAACAAACACAAATACCAATACAAATAACAAGGCTTATACTCAGAACGATCATAATAAAACCCAATGTGACGCGAATGCTCCTCAGCAAAGCGCTAATGGTGCAATGGCGCCGGCAAATGTATTAAACGCAGGTATGTCATTGAGTAATCCAGCTATGAGCTCTTCGGCAACTTTGAGTTCCGGAGGCTTATTGGGTGCTAATCAAATACATGGCGTATCTCCAAATCTTCTCAGCTCCCAACCGAAAGGTGTGGAATTGGAAGATCCGCGTTATTATAATTTGAATAAGGATAGAAAACGGAAATACGATGGAAGTGAAGAATCCGCATATGATGCGGAGGAGGAAGCGAGAAGGCTTAATAAGCCTGTTCTCAATGTGCCTAGTACACCTCTAAATGATAAGGGGAAGAAGGGTCGAACAACAATGAACAAACCGACACCTTCTGCCGTAGTGGCGCCTCAGCCGGCCGCGCCTAAGAAGCCACGACCGCCTGCTCCGCCGCCCGTGGCGACGCTGCAGGCAGCGCCACAGCAACAATACTATTACCAACATCAGCCCGACGAAGGTGCGTTCAATTTATTGGATTTCCACTTAAGAAGTAGAGCGCGATGGTGAAGAGCTAGCCCTGAAGCTTGTATGACAGGAGCAAGCTAACTGCCGCTTAGGCAGGTTACCGTGAAAACTTGTTACATTTTAACAGTGATTGATAATGTAAATTTTTATTAGATGGAATCTATGATTATTATTATTAATCTGTAAATAATTTCTATGGAGAAAATGTGATGTACCTATCTTAGTAGAAGTCGATATTTTAGAGTTAGTCTGTAACAAGATTTCACTAAAATTGTTGTTAACGAATGACACATTATTAGTGCCATTTTATTGTAAATTGTAGAATTTGTGACTCTTGTCATACTCGCTACTGAAGGGGTGCTACCATTAATAATTCCAAAATTGTGGTATATTTTTTTATGGAATTCATACCAGTGGGTGTCTGTTGTATATATAAATAACGTATTGTATTGACAGTATTTGAGTTTAGTTGGTACTTACAATAATGTATGCATATTCTTTAGCTGAAAGTGATCTATATTATAAGAAGGAAATGAATGCATAATACATGGACAGCTATAAGTAAGTGCGAGATAATGTATTAGAAGGCCATGTCCTGAACATAAGTTTTTTGTATTTCTATTTAATTGTTATTTGTTTATGCACAATTCTCAATATTTTATGTAAATAATTTTGTATAATAGGAGAAGACATAAAATAAACACGAGTATATTACTGATGATGTGTTAAATAATTTTAATTTGTAATTATTCCTGGTAGCACCCCTCTCGTCGCCAAAATAGGAATAACATGTACAATATGTCACTATGTAGGACTTGTTGAAATTATTATCATTAACTTATAAGAAAAATACCTATGTAATGATGTGTGTACATGTTATCGCAATGATGACTAAGGATCATCACATTGGCTATCCTTTTCCTGGACCTTTCCTTCCTATAAGATTTAATTTGTCATTATTTTTTATTTTGAGTCGAGCATATAGTTAGTTTTTCATTAGTCGAAGATAACTATAATCTTATAATTGGAACAGAATAGAAAAAAATCAAAGTATGATTTGAATTTAGCTTATGAATATTGTAGGCTGTATGGTAGTTACTCTGCATTTGTATCTACTAACTATAAATGCACAGTACCTACCTATCTATTGATACATTAAAATGATGACAATATGCATCATAGTTTCTAATTTCATAAAATAATGAATCTTGTTCATTGGGTATTGCTGATCAAGGAATAATTTCATCGAAAGTAATTCAAAAACATTTTTTTCATGTGTTATCATTACTTAAAATTTAATAAGGAAGTTAATATAACATTATTTGAAACTATTATTAAAACTTTAATAGTGAGGAAAAGATTATTTCGTTTAACTATTGATGTGTTGGTATTTGGTACCTATATTTTTTATACCACTTGGGTTACCTACCACATTATCAACGAAAAAGTGTTCTGCGGGTCTACCGCGTAACTCAATCATAATGAACTTAATTAAACTGGTCTTCATTGAAATCCCATTAGCTGAAGTTTTATAATAGGTATTTAGACCTCAAGTCACCGGACGAGTCAATGGATGGCTTTCTTAATTCGTTTGGTATTCACATGTTCCATAAATATAATATCATTTTAGAAAAAGAAGACCATTTTAATGAAGTTTATTAAGATTGACTTTCGCGGTTGGTCCATTATAGCTAAAAGCTGATTTCGTTGTTATAACTTCTTCATAGACGACTATACGTAAGTAGGTAGCTAGGTAGTCAAATAACTGTTTAGAGAATAGTACTCCAACCATCATCACTAAGGTATTTTTTTAAAGGCAATTATTTATAGGATCAGTAATAACGACGAAGGTCGAATCCTCCAATAAGCTTGGAACTCTTTAGTGATCTAAAAACTATAGCACAGTGGTAGTATACTTTGCTGTACCTACCTGGCTGGTTAAGCCTACATGTTTATGCACACAAATGTATGCCCGGGTGGGAATCGAACCCACGACTTGTGACGTGATAGGCGGAATCTTAACTAATCACGCCAACTGACCCGTCAAAATTATTTGCCTCCCTGCTTTTATAATATAACTAGCTTCCGTCCCACGGTTTCACCCGTGGTCCCGAGGGATATATTGTTATCCTGGGATAAAAAGTATCCTATGTGTTAATCGGTAATCCAGATTTTCTATTTGAGTGCCAAATTTTATCCGAATCCATTCAGTAGTTTTAACGTGAAAGAGTCACAAACATCTTCACATGCTCACAAACATTCACATTTATAATAGTATAATATAAAAGATATGGACCAAATTCAGATATTTTTATCAATCTTACTGATTTTGGTAGCAGTGATTTTATAATTTACCTGGTTAGGAAGTTCTCACACAAGGAACCATACAATTTAGGTGGGTTAATACAAAAAATGCCTTTTATTATGTCAATTAATCAACAATACACACGTACAAAGCTACTTACATGGTATCTATTAAATTTTAGTTGCAGCTCAAGGGGCGAACTTGGGCTACGGTCTTTATGGAGCCTCGGATAATGAAGCGAATGCAAGCAGGAAGTTACATCACATTAAATCTCATCAACAAATTTCTAGTACAAGTCAATTGGATACTACCAGGCCGATCGAGGAAATGCCTTATCAGGTAATCTGAGTTCAGTAATTTAATGAGGGTTTATGTATTTAATGTTCAATTCCTTTAAATATTATAATGACTATTTTCGTAGATTCTCCCCTGTGGTATTCGGGCTTATAGAGGAATACAAGGGGTCGTATTTATCAAACTCCACTCATATCGCGATACCTTTTACTTAGCCAACAGTGAATTTGATACATTATGGCAAAGATGTAAGGTCCACTTTTGCTATAGTCACACATATCAACTGGCCATAACACTCATCTTTGCTACTCTAAATCATGGTTATTAAATTTAAAAAAAAATTGTTTGCAGTCTGGAGAATTCGTAGCAATTAAAACAGAATTAAATGAAATGTGGCCAGCAATTTGGAGAGTAGATGGCAAAACTTTGCTGCAAAAATATGAACCTTTTGAAGAAAATGGAAAAGTGTTATATAGAAATATATCCACAGTGAGTAAAAGAATTGGTATTATAATTAATTCATAGATTGATGTTATGACTTGTCGTGTTAATAAAACTCATTCATTATTTTTCAGTACACTGTATGGAATCCAGAAAACAAAAAGTTGTATACACAAGTTCCAATAAAAGTACGATCTCATAATCAATTAGAAACGATAGTTGAATTAGTTAGAAGTGAACTACCAGTTGATGATTGTAGCTTTATTGAGAAGAGAATGCTGGAGACTCAAATGTACCAAGAAAATTTCGAAGTTTACATACAGACTTTGATTTCGCATGCATTAGATCCAAATTTTCTTACGGAAATATTTCAAGAACAAGGTATGTCACACTTTAGTTTATACTGTTACATTAGTACCTATAGTTATAACACATATAGCATTTCTCTGAGACGGTTTCTAATACACGCTAAGAGATCAGTAGATCGGACCCAGACTACATTAAGCGTTTTGTAAAAACTGTTTTGATCACATGTTGCAGGGTTATTCAATGTACCTGTACCATATTCTAGAAATCATTTTCTTAAGTATCACCAGTAGATCCCCATGGGATTTTTACCATCTTATTTAGTTTAAAAACAGCATTTTTTTAATGAAATGAAGTACCTAATTGTAAATTGTATTATTATATTTTAATTAATAGAAGGGTAATTAGTAGTTTCTAATTATATTGAATACACTTATGTATATCATTATCAACTTAAAAATATATGTAAGATGTAAACAAAAATCAGTCTGGTAAAAAAGAAGAGAGAAGGGAACGACAGGAATCCGATCAGTCCGGCAGTATCCGATACTCCCGTTACATTTATTTCGTAAAACCGTCTGCGTCGATAACTTCTGATGTTTCGTCTATTGTTTTAATTCCTGCTGCCACAGTAGGTTGCCTGGCGTAATTGGAGTCATTCTTATGTTAATTTTGTGCCACTCACATGCCCATTTTTTTAAATTCTCTTTGTACTTTTTCTTCTCCTTTCTCCTTCTTTTTCTTTTTGAGATAATCAGGCAAGAGCATCCTAATCGCCTATATCTACCGAACTACCTATCAGCCATTTTGAAAAAAGTATGGTGTGCACACATCTCGCATTGGTGGATTCCGGGCGTAACACCTAGATAACTGAATATATACCTACCTAATAAATTGGGTCTCAAGTTGAGAGCTTGCTCGCCGACTTGTCCGCGTAAGGCGGATAAGGATAAAGGCTTTTTAGGGCCCTCACCTTATATTTCACTCTCACAATTCTACCTAACTAGATAGTTTTGAAACTTGATATAGGCGCTTATTTCTGTGAAAATAGTGGTGGGCTTGCGCTTGACCACAATCCCGCCTGATGGTAAGCGAAGATGAAGTCTAGGGTGGACCGCGCGTGCCCGTAGCAGATGCCTGTACCCCGAGGGTAAAGAATTGACGTTTGTAAACGCTAACTAATTAGTTTGCGTTTACGACACTTCTCTATAGGAATTGGCACAGCGCCTCTAGCGGAATACTCATGGTACTTTCTCCCATACAAATTTATAATTAACGCAAACGAATTACTAAGCGTTTATTAACGTCAATTCTTTACACTCGGGGTACTGTTCAATGCCTTGAATAAATCCAAGTTCGTAAGTGTGTGTTATGTTGTTACAGACGAGTACTTCCTATCGAACGTAAAGACGGTGGACGAGGTTACGGAGACGATGCGTAGCCGCGTGTCTAGTGTAGGTAGTGGTAGTGGCGGGGCGGTGGGCGCGCGGGGGCTGGACGCGGCGCTGAGCACGTGGCCGGGGCTGAGCGTGGCGAGCGCGGGGGGCGCGGGGGCGGGGGGTGCGGGGGGCGCGGGCGCGGGCGCGGGGGGCGCGTGCCGGGCGTGCGCGCGCGCCGCCGTCGCCCGGCTGCTGCTCTACGGGCAGCCCTACAACCCCGCCACGCTGGAGCCCGTGCAGCCTGATGCTAGGCTTGCTTACGAGAAGGTATGTACCGATTTATCTATGCATGTAAGTAACAGTGCCCTGTATTAGAGCTTGTTGGGAGGCCCTTCTACCTGTCTGCGGCGAAGCCCAAATGGAGGGTAACGTTTATTATAATGATTGTTTACACACACGTTCGGGGCCCCTGTAGCCCCTGGTAAATAACCGGCCTAGTGCCAGTCGGACTCGCGTACGTAGGGTTCCGTAAACATGTTTCTTGTATGAGTTCTTTTTAGGGTTCCGTAGCCAAATGGCAAAAAACGGAACCCTTATAGATTCGTCATGTCTGTCTGTCTGTCTGTCTGTCTGTCTGTCCGTATGTCACAGCCATTTATTTCCGAAACTATAAGAACTATAATGTTGAAACTTGGTAAGTAGATGTATTCTGTGAACCGCATTAAGATTTTCACACAAAAATAGAAAAAAAACAATAAATTTTGGGGGTTCCCCATACTTAGAACTGAAACTCAATTTTTTTTTTTTTCATCAAACCCATAAGTGTGGGGTGTCTATGGATAGGTCTTCAAATATGATATTGAGGTTTCTAATATCATTTTTTTCTAAACTGAATAGTTTGCGCGAGAGACACTTCCAAAGTGGTAAAATGTGTGTCCCCCCCCTGTAACTTCTAAAATAAGAGAATGATAAATCTATAAAAAATATATGATGTACATTACGGTGCAAACTTCCACCGAAAATTGGTTTGAACGAGATCTAGTAAGTAGTTTTTTTTTAATACGTCATAAATTGAAATTAATATCAAATACTCAGGTCTATACTACCATTTACTTATATACCTACAGGTTTGTACGGAACCCTCGGTGCGTGAGTCTGACTCGCACTTGGCCGGTTTTTTTTTATTATTACCAAAAATAATAAAAATCCTTTACTACAAAAATTTCAATTTTACAAATATCTGGATTCGCCAGCTCCCAAACTAGGAAATACCTGTATCTTGGGTGGGAGCATTTATATTTATTGAATCATTTTAACTTAAAAACAAGCATTTTTTCGTATCAGTAATTCAATAGTAAAATAGAGGATGGCGTACAACTTGGATTTTAGATAAGCGCCTTGTACTTATGAAAGCTATGAAACCCGTGGTGGTTTAATGGAGAACTCATTGAACATCGATCATAAGATTGCAGTTATAAATCACTGGTCTGTATCCCAGAGTTTTAAACATGGATATTTTTTATTTATTTATTAGACTTATCAACGATTGTTACACTAATGTGAACTATTACAAACATAAACTTAATACTAAATACACAATCAATTATAGGTATACACAGCATGCAAAACATTTAAACAATATTAATAACTTAAAACTAGGCAGACATTACAGAAAGGGTATGGATTTACCGCTATAATTTCCCACTGCTTAACACAAGCCTCCAGTCACAAATTAGGGTGAGAGGGAATAGGCAGATACTCCACCATGCGTACCCACTGCGGATCGGTAGAGGTAGGCTAGTGGTCAACCTACTGTTGGAGTTTTCAAGCCGCCTAGTAGAACTCAACAACTATTACAATTGAGTGATAACCGGGACTAACGGCTTTACTTGCCTTCCGAAGCACTCCAGGTACCGACCACGATGGTTCGGCTAATCATGCTACACGACGAGCGCTTCCAGATACTTATATGAGAGGTTAACGCCAGTATTATAGGTTTTTTCTAAATGTTCCAACCCTTTTCAGGAATTCCTTGTTTGTGCAACGTGTTGCGGTCGAGTACAATTATATTCAAGAATATCCCATCAAAAATACTTAATGTATGCGGAGTGCAGTAAACGTGTAGCAGAGAAAAGAATGCAAAACCCAAGTAAAGACACCACGGTGATTCTCAATGAATTGTTAGCGGACGAGGTTTGGTTATCTCAGGTAATTAATTACACTCATAATTGCAATTTATCGCTGGTTGCTGAGATATATTACTCAAAGCGATGATAGCTCAATGTTGACTCAAAGAACGTCCGTGGGTTTGAATCCTATAATGAGTTTGATGTTGAAGGAAAACATCGTGAGTGACCATAGCACGGTGGTAGGGTAGTATGTAGTACCCACCTGGCTGGCTACCACCCACAAGTTGAAAATCTGTCGCCAAGCTCCTACCGGTGCGGTATGTTCTCACAGTTGCACTTGGGAGCCTTCTTGGCTTGTATTGGATATGTCAGGTATTGCTATGTCTTAAGAGAGCGTAGCGTTTATTATTCGCTCAAAGAACAGTTCGACTGGGGAAGTACACCTTAAAGAATACCGCAGACAAATAACTTTATGTTCTCTTTGAAGAGGGAGGAAGCGTCCATATGGCTACGGTAACCGCTTACCATCAGACGGGCCGTAAGCTTATTTACCGACTTAGTCGTATAAAAAAATGATGAACAGCTTGCTTGCTTGCTTGTCAGCCTACTGATGATAAAAAACTCGGAAGTCGCTTCTACACTTACCAGCATTGAATTTGGCCCAAGCTCGATATTTCATACAAAATAGGTCAGTTTCAGTTTTCAGCAAAGATTGTATCTTTACTCTCTTACTTTAATGTTGATTTAAGGCATAATTGGCATAATTTAAAAGATCAGCATTTGGAAACTTCAATTGATTATTGTGCCATTTCTCGTATACGCCAAAAATGTTATTTACTTATTATTAAATATATGTTGTTTGGTATTTGGTTTTTGTTGTTATTGTGGACAGTGCAAAGTAATTTCTTATGTGAAGAATGAAATTAAATGAAAAATGATAAAACCATCAGTACCCCGAGTGTAAAGCTTGCAAAGAATTAACGCAACTATCGCGTTTGCGTTTTTAGTACATATTTTCATAGACAAAAAGGCAAACGCGTTAGATACGTTAATTCTTTGTAAGCTTTACGCTCAGGGTACTGCAAGCTGGCTTTTGTAGTTTTGAAACGATACCAAATGCAAAGACAAAAAGCTAATATTAAAGTATAAAAATCTTTGATGAAAACACCTCTTCTGTATGAAATTTCGAGCTTGGGCTGAATTCAATGCCTGTGAATATATTAATAGCTTATTTTTAACCGACTTCAAAAAAAGGAGGAGGTTCTCAATTCGGTTGTGTTTTTTTTTTTTATGTTTGTTACCTCGTAACTCCGTCATTTATTAACCGATTTGGAAAAATCTTTTTTTGACTGGAAGAGTACACTTCCCTTTTGGTCCCATTGTCATCAGATCAGGATTTGATTACTTCTTTGTGTACTTTGAAGTCGGATGTTTCAAACGTTCGAGTATCGATCATTAAATTATAATTTTACGTAATAATGAGTATGTTGCTCGATTTGGTAGCAATATGTAATGTTTGTCGTGGTGTTGTTGCAGTTGTTCCGCGACGTGCGGCACTCGTGGGCCGAGGCGGAGGCGTGGGAGCGCAAGCTGCGGCTCGCCATGTCCAGACACATGATATAACTGATCTAGCCTTCACGACACCTACCATACAATATATGCCACCATACATACAAAAGGACAATTGTTTCATTTAGTTTTTATACCTGTGAAAAATGTGCTGTATGTATTAAATTGATTTTATATTCTATAATTATTTGTTAGCATTTAATTAATATTTCTTACGGAATCTGGGGCAGGATCTTCTCTAGTTTTAAAAGCATCACATTATGTTTGTCTTATCGACTTTCATTGGCTGTTACTTAGTATTTATTTTAAATACGCCGGTGCCATTATTTACTTGATTATCCACCCTGTATAGTTGTGAAAAAAGATACAGAATATTGCCAGTGATAGAGTATGGCTCTGCATATTCTCAAAGCTCGTATGTACTAGTTCAGCATCAGTAAAATAATGTTTCGATTAAGCAGCTTTGATTTAAAATGTATTCTTATTGCCACTAACAAAATTACACGTTGCTATGTAATATTGGTAATGGCAATAAGAGTCAAGGTCAAGTCCGATGCTCGCCATCCTGCCGAGCTATCGCGTATTTTTGGTGGTAATCATAACGAACTCCATTAATGATTGGTGGAACCTGATTGAATGAAATTAATTAATGGAGTTCGTTACGATTACCACCGAAGATATGCGGTAGAGCCCCGGGGTATTGCAGGATTTAACAGGTTGTTCGACATAGTAATAGCAATATACTTCTATGTCAAAATGTACGCAATGTGTTTATCCCCATTACCCATTACCTGTTTTGTGAATATCATGATTAATCTTTTAGTTGAATCGACCAACTCGGCCTAACATTATTTAATCAGAGATCTATAATCTAATTCCAACATATATCGCAATCGAATTAGTAACGGGTATATAAGGGCAATGTAGACCTTATGAAGAAGATATAAAGCATATAACTGATCAAGCAAAGTAATATCGATATATGTTGGAGTTAGACTATAAGAGAGCTCTTTTCAACTGTACTAATGTAATAGTAATAACTTGTATACAAATCAAAGAGAGGTTGTGTGTGAGTAAAATACAGGATGAATTTTTCAAATGGACATGAATGGCTAATCCTAATGTCAAAGATCCTATCCATTCAGTAATCCTAGTGGCAAAGAGAAAAGAAAAAGAAAAAAAGAAAAGAAAACTAAAACTGAATACTTGGATTTCAAAAAAAAAACACACTGCCTGTATTAATGCACCATCCCATAGTGTCGCTTATAAGGATCAAATTCTGAGGGTTAATTTTAGATGAAAAACTGAAGGAAAAGTCTAGAAAATACTATTTTCATTTTCATACATTTATTAAACTTCCATACATCGACTACATCGATAATCCAAGTACCTATCATTCCAGTTTAAGTTTTTATTGATGGGCCTCGAGACTCCTAAGAGCATTTTTCGCTATTACCTATAGCTTAGGATTTAGCCATACATACCCACATGAAAAAATCATCCTGTATAACTTTACGCAAGCTACCATTGGTCTCAAAGTATTCAGTATCGTTAAATCTGTGGGAAAAATCTATTTCTCAGTTTTATCCTTTGTTGTTTTCAATTTGCCGACTGCAACTTAGAGCGACTTGAGTCACTAATACAACTTATACAGAGCCTACATTACATTTCTTTACTCCCTTTTTTAAGTTCAATGGGTCTACGTTTAGAATTTTTGACGATTATTTCTTTTTAATTAATTTAACGTCAATTTTAAGCGCTTACGGGATTTTTATTATTCGCGCCTGAGACGTAGAAATGGATTAGTGTATATTAATTATGCTTTTAAAACTTAATTTAAACCACACGTTGGGTTCCTTATGAATAAATAACGGACATTTGTAATTAAGGAATCGATGTATAGTTCTAAGTAGGTACAGTAGTACCCAACTAATATGGCTTACCGATGTACCTGCGCAGAAGATACATTTACAAATCGCGGGCAATGCTATTGGTCGGCAGCTGCCGCCATGTGTGCTGAGGGGCGTCACTTGCGAGTGAGACGGAACTAACAGCTGCAGAGTATTATGAACCTTATAATAGGGATCTAAGTTTGATTGTAAGTTTTAAGCATTCTTTCGTTAATCTTCGGGCCATACTTTCTTTTCTGTGCGAACGAAGATTCACGACGCGCCTTATTAGTTGGGTACTACTGTACCTATTACCTTTTTGAATGTAAAATTAATAAAAACCTAAATCTATTTCCTTGCCGCATTCGAAAATCCCAAAATGACATCTTATATGCGCTTGAAATTGACTTAATAAATTAAAATGCAAACGTTATTTTTGTTAATACTTTAAAATGGGAACCATCCAAATTAAGTACCTCCCTTCTTCATTTTGTGATGTCTTCAGTAGTTTTAAGGCCTAACAGACGGTACGTAACCTTGTGATATAAATAAGTTTATATATTTTCGGTAATGTGTTCTATGTCATCTGTTAAAAAGCTAGAAATGAATAAGCAAATTGTCTTAATTTTTTATATAATTGATACCGATCATGTAGCCGAAGGTGGAAAGCACATAAAGTAAAGAAGAGCATTAGATCTCAAGTGCAGCTTTATATTATACCAATTCCAGACCACATTTTGTTCTAGTGTATAATTTGCAGTCAGACCTAATGTACTTACTATGTATGTACAAGTTTTCTCTCGGTGGATCGGGCCACCCACAACTTATAAAACGTTAATTATATAAATTTCAATGAAAACACATTTTCACTGGAAACATAACATATAATCGTGGTCTACACTCAAGATAACGTTCATTTGCATAATTTTTGATTTTACCATCCTTCGAAATTGTGATTTCACCAAAAGTCATACTTGTAAAATTACTTGTCTTCATTTTAAATATTGCTTAAAAGTTACCCAGTGAATATTCAACGAAGCCAATATAACTCGATACTTATACCCTCAAAATAAAATAAAAATATGGGTATGTATTGAGAATATTCCGACTTATATTGCATCGTTGAGATTTTAACATATTTTGTTACGGGATTGTCACGCTTATTTCTAAGTTCCACCTTTAAATACTTACCTACATGATGAACTATTTTCGCATGTGATTTTCGAATTGTTTTAAATAAGAATTTATAAACGATGCATATTTAATTTATTGGATTATTCTTAATTGTTGCAGCCATTTGGGAAATGGTGCAGTATATATTTGTTATTTTCAATTACATCCAATTTAAATGATAATAAGAGATCACATTCCTGAAGTGTGCACTATTAATTGATTAAAATTTTTGGTACGACATTTGTTGTGTAAGTTTGCCTTTATTTATAAATGTGAACAAAATATGACGATATTATATTTCTACTTTAAATAAGTACATCATAAAAAGATATTTTGTATAATTGCATTACTAGGTTGTATAGGTAAATATGACTACAGAAAGATGTAGTTTATTTTAAGTAGCCAAGTAGGATTGTAAAAAATAACAATGTTCTGTCTGATAATTAATTAAAGGATACTTCATTTATATTTTGTTCAGATTGGACAGGTACCTGTAGGTCGATTTATTTTCAAAACATTTCTTACGATATGACATCCTGACGAAAGGCAATTTTATTGATTAAAACATTTCTCTAGCAATTTTCTTTTTATTTATATGGGTGGAACGTTGCTTATAAGCCTAACTCAGGGCGACCAGAATCACGACCGCTCGCCAATTTGTGTCAGACTACGAACTATTTTATTCAGAGGCCTATTTTACGCCAATCAATATAATAATAGGTATACAGTGGCGTAGCTTGCCCTAGATGGGCCCTGTGTCAAAATTATTCGGGCTGCCCTTCTATCCTATTGCGGCGAAGCCGAATGGAGAGTAGTAAAGTTATTAACGAATTTTTCTTACACACGTTCGGGGCCCCTGTAGGCCGGGAGCCCCGTATCTTTGATACAGCTGATACGACGCGGGCGGTAGCTACGCCCCTGATAATAATAATAATAATTAATTTATTGGCATAAAACATTACAGCTTATTTTTGAATCCATAGGCTCCCGAACTAGTAAAACTGTGTTTCAGGAGCCAGTGGCTTCTCCCATAACATAGTGTAAATGAAATGTTTATATTCCGACTTGACAATAGTATGAAAGTTCAAAAAAATAAAAGAAAAAGAGTAATACCAGAAGAATAAACAAAACGTAGAGAAAGTCATGCCGCTAATAGCTAATCCGTTTAAGTTAATATTTGAGGGCAAGTTTTGGTTAGCGGCAGACATCATAAAATTAAACAAAATTATGTATTATAAAAAAAACTTATACTTCACACTCGGCCTTCTGATCCTAAACTAAGCAGATCACTACTATTGAATATTCTGTGGCAGAGCTTGGACTATGGAATACGGATAAGTAAACACATGTTTGTCATAGGTGGGAATGGCACATCTTACCAATCACTCAATCGGCCCGTCAATGCATACGTCCTAGGCACAGTTAGTGGAACAGTATAACGTCGTCAACAAAGGGCCGAAAGTACACTTCATATAATACGCGTGATCTGATGCGCCGGCCCTAGTCTAAGGTAGAGCGACAGGTGCAGTCGCTCGAAAAACCATTTCGAGTGTAAAATTGTGCTGGGCAGGCTATATAGGCGGGGGCTTACCTGGTTTTTATTTTTAAAGTTTTGTAGAGGTAAAATAACAAAACCAAACTAGTAAGAATAAAAGCCTACATGAAAATAAAATCAACAAGTACTTAACAAATCGCTAAGCGCTCGTGGTGTAGCATGATTAGCCGTTCTTAATCGATCGGCAAAGTTAAGCTACGTCTGTCTTGGTCGGTACCTGGATGGGTGACCGCCTAGTGGTATTTCAAATCGAGCGTTTCCGTGCTTCGGAAGGCACGTAAAGCCGTTGGTCCCGGTTATCACTTAATTGTGATAGTCGTTAAGCTGGTTGGATGCCTCCTAGGCGGCTTGAAAAACTCCAACAGTAGGTTGGCCACTAGCCTACCTCCACCGATCCGCAGTGGGCACGCGTGGTGGAGTATCTGCCCATTCCCTTTCACCCTGATTTGTGAAAGGAGGCCTGTGCTCAGCAGTGGGACATTATAGGCTGATGATGATGATGATAATGAACTTAACAAATTATTTTGCACGCAAGTGTACACATGCAATTCTAAGCTAATCCATAGAATTGTATAGGTTCTATTTTCACAGCCAAATTATAGTGTGGAACGGATAGGCGCTGCATCTAGGCTGGTTCTATGAAATATCCTCTCTTTTTGAAGCCTGAGAGATGCGGCAAGCGTGGCTGCAGAGTAGTGGTTGCGTTTAACGTGCAGCGCAGACTTTTTGTGCGAAGGAGTCTGCGGCACACAAAAAAGTCCGTCGCGGATTTTTCAAATTCAAAGCATTGATACAACACAACGTACCTACGCAACGTACATTACATCTTCGTTCATTCTGTTGGCGGAACTTTAGCTAGAGACTTACATGCTATGACAATGCAGATATTTCGATGTCATGTATTATTTTGAATACGGAAAAAGAATACAGATTTGGGTACATCCTATTCTTTCTATATCCATCCTATTCTATTTTCACTTGTGCGGTACGGATACTGTCATCTGCGCTGCACCTAATTCTGCGCTTATTTGTTCTAGTGCCAATTTCTGATTTTGATATCATTTTAGGTCGAATTTTCTTTATGATAATTTTGTATCTTATTAATGCCCGGTTTCAATAATTTACGGACCGTTATCAGTTAAGATTTATTAAAATTAAAACTTATATGTTTACTAATAATGAAGCAAAGACCTTAAAGCTTTGCATAGCAGACCCTCCCATATGGAAGTAGCTATCACAGGTAAAATTAGCTTACGAAATGATCTATATGCCCAGTTTAGCAATAAAAAAACCTACCATTGGTAAGCAAAACGATTAGTTTTTGTTAATTTAAACCGGGCATTAGGCAACCAGATATATTGTTCGTCGTTGCTAACTCGGTGCCAGGTGCTATTTTAACATTTATAATATTAGTGAGATACTTACTTACCGTTTCACTAAAGTATACCTTTAGGTAAATGAAACAAGAAAATCTTCATAGAATACTTTTTAATTTGCTTGCACACAGCCTCTATTGAGAACAATGTTATGGAACTGTTGAAAGCATAGAACAAAAACATTCGGACGTCACCGTAGGGCCAAGGGCGAATGCTCTCGTATAGTACGCCAAATTCAAGGTATGTATACAGCTGGAATTTGCTGTTAATGCAAGTAATATTTAAATTTGGCGAGCTAAACCAGGGCCAAACATAGATTCTTATTGTACATCAATCAACGTATATGGTAAATAGCCGGTATTTTTTGCCAATAGGAATAGAGTTCGGCTATACAATCAGCATAATAATTGAACAACATTATGCTATAAATAGCATTGTGATATACAAAAATCGGCTGAACTTATTTTGAAATGAAACCAACCCCAGAGTAAGTATTCCTTTTCAATGAGAAAAAAAATACTTAAAAATTACGTTTTGTTTATTATAAATGCGCGTGTACTATAATCCCATTCCTTTTTGGAAGACTGAACAAGGTACAATAAAAAATATTTTAATGAGATCATTCAAAATTATTTAAGTAGTAATGAAATTGTTTTAGTTTTCACAGTCCCATCCTATTAGCAAAAAAAAATTTAAACATGCAGCAACAATAATAAATATAAATCAAAGGGCTTCGTAATTGCATACAGATTTTTATAAGGAGGAAACTGGGTCGTTTGGAGTTATTTTTTTATGTGATGAGACGATAACGATATTATAGCCTACATGAGAAATGCAATGGATATCGGTGAGTAGAAGTATGTGACGGTAATGTCGTTATCGTATCGACCACAAAACTACTCTGACGAGTGCCTAGAGATCTATCTGGTACGTGTTTATCTTATTGCTTTCAAATCACGAGACGCAGGAGTTTGGCGCTGTCATTGTTTAAAATTAAACTTGTATGGTACTAAAGACCCTCGTTCCATTTATTATTAGTATTGGGGTGAGTACCTTCGTAATTTCAATACAATTAAAAACAAAATACTTATAAAATCAGCGCAATCATAGTAGCAAAATTATAATAATATTATGATGAAGCTTTAATGATAAATGTTTTGTGAAACAAACATGTGTAATAGAATATCTTAACATATTTATAATTAACCAACTGTATTAAAAGTACAAAGATCAATGAAATTTGGAAAGGGTCCCATTAGACAGAGTTTCGTCAGATGTGTGCACATATCCTGTACTTAAATTATCACTAGGACGAGGCACGCACGAGGTACTGAGCGACTAACGGCGGCCACGACCGACCAGCTCCACACCGCGACACTTTACGTCACATAACCTATACAAAGTCTAGAATTACGTAACTTATAATAATTGCATATATCATACATCTAAATTCAAGTAACTTATTTTTTATTCAGTTTCGAGATTTTTTTATTTTACCATTTTTTTATTATTTTTTTATATTTATTTTCATATACCATAATCTCTTGTGTTGCTACCACAGCGCGTTGTTGCCGGTGAAATCTGCCTTCCACGAATGATTTGTCCGTAAAAGAATATTATTTACTTGTGTAATGGCGACGCCACTAATAATGCGGCACATGAACTAATCGACGTTCTCGGGCTTGCGATTGTAGTGGTGGGCGCGAGGCGGGCGGGAGGCGCCGCGGGGCCCTCCTCGCGGGCCTCCTCTGCCGCGCCCCTTGAACCCGCCCTGGTAGTTCTGCGTGCTGTCGTTGTAGCGCTCGCGACCGCCCGCGCCGTTCTCGCTCTGCTGCTGCTGGTGACTCTCGCCGGTGTCTCCGTTACCATAATACCCGTCGTCGCCACCCCTGCTTTGGTAGCCGTCTTTGGCTTGTCTACTCTGGTAGCCGTCGTACTGTCTGCTCTGGTAGCCGTCCTTGCCGGGTCTGCTCTGGTAATCGCCGCCGTGTCTGCCTCGGTAGCCATCGCCGCCCTGCCGGCTCTGGAAGGAGCCGCGGCCGCGGTGGCCGTTGGGTGCGCCCCGGGGCGGGCCGCGACCGTACCGCCGGTACCTGCCCTGCCCGTCTCCCTGGCCCTGCGTCCGCCGGTCGGCGCCCTCCTCGCGCTCGGGGCTCCGGCCCTCCTTCCACTCGTCGTCGTTCTTGTCCTCCGGAGCCGTCGTGGCGGGGGCGGGGGCGGGAGCGGGAGCGGCGACGGGGAGGGCGGCGACGACGGGGAGGGCGGCGGCGGCGGCGGCGACGGGTGGCGGGTTGAGCGCGGCGCGCTGTGGCGGCGGGCCGGCGCGCGAGGACAGCGCCGTCGCGAGCGTCATGCGGGGGCACAGCGACACCACGCCAGGGTACGCGCCGTTGTCGGTCTGGAAGTGCGCCATCGCTTGGTCGTCCGGCAGGCAACCGGCCGGCAGCTGGACGAAGTGGTGATTGGTGAACGTCTGGGACGGGATAGGCCCGGGTGGCGAGGCCTGGTTTGGGATCTGAGGCGGCTGCGGGGTGCAGATGGGACTGTCGATTTCGGACTCCTGCAGGAAGAAGAAGTTCTGCGAGCCTATGACCTCGGCGATGGGCCTCTGCTGTGGATACTGCTGGGCGAAGTAGGCGTGCTCGACCTCCTGCAGGGTGATAGGCGGCAGCGGGCGCAGCGGGTAGGCGGGCGCGGGCACCACGGCGGGCGCGGGCGGCACGGGCAGCGAGCCCACGCCCACGCCCACACCCACACCACCCGGGTACCCACTCACCACTTCTGCCTCCACTTCATCTTCCACCTGCTCCTGTAGCTCCTCCTCTGCCGTAGGAATTCTATTCTCTTCTGCCTCTGCAAGGTCATTTTGGTTTGTCCGATCGAAGTAGCCACATTCGTGGACAGTTGTGACGATTTCCTTGATATGGGTATATGTAGTTCCCAAAACTTCTTTCGGCTTGCCGTCTATTATGGCGTACAGATGTTCCGCGGCTTTCACAGTTTGTATGTGAAATCCAGGTTGACCCTCTTCATTGATCTCATGTTTTGGAGTTACTTCAGGGTACCTGTAAAGTTACAATAAATTATTTTACGTGCTGAAACTTTATATGACGATTATTCCTAAAGACATTTATTAAGGTTTTTTAAAACATGATTTTTAACTTACAGGTCATCTAGAATTTTCAAGTCCTCTTCAGTAAGTTTCACGGCACCATTCGTGCCATTAAGGAAATCTTCTCTGGCCTCATTATTGCCCATTTGCATGAGGCAATCCAAAATAAGGAGTACTTCGCGTATTTTATTACTATCCGCTGCATATCGAACCCAGGCTTCCTGCAAATTATTGCAATAATTAAATAAGGATCTACAATACATGTCTGACAAGACGAAAGATATTTCACCTTGCATATAATTTTGGGTTCATTTTATTTAAGTTGCCTACGACTTCAGTTTGTGTACTACTGATACAAAGAAGTTGTATATCTTAGTAGATTTTAATATATAAGAATTAAAAAAAAACTTTATGTGTGGATGAACGTGGTTCAATCGGCTTCCACAGGCTGTGCGCCACTGTGCGATGGCGGGCATCGCGCATGCGTTCCTCCCGTTGCGTTAGCGCCCGTCTCACTTTCGAGTAACGCGCACGCTTGGCTAACACAAGCGAGGGGGAGGCCCTCTTATTAGTGTAAATAAAAATCCTTTACCAGTATTTGAAAGTGTCTCGAAAATAAAGTTTAACTATTTACTATTTGAGAAATACTATTAACATATTAATGAGTGGAATTTGATACTAGTAGTGCTAGTAGGAACTCCTATTGCAATTCAACTTGGCTGAACAAAAATGTATTAACTATGGGCAGAAAAATCGTTTTTGTTGATCTACAATGAGTTTCGAGCTTTCGGTGAAGAAAAAAATCGAGAGAAAACCATAGTAGTGGTAGGGTACTTTGTAGTACCCACCTGGCTGGCTACCACACTGATGTTGAAAATCTGTCGCCAAGCATCACTCACCATGGTGAGATTGCGGTCAAACACAGGCCTATACACAGTAAAGTCTAATAGGTATTAAAAAATGCCAGAAGATTATTATTTGAGTATTTGGTCTCTTTTTTATCAACTTTTTTATACCAGGAACAAGCATGTGAATCAACAAAATAAAATAAACAATAAAACAAGCAGATACCAACAAATACTAAGGAAAAAACAAGGATGTGGCGCTAAGTAATTTTTTACTACTTATTTACCCTCTTTGCTTGTTTTTTAGCTTCCCGTTCAGCTGAAACAACTATTCCAGTAACTTGCTTCGAAAGGTCTCTTGCAAACTCCAATGTTTGGGCCACCTCATCATATTTCGCAACAGCTACTTTCTGGTCACCATGTAGTTCTTTTCCAGCTTTTTGCAAATCACGATATGATGTCAGCTTGCTCTATAAGCAGAAATATAACACAATTTGTAAATTAAGATAAACTATACAGTTCAGATTAATTACTGTAAAATAATAAAAAGGAATAGATAGATAGATAATACTTTATAAAAATATTATTACAAACAAACCTTAAAAATAATAGTAAAAGTGTTACAATGGAATTAAAGTTACACCCACGGAAGGTTACACCCTTAATAATCTTAATACCTTGGCTTGCCCCTAAAAATATAACAATGACATCAATTGTTTTAATGGGATGCGCATTCCTTGTGAGAACCAGCGGGTTGAAATTACCACTAGGCTGACTGACCATGCGGCTTTGGTATTTTTAATATTGTTGCCATCTTAATCAGTTGTTTAACTATTAATAAAAGTTTGCACAGTGAGACCTAGTATACCTTTATTCAGTGTATTTGCATGGTTAAGTGGTTAAGTATACATAAGAGGATGTTATAAACTAATTAATACCAGTGACTGAAAAATAGAGGGTAATTCTGAATAAAAAGTCAACACCGCTCCTTACATACAATCAAAATACACTGTTTGAAAAGTAGGCAATTCTCAGGGTATTACCTAATATACTGGAAATATGTAACAAGTAAAGTAAATGAATCATGGCACTTAGTAGCCATTGGTGGTCAAAGGCAGTCATTAGTGGGAGGTTTTATCTATACTATAATAATAATATAATATTATAAAGAGGAAAGATTTGATTGTTTGTTTGCAGTGAATCGGCTCCGAAAGTACTGAACCGATTTGAAAAATTCTTTCACTGTTGGGAAGCTACGCTATCCCCGGGTGACATAGGCTATATTATATTTTCAAAAAAATTAAGGATCCTTACTAAAACTCCAATAATGTAACCCAAGGCGTAAAAAAAATACCTAAAATATTCATTACATCGCGTGCGCTGCGAAAACTATTGATGATAGAATAAAATAATGTACTAAGACTTTGCAGAACACATTATTATTTACAAAAAATGTCGCGATACCATATGTCTAACTATTATAGTTATGCCACAATAAGTGTTTTTCTATTTTAAAAATTTTATTGAAATGCCGCCGCTAGAAAAGGCTCTTTATTTGTAGCTTGGTATTAATCCTTATCAAAATAAATTCCTTCATATTCAAGACTGCTTCAATACCTTTATATAACTTTTTGAATTATTCAATTCGGACATTCCATTCGAAAGATATCACGAGTTTAAAAATATAAGTATTAGCAGAAAAAACACGTCACTGGGGTACGGGCCGTACGGGAGGGGTAAATCTCTTGCTTGGCTTGACCGATTCTTATGAAATTTTGTGTGTATATTCAGTAGGTCTGAGCATAAGACGTAAACTTTATATCCCAAACCCGCTAGTGGCTGCAGGGGTGAAGAAGCGACCGTGGTTTAATCGGCCCTGCAAGGATGCTAGACAAAATAAGCAGACCTTGTATGAGGCTTGGACCACGGCCCAAACTAATCAGGACCCTAAAATCTCTGATGCGAAACGCAAATTTAACGCTGCCTCGAGGTTCAGTAAGCGTATGATTGCCAGGGCTAAGTTCGACTTCCGTCGGCAGGGATGGTGAGAGGCTGACTAGCCTTCCCTCTGGGAGTCGCGCTTTCTGGTCTCTTGCCAAAGCTGCTGAGGGAAACTTTTGCCAGTCGTCCTTGCCACCACTACGTAAGCCGGACGGGAACTTGGCCCATAGTGCTAAAGAGAAGGCTGACCTTTTAGGCTCTCTCTTTGCCTCGAACTCGACTTTGGATGATGGTGGCGCCACACCGCCTACCATTCCGCGGTGTGACAGCTCCATGCCAGAGATAAGCATTACCCAACGGGAGGTCCAGCTGGAATTGCTTTCTCTGGACATCCATAAGTCGAGTGGGCCAGACGGCATACCGGCAGTGGTGCTGAAGCGGTGTGCTCCTGAATTGTGTCCAGTACTAACGCGCCTTTTCGCGCTTTCCTACACCAAAAAGGAAGTCCCGTCTTCGTGGAAGACTGCCCATGTGCACCCAGTGCCCAAAAAGGGTGACAGATCAGACCCGACGAATTACAGGCCTATCGCCATCACCTCCCTTCTCTCTAAAGTCATGGAGCGAGTGATCAACACGCAGCTTTTGAGATACCTGGAGGATCACGATTTGTTGAGCGACCGACAGTATGGCTTTCGCCACAGTTGCTCGGCTGGTGACCTCCTTGTGTATCTCACGCACCGTTGGTCACTCGCCATCGAGAGTCAAGGTGAAGCATTGGCAGTGAGCCTAGATGTGGCGAAGGCGTTCGATCGGGTCTGGCACAGGGGTCTTCTAACGAAGTTACCATCATACGGGCTTCCCGAGGGATTGTGCAAATGGATTGCCAGCTTTCTGTCCAGCAGATGCATAAGAGCCGTCGTCGATGGTAGCTGCTCCGATAGCATGGACATAAATGCTGGCGTTCCGCAAGGCTCTGTGCTGTCCCCAACACTGTTCCTACTGCATATCAATGATATGCTGTCTATTGACGGCATTCATTGCTATGCAGACGACAGTACACGGCCCGTGTAATGGGTGTCCACCCATTACACGGGCCGTGCAAATATCCCTCGTTCCGAGGTTGAGGAAAGCCGCGAACGGCTGTTGTCTGAAATCGAGAGTACACTAACTAGTGTCTCCGATTGGGGTCGACTAAACCTAGTCCATTTCAACCCCACCAAGACTCAAGCCTGCGCGTTCACCGCTAAGAAAACCCCATTTGCTGTGGCTCCACAGTTCCAGAACACGTCCCTGAACATCAGCAAAAGCATCGGGATCCTTGGCGTCGACATTTCTAGCGACGTTTTGTTCCGAAGTCACTTAGAAAGCAAGGTTAAGCTGGCATCCAAAAAGCTCGGAGTGCTCAACAGAGTGAGGCAGTACTTCACATCGGGGCAAAGGCTACTTTACAAGTCGCAAGACCGGCCTCATATGGAGTACTGCTGTCATCTATGGGCGGGGGCACCTGGATACCAGCTTGATCCTTTAGACTCGGTTCAACGACGTGCCATAAGAATTGTGACGATCCCGAGCTCACAAGCGGTTTAGAGCCCCTCAGTCTGAGGAGAGACTTTGCCTCTTTATGTGTGTTCTACCGCTTGTACAACGGACGGTGTTCTGAAGAATTGTTTAAGATGATGCCCACGGCTACTTTCTACCATCGCAACTCTCGCCATCGACGGGGAGTCCATCCTCAAATATTGAAACCTGAATTGTTTCGTACTGTGCGGGCTCAAAGGAGCTTCCTTCCGCGGACGCTCAGACTGTGGAATGAGCTCCCCGCCGTGGTTTTCCCAATGGAGTACAGCATGGGGTTCTTCAAAAGGGGTGTGAAGAGATTTCTGCAGGGTCGGCAACGCGCGAGTGATACCCCTGGTGTTGCAAGCGTCCATAGGCTACGGTAACCGCTTACCATCAGGCGGGCCGTATGCTTGTTTGCCACCTAAGTGGTATAAAAAAAAAAAAAAAAAAAAAAACTATTTACATACATGGGTAGGATAGGGTATGGTAGGGTAGCAGCACGCGAACAAAGTCGCGCCGGGCAGCTAGTTTGCTTATAATTTTTGCATCTTCTTTAAGTACCTACCCCTAAATACATAAAAAAATTAAACACACCTCACTAAACTCAATGACACCATGTTAAAGAACAAAATGTTATGCTGACATCAACAAACATTATGGTTATATCATGTTGTGCTCTATACACAAACCACCAGGTTTCACATGCATCATTCTAAAATAAAGTATCCAATCTCATTTGCCAAAAAAGTTCATTGCTATAAAAAAAATGTCTTTAACATATCAGCTCTCAACTTATGTGTGTAAAATGTACCTACCTATGTTTTTGGTGGGATTTCCATAAAATTTGCAAAGATTCATCATCACAAGAATGTAGGTGTGTTCATCAACTAGTGAAGTTATCTCTGTTCTGAATTTCAAAGCCCAACAGTTTTTTTTCTATGAGTGTGTAATTAAGATAGGGTGTCTAAGCCAATTGACCAATAAATGTAACCATTAATTTTTTTCATTTATTATTTTCCGTAAAAGCTGAATTGTGTAAAATTAAGTAGGTATTTTACTAGTTTTTATTAGAAAACAAAGAACAATAATACATAACCCCCTTACTTATAAAGCGCTATTTAACTAATATACTGATTAATTGGTTACATAAATATTGTCACATTATTTGACAATGACAGTAGAGTGACGTTATTTATGTGACCTTTTAAACAGTAGGTATATTAGTTAAATAATGTTTCATGAGTAAGGGGGTAAATTGTGTAGTAACTAAGCTAAAATATAATACAAACAACTTACCCCTACTGTGACTACTGAAACTGTTTTAAAATAACGGGTCTATTTTCCAGTAGGAATGGACCTTCCAGCGGTCGCACGCGATCTCGGAGTCCGCAGCAGACTTATTTTTGTCATTTTACATAAACTATAACGCTTCCGCGATATCTAGGGGGGGGGGGGGGGGGGGTGAGGTACTACCCCTCAGTAGCCCTATGACATTCGTCACAGCCGCAAGGGCTTTTTTATTTGTTTGCGGTCTCAGATTCCGCCCAAGACCTGTAGTGTACAACTTGTAATTTGCTGGTAAACTGTAATTCTGACGAGCTTCATAGCTTGCGACACTTCTTATAATACCTAAGAAACTAATAGGCTTGAAGGCTGGCTTGTGAAATCCTACAATACGGAATGATTTCTAATATAAGGATATTCTTTGTATGCCCCACCCCATATACAATCCTGGCTATGCCCTTGGCAGATTCTATACACATCTAGATTTTAAACAGATAGCACAAACTTTGGTATTCAATATTGAATACAATATTGTAATGTGTCATCAACTAAACATAACATATATTATATTATTATATTTTTTATGAGAAATTTCCTACAGAAAGTAGGTAGTTATATTTCAGTAATAATAAAGTCATAATAGTTGAATTTATAACAAGATAAACCGGAACAAAACACGGCATTTTAACGATCGGCATCATGATTATTCGAATCATGATGTTCGAACTTCGAACCATGCATGAGCCCATTCTATACATTCTTACATGATAATTTCCGCTAGATTAATCGAAATAATGATTAGACATGTACTCAACAGTACAATATTGTGAAACAATTTGGGCGTCAGCAGTGTTGACTATCAACACCGCAGGAGCACATGTGTGAAAATGGCGTCAAGTCTCTGACATCTAGATTATTTTAGAAGCGTCTAACGCAAATACGGTATGAAATTACGAGAAATCCCTTGATATTTCACAAAAATACCAAATTGCAAGGATAAACAAAGGAATACCCAATAACTAAGCACATAATATAGTTGCTGATATTGTATCGCACTTACCTTTCTTTTCTCCAAATTACGAATTTTATGTTCAATAATCGTGATAATTTGTCGTATCGGCGTATTATCCAGAGCCTCCGAGGAGGCTGGCTTTTCAGACTTTGCATTCGCTGCGGAAGGCATCCTTCACAGGCAACAACTTTTCCAGGTTTGCGTATGGTGGTGGTTGAAAAGATGGAAATTTCAATATCTATCTTTATAACCACAAAACAACTGTCATTCCATTCAGTCAGCCAGAACACGAATCTGTGCAAAGACCACAGATAATTCAGTTTTTCTTCAATTCTTTCTAAACGGTTGAGTGATTGAAACCACAGGCCAAGAATATTATGTATGAACTGGATAATGGTGCCGATTCTGTTCTGCATCAGACTAAACTAAACTAAATTAAAATTTCACTTATTTTAGTTAAGGATTTTCTAAACGCTATTCTGTTGTCACATCGAACTAAATTTAAATTTAGAAATGACAGGATTAATTTTGATTTTGACAGCTCCTAAATTGAACTGTGGGTGTTACCATCAAATAAAAATAATGAACGAATGATATACATTTTAATGGAAAAATAATTAAAAATAAACATTTAGTTCATAAATATCATTAAAAAATATATAATTATGTCCAGAAATGAGTATATATTTGTGTTATTTTCCAATAACGCGTAATAAAGTCAGTTGAATATCTTGATTACCTGTGGTATACAGGCATAATAAATATATTTTTAACCTGGCGAGTTTAGTACCTAGTATGTAGTTTTTTAATCCTTAAAATGATAGGCAAGAGTTATTCAACCATACAGCCTTTTCATATGATGTTATATCTTTGAATATTCGGTCTTGTCGATTTCGACTGTATGGTGGTCGAGTTTTCGTTGTTTCTTATTCTTAGTTTTAAGTTTGGCAATCAAATCCAAATTAGGACTTATTGCTGCCAGTGTCGAGTTTTATATTTTTATAAAGTAAGTTAAGTCCATTTTTTTGTCCAATCTTTGTGAATTTTTGATTTCATTGAAACCCATTTTACAATCTACTTATAGTCCTACAAACTTATCGGACCCGGTGGTCAAAAGAGGAATTCATCAGTCATTTCGAAATGTCAATCGCCATTGATCAAAGAGAATATGAACTCCACGTTCATTGGTTGTTTGCTCCACCAAATTTGATAACAGCGACTCTCTCACCGGGCCAAATAAGCTTGTGCCACTATATTGGTATATCATTGGAAGTGAAAACAATTAAAATAAAACTACGATTGTCACATAATTTTGTAGTCCAGTGTACGTATGTAACATATCCCTATCTTGCTTTGTCCTTATTCTATGCAAATATTTAGAATTATGAATAATCCAGATCAAAATATCCACTTTCCAACACTATTTCTCTAAGACTATATTTAATCCACATCTAATTAGGTGACGACTAATTTTAGTTTGACATTTCTAATTTTAGACATAATTTGACGTAAAACGTGACCAACAGAATAGAAAAATTGCACACTTAACTAAATTGAGTAACTAAAACGATATTAGTGCTGTCAAACTAAAATTTAGTTTAATCGTACGCCAACTGAATAGGAAACGTCGATTTGACAGGACTTAACTAAATTTTAGTTAAGAATAGTTTAGTTTGTGCCAACAGAATCGGCACCATTGCTCGTCAAATATTGATTCGAACTGTGATTCGAAGACGAAAAATTTAATGTATATCCAGCCTACAATACAGCTTATATCAGGATTTAATTTCCAACAAAAGTAACAAACAAGAATTTAGATTCTTGGTAAGAAACCAGGAGATGTATTTTCTTTGTTTTACAACAATTCGATTTAGTGTAAACGAATGGTTGGTTTGTTAAACTCCTTTTTTTTAACCATAGGCAATGTCTTATTAAAACAAATTAAACTCCTTAAGGTGGATGTGCCCGCATGTGTAGGGAAATATTAATAAAAAAAAAAACAAGTTTTGATTGTTATCTAAGCTCATAAAACAACATGTCTAAAATATATCTGACAGTTGTTTTGTGGTTATAAAGATAGATAAGATATTATGCCGGAGTCTTCTCATTATAAGTGTATTCCGAACCGGTGGTAAATTCAACTGTGTGTAACGTTCATAAGTGCCTTACCAGGGCCTTTTTGATTTTGATTTTGAAACCTGGAAAAGTTGTTGCCTGTGACTGTGAAGGACGCCACATAACTCGAGATAGTTATTATTATTATTATTATTCCGTTGCCGCCGAAAAGCAAGAAGAAAGAATGCAAATGCTTACTCCTGTCTGCCTAATATACCTAAAATAATTATTTTATAGCTGCAAAGCAAGTAGGTACTTATTTCCCTATTCAGTTTCATGTTATAGACAATAAATTAGTAATGTTTGTCTATACCTATTTATACTCTTCTTAGTAAATTTAACTAAATAAATTGATATAATTGCAAATGCAGCGAGTTGAATAGATGTAGGTACTTAACCTTTTTTATGTCTTATATTTTTTTATACGACTAAGTCCTAACTAAGTTGTTTACCACAAGCATACATACGGCCCACCTGACGGTAAGCGGTTACCGTAGCCATATGGACGGTTGCAACACATGAAGCATCGCTCACGCGTTACCGACCTTTCCCCCCTCCCCAATGAGCTCTGGCTACCTAACTCACGCGCAGGAACACAATCTACTTTATTTATCCAAATAAATAATACTGAAGTGTCTGTTATGTAATATCAAAATAACAACTTTTTATTAAATGCACATGAAAGTACCTATATACGGTTGAAGACACCCGTTCGGGTTTAAGCCGCTAAAATTTCGGCATAATCTGATCGCGCTCTCCCCAAGATGGTCGGGTATCCTACCAGGATTTCCCCACGCTAATAAAAAAATGTAGTTACCTTCTTATATAAAAACTATTTTTTATTAATTTTTCGGCTAATCTCCGTAACGGCTGAACCGATTTTGACTGGATTTTTATTCTCAGATAAGCTTGTTATAAGAAGTAACGTACGTTTCATTTATTTAAGAATAACTATTTTTCCACGCAAAAAACTCGTCGTCGTACGTTAGTTTGTTCCGCCTGATTTCCAAAACGGCTGGACTGATATAGACGAGACTTTCACTGGTAGATAGCGGATTTTATAAGGAATAACTTAAGCTTCTTTTACTTCAGATAATTTATAAGGGGTTCCGCGCAAAATAATTAAAACGCGTAATAATTCAATGTTAAAACGCTACGCGCGAGTGAAACCGCGGCTGCGCTGAGGTATCAAATAACTGCACACTACAAATGTGTATAAATATTTAATGAAAATATATAGGCCTTTTATTTCCTATGTACATTCGATATTTTTTTGGTTTCAAAACATTAACACTATGCATGACTAGGATATGAAGAGAATCCTTTGCCTACTATTTAAAAACCGAAAAAAAAAAAAAAACTGTAATTTTCCAGCGGCGCACTCCACTATTGGATAAAAATGATGTTCCGAGTCATCCGTCTGATACGTATTACGTAGTATCCCCTATAGTGGTCTGTGATATGTACATAGTAGACTGTCACTATTCTTACGTCAAAACGATCTTTACAGCAATAAACTTTGCTTTTATGTCTAAATAGATTCAACCCCTTCACAGTTTTTATCCATTTCTCTCGCATTTGGTCATCCATTGGAACGAGTAAAATCAACTTTTCCGGTGGACTGGTAGTTGTATATTTACATTTTGGCACAACACATGATTTTCTAGTATAATCATCTAGGGAAACGTACGGAAGAGCGCGACCCCGTCAGGATATTTGTTCTGTGAGCGTTATAACATGACGTCACACGCATCGAGTGCGGCCCAGTGAAATCCCGCATCGCGCGCTCATTTTAAAATTCCATATCTCGGAAACTAATTGACGTATCGAAATAATTCTTTAACACGTATTTTTTATTTTCTATAGAAAATACGTTGAGCTAAAAATCTAAATTAGTGAACATTCTTCATTTTGTCTAGAATCACGTGAAAAGCGCAGCTTTGTAAGGGCTCGCAAGATTTTTGTACTTTCTAATTATTTTTAAGATCTAATTTTTATACCTATAAATACCTTTTAAAAGTTCTTCTCACGACAAATCCAAAAACCCCAAACATAGCTAGGATACGTTGCTCCGCTAAATAGTTCCTTTACCTACCCTCATACTCCATTATCAGTGCCTAAACACCATAATATGATCAAAGTTCAGCTCACTATAATTCCAACAACCCCAAAAACGGCTAGGATACGATGTTCCACTATGGAGTTGTAGTTACCCTCGTACTCCATCACCAGACCCTGAAAACCATATATGGTCGTACCGCGTGCGCGTCATTGGATGACATCATTAAATGGTGTTCGTTACGATTACCACCAAAGATACGAAATAGCCCGGCAGGAACTAAACAATATCCTTTCCAGCCGGGCTATTGCGTTGCGGATCTTTGGTGATCATCCAATGACGTGGTACGACGATGACCATTCGTGGGCCCTAATTGGATGTAATTCATAAATGGTGTTCGGTACGATTACCAGCAAAGTTACGCGGTAGAACCCCAGTACTGGGGGATACGTCAGAGTATGGACTATAATATTATATCCATCGCTTGACACATCACCTCAGATATAGCGCTCGCGTAACTCAATGGGTCCTTGGAAGAGAAGCACATTCGCCGCCAAGGATAAGATGCAAAGAAGGACCCCATCTCATCCCAGTCTGCCGACTTTTATCACCAACCTCGCCTGAAGCCTTTTGGACAAAGATCAGGCGGATAAATTTTATCTCAATAATTAGAACAAGTAGTAAGCACGGGCTGCGCAGGCTACGTAAACTATTATTGAATTTCAAATTTCCAATAATTGTTAGACAATACTATCGAAGTTTGTCAAGCTAAGTATCGATACTATCGATAGTATTGGTTAAATTCAAATAATACTATCGATTATATCGATAGTATTGCCTTGAATCAATAGTATTGGTCGGTCTGGGATATCGATAGTATCGATACTATCGATAGTATTGGTTAAATTCAAATAATACTATCGATTATATCGATAGTATTGCCTTGAATCAATATTATTGGTCGGTCTGCGATATCGATATTGTAACTAGTTTTCGAGGTCAACTATCGATAGTCAAACTATCGATAGTTTGACAACACTAGTCTAAATATTTAACTCGATCTAGCGCTTTTTCAAGGGACTGGCAGCTCCTTTATGGTTAGAAGAGTTGGCAGCACTCTCTAAGTATATACTGTAGTCTTTGGGCAGCACTGCATTGAATTGACATGACAGGTGCACAGTTTTAAATTTGGATTTATACTCAAATTACAAACAACAATTAGCTCTTTTGATTTCCATTGATTTCCTTCCTTCCATAAAACGGTGGGGAATAATTCTGATTTTTGTTAGTTTCTTACCTATAATTACGAATAATTTTGGTGTACCTATATAACTATGTTTTCTGTTGCGCGGGTAAGTAACTTTCTGTTCGATAGCACGCTTACCTCATTTATTTGCCGCCGGTACCTATAGATACATACTTCGAACTTCGAAGATAAGTGATAATGTTTGAGTCATGTTTTAGGGTACGAAAGTTATTAAAACGTAAAAGAACCGGTTCATATTACTTCCGGTTTCTGATGTTTAAACATTAAATTTTTTACCTACAAAGAATTTCATATAAAACTAATTTAAATTACTTTGGACTATGGCCTATAACTATAACCTTTTCTCAGGTTTGGTTATCTTAAAGTAACTTTTAATAAAAAATATAATGTTCATTTTATTGAATATCATGCGTTTGAAACATTCTGAAATCTATGATCTCCTCTTTGCCATTTGAAGAGCCAAGCTGGCAATTAATCTGTAATAATATTTTTTTTTATTTTCAGATTCCTCTCAAACAAATCAAAATTGCTCAAAATCTTTACACACCGCTAAAGAGATTTGAGTCACAGAAAACTGAAAAAAGTATGAGTTTTAAATTGATTTTAAATGAACACATTTTCATAAACATTTGGGTGTATGTATAATCATAATTTTCTTTATTTTGTAGCCATAAACCAAGTGACCCTACTTGGTAGAGTTGGTGCTGATCCACAGAAGAGAGGCACAGCAGAACATCCAGTCATAAATTTTCCATTAGCAACACACTTCAGTTATAAGTATGAATCAGGAGATGTATTGCAAAGGACTGATTGGCATAGAGTTAGCATCTTTAAACCAGGTCTTCGGGACACAGTCTACAAATATTTGAAGAAAGGGCAACGTGTTTACGTTACTGGCAAGTTATCATATGGAGAGATAAAGTTAGATGATGGCCAGGTAAGAACAGCCTCTTCTGTTATAGCAGATGATATTATATTTTTCCAAAATCAACCACAAGAAAGCTAAGTTATCTAATGCCATGATTAGGAGTTAAGGTATTAAACTAAGTTCATCCATACCACAGTGTGTAGATTGTAGAATAGTATATCTAAGCTGTTAGATTTTAAGCAAAAATGCAACTTACTATTAAACATAAATAATAAATTGAAGTTATTTTATGTATGTTTGAATTATTTAATTTATTCTGCAGTGGATTTTACTTTACTCAAATTATGGGAAGTAATTTAGTCAGAAAGTTATACACAAACTATAATTTTAAAAGCTATGGTAGGTCAGAAAGGCACTATGATGGTTATGGATTGATCAGAAACCAAAGTTAAGTGGATTATATGGTCATATCCACATGACTGGCTACATACAGCTGAAATCGTGTCCCCAAACAACTACTAGTGAATATGTTATCATTCACTCAACATGTTATGCTTGGAGCTATAATATAGGAACTGTTCCCGCTCCACGGTGTTCAGAATCCACTTGTAAATATGACAGGAAGAGTCAATAGTAGGCCAGGATATCTATATGTATATCTCCAAGGGCTCTGCAAAATATACATATTTTTAACCGACTTCAAAAAAGAAGGAGGTTCTCAATTCGGTTGTATTTTTTTTTATTTTTTTTTTATGTTTGTTACCTCATAACTCCGTCATTTATTAACCGATTTGGAAAATTATTTTTTTATCTGGAAGGGTACAGGGTATTTTTTTTTTTTTTTTTTTTTTATACCACTTAGGTGGCATACAAGCATACGGCCCGCCTGATGGTAAGCGGTTACCGTAGCCTATGGACGCTTGCAACACCAGGGGTATCACGCGCGCGTTGCCGACCCTGCAGAAATCTCTTCACACCCCTTTTGAAGAACCCCATGCTGTACTCCATTGGGAAAACCACGGCGGGGAGCTCATTCCACAGTCTGAGCGTCCGCGGAAGGAAGCTCCTTTGAGCCCGCACAGTACGAAACAATTCAGGTTTCAATATGTGAGGATGGACTCCCCGTCGATGGCGAGAGTTGCGATGGTAGAAAGTAGCCGTGGGCATCATCTTAAACAATTCTTCAGAACACCGTCCGTTGTACAAGCGGTAGAACACACATAAGGAGGCAAAGTCTCTCCTCAGACTGAGGGGCTCTAATCCGCTTGTGAGCTCGGGATCGTCGACAATTCTGATGGCACGTCGTTGAACCGAGTCTAAAGGATCAAGCTGGTATCCAGGTGCCCCCGCCCATAGATGACAGCAGTACTCCATATGAGGCCGGACTTGCGACTTGTAAAGTTGCAGCCTTTGCCCCGATGTGAAGTACTGCCTCGCTCTGTTGAGCACTCCGAGCTTTTTGGATGCCAGCTTAACCTTGTCTTCTAAGTGACTTCGGAACAAAACGTCGCTAGAAATGTCGACGCCAAGGATCCCGATGCTTTTGCTGATGTTCAGGGACGTGTTCTGGAACTGTGGAGCCACAGCAAATGGGGTTTTCTTAGCGGTGAACGCGCAGGCTTGAGTCTTAGTGGGGTTGAAATGGACTAGGTTTAGTCTGCCCCAATCGGAGACACTAGTTAGTGTACTCTCGATTTCAGACAACAGCCGTTCGCGGCTTTCCTCCACCTCGGAACGAGGGATATTAGCACGGCCCGTGTAATAAGCGTCCCCTGTACTGTCGTCTGCATAACAATGAACGCCGTCAATAGACAGCATATCATTGATATGCAGTAGGAACAGTGTTGGGGACAGCACAGAGCCTTGCGGGACGCCGGCATTTATGTCCATGCTGTCGGAGCAGCTACCGTCAACGACGGCTCTTATGCATCTGCTGGACAGAAAGCTGGCAACCCATTTGCATAATCCCTCGGGAAGCCCGTATGCTGGTAACTTCGTTAGAAGACCCCGGTGCCAGACCCGATCGAACGCCTTCGCCACATCTAGGCTTACTGCCAATGCCTCACCTTGACTCTCGATGGCGAGTGAACAACGGTGCGTGAGATACACAAGGAGGTCACCAGCTGAGCGACTGTGGCGAAAGCCATATTGTTGGTCGCTCAACAAATCGTGATCCTCCAGGTATCTCAAAAGCTGCGTGTTGATCACTCGCTCCATGACTTTGGAGAGAAGGGAGGTGATGGCGATAGGCCTGTAATTCGTCGGGTCTGATCTGTCACCCTTTTTGGGCACTGGGTGCACATGGGCAGTCTTCCACGAAGACGGGACTTCCTTTTTACCCGACTGACCCGGAAGGAGGGTTATGTTTTTCGAGTGTATGTATGTATGTATGTATGTATGTATGTATGTATGTATGTATGTATGTATGTCTATTTCTTTGGCACGCTCTGCAGCCTAAACGGCTTGATGGATTTAAGCATATAGGGTGTCGTTAGATTCGTCTGAACTGTGGGAGTGTCATAGGGTATATTATTTTTATATGGCGTGTACGGATAAAAAAAGAGGGGGGTATTAAAAACAAAAATTACGTTATTGTAACAATATGGGTATCAAATGAAAGCTTGTGAACAGCCCTTTCCATATATGTATATATTGTAATACTTTTATGCTATCATTTTGACGTAAACTGCAAAAAACCATGTTTAATGCAAGGACAGTAGGTAGGTACTATGAACGGTTACCGTACGTAACTCACAGAGTTGCGAAGATTGTTAGCGTTACTTTACCGTACCGCTCATTTACTTAATAATACTTACAAGTCATTCTGTATAAAACTAAAAAGTCTGAAATAAATTAAATTATTCAAAGAAACAAAAAACCCGACTGCGTAAAACAAAAATTAACTGAAAAGAGAAAAACAAGATCTTTAATCTATAGAATTTTGAATATAAATTGAATTTTATAAGGTGTTGCAGTCGGGGATAAACAAATATTACAAAAAAAACACATATTTAGGTTATTGGTTTGTCCCCGACTGCAATACCTTATAAAATTCAATTTATATTCAAAATTCTATAGATTAAAGAGCTTGTTTTTCTCTTTTCAGTTAATTTTTGTTTTACGCAGTCGGGTTTTTTGTTTCTTTGAATAATTTAATTTATTGGTGTAGGAAAGCGCGAAAAGGCGCGTTAGTACTGGACACAATTCAGGAGCACACCGCTTCAGCACCACTGCCGGTATGCCGTCTGGCCCACTCGACTTATGGATGTCCAGAGAAAGCAATTCCCGCCGGACCTCCCGTTGGGTAATGCTTATCTCTGGCATGGAGCTGTCACACCGCGGAATGGTAGGCGGTGTGGCGCCACCATCATCCAAAGTCGAGTTCGAGGCAAAGAGAGAGCCTAAAAGGTCAGCCTTCTCTTTAGCACTATGGGCCAAGTTCCCGTCCGGCTTACGTAGTGGTGGCAAGGACGACTGGCAAAAGTTTCCCTCAGCAGCTTTGGCAAGAGACCAGAAAGCGCGACTCCCAGAGGGAAGGCTAGTTAGTCTCTCACCAATTCTGCCGACGAAATCGAACTTTGCCCTGGCAATCGTTCGCTTACTGGATCTCGAGGCAGCGTTAAATTTGCGTTTCGCATCAGAGATTTTAGGGTCCTGATTAGCTTGGGCCGTGGTCCAAGCCTCATACAAGGTCTGCTTATTATGTGTAGCATCCTTGCAGGGCCGATTAAACCACGGTCGTTTCTTCAGCCCTGCAGCCACTAGCGGGTTTGGGATATAACATTCCATTCCCGCCAGTATCGCCTCAGCGACGGCAGCTGCACAGGTGTCAGGATCATCTGATGCGAAGCAAAGCTGTCTCCACGGGTACGATGCGTAGTATTCACGCAATCCATCCCAGTCTGCTGACTTATATATTTAAATAAGGTATATACATGGTGTTTTTTTTTTTTCGCTATAACAAATATTGTTCAGACCATGGTCTACTAACATTCTATAAAATGATATAAAAAAAAGTCATTTGTTTCTGAAAAAAACCACAAAACATAAAAATCTAAAAGTCAGGAAGCCGCGGATTCCCACACCTGCTACAAAACTGGCATGCCGCCCTGCCACAACTACTTTGAACTGCAAGCGCGTTGTCTGGGTTGTAAGGAGTAACGATAATCCCGACTTTTTTAAACTTTATTTTATGTTTTTTCAAAAACCAATGACTTGCACGATAAAACCTATACAACGTGTAACAGATTAAGATGCTAAACCGTTAAACTGGTTGTTCAGAATCGTTTTCTGAATCGATTTAATTAACTTTTAATATAGATATTTAAAGTTACAAAATTTATTCAGAAGGCGATTCTGAACGGTTTTGTTCAAAATCGCCTACTGAATTTAGTAATTTTTTGTTCGCATGTGTGTTCCTAATTGATGTAGTTATATTTCGTGTAGCTTCGTGTGCTGCCATTTGAAAAAACAAAATGGCGCCTGATGAGCTTGCCAGGTTCCGAACAAAAACCTTCGTACTCCTTTTGGGTCATAAATATTTCGTTTCGAAGCTACACACATCACAATATTTCTTAGGGTTCCGAACCAAAACGGTAAAAAAAGAACCCTTATGTGACCGCTTCGTCCGTCTGTCACAGCGCTATATTACAGCAACCACTATTACTATTGATTTGAAACGAGTTCGAAAATTGTTGTTTGGAGCCATGGCAAGCTCCACGGAAAAGAGAATACACTGGAAGGGCGATGCGATAGAATTTGTATCGGAACCAGCGTCGCCAAACTCACACAAATAAATGTTAAATCATATATTGTACTACAAATAAACAATCCTTTTGATTGGTCGTTTCTATTTTACTCAAAAATAGGTTTAATCACACAGGTCATACATATGAAAATATACCTTTTTACGTTAACATAAAATTTATTTTTCAATAGCGTACAAAGTATTTACGTCGTTTTGTAATCTACAAACTAACTAGATTCAATCGACGAAAAAGTTCCGCCACTCGGCACTAGATGGCGTTATTTTCATGGAACGCAATTTTGAACTTAAACGCATTAGACATAATGTTGATAATTGCGTAATAGCTGCGTCGACTGGCGTCGAGTAGCAACACTTATTGCTATTCGCTTAATGCAGCGAAAGTAATCGATAAAATATCAATAAAATTATCGATATTTTAATTTCGTCGATATTAAATTTAATTATTTTTAGAAATTCCGTAAGAAAATTCACGTTCGATAAGAATAATTGTGCTAAGAATACTGAACTGTAAAAAAAACGTTTAACATGATGAAGTAAATTAAAAAAAAGTTATTTTTACACGGTTTACACGGCCCTTGAAATAAAATTTATTTGTTTCGAAATTCTTCGTTTTGAAAGCTTAATTTTAACAGATGAATGCGGATATTGATATAACTTTCAACTATTGCCTTAATCAAATCAGTGATAAAAAGATGAATTTTATCGATATTGATCGAACAAAACTATCGATGCACGTGTTTTGGGGTCACGACAGGTCACGACTCACGACCAATGTGAAAGAACGCAATACATTACGTGCGGAGTTGCGCTCGCTACCTTGCGTAAAAATAAAGTGAGAGTACATTGCCTTCAATGTATAATTTTGCAGTAGTATCAGAGTCTATCGTTTACACCTAAAATTATCATAATCTCGAATACATTTTTATAAATATCACAATTAAATAAAGGTTTGTAGACTCATCGATGAAAGGAAATCCCTCCTTGAGTTACACTCCGACTCCTCACTTCGTTTCCTACAGGAAATAATAGCGCTTCACGACATAATTAATATTTTTCGCGGAGCTACGCACCTCTGCTAAGTATGGCGGATACTACGAAGCGTTGACGCGTGTTTTGGTTGATATATGCCCATTTGATGTCATGTGTGGCGCGCGGGCTCCGCTAGCATAGCGTCTCTATTTATATTTCTTTTCTCTGTGGCAAGCTCATCTGGCGCCATTTTGTTTTTTTTTTTAAATGGCGGCGCATGATTAAACCCATATACCTCGATTGGGACATTCATACAAACAAAAAAAATACTAGGGTGTCAATGTCCTAAAACGCCACTTTATAAAGTTATTTGCACAAATAGATCTCTCGAATGAAAAAAAATATATTTTCATTGCAAAAGAAGCCGAAATGTGGACCGTAATTTCAAAGCTTTTTCAAAGTAAGGCTACAAGATTTGATGGGGTAACAATTATTATGAAAGGGCATTCCAAAACAAGTTTTATTCTCTTTTATATTGCGTAGTTTTTAACATATGATGAAAAACGTCTAAATAATACCAATCCCCGCTTAAATCCGAAGCGAAGTTTGAAAAAAAGAACGAAGTTTCTCAAATATGCACAGATTTTTCGAAATCACTACATCAAAATTCCTTCACAAACAAATTCAATAAAATAAAACCAAGAAATAGGTAAGTCTATGGAAGGTCGGAATTGGAACCTTCGGTGCGTGAGTCATTGACCGGTTTTTTATTCATGTATAACACTGATAGGCAGAGACGGACGGAGAGCCCTTTGGGTATGGACAAAAAAATTGATATTAACCACAGATCTTTGATTAAGGATACATCCAGATAGAGTGTTGCAGCTGTGCACGCGTCGATAAAAATAGCCCCTAACTGTTAGAGGCTAAATCAAATAAAAATAAATTATAATGCAAAATAATGTTAAATATTTAACTTTCTCCCGATTTTAATTGGAATATTTCAACAACCAGAATTATGAACGTCACTATGACAAGCAGAATAACGCAGAGGGAGCGTAAAACGTAGCTGTTACGCACAACAGCCTATAAAAGTTGGCCAGTTTTATATATTCGTGTAGTATGGCAACGTTCTTTCTAGGTATATTTATTTCTATGCCAGAGATATTAACGTTAGTGAATCTATCGAGTTTTCTTACTACCTCCCCTATTACTACCCTTCACAGAATTTTATCATGGCTATGCCTACGAGACGCACTACTACAATGATGGCTATAAAAAACTATAACATTATTTCTGGATTGTAAATTAATATATAAATGATAGACTTTGTATAACATTACTTTCGTTTATTTTAAGTTATAATATATCTGACACATTATTTTTATGTGAATTTCATGTTATATTGTGTACAACATGTTGGAAAGTATGGCATTTAACTGCCAATATAGAAATAATTGTAAAAATACAAACTCGGTTGTAATAGAACTTACTCATATACTAGGTACTTCAATAAAGCTCAACTTTTTGTTTTACAAATCATACATACACTCTCTTTACAGTCAGTTTCTTAGCCTAGCTTACTAAATATGTATAATAATATTTACAATGCAATATTTTTACTCTACATTTACCTACATTGATAAAAGAGATCACAGAAAATTGTAGCTGGAAATCTTTGAGTAAAAGCCCTAGCATACTCTTTATGTCTACCACTTTATATTTTATCACAGTGGATGTTTTTTTTTATTGTTTCAAGGCATATTCTTTAGGTTATCAATTGTTCGACATTATTGTCTTTTACATTTTGTCAAATTTAAGTATATTGATGACGGAATAAACTTTATAGTAAATACTTTATAGTTGCCAATATAAACATTTTAGTATTTTAAACAATATTTACGTGGTAGTTGTAAATAAATCTTTTCACATGCTACAATTGAAACATTTTGCAAAAAGAATCGATGGAAGACAATCATATACGACAATATTTTTTATCTATTCTAGTTTCTCAGTTTTTCAGTAACATAGGTACTCTTTTTAGCAAATTCAAAACAAAAATAAAACATTCATACAACTAACTAAATTACAAAAATGCATTAAATGAGCGCGATCTCCGCACACACAGGATATACATACCTATATATCATATATATTTTGGCAACAAAATTATCTGCAACTGTATGTTCCCAGCAGTCAGCAGTCATGTGAGTGGTTTGTCCATTGCACAAAATCTTTAAGTATTATCTTTTAATAAAAATGACTTTAACACAAATATTAACTTTGTCCCTTTTGCTAACTATTTAGGTAATTGACACTATTAGGTATAAAATCACTTGGCACAAAGGCATTATGTCCATACCCTGTTTAACTCCAAATACCATGCAAAATCTGTCAAAGTACTCTCAGTTATTTTATCTTTAGACAAAATTCTATTATTTGTAGACAAAATCAAAGTTTCATTTTAAGAGGAAGACTTAATTATCCTTTCTGAGAGGAATTTGACTAGAATTTTAGTGGGTGGAGCCGGACGCGCACTAAATCTGTATGTTAAGTGTTTCGCACTAGTAAGTGTCCAACATTCATCTCTATGTTAAATCATTGTTCACATTTTTCACTTTTGAGATTGAGAGCATAATGATCAGCAGTGTATTCTGATTCACGTTTGAGCATCATGTTTTCACCAATAAGTGCACTGATGCGATGTTTATCTTGAGCCGACTGTGCGGGAGTGAGATCATTCCGCGCACGTTTTCTCCACGGCTCTGACGCCGCCATACTCAGATCGGTAGGCATATCTTCATCTACGTGATCTTCTTCACAGCGCTCTTCTTTCATCTCTGTTTTTACCACAGATTGTGGTACAACACGTGTTGGGCTCATTTGTTGCCTTAACAGCGAGATATTTTTGATATTCTTTAATTCTGTTGGGTTTCTTAAAAATCTGCAAAGAAAATTAAATCATTACTTAGTATTGTTAAATGTTTGGTGAACATGGAAACATGGATTAATGCTTGGTAATGATCATGTGAAAATTGTAAATGATAGATACGTACTGGTAACAGTGGCGTTCTCCCTGCACTTTGCGAAGTATATTTACGCGGTAGTAGTATCTCAGAGCGCGTGACATCTTGTCATAGTTCATCGAAAGATGATTTTTTTGAATACCCCAAAGCTTTGCTAGTCCAGCTGGGTCAACAATTTTAAATACTCCAGTTTCCCGATTTTTCCAGGCGATGTAGTTTGTATATCTCTGTGTAGGATCATTTAACAGCTGTTGGAGGAAGTCCCACAAAAGTCTACCATCTGAAAAGAAAAGCGAATGTATTGGTTAGTTGACTTAAGACTTTTGGAACTGGTTTTGGTATAATGTTTACCAGTTTCTAGTTTGAAAAACTTACTTGTGTTGGATTCGGGCATATCACTTGGGAAGAATTCCCTATGTTGAGCACGGTAGTGAGAATGCTGGGGTCCTTGGTGGGTTTGCGGCGCTGGACTCGTCAAGGGAGCCTCCTTAGGAGAGCGTGGTGTTGGGGCGAATTGTGCTTCTTCATCAGAGTCAGAATGATTGCTTCCAGAACTGGCAGCTTGAGCTGTTGCGGGAACAGATGGTCCGTATGCTGATGTATAATTTACTATTTCTCCACGCTGTGGACTTCCTGAACTATCGACCGATGGAGCAGGGCTTAAAGTCACAGAATTCGGCTGTGCAGCAGCAGCTGCTGCAGCACTATGGAAGTGATGGAAGCCGTCAACTGCCCATGTAGGTGTAGGTGGGTGTGAGTGTGGTGAGGGTGGATAAGGAGCAGCACGCGCGGTTGGCGTTACTGGCGATGACGGGACTCTGCCTAGAAGTGCAGCGTCGCGTACCAACATTTGTAGAACGTTGTGTAATACATCTCCAGCTCCCGGACAACGCTCGCCCAAATCCATTTTCGTCAAGAGACATAATGCTTTGCCTGTGGAAAAGATAAATATGTTAAGTAACAATGAATTTATAATCGATTCATTTTAAATAATAATAAAAGAAACCCTTCAAAATATTTATGAATTGTTCATACCGTTCATTTGAAAGAGATCCATGTCAAAGTTAGGCAGGTCGAATTCTCTTTCACACCATTTCAGGAAGACCGCTACGTCTTCTCTTGTCCACATTCTGGGTTCTGGGGGCAGACCTGCTGGCAGCTGTGCCTTTGTATCACCAAGCGGGGAAGGTGGTGGCGGCGCCCAAGGCAAGGGGTATCGCCAGAGTAATTCCGTGGGGCTAAATGGCAGCGGCAACCGCTCCATACTGGGCCCGGACGGTAATTGTAAACTTACAACTTTCATCACGATAATCTGTAACAAATATGACGTTTTTAATATTGTTATCTGGGGTTTGAAGAGTAAATTATTTGTTTTGTTATTATAAATCATAACGTCTCTGAAAATTGTTTATACTCGACTCATGGATATGTTTTGTATCTACTTTTATTTTAGTTCAGCTACTTGCCGGCAGATGGCGCCATGGTCTTTGCTTGTTTTTCAAGTGACTACATGTATTAAGTTTATTCATGACGTGTTTATTCATGAAGTAATACTAAATTGCTATGAAAATATTGTTTTTTTTAATTGCAAATTAGTATAAATTATAAAGTTACCTTTCTTGTGATGGGTGCGCGACACTATCGGTTTATCATAAACGCAATGTTTTTAAAGCACCTTTTATTCAGACATGGAAAATCTAGTAAGTTTCTTAAAAATATGTTTTGAATCTTCTGCGAAACAACGTTATTGCTCCATGAATTACACTACCTAATAATATAACTTTGCCCAACTCGTATAACGACACGCCCGTAGCCGCGTCGCTCCTTTCAGTATGCATGCTTTAATTTTTGTTACTTAATCTTAAACCGCATCTAATAGGTATATATTTTATAGACTATTGTTACATTATACTACCTGATTCGGTTTAAACCAGAACAGCAATTAGTTTAATGGAAGTTTTAAGGTAGGTACTTTGGATTAAAATGTGATTTATCAATTCAACAAGTTTTAAGAAATTGTTAAATGTACAATGAACCGAATTATGTATTGTTTTACAGGCTCCTGTTAGACTTCTCATTGCTATAGTTTGGTACAGACCTTTGTTAACGTTAGTTGTTGCTTTAAAAGTTTTCCTAGGTACTTGTTCGATGATTTCACATGTTATCAAAATTCGATAACCCTGCTATTTCGTATCAGTGGAATTTTACGATATCGGTTTTGTGTCATCCGTTTCGCCAAACATCAAGAATACTTATTTTGTCTGAACCTACCGAGGTACTTATTTAGATAATATTCTGTGTGATATTCAATAAACAATATTATGTATGCATTGTTATTGTATATAAGAAAATCTGTTCCATGATATGATGATGTACCTATCTCATTACCTATTATGATTTATTTAAATCGGTATTAATTAAAAGTGATGTTGGTATTTAGTGTGTCGTGCAGAGACAGTTTATGTAAATAGTCTCTTTACACGCAAACTTCCCTTACTCCATTAAACACGTGTGTTCATTTTGATGGGTACGGCGTGATCGTAAGTAAGACCATAAATGTGTTTTCGTTGGTGGATATTAGCTCCATATCTCTAGTAAACGTTCTAGTGCCTTATCAGGCGCGGTCGGAAATGCGTGAGTCCGCGATAGCGCGGACTGCGATAAGCACCGCTACTTACCGGCTGAGCTGATCCGGAACTGGTTGCGTTGTCAAAATCCAGGTAGTTCGGTAACTGGAATGTTCAGCACAATATGTACATAGTCACAACACAAGTAGCACAGTATCCAGTGTTCACAGAGCACCAGGCACACGCGTAGCAGTGGCGGTCCCTCCAAACGTGTCGTGTTACGGCACGCCGTAAACCAGCAGCGTATCTGAGGGATCGAGCTCGCAGACAAGCGTCGCGGGCAACTCTCCGACGCGAACTGATGATGCGGTGGCGGCGCGGGTGGACGGACGAGCGCCCGCCGGCCCCCCTTCGCCTCCACCGCCCCGTGCCACCTCGCGGTTCACATACTGCTCTCAGATAAAACTTCGGGAGCCAGACCAAGTTCCATTTTAAAAACGTACCGAACACTTTCCGTAAATCGTTATCCGGATATATTTGCGGACGGAAACCCACACGGCTTCTACCTCCAGTCGCACCGTGGATCATTGTAATACCTACGTGTAGGCATGATAAACAGATAGGATGGGAATACTTTTCTGTATATTGCTTGCCTAGGGCATGCGGAAGTGCTAGCTGTATGTCTGAATTACGTCAGCGCGCCAGTTTTAATAACTTGCAATATTTCCTTATTTGTAAAGTAATCGCGGGTGCCAAGACTTGTTTTTGATATGTCGGTTCTTAATGCATTAAGTTTCCGGGAAAATACCTATAATTTGTTTAGATATTCTTTTAATTACTAGTATAATTTTAGTTAGGTACCTACTTAACCAACATGTTATCGGCATTTAAAATGACTGATTGTGTTATTTATATTTTTAACAATATCGATGATATTTTAAATAAGTTGGAAATTGATGTTATGTGATTTTGTGGTAATTACCTACCCAGGTATTTAGTTGAGACAAAGCACAGGAAACATCTCAGCGGCCGACAATTTCCTGGTGCCGACTGAGACAATATGAGCATGAGCACTAACCGGTTTGAGCTGAGCTCATTCGATTCGGATACCTATGTGCGCATTATGTTTGTGGGCACTTTGCCGTTTTAAATGACAGTGTAGGCAATTTGGTAGGAACTAAGTACCTATATAGTAGGATCTTCACAATCCACATATAGAGGTACTAACCATTTACCTAGTAATTAATTGCAGAATGCAGGAATAATGAACTAGGTGGCAGGTAAACGCTACCTACGACGTTGCCTATTTGGATGGTTTAAACTGTAATATGTCAAGGTTGATCCCGAGGTGGTCCCTTATAAATTTGATCATGATCTGCTCATTTAACCGCCTTCAAAGAACATGAAATATTTTCTATAGAACACGTCATAGGTCTTTCGCTGACTTCAACACAGTGCGTGTCAGTAAGAGTGCGTTCAGATTTCATACATTTTAGGGTTTATTTATTTTTATTAAAAAGTTAATTTATATAAAATTATAATTAGGTAACTATGTAGGCTCTTCTATGTAGGTTTCTATTTGGGTACCTACCAAGTTAGGTACCTATGTGAATAAGGCTTAAATTGTTTAAAGCATAGATTAGCAAATCCAACTGAATATAATTTCAGACAAGCAGACAAAACTAGGTACCCACATAGGGTCTGAATATAACAGTTTAGAATTAGATGAATTGATATTCACTTGTATGTAGTTTGGTATTTCATGATGGTGAATCATCTCAGTCTCTTTATGCTGATTATTATATCATTTGGCTAACGTTCCCAGTTTTAAAACGACTGGAGCTAACGAGAAGCAAAAGCCAATGTTTTTGTATCCGACGCTCACTGTAGGCGTGTAGGTTGAGATTTTCTTGTGTGCGCCCTGGCCGTCGTCCCACTACCGGTTCGAGACAGAAATATTCGGCAGCCAAGACGGAAGTGGCCTCGGAATCTTTACCTGTTGCTCCCTTCGCCCGCCCCGCATACCCTGCTCGTCTTGTCTCGCTCTGGCTTGTGGCTGCGGCACGCACGCAGACGTTCGTCGTCGTGATGTTATGTGCAGTAATTTAAAGAATAAAAGAATGTGATGTTCGGTCATACATATGCGTGACCGTGACCGCAGATCTGCTGGCTGCTACTTTCTTTGTTAACATTCTAATGGTAGGTTTTCAGTTTGTTATGGGCGTACCTACCATCGTCATCGTGTGCCCTTATCATAGTCATACTCATGCATAACTCTTTATGAACTTTAGTAGGATTTGGTAATTTATCTACAAGACTTAACGTTGACCTTTGATTGACATAAGAATGGGAGGGATGCGATAGGGTAGCCTGTTAGTCCTGTTCCCTATAATTATCAAGGGTTGTAAAATGAGTACCTATCATAAAATTTCGTATTCTGGTTAAAGTAGGTTGGTAATACCTACCTACCTAATTAAAGATGGGGATTGCGACCCGGTCGGAATGCGACGAATGGCCGGACTCGAATCCGAACACATGCGGAAGTGCCCGAAATAAGTTCATTGCGTGAGCGCATGCATACTTTCAGTCTGCTACCGACGTGGTTAGACACTTCGATGATATGGGTTAATTAACTACCTTTGTATTAGCAGTCCAAAAAGCCTTTAACGAATCTTCGTACCATAGTCAGTACTTTTGAATATAATATACCTAACTAAGTTCCTATGTACAGAGTATTATATGTCGTGATTTTGAAAAGGTTTTAGAAATGAAGGGAATGAAAATGAACCACGATGTAATAAGTACCTATTTCATTAGGTAAAAACATATCGAGCCCAAAAAAATGCTCCATCCAGTCAAAGGAAGACTAGGTACGAAAAATGAAGCATCGCATATGTATTTTTTTTTAACCTATTAAGGGAGGTACGAATAATCAAGCAAGTTCTCATTTACGAAAATGTATTAAGAAAATTTAAATTAACATTTTTTTAAATATACACTTGTATTAAATAGGAAATGAAAGACATGGAATAGTTTATGCCGGAAATTAATACACGCGGGAAGAGGAAATTGGACAGCGGCGGCCTACGGGCACCGGACGTGTGGGGGCGAGGGGTTAGAGGGGGAGCGCGAATCTGTACCAACTTCCGATAATGGTCGCGCTATGGAAAAGATTAATTGCGGTACAAGTGTTGATCAAACATTCATATTTCAAATTAATATACAACGTGTAACAGATTAAGATGCTAACCGTTAAACTGGTTGTTCAGAATCATATTCTGAATCGATTTAATTAACTTTTAATATAGATATTTAAAGTTGCAAAATCGATTCAGTAGGCGACTCTGAACGGTTTTGTTCAAAATCGCCTACTGAATCGATTTTGTAACTTTTAGCATCTTAATCTGTTACACGTTGTATACTACTCAAAAAAAAAAATAAGGCCACTTGTTATATTCACACACATTACATTTCAGTGTAAAATCTCTTGAATTGCGGTTAAAAAATAACAATTGATTTTAATTGCTTCCCTCGCCCGCGCGTTTTGCCAAACAGTCAAAGGATTAAAGAAACTTTAACGATTTGCTAAGTACAGTATGAGGCACTAATGGTGAGCACAGATAGGCAGTAGTGGGGGCAAGCTGGCGCTGTATACTTTTGGCGAAATCACAGTAGAATGACACGCAAGAATCCAATAGACGACGAGCATTGACTGACGAACCAATCGTGTCTTCTTCATTCCGTCAAACAGACCGAATAATTAATTACTGCGCAGGTGTCAATCTGTGCTCACCACTCGTGCCCCTTACGCAGTATATTGATGTTACGAATATGAATTCGTCAAAGATGTTAGATATCGAAGACGATATCTAACATCTTTGATGTTATGCATTAGATTAAAAGCAGGCCATAAATTAAATAAAAAAAATATTTAAAATTTTCTTGTAATTTTGCACCGACGAGTGCAAAGTAATTTTTTTTAATCGCGATCGGCTCTTTACTTTATGGAGACGACGCAGTGAGCGATTTTCGGTAGCTTGCATACATGAAGTTGACCGTTTCAGTGGTACCATCCCAACGTCATGATTTCGGGTTGGATTAGCTAGCTTACACGGCAAAACTGAGCTCGCTATTTTAAATGAGGGTTCCGGAACTGCTCAGAGTTCGAGGAAGTCATCAGGCCTCATGTCCTCGAAACGGCCAAGCCATATATTTTGACTACGGGTGTGTATAGTTTGTGAAGTTAGGGCTTGTAGAGTTAGGGCGTGTAGAGTTATAAGCTTGGCTCTACATGAGATCTGATAACTTTTTGACAGTGGTTTATGAATTGCAAATAAGAAAAGCAGGCGGAAAAGCATTGCATACCTACACGACGGAAGTTTACGCCGGATACAACACCAGTGGCGTGCATTGGTTTTCGGACTAGGTAGGCAGAAGAAATCATGGCCATATACGCCTAAATATGCCTCTTAGATAGATTATGTTTTTTGACCCGATTCGTAAAATTGTTTAGGTCAGCGTATCATTCCACACACATTTGGTATGATTCATTAGCAAACAAAATACATAATAACAAAATAATAGATTCGAATAACAGCATCCAGATAGCCAGGTGTATAATAAACATAATATTCTGTGTTAAAATGTCTAAGATTTTTACCTTTGTTTTAAATCCATGAATGTTTTGGAGTTGGTCTACAGCAAGTTACCTACTATTTTCAACAAACGAAAACTGACTAAAGGAATAATTTATCGACACATTTTGCATCTTCACCACAAAATTTCTTCATTTCACACACAATACACTTCCTAAATACACTTCGCACAATCACAATAAGTAGATAACAACAACATTGCATACAATGCCAGCCAAACCATAAACAAACCAACACAAATAAATTGCGAAGTTATATTTGAGTTGCTCTAATGTTGGTAAAGCAGTCGTAACTGTAGTCTTTTTAATTTGGATGGGTTACTTTACTTACAACAGAGTAGGTAAGGTTACTTTTGGTCCATAAATCGCGAATGTCAAATGTCAGTATGCTACGCATAGCAAAAGCGTGATTTATGCTTTCGTCGTATTATCTTAAAGAAGTGTGTGTGTGTGTATGAATATGCCGAAATCGTTTTAGTGTGCGTGAATTGCCGTAAATTTGAGAGGCGAACTCGCGAGTGCGTGCGCGGCAAAGTTTGAAATTTCGTATTGAATGTTAGGTTAGAATTTTTATTTAAAGTGATTATGTAGTTTAATTGAATCAAAATATTATTGAATTGAATCTTATGAGGTAGGCATTGCTTATTTGCCTATATGGAATGCACGCCACTGTACAACACCATTTTAAATTGCAGAAGTATGGAAATGGCGGTACTTCCTGCGTCTCCTGACCCGGATCAGACAAGTTTAGATTTACTTCCATTCAAGTGTAGCTACACTCTTTAAAAGGTAATTTTGCTCAGTTAAATTGTAATTTTAGAGTTTTTAGTTACCTACCGATAATTTGGATGTCATTACTTAATCTTTGTAATAACACGTTACAACAAGAGATGTTGTAACGTCTCAAATCGGACTACGCACTTCCGAGCGAGCATTCGCTCGCAGACCGCGACCCCGATTCAACCGTTGTTGTTCTTGGGTTACATAATCAGGTGCCACTCAGAACTAGGCAACGATGTCACTCCGAAAAATTGCGCCACTTACTCGCTTGTAGACCGGCATAAAAGTTATGTTGTTATTATTGAGAAATATGTAGGAACTAAGTATGTTATGGAAGTAGATTGTCTTCTTGAGTTCATGCTTATGAAATTACCCCTGAGAATTTTTCAGCTTTTGTTTTTGCATATGGCCCGCCTGGTTTGAATTTTGGTCCCCGTCGCGTCTGTTGCGAGAGTTGCGATCGTCAAACAATTTTCGAGGACACTGTCCGCGTTTACAACGCGGTAATAGAAGTGTGTTAAAGAGGCAAAGTCTCGCCTCAGATTTAGAGGTTCTAAACCGCTTCGTTCGGTTCGGGATTCTTGAAATTTTTTGTAATAGCAAGCCTCTTTATCAGACCAAACCTCAACTGGAGACAGTAAACGGGTGTGTAGTTATTCTTTGTTTATTTAAACTCTTCATCTTGATTTCAATTTAGATGTTATTCTCAGAGAAGTTCAGAAAAATCTTTATTTGATTATTTGAATATTTTTATTTTTCTCGGGTGATGTCTTCGTAATGAAGCTTTTAATGTTCACCCTACATCAGTGTTGATTGCACAACTAGGTACACTTCGCTCTGTTACATACCTAGTTCATCACAAAATTATTTGAAAATGCGTTCAACACCGAATTAACTATTTGTAAATACATACTTACTATAAAAGAAGTAAAACTAACGTAATTGATTATTATTATAAGTTATCATTTTCAATCAATAAGCCTCGAAAAGATATCATATACACGCAAAATTTACCCGAATGAAGAATAATGGGCTAGATGGCAAAAAAAACTATTTAGTCAGTCTTTTACATTTTGAAAAAATATTTTAAACATATTTTTCTTTTGTCAATTAAACAAGGAAATACGAAGATATCGTGTGTTGAAGTTCCGCGTGACGTCGCGTTAGAGTAAACTTTTTACAAGTGACGTTACGAGACCCCACTCCCGAACTTTGACTCACTTTATCTTTGTAAATTTTTAATGATTTGATAAAGCAAAATATACGAGTCCAATATTTTTTTATAATGTAACTGCCGGACTAATTATTTCGAAGTCCAAGCGGATATAATAACGTTAATATTGAGGATTATTTGACGCGGGTGAAGCTGCCTGTATTAGCTACCTTTTACTGCAATTGCCTCCCCTGAATAATATAGGAGATTAAAAAAAATCTTAATTTGTAAATACATGCACACGTGTTTTTTTATCATGTAAAAAGCGCCGCGGTGCTGCATATAATGGACAATTAATTCGTGATTTTAACGAGGCCCCCCGGCGATTTCTGTGCGCACAAGTGTCACATGACAATGCGACCCCTCTGCTCGATTGGGATCGACGTGATCAAAAAACTGGATTGGGAATGCACCCGTATGGAGGAGGGTAACATAAAGTAATAGGTACCTACGACGCTGTGTTTATATGTACTGTTTGTTGGGTTATATTTCAAACTATACTTCGTCTTTTTGGTTTGTAGTTAGTAGTCTATTTGATAATTTAAATTTGTTGTTGGGGGAGAGGTACCTACTTACTAGGACGTAAGTAATCACGTAATATAAAACTGCATGAATGTATTCCTGTATTTTGACGTGCACATGCAGTAGATTAAGTTTTTTTTCGTTTGTTTCGTAAATTCTTGATGCATGTGTGAGATTATCGGACATTAGTACTTAAATATAGCGAGCGTGTCATACAAGTGTGTCGTAAAAACTGTATCGTCTGGGGGCTCACTTGGTATGTCCCAATCAGGCCATGTGCGCGCGGTCCCACGCATAGTTGACGCACAAGTGTGCGCCAGCGCCACATAACATAACGTACCTACCTAATAGCTGATTTTACTGCTTTCCATGTGTGAGTAAGTGAGCAACTTCCTGGTACAACTCGCGAGACGCTTTATTTAAATTCTCCCTTTGTGTGTGTACGCAATATTATTTATATTCAGCTATTTCTCGCGGGATTGTACCTACACGAATATTATTACATTAACCACGCGTGTGTGCATTGAGTCTCTTTAATCTTCATTGTACTTCCTGATTATGTGTCAGTGTGAGTGAGCCACTTGTTTGAATGCTAGGGCGACTTTATCTCAGTGAGGGACAGAGTGCAGAGTCCGATTACTGTAGGGTAGCGTAGTTTAACATGGGTTTAATTTGTCGATAAGATATTTCTGATAATTATTTTGCGAGACTCTTATTTTTTATTGTTAGAACTAACTATTTATCTAAATGCTGCTAATAATAGGCTAGAACGTCTTGAATGTCCATGGATACATAATTTACGTTGACTACAGTACTTACACCAACAAAGAGCGCATGTTTATATTCACATTGGAAACAGGAAGCGTAAAGTCCGTTGTAATATGTCTCAAGCATATACTGTTCTTGGTATGAAACAATACCAGTTCCGCTGTGTTTGCTAAACTGTACCCCTTTCAGGAAGTGACCGTACTTTAATTGAGTTGCTTAAGCCATTGGTTGAGTACCGCAATATTGTATAGCTACATATATACTAGTGACTGAATCATGCTACCATTCTAAAAGGAAGTACATAATTATTTAAATGTGACTTGAAGTTGGCATTGAAATGGTACATCCTAGTGTTGTGAACTTATGATCGATTGTTGAAAAGTTTACATTATTATTATTCAACAGCATACTTGTATAATATTATCAACTGAATTTGGTATCGATATCATTTTGGTTAGATACACTGCTGGAACTGCACTAGCTAGGCGCAAGTGGACAGATGCAGCCCATAGCGAACAGTTTGCACAATTCGGAAGGGTCCGTTTGCAGCACTCGGGGAGGGAGATCTATGAATTTTCATCGCTAAGCCCCCTGTCGTTCACATCTGTCGCCGTCGCCGACCCTGGATTAGATACAATGTCATTAATTGATTTCAACCAAGGCATAGGGTTAGGGCTTATTTTTGAATGTGATATTCATGCTCCAGTTTTAGCATAGATCAATAATTTTGTTCATCGATCGATATTACGTAGTCGGGTAGATTTTTAATTTTGGTAGCATAATGTCCAATTATAACTAGATTTGGGAGTGCCTTCTATTGTAACATTTGTAACCCGTGCAACCTATAGTATCTCTGTGACCGAACTGTCAAAAGTCGATTCAGTATTTGGCCATAAGTTAATTACTAAGTGACTATCTACTTACCTAAGTCTTTTTTAAATGATATTATTACATTAATTTAAACTTCCGGGTACGATTCCCTGATTGTCCATGACAATGACGGCATTGCAGACGGTAATGCAATTAAACCAGTTACGCACGTTTCTGTTCTCTAAGGAGGGCTGCATCCATGCAACGAGGGATGTAGATACTTATAAGGTTTCGTGCAGTAGATAGGTATATACCGTGCACAAATTGGATACCTACTCTCATTTAAGTTAGTCATCTATCATCTTACTCTAGTTTGACTTGCTGTTAAAAAATAACAATTTATTTCTATTGTTTTCCTCGCCCGCGCGGATCGCCAAACAGTCAAAGGAATTATAAATTAGTAGGTGGTATAATTATATGATAATTTGTTCCCTTATGACATTCTTCCTTGATTATTTATGATGTTTTCGTCAGTTGTGCGCGCACCGCCAGCCAGAAGAATTTGAAAATGTTATTATTTCAAAAAGATTCTGGTTAGATGCCACAGGCCTCGTTTTATAAAAGTAGAAAATAGGCCAGTAGAGTTCATATGTCAACTGACATCATAATGTGTAGGGTACAAACATAGTACCAGCCTATATTATGGGTAATAGAACACCCTGAAAGAAAGATAGAAAGTAAATTTATTGTCGTCACTATTAAATCAACGTTGGCACCTTGCGTCGAGCGTGAGAAGGGCAGCTCTACCCTCACATAAGATACACACAGGTGTAGATATTGTCTGAGCCACGCCTAGCGACCCTTCGGGTTACTTTAGGGTTACCTTACACGTGCATACAGTTTAATTCTTATAATTTTGTCTCTACGCCTTGATTTTACTTACTACCTGATCAGAAGAATTTATTATGGATGAAAAGGTTAAAGCGCGCGCGGTATATGATGGAAATTAAGAAAAGTTTCAAAGTATAACTTTTGTATGTCAGTAAAATCGATCTTCTCTCTCTGTCTATCGACCACCTTAGTATGATAGTTTGTCTCTTTTACTGTAGCTAACTATACTCTATTTCACATAGGATGAGGGTTTTTTACCAATATCTAGTGAAATTCCATTTGGTTATTATTTCTTGAAACCTCGCTCTATCATAGTATTCCTGTATTATATCGAAATGAACATTAAACATTGGTAAATCTAATAAAATACCATGTGTCACCGAACTCATGCAATTTGAAATCTACTATAGTGGCTAACTACTGTGGCTTCCTATGACGCGCCTCTGGCACTTGCGCGTTGCGCTCACGCAGTCGCAACGGCAACGTAGGGAGTGTCTTTATTATTACAGCAATACTGCGCTAGTGATGTAATGCTACGATGCTACTATTATGTCAGCCATACAGACGGATAAACTTGAATTAATTTTGTAAATGATTAGTTAATTGCATTGACATACAAGTTCTCACGTAGGGAAATAAATCGGACAGGACAAATTTAGAATAATAATAATATATAATTAAATAAATTTTTGACCATTTATTTATAAGTCTGGGCCTATTTATCTATATAAGTAGGTACATATTGACAAGTCTTTTATGTAGTATATTATTATCCGTTATCAGGTTCCAACAAGCTCTGATTATGATATATATCTCGAGCTATGATTTGGGATCAGGTGGCCGTATGAAGGTTTTACCAGGATATAATTATTTATGATCAGATTTTGCAAAATGTTTTGGGTAACACCGTCATTGATAAATAGCAATAGTGATTCTCTAGTTTAGATTAAATTGTGTATAATTTTGGCAGCATTGTTAATGAACAAATTGGAAGATCGTGTTGCAGCTGTGGCCTGATTAAATAGCAACGTTACATACCTACATGCTGACACGCATAGTTGCTGCCTTCAGATTAATTAAGTATTTACCTCTGCCGCTACACAAGATTTAAATAATGCCGGCCAAGTGCGAGGCTGAGTTATTTGTGAAGGAATTTCGATGATTTTGACGTGATAAAACTGTGCTAGTTAGAAATATCGTTCTATTTTTCCTGTAATATTTAAATCAATATTTATCAACTGTAATTATTTAAAAAAAGTCGAGGGGGGGTTGGTATTTTTTCGACATTTCCACATTCAAGTCAAAAACTACGCAACGTTAAAGAAAATGTAAACCTGTGTTGGAATTGGAATGTACACGCGGCTACACATCAAGCTATACATTTCCTGTATAAGCTAACCTCTCATTGTACTGAAATCCCATACAATGCTAGATCAGCTTATACTAGAAGTGTATAGCTTGATGTGTTGCCGTGTGTACACATAAATCCCATTGATAGGATAATATAAATTATTATTTTAAATAATCAATATTTCCCTAAATAGTTAAAAGTTCGATTAATGTTCGAGTAGGGTAAGTAACTATGAATACAATTTATTTGGTGGAGTATATGAGATTGTTGGTAAGTACCAGATTCACTACTCCATTATCGTGGTTACCAAGCGCTAAAAGTTGTTTCTTGTTATTTCAGTGAGGTGACGGTGTAGACATTACAGCTGGTTTAAACAAAGAGCTATACAGTGAATATGTGACATCACCCGTGAAACCCTAGTTTTGTCCAAAGTGTGAAAGGGTTCACTCATTAGGAAGATTGCGAGGGCGCGAAGCAATGCAAAACATTGTCTATGCAGCTCTCATGGTTACGTTTATGCATTTTCTCTGCGTAGCACGTTACTGTTTCGAGCTATACATACCGTTGCTTTTGCCCAGGAAGTTTGTTTCTCTGCATAAAAGAAACCAGGCTGTGTTGTGGTATAAAGAAAGTGCATTCGGGTTAGACAACACACTAAGCGGAAAATGAATGAAAGGAATGATATATCTGGCCATTATTGAGATTACACGACGTGCGGTAGCTGGTGGAAAACAACAACAATATTGTTTACATTGGTTGATTTGATTCCTACATGCTATGATGATAGCCTCGATTTTCTCGATTTCTTATTTTTTTTTTACTAAATTTATTTTAATATTTATCTAAATACATATAAATATATATATAGGTAGCTTGAGTACCATAAGATAATAGGTAGACCTATTTCTATTCCATTTACACTTCGTTATTTATAATTACGTTCATTGGTGTCGGTCGAGCGACGTGTAATGTGTGAACAAAGCCAGCGTATGGCGCTGCGCCGGCACTCGATTCTAGCGAAACCAAGATGGCATCGATCAGGAAGTGAAGTAGGAAAACGTTCTAACGTCATTCAAGGTCGCAAACGCGACGAGCAGCATCCACCATACATGCCATGCGAAGTGTCGCTCCAAACCGACAAGCTTTTATTGTCTTACAATTTGAAACGTTACGGTAGATTTGAAAATACCTACATAACAGACTTAATTAGGTATGTAGGTATATCGACTTCCTTGACAGTATTTAAAATAATTTCAATACATCATGTACCTACTTAAATCGTCGAGGAAGTCGATCTAAGTACATAGGTAGCTACTACACGATAGTTTATGTTTTGTTAATGAAAATACCTATTGACTCACAATTTTGATTCTAGTATTATTCTTAAATTTTTTGTTGTGATCAATTACATCGTCCAGCCCACTTATAAACTATCTTTCAGTGCGTTGCTTTGCATTATCTGATCTGTTCGTAGATTTATTCACTATTTTTAACCTTCGCACAATATCCGTGCAATCCGCACTTTTATCCTTTTCAATAGCAGGTAAAGTTTGCGGTACACAATGGAAACGTATTTTGTTCAGCTAAAATATTAACTTGCGTACAAAAAGGAACATTATATTTCCAAGTATGAAGAACTTCTTCACTTCCGAACAATAGATTGAATGGAATACGAAGTGGTAAACAGTGATTGATCAGACTGCGAGATGCGTTACCGTTTTAGGTTGTCATGGAGCTTAGAATAATATAGACAGAAATAGAGTACACCAATGTAAGGAAGGATTTATATGCCTATAGCCCAGGCAACTAATGATTGTGGATGGAAACTAATCGAAAGGTTGAAAGCAGAAAGCTTGACTTGAGAATTGTTTGGACTAGTTAAGAGACAAGCGTACTAAAAGCCCCCACACCTCGAGAGGGAAGCCCTAGGAGGGGGAGCAAAAAGAAGGTCCCGTTTTTTTGATTTTGGTTTACATCTCGTAAATGATAGGTACGTCATAGGAAATTTTATTATATGAACTACATTATGAAAGCTGATAAAATTCTCTACCACTTTGACTCACACACTTTTTACCTTTTCCCAATCATTGTGTAGGTATAAGCTCCGTTAAATCGGAAAATGTAACTTTTTAACTTAAAATTTTTTTACCTCACGTTTTTTGTCATACATTGCTCTATAAATTGCAAATAGTTTATCTGAGAAAACAGCCTAAAAGAACCTCAGCAGAAGTAGTGTTGCACCCAGTGAAGGTGTGTAAAAATAATATGTCGTTCTGTCTTCTAATTTACATGAAAACCTCCAAATACCTGCTTTTCTTAGCTGAATTGTTTGTCCCTCGGGCAGGAGTAACTTGGATGAGAGGGTTAGCAAAAACGACATAGGGACTGTGTGGCTATGTCCAACTGAACTGAAATGTCTTTTCTCTTTTGTCATCAAAATATATGCTGAGATGCCTCTGAAACCTACACATAATAATAATACAGTCAATGGTATTTCGAAGAAAGCGGGCAAACGAAACCTTAATAGGATATTGAGATTGATTCTTATTACAAAAAAGTAGGAGAAGTAAGGAACTAAAAGGTTCCATAGCTCTGTGGTCATTATTTGTTGAAATACAAAGAGATGCTAACAAAATAGAAAAGATGCTTCTTACAAATACCCATCGACCTTTGTCTCATAGACGCCGGCGTCACATTCATGACGGGAGAAAATCATCCCAAGTAGGTACTTACAGGTTTTAGAAATCGATTAGTATTTTAGTGGAGAATGTGGTGATCGACGTTTTGTTTTGAAATAAATATATATACAGAAAAGTAAAAACTCTTGCCCTTTTGTTTTTTTTCATGAGATTAAGAAATAAATCTGAGTAGGTAGGTACTGTCAGAATTCGTCGTACCTAAGAAGACGTACTCAAAGAATAAAATAATCCCTAATATGCTATAGTACTCTACCTACATCTCTCTAGTACCTACCTCTAGGAACTCTGTACCTATCTTTTCACATATTCTTTGAAGTACCTTTGAAGCAATTCTTTGGCCGACGTATTGTCTGCGCGCTCCATCACATCCCAAAGGATTCTTTCTGATCATTATAATTCCGGCAAGCATTTCCATAAAATCATTTCGATCGTTATCTCCGTGAGCAGGTCGGATTCTTTTTTTAAAGTGCATCATTTATTATCCTTAAGGGCACAAAAAAATAAGGGTCTTAAAGCGCCGCGGAGTCCCTTCTAGGAAGCGGTCTCGGATTTGTTTGACACTCATCTGTGAGATATAGAGCGGCCAGTGAAGTGGCCAGGATAGTTCGCAGAATCCGGACGTTGACGTTCTCTCGGACTTTAGTAGGAACAAAGAGGTGTGAATTGTCAAATGCACAGATTTTGCAAGAAGTGGTCGCACAATCCAAAGAAAGATCGCTGATATGGCGCCTACAAAGATTCTGTATGATAACGTTCTGCAATTCACGAACATTTTGAAATATTTTCTCGCACCAACGGGCTTATCTTTATTGCTCCTATATTACTGCTTGTTATACTTCATTACTTAAACCTCAGAGTATATAAATACTACGAACAACTTAAACTCAGTCAGATAGGTGATATTTTTTTGCCTATACCGTTACTAAATTAGCATTACTTTTCTGCAATAATATCCAAAATCAGTGATACAAAATCCTTATCTTAACATTCCTGATAGTTAAAAGTTTTTTTAACAATAGGTTATATTTTTTCCCTTGTTTTTTAACTACCTACTAGTTAAGTCAGGCTTTGTTGATTACAATGATGTTCAGCATACCGTACGTAACTGTTTTTCTTATTTTTATCTAGGATTATCGCTGCAGGTAGCACTAATATAACTGAAAGGGTTGGGTAAAAAAGATTTGCTTTACGCTTACTGGGTATCAAATCTTCATCATCATCTAACATGATACGGCCTTCAATAACATAACGATTCAAAGATTTCTTATAACATATAACCGTCGTTGCGCAATTTCCCACAGGGTCTCAAAAGCAAATACCTTCTTTTCAATCAGGACACAATGGTAGGGCAAGAGTCAGGTAAAGCGCCTCACACTGCGGGGTTCCATCGCAGAAGTTTTATATTTCCGCTTCTTTGTCATGTCTTTGGGGCCAATTAATAATTTCTCTGGATGACCGGAGTCATTGTTAGGCCACCTCCCTGTGCCTGAGCGCCAAACAGACTGCGAAGATTGATGAACTCCATGCAATTGTCACATTTCTACGTTTATGGAGTGCTTTTATGAATGACTTGAGAATTTTAGTGTCGTAAGTTTTGTCTGTTCGGTACTTATGTTTTTATTCCGAATGGAATTCGTTTTGATATCATTTTGAAACACTCCAATGATAAGTCATTCATAGTATAGATACTATTGTAGGTCTACAAATTCTACAATCTACTTGGAGCTGTAACTATTGAGTAAATAGGTACATAGCGAACAACGTATTTCTGGCCTTTTGATAAGATATTAATATTGTGCTTCTTTTTGTGCGTTTACGACTTCACGTTTCCCGTTTGACGTCAGTCGCGGATTCAACATAAAGATAATAATCATCGTTATTTAACTATAAATGATTATTTAGTTACAAAATAGCTAGCGATTTTAATTTATTGACACTAAAGGCCCCATTGCACTGCCTGATTAATGGATTAACGTTTGAAGTAACCCTTCTGCAGCTCTTCTCTTCTTGATGGTGCTGCTAATTAGGTTATTATTGTTGCTAAAATCATATGAAATAAAAGAGCATAGTCCGATAGTATGGAATATTATAATATTAGTATCTTAGTTCGTATGTTTACAATAATTATAAATCAATGACACATAGTGTAGGTAATTAGGTATGGAAGTTGTAAATAAATCGCAGTTTCCACTAGATATGTAGGTAGATCTGTATCTATCAGTACTCTAAAGGTAGGTACACAAGCACCACAGAATATTCAATAACCAGCACAGTGGTGTACTGTAGGAGTACCTACGTATAATGAGAATATTTTGTTCTTCTGAGTACCTACTTACGAATCTACAAAGCATGTTTATTTAGTGTATTCCTTTTGTCTTTTACAAGCATTTATCTTTAGTTTGTCCGGTCGTTGTTGCGTCTCGGTATTTCCTGTTCGCGAAATTAAATTCAAATATATGCATACTTTTTGTCGACCAGTTTACGACTGGTGGCCGAGCAATCCGACGATATACTCACGAGAAAAAAATACAGGTTCTCGAGACGTTTGCAGTATCTCTGTCCGTACTTCCTGGCGTCTCGCGGTGTTGTCGCTTCTCGTTATTATCCACTGCAATTAATACCTAAGTATCTTCCAATTTATGATAAACACCTTTAAGTTTATATTTAGTAATACCGATTTAGTGCGATTCGGATTCAATACAATAAAATAACAACATTAATTTTGTAACACTGTTTTTTACTCAACTTACCATGAATTTTCCTATGAAATTACTAGGGTACCTACCTACCTAGTTACTACCTAGAAAAACAACATTCGTTTTGTTACATATTTATCGGAGAAATATACGAGTAGGCTCTCTCTCTCTCTCTCTCTCTCTTTAGAACATGGAGAGATCGTACACACAACGATTCCGTTGGATGTTCCTACTGCGGACCATTGGGACGTGGAATGAGCAAGTAACTCAAGGAGCTATACGAATGGCCTGTCTTGCACCCAACCCAATACAAGTGTATAAAGCTGCCAATCCAATGCAAGTGGATAAAGCTGACGCGCGGGTGGTTCTGCTCAAAGGTGTTAGCAGTAGGTTAGCTGGTTGGTACTTTACCTGCGCACTATAAAGCTACAGTCGTTGTAGTCGTGTAGAAGTACCGATTTGACCTTTGTAGCACACCCAGCTATTTTGAAGATTTTTGGAATATACGTAGTACGTACCTACTAAATCAATACCTATACAAAATCATTGAACATGCTAATTGAATTCTAAATATCGAATTCAATTGCTCATTATATATGATTGCTTGCATAACTCATTCATCAGGATAGGTATGACACAGGTACATATCAAGGATCATCATCATCATCATCTGCCTGCCCTGTTCCCAATCAATTGGGGTCGGCGCAATATGTAGGTACGCTTCTTCCATTCGTCTCTTCTATCCGTCATACTAGTCCACTCCTTTCTTACCCATATCATCTTTCACACAATCCATCCATCTCTTTTTCGGTCTTCCTCTTCCCGTATATCCATCCACTTTCGTATTTATAACTTTTTTAGTGACGTGGCTTTCATTTCTTATCATAACATGTCCATACCATGATAAACGGTTCCCTCTCAACTTTTCAGTCACTGGCGCTACTTTCAAGCTTCCCCTTATGTACTCATTTCTTATCTTATCCATTCTTGTCACTCCACACATCCATCTCAACATCCTCATCTCAGCTGCATGCAATCGTCTTTCATCCGTCCACTTTACTGCCCAGCATTCCGAACCATACATTAGGACAGGTCTTATCACGGACTTATAGATTTTCCCCTTCAGCTTTAAAGGCTTCCGTGGATCATATGTTGTTCCTGTTACCTGTCGCCATTTCATCAAACCTGAGCTGATTCTCTGCTTTATATCACCGTCAATATTACCATCGCTCTGCATTTGTGAACCAAGGTACCGAAAATCGGAGCAGACTGGTACTGACACTCCATCAAGCAAAATAGGTATGAACGTGGAGAGAATTGAACATTAATCTGAAATTCTAACTGTCGTTCAAATAATCCTTCCACTCTATATCTTTATTTACGTTCTTTTCCCAGATATCACAATTTGTTATCAAATTTTATTCTCAAAGCAAATAGGCATGTTCTCTCCAATTAGCTTTAATATTTTGAAAAGAATTAAGTATGTTTACATAGATAACAACACATATTATGTGATTATATGATAATAATGTCACAGTTGTAGAAATTCACGTAATCAAGCATAGCAAAACGATTGTTTAAATAAAAACACGTGACTACGAATTAAAATATTCACAAGACAACAACTATTAAAATAGTAGGTAACTTTCATGTTATTATGATGATTTTGATTAGGGAGTAAACTCGTAGAGAATTGGGCGTGGGCTTAAATCGACATCAGGGTCTTCCTAATATAGCACCTCTGGATGTGATTAATTAAATTTGTTATGATGCGGTAGATATGGGTCAATATGACATCAAAAAAGTCTACGCTACCGTTGCGTATAAAGGCACTCTGTTTATTTATTCAATAGTTATAGGTAGGAATATACATGTTCATGTGGCGATCGGGTTTTCCCTTATTTACATTTGTCGCAAAGAATTTAATAATCTTACTTATAATCTTATATACAGTAGGTACCTACCTACCACATGATGTAATTATCCGAATTAATAGATTTGATTAGGCTCACAAGAATTATACAAAGTGTTGGGCAACAGGTTTGGGAGATAAGCCGGTAAGGAACATGTAGATAAGAATGAAGAAGAACCGCTCATCAAGCTAACACACTATTCGATAATTAGTATTTTAGTTCCCGCTATTTGCACTTTCGTCGGTACAAACTTGCTTATTATGTCTCTGTCAGACCGATATGTAATTGCTTACGACTGTACTTGTATGTGCTATTCACCTAGATGGAATATAAAATTGACTTGGCTAACAAGCCGCGACATTCTTCACGGGCATGGCTGGCTGGCGATGCCGCTCGCTTCCAGCCTGCTTCATAAGTGTCACCCAGGGGACTAGCGGTCCGACTTGCACTCTACTTGCTATTTTAATTACATTTTCTTGCCATATTATACTGGGTTATTGACTGAAAAGAACTACCATAAGCTACAGTACCTTCGCAATTAACATTGAATATATTTTATCTAAGGAAGAAATCTATGTTATTGTATACGTTGTAACGGAGGATATACGTCAGGATGTCTTTCTATCTAATATCTGTTCAGGGTATCTTTATAATTCGTGTGTATTATGTTGTTCAGGTGTTTAGCACGTATAAGTAGTACCTAGTGTTACAGTTAGTGCGTTTTTCTATGTGGTGCGCGTTTATAGCGAGACGGTCGTGGATCCGGGTCACGCGCGTCACGTAACGGGCTTGATGATAACGGGGAGGCCTAGCCTAGGTCGCGCAGCGGGATGAGCTACGCGGAAGTGGGATGGTGGACGACGATTAAGCCTTCAAGCTACTAGGTGCGCAAATACCGAGACGAACGCATTTTATATTGCAATGTGTAGCTACACTATTAAGGTACTTATAATGTTGCGACTGCGACTGTAGGCCTATAATCTTTTGTAGAGGCCAACAATACGAGAACTGAATTCAATACGAAGCGAGCTGGAATTGTGCGAGTAAATACTCGTGTTGCTGTAAGAGCCCACTAAAGATTGTAATTGTTAGTAAGTAGATTAGTAATAAAAAAACCAAATGAGGAAGCAGGATACTTACGATACCTGCAAGAAAACATAACGGGAAGATAATGCATCTTCTCTTATCTTCTAGTTATTCTAGAAATTTTTCAGGCTCAATGTCGCCTTCATGTAGATTTCTTACCAATTTTAGTTTTGCATAGAATTATGGGCTGAATCTCAAACAATAGGAATTCGATGCAGCTTTTACTCTATTATGGTAATACAAGCTTTGGTTTAGGTGTTATTTAACGAAACGTGGTTCACGGTTGGTTGGCGCGAGGTGCGACCACGGCGGCGCAGGCGCAGACGCAGTGCGAGGCGAAGAAAGCAAGTTCACTGCCACGGCCGCGCGGTGCGACAACCTTGCTCAACGGCTTCATTCCACTACGTAACATTTATCTACTGCCAACAAACTGCCAAATTACGCCTTGTATCCTATCCTTTATTGGTATTTGTAGGAAGATAAGTATTTCATCGATAAATAGGAAGGTGGGCGACTCCTAAAACATGAAAACGAGACATAACAATGCAGTTATCACTTTGTAAGATCTCATATCGACATCCATAAAATTATTCGGTTCAATCGTTGATAAAGATTCCAGTCAACCATTTGTTATTCTTCAGGTGTGATTCCTGAAAGATGGAAGAACCTTATCATCGTTTTTCATTCGCTAATTTGAGATTAAAACAAAAACACTGGTTCTTGAGTAGGTAACTTAGTTTGCTTAAGCTTATATAAGCAGTTGCATGAACGAATAAGAGTTAGTTGGTATAAATAAATATAAAAATTTATGGCTGAGATTAGGTTTTATTTCAATTGAACCTATGTTACATTTATATCACAGCATGTTACATAGAATGGATTAATGCACAACAACATGCGTTCAATAGTTTTTGGCGTAGTTGTTATTTATCGATTTTAAACTCAAAACCATGAAGCGGAAATGAAATATATAGGTATAATAGCTTCAGTTTCATTTAGTTCTGAGATGTGTAGCTGGGCCGGAGCACCGTTGCTTGCCGGAATGTAGGTACTTACACGGATCCGGTTCATACGCAATTCCATAAATAAAAGGAACACAGTTCAACACAGTGTCTTATTTATTTTACCGCTATTTACGATACATTTGTAATTTCAACTAACTTACCTACCTATAATTTTAACGTAAGTAGTTACATAATTAAAACAACAATTGAAATTGAGTTAAAAATATTAAGTGTATTAAAATAAAGACAAACAGGAGAGGTTTCGCACAATAAGATGTTTGTTTTTATTAATATTTTTTACTTACTTCATTATTAAAAAAGTATACCTAACTCTAGGATATTATATAGGGTAACCTAACCTACCGATAGCACAGAATAGATAATAGTATAATCTATACACAGACATGACATGAATCACACATCCTCAATACATTTACAAATGAAAATTAGAGTCGCGAGGCACATTGAGATTCATTCTCAGACGCATTGTCGCAAGTAGCATTATTTGATAGAACAAATGTAGATAGGTACACGTGTCTGGAATGATAACTAGACAATGAACCGTCATTAAACATTCAAATATACAATATACATACATACCCACCTGCTGCAAGTGTTTGTTGTGGAATAAAATAGAGAATCCAAATAAGGAATGATTTTTCTTTACTATTATATTTTTTTTGGGGTTTCATAGATTATTCGATCTTTAATTATTTATAAAAATAATTATAAGTATTTTTTTGAAAATATAAAGTAATGATTGAATTTAAATATTGTAAATTTCAAGCCTTTAATTTTATTATTTTCCATACATAGAAATAAATATACCTAGAAAGAACGTCGCCATACTACACGAATATATAAAACAGGACAACTTTTATAGGCTGCTGCGCGTAACAGCTACGTTTTACGCTCCCTCTGCGTCATTCTGCTTGTCATAGTGACGTTCATAATGATAGTAGTTTTTGAACTATCCCAATTAAAATCGGGAGAAATTTAAATATTCAACATTATTTTGCATTTTTAATTGATTTAGCCTAACAGTTAGGGTCTATTTTTATCGAGTCGTGCACAGCTGCGACACTCTATCTGGATGTATCCTTAATCAAAGGTTCCATATTATGATCCATCCAATAGTTTGGTACTTAATCAATAGCAGAAAAGTTATTACATATTATTATGTGTATTCCATAGATAAACAAGTACCTAATAAAAGATTATGTATTTTCATACAAAGTGAGAGTAACTCTTGGTAGGTAGGGTACACTATTGACTATACACAATAACACTAGGCATAATATTTTATTTCAAAATGAAAATCTTTTAGTATTTTCCAATTTGTCATACTTAATATATGTTTTAAGTTTTAATATACTTATTAGCAACGATTTTATAAAGATAGGCTAGCAACTTATTTTATAAATTCTGAGGGGATTTGGCACTGTTTGTCGAAATACAGGAATTTTATTCTTAGTTCGGCAACAGATGCTTCTTTATCTAGTACCTAATCCATGTATCTAGCCTTACTTATCAATAAGAAAATTGTGAACTAATTTCTTGAAAATAAACAATTATTATTATTATTATTATTATATGGTTTGTTATGAATCGATAGGTGAATGACACTTGTTATTTTTTACCCGAAGGAGGGTTATGTTTTTCGAGTGTATGTATGTATGTATGTATGTCTATTAATTTGGCACGCTCTGCAGCCTAAACGGCTTGATGGATTGAAACATATGAGGTGTTGTTAGATAGGGTATATTGTTTTTATATGGCGTCTAGGAATAAAAAAAGAGGGGCCGTTATTATAACAATATGAGTATCAAATGAAAGCTTGTAAACAGCCCTTTCCATAATGTATATATTATAATACTTTTATGCTACCATTTTGACGTGAAAGGCAAAAAACCACGTTTAATGCAAGGCTAGACAGTAACAAATCTGTTACCACAGAGTTGCGATGGTTTTTAGCCTTACCTACTTTACTTTACCACTGATTTTCTTACTAATACTTTACTCAATAACTCATTCATTAATAAAACAAAAAATTGTGAAATAAATTAAAAAATAAAAGAAACAAAAAACCCGACTGCGTAAAACAAAAAATAGGTAACTGAAAAAAGAAAAACATGCTCATTAATCTACAGAATTTAGAATATAACTTGAATGTTAATGCATGTAGTCAGGTTGTTGTTATGTTAATGTTATGTGTTTACAAACACATAGGTACTTAGGTTATTGGTTTGTCCCCGACTGCATTAAGTACCTTATATAACTTGAATTAACATTCAAGTAGAACAAGTATTCAACTTTAACAAGTTATGTTCAAAATTCTATAGATTAAAGAGCTTGTTTTTCTCTTTTCAGTTAATTTTTGTTTTACGCGGTTGAGTTATTTGTCACACGGAATAATTTGAATGCGTCATCCAAAGTCTGCTAAGACCTTGAGTATTTGTTTGTATGCTATCTAGTAGACATCGTAACAAAGCACCGTAGTCTGTGCACCTCCTACGTGTTGTGTAAGGCTGAATCACAACACAGAAATGCAGTGAGCAAGCCAAAGTCAGTCGCCATCATATATATGTGATTCAGCGCGACCGGAAACTTCGCCATGTTGGCTCGCCGCCGCCGCCATGTTTATCGGCGCTCCGGAAGTTGCGCGCGCGCCGACCGTCTTTAGATACCATTTTCACAAGTCAGACGGTATACGAGTCGGAAATATTCAGCAGCTATTTCGGGTGCCGACGTTTTTCCGCTTCACGGAGACATTCGCCGGAGTTAATCATATACCTACCTACTTGACGACGAAACCGTTATATTTATAGAGCAAATTGCTGCTGAGATGTATTTTTGTCTGAATGCTTGTTTTCATAATACTTTCAGGTCATTTCATAAATATCTACCTAGCTTCCGTAGTTAAAACTCATACCTATACAAAATATACATATATGAATGTTAAGTAAATTATTACCTAAGCCCCCTTCTTACTAGAAACACGTAACTAGATCTAGGAACGCACGCACGTTTATCGAATTATTTTAGTAATAATAAGTATCGTAAATTTTACAAAAATGCATTATATTGCCGGCCTTTGTAGCTTCCATCTTTAATTGAGCTATAGGTACATAGATATTTAAATTTAGTTATATACAAAGACAGCATAACGTGTATGAATCATGTGGATCTAACACTTGAATTTCAGATCGATATCGGGTATGGGGTATGGCCATAAATCATGGTTACACCTTGATGTATATACCATGGTATGTATATACGATTGTTACGAGCCTTTAGTAGCGATGTACACGTCATATTGTTTGCATATAAATAAGTCGTGCGAATTATATGGTTTTCTTTTCGGATTTGGTCTTAGAGAATCCAATTTTATATTAGAGTCTCTAAGGATTTGGTGAACATCACCACACCACAGAATATATGCGGCTAACGAGTCGAATGATTTATTTGTCCATCTTACCTTAGTTCTATTTGGACACCTTTAGATAAACAGTCGAATTCATCATTTTCTAATCAATGTTTCGCCTATAACAAAGTAGAAATAAAATTAACTTACCTATTTAGCCACAGATTTAATATGATTTCCTCCTATACAAAATCATTGAACATGCTAATAGAATTCTAAATATTGAATTCAATTGCTCATTATATATGATTGCTTGCATAACTCATTCATCAGGATATGACACAGGTACTACATAATATATTTAGTTTAAAATTTTCACGGATTGTATCTTTTAAAAATACGAATTACGTCACATGACATGTCATCATCATCATCATCATATCAGCCTAAGAATGTCCACTGCTGAACATAGGTAGGCCTCTCCCATTAACTTCCACTTGGAACGGTTTTGGGCCGCTTGCATCCAACGGAGCCCAGCGACTCTGACCAAGTCATCGGTGCACCTGGTGGGATGTCGTCCCACACGGCGTTTTCCAGTACGTACGTACGGCGCCACTCGAGAACCTTCCTTCCCCATCGGTTATCGGTTTGCCGAGCGATGTGGCCTGCCCATTGCTACTTCAGCTTACTAACTCTACGAGCTATATCGGTAATTTTTGTTCTCCTGCGAATGTCCTCGTTACGGACCATGTCTCGTAGAGAAATTCCGAGCATAGCTCGTTCCATAGCTCGCTGAGTGACTCTAAGCTTATTTATGCGGCCAGCAGTAAAATACCATTATACCATACTACACTGTACTAGAGATTATGTACCTAATTGAAATGTAGGAAACTGTCCACATACTTGTTTAGGATTTTTGCTCCTTGTCTTTTCAAATCTATTGATCCTACATAAAGTAGGAACGGTTCATTGATCATTATTTAATTAAATAATAATGATGGGAACATACAAGATTTGTTAAAAAATTCAGTAGTCATCAACACGCCTTGGGAAAGGGTGCGCAAGCGCACGGAGGCTCTAGAGGAATGTGGTTGGACGGGCGCGGGATGCGGGAGCGAGAGGTTGGGAGGGACAAAGGCTCTGGAACTGGTTCTGCTTCCTGTACGTGTCGGATGTCCTGCGGCTTCCTGCCCCTTCCCCGCCTACCACTGCCACGCAAAGAGTTAAGATATATAGGGCTGGCCCAAAATTATAGTCATTTAAAAAAATATAAATAAACACGTATTTACTTTCCGCGGATGTTACTGTATTTATTAGTCTAAGGCTGGCCTCGTAAAATCGTAATTAAATATTCCGAAGAAAAAACAGACGAACCCTTTATTGCCTCACACTTCTCTGACAAATTCAGAGCGGTTCTTGGCAGTTAAGCATATTTTACCTGAAATTTTAAGTACCTAATAATTATTCGACGCCATTTGGCGCAGTTGGTTAAGAGGTGGAGTCTTAACCTATAGCGCTGCAGGTCGTGGGTTCGATTCCCACACAGGACATGCATTTGTGTGCATGCACATGTCTGTATGGCCTGAGTCTGGGTGTAATTATGTATATTAAGTATGTATTTACAAACAAAAAGTAGTATATGTATTATATCAGTTATCTGGTTTCCATAGTACAAGCTCTGCTTAGTTTAGGATCAGATGACCGTGTGTGAGGAATGTCCCAGGATATTTATTATTGTCCCAGGATATTTATTCATTTGGTAAATTTTTGTTTCACAAGACTTTCTCACAACAACGTAGTACTACTTACTATCAATCCTTGTAGGAAACTGGTCTTCATAACGCACGTCAGTATCATTGTGACAGAAGTATCTGTAAAAATCACAATGTTTGTGGAATGGTATGAAGTTCTGAACGTTCTGCATTCATGTGTCTGTCTGAGGCTGGCCTATAGTGGAAAATCACCAAAACATAAATCTAGTGTTTGACAAACTAAACTCGGGATTACTCAATCGTAGGCACGTATCGTAACTATAGTGGCTTCGTGAGCTATAGACCTTGCGAATCTCGATAATTATATGGAATTCCCTTGTGGAATCGGTTTTTGGATTGTTTTCAAAATGTCCAAGTTGAAAAATTCCATAGGTTAAAATCTGCTCATCAAATTTCACGAGAATTGGTTGAGAATTGCGACCTTTAGAGGACAACAGCCGGTCGTTCGGACATCAGCAGGGCTATTTTAAAACGCTCGGATTCGATATTGGAAACGGATTCAAAAACTACGAAGGCGATTTTCCGCAATTGCTATTTTAATTTCCGAGTTCGAATATTTTTGATGTTTCTTCACGGAAACATCAATTCGATTCATCGAAACGTTTTCGGAAATTGTTTAAATTCGCCTCGGAAATTTTTGAATCCGTTTACGATATCGAATCCGACGTTTTAAAATAGCCCTGCTGGACAGAATTTTTGCCCAAGCAGAAACGTCGTTCGCGTTTGGCGCTCGCTCGGTCAATAATTATTGTAAAGTTAACTTTATCACCTTATTTTGTGTAATTTATTCTGGTAAAAATAATATATTTCCAAGGGAATACAATTAGAGCGATGGATAACCCTGAGCGTGTGTGGCAGGACCGCAGGACACGCACGATTGAGGACATACTCTCAGGGCTCGGTTTGTTTTTGTTGCTCTGCGCCCTGCGGTCAGTGTAACATAACACGAGCGGTCGTCAGTTGTATCTTCGAATAACTACGCATACTAACTTGGATAGAGAATTCTAAATTCAAACACATTTACCTACACGAAATGTCTTTCTGCATATTTTGGGGACCTAGCTGACATTTTGACTGAGGAATAAAAAAAAAACATCAACTCTTTTGAAAATAAAATATGTACCTTTCTTCTTCCATAAGCAGATTGCTGTTACAATGCAGTTATTCATTCAGCATCATTATAATTTGATCTGGTAGATATTTATTTACGCATTGGAATGGCAAAATATTTGTGTAAAGCGATACAAGAATGACTTGCTTCATAATTAACAGTACTCTCAGTTTCCGGCGATAATTTTGTAATATAATATTGCAATTGTTTTTATTAACAGCATTGCAAGTATTTGCAAGCAATATCTTTTCGTCCCATTATTTATTATTTCTGTCACCTTCAAATGTAATTGTAATTAATGCTAATTTTGGTAGGTACCTACTATTTAGCGTTGGTAGAACCATTATTTCAATTTAATATAGCTATCAGGGGCTGTCTTCTATTCTAACTTAAAAAATGGCATCCCAGAGCCCAGATAATAATACCATAAATCATTCTAAGTTGATACACTTCAGCTACTTCAACATTTGAATAGGTAGGTATACTCGTTTATCTGGTAAGTGGTAGTTAGTACCTATGCGCTAAATGAATATTATCTATTTAACTCTATATGTAATCTGTTGGTTACTGTATCCGTTTCCTCCGTCTCGCGCGTCTTACCTCCTTCGCCAACCTCGCCCCCCTCGCCGCTCAGCTGTCGATCTACGTAATCTACGTTAAAACAATGCGCGGTTGCTTCCGCATCGTCAATCGTTTTCCACGCGCAAGGCTATTGCCAAGGTCTTCGCTTTCTATCGAGTGTTAGCGACACTGAATGCGAAAACTATATAGGTATATATATGTCTAAATGCGGAACCTTTTTTGTTACCTATTTTGAAGATATTGTTTAAAGTGTTGAACTAGTCGAGTGTTGCAGTCCCTGAAATATAGTCATTGATTAAAACAAAACCGAAATGCTGAAGCGGATTTTATATCTACCGATCTTTCTGTTATAGACAAACTTTGTAAACACTGCATTATTTAGAAGATGTATTGATGATTATTATGTGTGTAGGTATACTCGTGGTCAAATGAATAAATGCAATTATTATGTCAGCACAATAGCAACTTAGAACATCCGCGATTGCGTCACGCGAGACGAGAAAAACGGCGACACGGAGGAAAATGAATGGAATCGAAGCCGGATATCGCAGTTCACACGGTTAATTAATTATTCGATGCAAGTCTGCTATTCATTACGGGCACTTGTTCGACCGCTCCTTGCGCTTCCTCAAGCAAGATGCAGGATACAAACAGGCTACAATTAATTGTTTGTTAATTATACAATCCCGGATATTCAGTAACGAATTGTGGCTCTAATTTACTTCATGTTCGTGTAATATCTACATATTTATGTCTAATAACTATGTAGATGGTCGTAGATATAGTACAATGGTATAATGTAGGTGGTTTGTTAAAAACATCTCGATATTTTTAACTGTTTGTCATCTTAGCGCTATTAGGCATAGGCATAGGTTCCAAATGAATGTACCTATTAGATACGAAGTATTAACTTATAACAGATATAAGTACGTATAAGTGTTATTTGTATTTGTTTTGGTATCGATTCGATTGATTTGGTTGCCTATGTTAATTTTCGTAACTAGTAGGTAACTAACTGTTTGAAAAGCAAATATGCACACATGGGTTTGGAAAGTATGGCAATAGGCTGGATTTTGAACATGACATCCATCTGGCATCATTGACAAAAGTATCTACATATAGTTGGCGCATCTAAATTAAAGACACATGATACCAATTGGTCACGCGTGTTAAGCTTAGAAACTCGGGGGCGTCGACTGCGGCTCACGCGACGAACCCTGTCACTCTCTTCTGTGCGGAGAGGAAAACAATGTGATTTCTTGTGATTTCTTCGCTATGTACTCACTTGGATCGATGAAAAACTAATATCGTGCGAACCATAATACCTACCTAGTTAGTTGGTAAAAGCCATGTTCATTATGATGATCGTTAGAAGTTTTACATGTTTTTTTATATGGTTCATTAACAATACGGTATACTTAAATAACGATGTGTCTTGCTTAGTACATAAAGTAGCCGTATTTGTCCGAGGAAGATGGTTTCCTCATATGAGGAAACTTCATCTGAGGCTACCTGCTACACCATTAAATAATAGGAGAGTACCTAAAAATATACAACATTTGAGGAAACTTTAGATTTTGTAACATGCGTCAGAAAGTTCGAACGAGTCACCGGGGTAATGTTAACAATGATACCCTAACTTTTTTATAAAATGGGGTCAGCTATATCCGTCATGGTCAGGACCCTTTTGAGTTACCTTCACTGGCTGACGATGCCAACCTTATGATTTATATACTTTTCTACATTAATATCGCCACCAAAGCGGATGTGTCTACATTATTATCTCGTTTCTAAATAACGCCTATAAATTAATTAGTTTGGTAACTAATCTCAAATAAGATAAGGGCCTAAATCAACACGATTATGATTTGAAAGTTAACAAGTAATATAACAGAGTTCACGAGTGAGCGATTATACTCGAAAACAAAGGCCGAAGCGAAGCAGAAAAAAAAACTGAGGTACCCACTAAGATTAGGTATATGGTCATCATTTTACTGAATGACATAGATCTATGCTGACTGACCTTTTAGTTGTATTTTTATCTTTTCTAGGAAAATTATAATAGTTTACTGAATAACCCAAAATGGTAAAATGACGACGTTTATCGTAGTTTTTTTTTTTTTTTTTTTTATGTCAAGAGGTTGACAAACAGGCAAACGGGCCTCCTGATGGAAAGTGGTCACCGTCGTCTATAGACATTTGCAATACCAGGGGGATTGCCAATGTGTTGCCGACCTTGAAGAGCTCTTTTTACGCCTCTTTTGAAGAACCCCATATCGTAGCGCTGAGGGAAAACCGTAATGGGGAGTTCATTCCACATCCTAATGGTCCGCAGTAGGAACGTCCGACTGAAACGTTGTGTGGACGATCGAGGCGGCTCGAGGACGTGAGGATGAACTCCACATCGCCGGCGAGCAGTGCGATGGTAGAAAGGTGACGATGGCACCAGGTCAAAGAGTTCTTTAGAACACTCTCCATTATACAGACGGTAGAACACACAAAGCGAGCCTATATCTCCGATTATTATTATTTAATAGGCATGGGGTTGACTACAAACGCCCAGCAGCAGCAAAACTATCATTAAAAGCTATAAAACAATAAAACATTGCGTTAGATAGGTACGCATGAATGTAATAATGTAAATTGTAAAGTAGTTATGGTTGCACTGCATTTCCACAAACAGTGCGATATATCGATCATCCACCTCGCTGTCAGCGGAGCTCTGCGGCTGATAAGCGTTATCGACGTCCGCGGCCGACTGTCCCGGAAATTGAGGCGAATATCGCAACACTGTGTGACGTCATTTACATCCATAACAAACAACCGTACACATAAGTATTTTAATTTTATTAAAAAAAAACAAAAAGTCATTTATTCAGTTTAGGCCCTGGTAAGGAACTTATGAGCGTTAAGTTGTTACATAGGTATAAGTCGTTAAGTTGTAGTAAGTAGATACGGTTGAACTTACCACAATTTATACAAAATTTATACTTACATATTTAAGTAATTTTGCCCGTTGGCTCGCAAATAGGACGCGCGACTTTTAACTATACCTTCGAAATAAAAAATCCCAGGAACTGCTTTTCAAGTGATTATAATTTGATTGATGCTTTAGGTAACCTTAACCATGTGAGTAAGCCCAAAGACCAAAAAGATTACCTATACGTATTTGTATATACTTCATATGTAAGATATTTATAGTTGTATCTAGTAGTAGAATAAGTAGGCTCTTTTGGATACATGTCTCGTGTGAGTTTTATTAATAAAATTTAGTTTAGGGTTCTCAAACAGCACTCATTCATTGTAGTTGTATGCTTTTTTTTGATTCAAAATTCAGGATATGCTTTTTCCATTCTCTTCGGTTGGGACAAAGACCGGTCTCAATTGCGTCGCATATCGGTGAGGTAAATAATATCAATATTAGAAATTAATATTGTAACAAAATGAACGTGTCATAAATAATCAAACCGACACGTGTACACACATAGATTATAAACACGGAAACTCCAACAATGTTGAATTGCAGACTATCATCAAGCGGACATAAAACTTTATACCTAATCAGCAATAATTTATATTTTTAATGTAGGTATACCTGTGTACATAACGACTTCCTATATAAGTAGGTAGACGATAACGTTATCATTGGCTGAAGCTACTAACAGTGTTGCTGCAAAATAATGACTTATGTGATCAGTTGATCAGTTTATAATTAGCAGGTCTTTGATGAATTAAATGTTTTTCTATTAAAAAAAAATAAGTAATTCTCCCTAGGGTGTTATAGAGTTAGTGCCGATAACAAGGGAAGTGGCTAAGTGGCCATTAGAGGCTTTATGTCACAAGTTATCTAACGCTATCCAACTAGTAAACACTGCATAACTTATTGATCGTTTAAAAATCTTGTCAGATCACTTACACTTACCTACCATCAGTTCCGTTTGTAGTGGATAGAGGAGCTATGTATATTGTCTAAGCGTGTATAATGCTAATGGACAAATAGCAAATAGGCATTAGTCTTTTAGCTCTAGACACATTTTATTATGTCAGCAAAGAGCCTAGGTGCTATGAATAGTCCAATAACTGTTCTCGAGTACCTAGCTGAAGAATCACAATGAGGATTTTGTGTATATCTGGACGTGTAATTTAGTAAATTAACTGTACAAGAATATAATAATAATATTATGTAGATTTGCAGCTAATGCTAGAAGCCATCTTCGAAGTGGAAGGGTGCCCGCTAGTTGGGGTCAATTGAAACAATTGGTATTATTATGTGACTCGCAAAAAGAAATCAAACGCGATCATATGTCTGCCTGTGTGCGCAATAGTTGAGAGATTGTACCACTTGTGTTCGTCAGTCAGTTAAATTGGACGAGTGTTGGCGCATACACACAAGATGGCCTTAATTCATTAATTAAACACTTAATAAAAACATACATTGATGCCTATATTACCTGTTTAGCTTAGGTCCCTATAAATATAATAAACATTGAAATATCTCACTCAACATAGGTGATTGTTTTTATTATTTACGTTATTGACATAGCTTACGTAAATACGAGTAATTACATACCTACCTAATTATATTTGTCAAAGCATCTATAAGAGTGCTGAAGCGCTCGTGGTGTAGCATGATAAGCCGTTCTTAATCGATCGGCAAGTTAAGCTACTACCGTCGTGGTCGGTACCTGGATGGGTGTCGTGCGTTTCCGTGCTTCGGAAGGTACGTAAAGTCGTTGGTCCCGGTTATCACTTAATTGTGATAGTCGTTAAGCTAGTTGGAGGCCTTCTAGGCGGCTTGAAAACTCCAACAGTAGGTTGACCACTAGCCTACCTCCACCGATCCGCAGTGGGCACGCGTGGAGTATCTGCCCATTTCGATGATGATGATCTATAACAGTAGACCATTCAGTAGGACATTTTTTTTTTATTAAGTGTCTACGTCCGGGCCACCCATGAAAATGTTTTTCTCTGATAAATCTGCTGCAAATTAGCGAATATAATGTCTACTTAGAAGCTTAATCTAATACTGAGGCTATTACTTAAATAGTATGTTTCAACTATTTCAAGTACCTACTACGAGTTTATTTCATAATTTGCTTACGTGGGCATAACATGAGCGTGCATAGCTAAAGTATGACATACGAGGATTAAAATGATAGTGGCAGATGTTTGTAAAAAGGCGAGGATGACGAGTCTAGTCTGTGTAGAAAGCGGAAGGGTGGCAGTGTCGTCAATTGGCACAATTGGCGACAATTGTGGGAGGCATGTCCGGGCTCGACGCGCGCGACCCCGGCCTGTTGCCGCCAGACCACAGACTATTAGCTATTAGCTTAACGTACAGAGTAGCATACTTGCAGTGGATAAATAAATAAATTATTGCAGACAATCGAACGATAGGGAAGGAGGCAATTTGGAGGCATAGGTTATATAAAAATAAACGAGTACCTAGATATAATAACATAACCAACCACTAATTAAATTAGGGAGGAAATATATCTGCATGATGGCTTATCATGTTTTTCCCATTTTGCTAAATCATAAGCTGACAATGAAGGTAAGAATTTGACGTTGCTTACACCAATCTGTCCCAATTAGCACTAATTATATTTTTAGTAAAGTATACCGAATACGGTCGATATACCTCACTAATGATGAAAGATCACGCGGTAAACTTATTCAGTAGGAGAATTTTGGTTTACGAGGAAGGATGTTCAATTATTATTTTGTTGTCGGTTCACAGATAGGTACAATTATTTTTAGAAGTAGGCAAATGCTTCGCAACATAGTGTTGTAATTTCCGTAATAAATGAGGCAGGTACATAGGTACCTAACTAAACCTAAATCTGGTCATTATCCTGTGCTCGACAAATGTTACTGAAATGCTACCGAGCTGCATCTGACAGCCGGATATCTACATAAGTTCTATGAGGTGTAATTCAAATGTATCGGTTGGAAAATATTGAATTTACCTACTAGTAGAAGATCCTGTTAATATCGATCCTGAATTTTTCAGCCAACCTACTCGCATATAAAATTTTATATAAAATACTTTTCATCCATTAAACAGATGGGTGCAGGTGGTGGGTGAAGGGAGATGTCAACTCGGACCTATTCTGGGCATTATTAGGGTCGTTAAATGGCAGTATTTTATCATTATTAAATAAATAAATAAAATAATTATTTTTAATTGCAATTTTTTCAAGAAAACGTGGTTTCCAGTCTAGCTGTTAGTTAAACCCATAGAAGATCTATGGTTAAATCCTTTTTTAATGTCTATACCTACTTAATCCAAAGTTTCCTAACTAATGATAACAGAAGCAGCCCTGTAAAAGGTTTACCCACATACATGTTATGGTAAACTCACTATACAGTGTGACTACAACTTGATGGATTAATTATTGTTAGTAACTTCTCCATTTTACTACTTAAGTAAAAAAAATGTGTTTGTCTTTATAATGTTTGTCTCAATAATTGTGTTACGATACAATACGAGCGGTTGCTTAGTTAATAATGTATGTAGCAGTCACGAGCAGTGCGCACGCGCAGCGCAGGGCAACGCGGAAGTCACACACACTTCCGCGTGCCGCCATCTTGGCGAACACCACGTGAGATTCGCCTGTTTCTTAAAATATTAGACCAGAGCAAATTTCGCATTATGCAACTTTTCAGATCAATTTAAGCGAGAAGTATGTATCTTCTTCTATATCATTATTTCTTGATATTTCAATTTATGTTTACAATCGTATGGCAAGCCCTTCAATTACGCCTGTACTTGTATAGATTTAAATAAGTATCTTAAGATTTTTCAAAGAAACGTGTTGCGTAATACATGCATATTGCATCTTAATCCTTAATTGTTTACCTTCTGAATTACCCGTTTAGCTTGGCGTTAGAATGTACGCTAGAAGGTATACCTACCTATGAGTTTTCTGGTTTCCATACCTAAGTACAAGCTCGACTTAATTTGGGATCAGATAGCCGTGTGTGAAGAATGCCCCAGAGTCCTAAATCCTATCCTATAATCATAATTTATATCAATTCAACACTCCATGTATTAGGTAGATTCCTTAATCGGTGGTGTGGGTGTGATGGTTTGTTTTGGTTGCCATCCAGTATAAATTATGGATTGACTCGATTGAATTTACATGTAATCAATCGGTAAATTTGCATACGCATAGCTTGCCTTATGCGTAATCGTATGAACTAAGTCGTAAGTACCTTTACCCTCTCTTTCTTATTACGGAATAACTTGGTGGAACAAAAAGAGATGACCCACTTTCGGGACCGGTCGTGCGAGATCGGGTGCGCACCGTTGCACACATTACGTGTTAGAAGATGGGGTTATGCACTGAGCGAATTGCTTGTAACGGAACACAACCGATGTGAATTTTCTCGCCCTAATACCGTTTTTGCGGACTTTTTCCGATTCTGTAACGTGTGCGACGGCACTTGTGCAACGGTTAACACGACTGCATTTCAAATCTCGGCATAATTAATGTTTGTACAAAAGTAGGTTTGACTTTTAAAAAATTAAGAAGTAGGTGAAAATCTGTTCGTTTGTGAGAAGTTTCTCTGTAACGATGTTAACAAGTATGGGGCTAAAAAGGAAGCTAAAGCAATATTGCTAATGGAACCACTTCCGAATCTTTTAATTAATTGATTGTGTATAATAAGTGACTATTTTACCAAAAAATATTGGAATTACGTAGGATTTGCCGACAATTCGAAAAATTGAATTCCTTTAGCAATATAGCTGTATTGCTAGTGGAATTCAGTTTGGAATTCAATTAGCTTCTTTTTAGCCCCCCATGGTGTCATTATACTGGTTCATTAAAAAAGCGACAATTTAAAACTACCAGTAGAGGTATAATTTTAATTTTGCCTGGTTTGTTATTTCCTATCTCCATAATATCTGAATTGAATGCGTAAACGGTAACGTTACCACTAAATACCATTATTACAACCCAAACCCACGAAGCTGCGTTCGGACTTCTATGAAATTTATATGAATTTATGTGCAACTGATAAAGCGTTGCTTAATGTCATTCAATTTTATGGTCTCTCCCAACTATGACTAGCCTATAAGAGTCACCGAATCTGGCGAAATAAGGCTTCTCCAAAGATGTTATAGTGGGATTTTCGTTATTTAGGGAGGGAATGTCAGGTTGTGACCTTTATTCCAAAAATTTGCTGTCTCTCGCCGTTTCACCTGCGTTCCAGGGATAAAAAGCAGCTTATTACAATCGGGAATAATGTAGCTTCCTCTTAGTGAAAGAATTTTTCGAATTCGACTGGTTGTTCCAGCGATTAGCTTCATCATCATCTGCCTGCCCTGTTCCCAATCAATTGGGGTCGGCGCAATATGTACGCTTCTTCCATTCATCTCTTCTATCCGTCATACTAGTATCCACTCCTTTCTTACCCATATCATCTTTCACACAATCCATCCATCTCTTTTTCGGTCTTCCTCTTCCCGTATATCCATCCACTTTCATATTCATAACTTTTTTAGTGACGTGGCTTTCATTTCTCCTCATAACATGTCCATACCATGATAAACGGTTCCCTCTCAACTTTTCAGTCACTGGCGCTACTTTCAGGCTTCCCCTTATGTACTCATTTCTTATCTTATCCATTCTTGTCACTCCACACATCCATCTCAACATCCTCATCTCAGCTGCATGCAATCGTCTTTCATCCGTCCTCTTTACTGCCCAGCATTCCGAACCATACATTAGGACAGGTCTTATCACGGACTTATAAATTTTCCCCTTCAGCTTTAAAGGCATCCGTGGATCACATGTTGTTCCTGTTACCAGCTTTAATAATATTAAAATAAAATGTATGGTAGTTTTCTTTATGTATGTATACGTTTATTAGTGAAACTTTTCAAAAAAATTACATATTCTTATATTCTAGTCTTAATTGATTCCTGCCGGAATTGCTGGAAAAGTATGGGGGCGCTCCTCCAGCCCGATGGACGACCTGAAAATAGTGGCCGGACTGGGCTGGATGCGGTGGCAAGAATCCGGAAGGACAGGCGCGCTAGGAGAGGCCTATGTCCGGTAAAAAGGGCTGATGATGATGATGTAAATATCGCGAGAACGCATGTATGTGTCAAACCAGGGGGGACTAAAAAGGTCGCTGAAGCAATATGGCTACCTATATAATTATTTTTCGAATTCTAGGCAGATCCTACGTTATTCCAATATTTATTTTCAGTAGTATTGTATACGTAGTTAAAGTCATTCATTTTTGTATATAATGAGTGTCTCTACCTATTAGTAAAGATTTCAACTATTTTGCTCTACATGGATCACTGCATTTTGCCCTTCATTAAAACGTGTAAGAAAGTGGTCATACATAAACCCTTCATTATAATGATACAAAGTTATTACGCGCAAAAGATTGACTAGCCGTAAGTTATCGAAACACTCTCTTCTCAACATTATTTAAATAAACCAATAATATTGAGTAATTTACGTTGCAAGTTATTTCGTAACAACGAGATTACAGTAGGTACGTTAGGCAAGCAAGCCTACAGGCTTAGGTAACGCGGCATAGTTCCGAGAGAGATTATACTCGTACATCCTGCCTTACGGATGAAGGCAATATTTATTTCTTAACACAGAAACGTTCACTTTCTGGATTACCGTCAACTGTAATAACAATAATAAGCTTTATATATGTAGGAGAAATTACTTAAAAAATTATGGTAAAAATTAAGATTTTTTAGATAAGTTGAAAAATTGTAACAATAATATTGATTCCTGGTGAAAAAATATGTTTACCGAAATACCTATTATTCGATGTGTCCCTACAAAACGAAATACTAGTGTACTCTAGCGGCGATAAGAGTAATTTAGTTCCTGAAAAAATAATACTGTCAAATTGTGTGTTGATAAGTAGGCAATGGAACTGCAATTCCCACTTGGGAGTGGTAAATAAACTGTTTACTAACCAAATGAATCTCTCAGGTATCCAAAATTTTGCAATCTAAATTTATCGTATACGCTCGGAGAAAGGATGATAATTATTTACAGCAATAGCACAGTCGGCACAGCAGTATTGCATTGCATGGCAAGTTGTGTGGTAACATACAGGTATGGGTCGCGACCGCAGACTCCCGTGCACGTTTCTCAAGCAAGGATAGTGTCCGGGCGGGTGCTTGGCGGGCGGCGCGGCGGCGGCGGGCGGCGCGGGCGCAGGCAGCGCGCGGCAGCTACGTAATCCCGCCGCAACGGCACTTCCTGAAGGTGGCGCAAGCGGTACGCGAATGTCGGCCGAGCATTTCGCGCCACTTTCGTAATTCGTTGCGTGGTGCGACCGGCCGCCTTGCCTGGCCCGCAGGAAGTAAAAGTTCGAAGGTAAGAAAGTAGGTCTCCACTGTAATTGGCAATGCGCCTGCATACTGATGTCTACTATATTTATATAGGTTGCGGAGTCAGGCACCTTCGGTTTTAGCGTAAATCAACAAAAATATTTATAATGGGGTTGGTTAACGATACCAAAAAACAAAACTACGCTGTGTGATTGAAAACAGATTATTTATTTAATTTGTAATCATAGGTTCCTTTGTTGACTCTGTCATAATAATTCTTTGACTTACACGATTCGATACATAAGGAAGTATATGTAGGTATCTAATTAAATACTTACAACTAGATTTTGTAATACTACATATTAAAGGGTCGGCAGCACGTATGTTACGCACGCACTTCGTATGACATAACTCGTGTCCTCGTGTGGACAAGCCGTAGGCGCAGGCGCAGGCGCCGCGCGCCGGCGTCTCGCATCGCGTCGCTGACCCAATCCGCTTCACTATGACGTAAGGCGGCAACACCGAGCTGACACGAACTAGGCCGACATCCAAGATGCACCGAAACATCGCTTGCGAAACTTCGTGTGAACTAGTACTCCATATTTTTTGTAAGTGTTATTTAATAATACATTTAAATATAATACGTGTTAGTGATGGTTTAAGCAATGAAGCGATTGTAAGAATAAGTAAATATTCTCATTTTTTTGGATTATGAAATTATAATGATTAGAATATTCCTTAATAAAAACGCATATAGTTATGCGTATACCATGTATCTACAAAACGGAGGTTTATTGAAAACGTTTAGTAGGTATAACTTTTCAGCAGATTCTGGGGGCGCTGAAATGTGTTGAAAATAGAATGTGTCATAGATTTATCGGGAAATATACCAAAAGTACATTAAGCTGGACGAGTAGGTAGATGATATCTATAAAAAATACAGATATTTTAAATTTGGTTGCGGGATATGTGTGAAAAACACTATTTAGTTATAAAAATGTTGAGAAATATAATGCAATCGAAAAGTTGCATGAAAATAAGTATGAATTTGCAAAATAAGTAACCGCAAACTGGTTGCATCAGACAGAACGCAGGAAGTGTTGCGGGTGAGACGGGGTGTCCACGCGGGCAAGGCACCGCACGATGCGCGAGCGCAGCGCAACTCGCAAATAAATAAAGAAATTGGGCGGTGCGGTTGCCGCGCGATGCAATGGAGGAAGTGGCGCTATCTGATGAGCTTGCAAGTCTTGCAACAGACCGCGCCGCCTTCTTGCCAACATTTCGCAACAAATAGTGGGCAAATTGTAAATTCATTCAGGTCATTACTTACTACATTTTCTGTTTTTGACGATAATGTGAATGTAACTAACTCTGTTATAATTTTCATTGACGTATCAACCTAATAGCACAATCCAAAACAATACTTCTTTATTTTATAAAAAAGACTAGCAGACCCCCGCGGTTTTACCCGCGTATAGTTTGTTTTTTATTGCGCGGAACATTCATTTTTCAAAAATAAAAGTTGCTAAGTTATTCCTTATAGGAACATCAGCTATGAACCGGAACAGACAGACAAAAATGTTAATTCAAAAATTCAAGCCGATTTTATTCATAAAAAGTTGATCTATCATAAAAGCTTGGTGCAATGCAATGCAATACTCTTTAAAATTGGAATGTCAAATATAAAATAATATTTAAATCAAAAGAGCTAAGGAGTATTGATATCAACTTTGATGCAAATCACCACTGAAATAATTGTGTACCCCTTTTTAACGCCGTTAGCCGAGGAGTAGGTCAATAAAATACGAAACACGTCTTCCATCAGAATGTTTTTGCAAAATGTGAAGTAGATAGGACCAAGGAATCACGATGTGCCATACAAACTTTGCCCCCATTTTTCACCTCCTTAGGGATAGAATTTCGGAAAATCCATTCTTATCGGATGCCTACGTCATACAAAGAACACACCCTCCAAGTTTCAGGTCTCTACGATCAGCGGTTTAGGCTGTGCGTTGATCCATCAGTCAGTCATTCAGGACAAAGCATTTTATATGTATAGATGTTGATACTCGTAGTTAGATTTCTACTAATTAATAATTATATCTTATTTACGCTCTACGAGAGCAATGTAATAGTAATATAAAAATTGAAAATAAATTAAACCTAGATAAATTATTTGACTTTCTCAAAAAGGTCTAACCAAAAAAATACACGCGTTGGTGTCTATTAATCTACGAAATTGAAATTATTCGTAGCATTTCGTAGCATTTCTTTTTTGATGTCTTTTTCGATATTCTATTCAGTAATAGCTTCACATTATTATTTGTTTGTTTTTGATACGAAAGCAGACCTAGGAAGGAAATAAGTAGGACTGCAATAACGTAGGAAACAGCGTACTACCTACTTGTTTTGAAATACGGACGGCTGTTCGTTCGTACCTTGTGAATGCTATTTAGTGTTTCGGATTATTTAGACTATAATTAGCTGTAATTTGAAGTCAATTAAAACATAATTAAGTAGAACTTGTTTTGCTTGATTCAGTATATGTATTATTCAATATCAGAATTATTAATGTTAAAGACTTAACTTGGTTAATAGTCATTGTGTCTCGTAAATGCTGAAACATCTCGTACTAATTATATGTTTAGTAAACTGGAAAACCTCTTCCATGACAGGGAAGCGAGGAGGAAACTTCGGCTGACTTCAAAGGCAGCCGGAAACCGGAACCGCGGTAAGGGTTAGAACGGAGACGACGCCCGTTTCCGGCGGAAGTGCGGCGCCAGGAAGGTGGGATAGATAGAGAGAAGATAAATAAACTGACGCCGTATTGCCGGACTCCAATCGATAAATCCGTTCGGTTTTGCATGTTCCTTACTTACGACTTCCGTCTCCTGTTTACATTCAGTATTTCATACAGGAACAAACGTGCAGGCGGAAAAGCAGAAATAATCTACTGTGAAAATTGTTCAACTTTTATATTTTTGTGGTTCAAATTTGAAATCCATATTTTTATTTATAATTCGGTACGTAGTTTTTTTTTTTTTTTTTGTGTAGGTATATGGTTGTTATTATAGTTATGCAAAAATAAAACTCAGCACTTCACAAAAAGTAGGTAAGCATTAATTTTTGACATCAATAAATATGTCCTGCCTGAGTAAATAATATTTTGCTGCGATGCAGCGTAATCAATAATTATGCACTGTGTCGTTATTGTGTAGGTGGTAAGATGAGTTACTTATCTACCTTATTGCTTATACGATGGTATGTATAGGTATTGATGTTAAAACTTTGTTTACAAATGTGCGGCCGCGTGCACATAGTGTTTCATTACGCGGGTTCGCGGAAATAAATAAAAATAGTATACAATAATTTAATTTATAAAATACTATAACGAATGAAGCAGAAACATTCCAAATACGGTTTCCAGTCTCTGCCGATTTGGCTGTTAAACTTTTTGAGTGACTGCTAAAATCGGTTTGTTACGGATAGATACGCAGTAGGTAATTAACGAGTAGTCCTGTTGTTACGGAATGCCTGTAGCCGTTGATTGGAATTCATAGTATGAAATATTCAAGCAGTAATCTAGCACGCTGATGATACCGTGTAAGCGGATGGCAGCTAAGGGGCTGCGCAAACGTAGACACTTTTTGTTACCGACACGGCACACCATCGCAGGAAACCGTAGGTAGTTGCTGTGTCCTGTAGCTGCGATCGGACACAGTCGCCGGTTGCTACTCCCTGTCACTGGTAACCGTAGTTGCTGTGTCCTGTAGTGGCGATAGGACACAGTCGCCGGTTGCTACTCCCTGTCACTGGTAACCGTAGTTGCTGTGTTCTGTAGCGGCGAAAGGACACAGTCGCCGGTTGCTACTCCCTGTCACTGGTAACCTTAGTTGTTGTGTCCTGTAGCGGCGATAGGACACAGTCGCCGGTTGCTACTCCTGGTCACTGGTAACCGTAGTTGCTGTGTCCGGTGGCGGCGAACGGACACAGTCACCGGTCGCTACTTCTGGTCACTGTTAAGTCTTTAATCTGTGTCACTGGTATTTTTTGATCGTCAACGAGTATGTGTAAAGTGGAAGCAAAATGTTTACGTTTGCGCAGGGAATGGCTGATTTCATACTGATTCCATAGAAATCAAATATTCATTGGTATGTTGTATGCGACACAAGACACAAAAGTGTCCTCGTTTGTGGAGTGTCTAAACGCGCGCGGCACGACGCGACGCAGCGCAGCCGCACGAGGAAGGAAACAAGTTGATATTTGGTTGGCGTCGCGCGCGGGACCGGTTCCGCAAGTGTTATTCCGAAAACGAGATGACTCTGGACTTTCCGATCACACATTATTTTTACTCATTTTTTGTTTCGTTCACGTATGGAGGAACACAACAGCTTCTGCTGACGGACGGTGGCGAAGGTCACGCGGAACTTGAGTCTAGCCCGACGAGTTTTTTTTTGGTTTCGAACAACGAAGGAAGTATTTATAAAAAGTTGCTTTGTGGAATTGATAGAGCAGGTAACATTTAATGATTTTTTTCCCCAATAAAATCATTATATTTCTCCATATACGTACGTTCTATAATATTTATGTTGCTTCTCAAATACTTATTCCTTAAAAAATATAATTTCATATTATAAAGAGTAGCGAGTATTCGTGGCGACGAAGGCCGCGGAATCGAATCCTACTAATGAGTTTGAGCTTTCAGTGTAAGGAAACATCGTGTGGCAACCATAGCACAGAAAGGTAGGGTACTCGCCTGGCTGGCTACCACCCTAAAGTTGAAAATTTGACGCCCAAAACAACTTGCGTTTCGGAAGTTGCTTTTAAAATCCAGCCTTCTACAAGCTTTGTGACGGTTGGCAACAACACATTGGCAAACCCACATGGTAGTCACATCTATCTGGTCCTTCCTACCCTCCTACAACACAATTCTTTTCCAAGAAATAAATACCAAAAATAAATAATTACATAGGTACCTATATAGGATTTCCACAATCAACAGTATCGGCATAATAATATTTAATTACCCTAGGTACATCCTGGACGACCGAAAAGAGGAAATATTAAAAATATCATTATAATCCTCGTGTACATATAAGTAACGTGTAGTCAAGTCACTTACATAGGTACATATAAACATGTCGTTTTATTCTCATCTTTAGCTTCATTAATATGTAAATGAAGCTGTAATGAATATGTATGCCCACCGAGAAGAGGCCTCTCCGATCGCTCTAGAGGTCAATGTCAGCCGAGTGAGCCGGCCACTCAACCAAGAACCTTTACATGACGTTCACTTGCCTTTCTCTCGTTACATTGTTCAATATTATTAAGAATCTTGGCGGCTCAAGCTATAATGGCAGTTGGGTACTGCCGGTTCCGCCTTGTATGAGTGTAAGTAATTGCACGATGAGTTATCGTATATTAGGTACAGATTGAGTCTCATTGTTACTGATTTTGAAATGTTTGTCTGTCGTGAGTTGTAAATTTTACTTATTTTTTTAACTTTTTTTTATTTTGAAAATGTGAATTTTACTGTCTCGCTTACTTGCAAAATTATATTACATAGGTTAGACATAGGTACTGTGAGTGATTAGTGTTATATGTACCTACCTATAATATCGAATGTTTTTGATTTACCTTCTGCCATAGAAATAACATATAGATACCTACTTATATTATTTCTATGCCTTATGCATACAATCGTTCTCACTATTTATTAGATACTAGTTGCGCCCCGAAGTTTCACTCGCGTACCCGAGGGATATTCTACCCAACACTACCATACAAGTTTTCTTAAATTTTCTAATTTTCTACGCAATTTTCTTATTTTTTTATTTCGTAAGAACCTTCGGCAGAGTATTGGAAAACTTAAAGAATAAGATGTATGAAATCGGTAAAGTCGTTCTTTTATGGCGTGACCAAGGGAAATAAGCATTCATTTTTATATTATATACTTATTCAAAAATCGTTCGCTGTCCGTCCGTACGTACAATATTTACCTTGTCTTTATTTTTCCTTTACCTTTATAAATAAATTATTTTGAATTGCCACTTCCTAGTATTAGCGTAAGTATAAAAATAACAATAGTGTATCGTTTAATTTGGAACAAGATAAATTGTTGGTTATAAAAAATATATTAGAATTCTAAATGTATTTTTGATTTGACTAGAGCAAAGTCAAAGGTTTTGAACTTTGACGAAGACCTCTTGTCAGACCTGAGGATTCCTAGTCAAATCTAGAAGAATTTGGGCTGTAAGCTTTGTCTTTATCCAATATAATAAAAGAAACAGCTGTTCAAAGATTGTACGACAAATTACGTTGTGTAAAGATGGTAACAAACAACATCAGCTGTGTTTACATTAATTTGTAGGGTTATTCGAGGTCATGTATTTATTTAATACAATTGTCATTTTCACATAATAATTTTTCAAATTATATCTAGTAATGTACAAGTAAGAGTAATATTTCATAAAAAAACAGCACTTGATACAAAAAGTCTACTTACCTAAGTAGTGACTAGTTAAAAAACTGGTGTACGGTTAGGAAGTGTAATTACCTATTAAAACTTTCACAGATTGTACTTTTTACTTACAAGCTCAATATGCAACCTTTGGCCAGACGGTTTTAAAAGCTTCCTCCTTTCAAAATAAACAATAACGAGTTATTGGGTCGTCTAAAACTAGATGTGGTACGAATCAAAGATCTGAATAAGAGGAAAATACTTTTTCCTTTTATTTGGATATAAATTTGATTAAAAAAAAAACTATCGGTTGTCCTACAAATGTACTGAACAATGCAAAAGATTTATCAGCAACGGTTTAATAAATGGGTCATCTAAATAACACATAGGTAAATTCAATACGATATGGTTTCTTTTGTTCTCAGTTTCATTTAGCTTCTATTTCCTTTTCCTTGTTACAATGTATACAGTAAGATAAGCCATATTTATCTGTCGTGATACATAAACATAAACGGATGATTCATTCGCTTGATAAATGGGATCAACAGGAAAAAGTTGTCTTTAAGAAAATTCTAATGTGGTTATAGAACCAGTTTAGCCATTTTTTTCGTGGGAGAGTTTTTTTGGTTCAGTGTTAGTTTCAGATGGCTTTAATCATGCCACAAGCGCTGATGGCTCTTAAAAAGTAGGCATTAGTTTAAAATAACATTATTATTTATAGTGAGTACGTACATAATGTGCAAGAGTTTAGTTAGAGGAACAAGTCGAGCGAGCGCAAGGGACATGCGCGCGCGGCGTGACAGCTTGCTCGTCCAATTGGTTGAGATTGCGCATTTCCGTCGCCTCGCTTCCGGCCGATAACAGCAAGACCGCTGCAAGTGATGTGCCGGAGCCGGACTTACAAACAACGGTCAACGGACTCGCTCAACACCTACATTTGCTACACTAGTCTTCACGTGAACAACTAACGTACCTACACGTATCAAAGTACTTACGAGTTCTTATAAACGGTCGCATCTCAGTGTCATATCATAAATATTTCAAAATGTACAGCGAAGCGAACCGGGGACATGGCAACACGATCCTGTTGTGCAACTTACTTAGACGGTCCGTTAATAAATGTAGTGGAACCAAACGTTTTCGCTTCAATGATACTCATATTCAGCGACCAAAAAATTCACTAGTTGCACTCACTAATATTTTAGAGCTAGACACATGGCAGTATATGCAACCAAGTTCAGAAAAGAAAAGGCCGACACAACAAGCATGTAGAGGAAAGTCCTACAGTAGACAGTACCGGCCGGCATCCAGAACCAGTACCAGTTGGAGTTTCCAAAAATCTATAACATGTAGCGCTGATATGGTTCTCCATAATTCTAAGCCCCGAAGGGTGGCGATCTGTCGCGACGTGTTTCTTGACAGCGTGCAGATTTGTGTTGTACATACGTGGTGAACGAACTATCCACAAGTAAAGTTCTGTGAGTGATTTCAGAAGTTTATAAAACGAATTCGAAAGAAGTTAAAACTGGTAAGTATTGATCATTTATATACCTATACTAAAATATGTTTTAATTTAGAATAATTTTATACGTAAATTATTTTCTAGGAATGAAAATTATTATTTTTCCGCTTCATACAGTACCGGCTATAAAATTGTCCTCCAGTACCGTCCATTGTTCAACTTCACTTTTGAGTGTTTTTTTCTTCTTATAGGTTCTAATAGATGCCAGGCGATGAAAATTATGGTGAGGTGCAGAAAAAGAAAGGCCCTTGGGATCCCATAAATAACAGAAGAATCCACCCCACAAACAGATCCAGGAAGAGACAATTTGTCTTTTGAGCCTTGAATCTCATGAAGAAGACTGGATCTATCGTGGAAACGATCGAAACGAACGAAAGATTTGAGTCCATGATGCTTGTTTAAACATATCAGAGCTGCCTAACCAATATATTTGTAGTTATTACCTGGTAGCTCGTATTTATGCTGGCCGGTACTGGAGGCCAATTTTGTAAAGGTTGATTTTTCATATTTTTCATAGTTTTCAAATTTTATTAATTAATTGATTATTTCTAAATATATCAATGTTTTATTGTTTTTATTTATAGGATATGAGTTCTTTAACGCATTAGAGCTGATATTTAACATAAAACCCAAGAGATTTTTATTTAATCTTGCATAAACCTTAAGGTACTGTAGGACTTACTTACTGTAGGACTCTCCCCTAGGTATTTCTTCAGTTTCTTCACACGAACGTTTTTAAAGATTTAATCCAAATGTATGTAACAGTGGTGTATCTTGCCCTAGTTGGTGGGGGCCTTCTACCTGACTGCGGCGAAGCCCAAACGGAGGTTAAAGTTTTTTACAAATTTTTGCTTACACTTGTTCGGGGCCTCGTATTTTAGGTACGGCTGATACGGATACGACGGTAGCTACGCCCCTGGGTGCCTAGACAAGATGGTTATCGACAATCATCATCGTTAGTAAACGATCAACCTTTGTATGGGATTAACATTTCAAATCAATTTTTATATTTTTAGGGACGGCAACGCGCGAGGTTTTGCAAGCGTCCATAGGCTACGGTAACTGCTTACCATCAGGCGGGCTGTATTAGTTTTTGCCACCAAAGTGGTATAAAAAGAATGAAATATCACGTGATTTTTAACAATCTCTTATGTCAATCCCATACAAAGGTTGATACTAGGGGGGCTGGTATGTAACTTCCCAATCAATGAAGTGACGAAAGATTTTCTAAAGGAACTGAAGTAGGTATCAGAATTCTTAAGAAGCATGACAACAAACTAACGACAAATAAAGGATAAGTAATTTTTGTTGCAGATGAGAATGATAACAGAATATAATCCCAGTAACACCTTAGTGGCGTAAAGGTCACCCTACATAAAGGAAATAGCTGAGAGTACCGAGCGCGGGCGAGCAGAGTCGAGCGGAAGTGGCGGCCGTTCCCACGGACATTCATCCGTTACTTCACCTCGTCTCCTCCCGCCAACATTCCTCACCTCTCCGGTACCCCTCAAACTTTCTTGGAACTTATAAACTTGTTCATTTTTCAGAACACTTGCTCAACAAATAATTACTTGCTTAACCTTTTTGCATTTAAATAGCTGTGCTGTGCGTGTGGTGGCTTATATTGCACTGCTCACGAAATCTCAGATCTAAGGTCCGGTCTTCTCGACAAGGAGGTATCTACTATGGTAAGGCATGCGGTCTAAATTTCAAAACAATGTACTACTTAAGGAATCACAATTACCTATTTATTAGGTACCTTGGTGTTTCTCATTTACATAAAATCATACAGATGATATATATCTGTATCGGCACAGAACTACACACTAGCTAGGCTAACAGAATCATGACGCTAGCTCATAACAAACGAAACATGACCCAATATACAACACAAGACGAATTAAATCGATGTCGTTGTTCACAATTTAGGCGGCGCTCATGTTACGCCCACTATAGGTCCAGCTGATCTCATTGTTTAGTCTACACCAGAAAGCCGCTTTTAATTCCTAACAAATCTGATTACAATGCTGTGTGATTATTCATGACGATATTTATTAGTTACATAATCGGCGGAAGATAGAACGTTACGTATGACGGACTGAAGTGTAAATATAGTCGCATTGTTACCATGCCGGACTTTTCCTTAGAATGGTACTAACCAAAATATTTTTGATTTAATGTTATTTTCCTCAAGTTAGTCCTTGATAATTGGACTGTTTTACAAAAAACTTAAACCGACTTCAAAGTAGACGAAGAAGTAATCAAATCCTGATCTGATGACAATGGGACCAAACGGGAAGTGTACCCTTCCAGACAAAAAATAATTTTCCAAATCGGTTCATAAATGACGGAGTTATGAGGTAACAAACATAAAAAAAAAAAAAAAAAAAAAAAACACAACCGAATTGAGAACCTCCTCCTTTTTTTGAAGTCGGTTAAAAAGAAACATGACTTACCTACTTACCCTAGTTACATACAGATCTTCGGACCATTTCGTACATGAATCGTATGCCCAGCTGCCCGCACCAAAATCACCGATGTGTCATAGCATAGCCTTTACGAAAGGATTTACCATTGATGGTCAGGGAAAACAAAGGTAAATTAAGTAAGTATTGTGGGTAGTTTACTTAATCGCAAATCTGCCTTTTGTTTCGTCTACGAGGTAAAGAATGATTAAAGTTGTTCAGGTATATATTCCAAGCGGTGATAACCATGGCTGTCCATCTTTCTGGTTGTCTTGGCAGGTTTAATATAAAATTATGGAAACTTATAACCTACGTAATCACGACTTTATCGAGTGTTAGGTGGAACGTCGTGACGGTACAAACAGACCGGATCTCCGGCCAGTGCGTCGGGCGGAAGTGCGCAAGACTTCCGCTCCCTCGGGAGCCGTCACGCGTCACGACGCGGCCGCCGCGCGGCGCCTGCGCAACCGTGTCTTACCATTCCACTGCTTTCACGATATCACAATAATATATTACACGACTCGGCTATTGCTTTGTGAGTTTGAGACATCAACACCATAATTGCGACCGGTAAAATAGCGGATTGTCGGTTATTCTACTGCTCGTGCTGTTTGCAGGAAATTGCATTTGATTAAATAGAGGAATCGCAGATGAATGAGAGGAATATTTAAAAATATCGCGTTCCGGCTGCTGCACTTGAGACCCAGGTCCCTAGGGTTACCATCTCTGACCGGAACATCACTTAAGTTATGTATATGAGTGAAATTCTGGCGAGGAACTCTGCGAAGACCTCTGGTGAAGATTTAGGTGATAGTACTTAAATCTATTAACGAAGTACCTAGCTTTTTGGTAAATGTAGAGTTAGAGATAAAATAACTATACAGAATTTAAGGAAAAACTGGAAAAATACTGAATATTTTAAATCTCAAGCTGAGTAAGAATTACCTACGCAACATCACGTGTAGTAAAATGTTTAATTTATCTTTCTACGTTGTTTGGCCTTCTTACTACAGTTATTTATAGTAGCGATTTTTTGCGGAAAATATGTTATTTAAAATAGTTTATTTTATTTTTGTATACAAAGAAGAATAGCTGCGAAGAGTTTTGTTTAGCTTATTATGGTTCCGAGCCGTCATGGTTCCGATATCTTTGTTGTTTCATATCTGTGGATTTTCAAAACATGACGCAAAATTGCTGTTTTACAAAATTATTTACAGAATTTTTTACATAGATTTAGAATTTCCTACTACATCCTTCATCTAAGATTTTTTACAATGCCTTCTTTTATTGATGTATTACCAAATGATGCTGCGATTACTCTACCCACTGTGATTTGCAATAATCCACGGGAATTAATAGAACCAGAAGAGGTATTTTGAAAACCCAATAGATAATAGGTACTAGATAGATGCTAGATAGTTTATAGTGTCAAGTTGCCCGAGACTACTGGATAAATTGCAGGAACAAGTTCTCCCGTTAACGGTAGATAGCTATATCGATTTCTTACCCTAGTAATCACCTACTCATAGTGGACGAACCTAATTATGAGTCATCCTATAGATCAGGAATAAGTAGTTAAATGAAAATGTTCTGTTTTGTTTGGTAACAGTGCAGATAATTCTAATGACACATTCTTGACTAAAACTATCTGTTTTATCATTGAAAATGATCGCCTATATTAAAGATTTTACCGTTAAACCAAAGAGGAAAAACCTCAATATTTAGGTGCATTTTCATGAAAATTGCCGTGAAGTTTGTTACTTATTATTACAGGTATAGGTTCTAGATTAATTAATTCACGCAGTTTATCTACTTCTAAATCAGGTATCGTTAAGTGGATTAATAGTAGATCGTGAAGTAAACATACAAGACACTGTGACGCCTTTCTTGCCAACACCGGTTCCACGATATCCTTTGGCAATCGTCTGTTCTCCTGATATCCTATATTTTCAAATTGAGCAAGATGTGGTCACTAATAAATTGAGGTTTGTTTAAAGTTAAGGCACCTATTCAGTATTATATAATGTATATTTGTACCTGTGCTTGTGAAAAATGTCCCAAGATGTTATTATTAATATCACATACAAGTAAAAACTAAATCACAGAATAAACCTCGTGCCGCTTAGTCACAAACGCGCGGCACCATTTAATTAATCTACTCGAATTTAATATCGGAAATCAAATTAAGGAGAATTAAGGAGAACAGATTTACGCATAGCTCAAACCTCAGGGTTTAGATCTATAAACATGAAACACACAGTTTCCTAAAATAACGTAGGTTGCACCAAGGGGGTTAAACCGCAGGGTGGAAAGCTAGTTCCGATAATAGCTTGAGGTATTGATTTTAGTGCAAACAATTTGCGTACGCTCCTGTCTAGCTATAAGAATATTGTATCTACAGTATGCTTTAAACACAGAGCATATTTTAGACTGATAGAGTTAAAAACGTTACCTTGTGCGAAGCGTAAGCAGTAATACATTCACAAATATATCGTACACTAGTTGATTAACAGTCAGACAAAATGTCGATATGGATTCCTTGACATTTGTTCTCGGTAAAAGTATCGATAATAATTGGACTGTTTTACAAAAAACTTAAACCGACTTCAAAGTACACTAAGAAGTAATCAAATCCTGATCTGAAGACAATGGGACCAAACGGGAAGTATTCTTTTCCAGTTAAAAAAAGAATTTTCGAAATCGGTTAATAAATGACGGAGATATGAGGTAACAAACATAAAAAAAAAAAAAAAAAACACAACCGAATTGAGAACCTCCTCCTTTTTTTTGAAGTCTGTTAAAAAATGAGAAATTGGCATTCATTACATTATATGTATTTTAGTCGTTCAAACTATGTACGTGCACTTCGTTTCAAGTAATTTTGGCCCGTACTCTAGTACAGTCGTTCTATTAAAATTCTAACTCTATGGCTTTAATATTACCCAGGATTTGGAATTCATGTGCGCATTCTATCTACGTGCATTGTTGCGGATTGTGGGACGAGACAGCTGCACTTGGCGCTGGATGGCGCTGCTATCCTCGCACCAGGTTTCTCTTGGCACCAGGATTGAAAGCAGAGTTATTTATTAGCGGCACGCCAAGATTGTCTTCGCCAGTGCCATTGACTTACGCATTTTTGCAACTGGCCGCTGCTTATATGCGCGATCAGGTTACAGGATATTTTGTAGTACCTATGCAAATCAAATTTCTGAATTATGTAGCCCCAATCATGGGTGAGGGTGAATAAATCTTTGCTAAGGACAAACTAAAAAATGTTCATGACATGACAGATTCTGAAAATGTGAATCGGTTGTATAATGTAATAAAGAGTGAACTCAGGGGTTCTACCTAAGCTTTTATCTCCGAGCTTATTACAGTTTTTAGGGTTCCGTAGCCAAATGGCAAAAAACGGAACCCTTATAGATTCGTCATGTCTGTCTGTCTGTCTGTCTGTCTGTCTGTCTGTCTGTCTGTCTGTCTGTCTGTCTGTCTGTCTGTCTGTCTGTCTGTCTGTCTGTCTGTCTGTCTGTCTGTCTGTCTGTCTGTCTGTCTGTCTGTCTGTCTGTCTGTCTGTCTGTCTGTCCGTCCGTATGTCACAGCCATTTATTTCCGCAACTATAAGAACTATAATGTTGAAACTTGGTAAGTAGATGT